>CM053771.1:176299004-176315924 GCA_028658325.1 Potorous gilbertii | reverse complement strand
TTAGTCTTACACAACATGAGTAGTATGGAAGTCATTTGCAAAACTACACAGATATGGCATGTATTAAATTGCCTGCCTTCCGAAAGGGAATGGGTGGGGAGGGAGGGAGGGGGAGAAGTTGGAACTTAAAGTTTTAGGAACAACTGTTGAGTATTTATTGTTCTTGCTACTAGGAAATAAGAAATACAGATAATGGGGAATAGAAATTTATTTGGCCCTACAGGACAAAAGAGAAGATGGGGACAAGGGAAGGGAGAGATGATAGAAGAGAGGACAGATTGATGATAGGAGAAATTAGAATGCTCGGTGTATTGGGGTGGGGGAGGGGACAAATGGGGAGAAAATTTGGAACCCAAAATTTTGTGAAAATGAATGTAAAAAATTAAATAAATAAATTTTTTAAAAAAGAAGAAGAAAGACTTTGTCTAACTGGACCTCATTTTTTACAATTATAAAAATGATGTTTGAATTATATGATGTAAGATGTTCCCTTCAATTCTAGATGGACTATGTACATGTATACATCCAATGTGTGATGAGTGGGAGGGAAAGGTTCCATTTCTTTCCTATTAATTTATAAATAGTTAGAATAAAGCTACTTTTAGAATACTGTTTCAAGTGTTGATCATAGTCATAACTGTCAATAATTTTCTGCCAATTTCTTTGCTCTGGTCAGAATGGCATATGTTCTCTGAAATCTGAGATGGAAGTGTGAAAATTCAATTTCCCTTGTCTCTCTCTACCCAAGGAGGAGCAGCCGGGAGATTTTCTTCTCAAGGAAGTGTTGTTGCAATCCATGTTTCTGGAATATGTGAAAGATTTGAACATACTTAATTCACATTTCAAGAGTTACTTGAATTAAAGTTTAGAACTAAGAAGGACTCCAATCTATGACATATAAATAGAATTATTCAGTAGTTCACTTCAACCATTACAGATTATTGGGGACATTATACATTAATTTTCATGTCAGAAAAATTCTCTCTGGCAATTCTGGGGAAAAAGATGTCCAGTTGGCTACATAATTACCTTAATGCTCTCACTTAATATCTCTCGGGAGGAAAGAGCCAGCTGCCCAATTTAAGGTTCTGGGCAAAGTGCTACATCCTCTAGTGAGTAATATTCCAAGGCAGTTCATTGTCTGGAACTCTCAAAATAACCCCATTTTGCACATGACTGATATTACTGCTCCCAAATGGAAACTCTTATTTAGCAACCCTGCTTTTTTAAAGCTTCTGCATTCTCTTTCAGATCTCAAAGTTTGGGCAAAGTCGACACAAATAAGTTCATTTGTTAGCTTTCTTTGAGCATATGACCATGATTTTCTGAAATATAGTTTTTAGGTCTATTATATTCCTAGACAATATACAATTTCTACCCCCCTTGGGTCTGATAATTTTTTTTTAGGAAATCCACTTTGCCGTTACTTATAAGGCATACAATACTTTGTAAATATTTTCTTTCTCACTTATAATTTCTTCTAAACTACACACACACACACACACACACACACACACACACACACACACAAACATACACACACGCACACTTTAAATGTCTTTGTATAGCAAGAGAAAGAAAAACACAGAGATTTAAATATATACACATTTATTTAAAGTCCATTTTCTTCTTCTTTAAAGACTATTATTTCAAACAGAATTCCAAACCCCAACTTACTTGCCTCATTCTTGCTGAAAACCTTCTTACTTGTGTTAAACTAAGACCATCACAAAATCGGTACAGACAACTCTCACTGGATGAAATTCCATCCTACCCTGGTAACCATTTTACCTACTCTGCATGCTTGATATAATGGTAATTACAATGACTCCTCTCAAAATCCAATCATCATTTATAGAGTGGAGAGGTTAGGAGGTGGTGGCAAAATAGGAAAATATCAACTAGTGTATACAATGGAGACTTTTTGTACCTTGAGATTTATGGCATACTTGAATATATGACAAGAACCATAAATTACTTGAAAATGAGGCTCCTGCACCATTCTATATTGCCTGTAACATCCAGATCAGTGTGGTAGAACTACCCTCAAATGTCAAAAGCATAGAAAGAATGGTATCAAATTTCAGGCTGGCTCTACTCAAAAGTGTCATGATGACATGGTTAATTTGGAAGATGCCACAAAAACTTCAGAACAAATCAGAAATGACACCACCACACTTTCTAGGAATGTTTCAGTGCAAATGCTGCTAACCGTTGAAGACAGAAAATTGTGAATGTGCATGAAATATTTTGAAAATGAATGCTTTTCTATGCTTTATTAATATCTTATATAATTGGAAATAGAAACTACCACCTATAAGTATTCCATACTGCTTTTTGTCATCAATAGTCTCAACTCCAAGTTATACAACAATATTGGTGACCAGTGCTGAGCTATCAGAAGTGTATCCCTTAGCCCAGATTATATAAAATAAAAGATGAAATCAAGGTACTATTAAAATATGAAGAGAGAAAAGTTAAAGAACTGTAGGTGACTGAAAATCTACACTCAATGCCTTTTTGTGGCTAACAACATGAACTCAATTAACAAAGCAATTGTAACAAAAGAGAGCAATTCAAAAAGCCTTGTATCTTTTATAACCATCTATAAGAAAGTGTTTAAAAAAAACATTCAAGACCTACCTATTGCCACACATGTGACTGTAGTAAGAACCAACGGAAGGAAAGTGGAGTGATCAGGGATTGACTCTAAACACAGGTATCAAATGCCATCAGCACTGAAGGAATTTGATATATATATTAAAAATCTGCAGGAAAATATTGAAAATTAGAACAATACCTAATTACTATGCATAATAGAAAATCTGAATCTCGTATGGCTCAATTAAAAGCAAAGTAAGTAAAAATATATAAAAAGGAATCCAGAAAAAAGAAGCTTACAAGAAATTACATAATCCTTTAATCAGTAACTAAAAGCAATGTCAAAAGATTAAGCTTATACACAGAGTAAAAATCAAAGTACAAAGACTATAAGCTTTTCAATAGCAATCAATAGCTTCACTGTCAAGATTTAAGTAATAAAGAAATCAGAGGTGAAGGAGAATCTATGATGAAGAAGAATATGGAAATTTTCTATTCAGCTGTATGATTGCAAGAAGAGCAATATAAGAAAAATATAAGTTGAGTCAAATGAGAAAAAATTCTACTACTAATTAATATATTGTATGGTAGAATGATTATATCAAGATGGGTAACAAACTCTAGCCTCTCTGCAGAACTGGAAAGCGGCAGAGCCAGATAAGATACGTAGTTATTCATTTAAACACTTGACAATGTAGTGTCGCATGTATAAGGAGTAAAATACTTTAGCATCTCAGGATGCATTATACTAGCATAATCTATATTTTGTCTCCCACACGGATATGTCCTAGAAGCTCCAAATGAGTTTTTCTACTTTTTTTTCTGGTTATCATAAATTTGAATTTTAAAAAGAAGAGCTCTTATATTCAAATGAAGGCTTTAAATGGAAATGCAATTTTTTTTTAAAAGAAGCAGGTCTGCAGTCACTATTTTCTAAAAATACCATAAGCTCTTTTCTCACATCTTATCAATGCTTAGAAAAGAACTTCTAGTCTGCTTGGCATTGAGGTTTTACACTCAAAAGGTAACCTCTGAATGAGACTACCTGTCACTTTTTGAGTAGTTATCTAGATAAAATTATAATAGTACAGATGGAAAACATTTGATAGGGTAAAATACTATACTGAATATATCTCTTTTTTACATCTAAAAATCTGGGCTTCAAATCATGCTCAGGCTACTCATCTGAGAAAGAAAACATAGCTGATGAGTTTTAAGTAAAATCAACCAATCATTTGTGAGGCACCTAATTTGGGTCAGACATATATATATATATATATATATACACACATATATATATATGTATGTATGTATATATATACATATATATATAGGGTCAGATATATATACATATATATATATATATATATATATATATATATATATATGTATATGGAATGTTCTGTCAATGCCATTGATGGGACAAACATCATCGCCAAACCACAGCAGAATTTTCAAGTTTTCACTTGCTTTAGTAGAGTATACACAGATATCCTCTGCCTAATACCAATCTAATGCACAGAATTTTGAAACCAGTTTCTCATAAGGTGATCCAGAATTTGGAATAAGCAGTGATGAAAAGCTTTCTAATTGACTTCAGAGCCAGAAAAAATGATGATTCAGGAGATGTTGCACTGGTACCAAATGTTCATGGAAAAGGTAACAGGAGGGAGAGTGGAGCCAAAATCATGGAGTAAAAGCAAGCATACACCTGAGCTCTCTACCAAAGTCCTCCTGATACCTTTAAAAATGAATAAACAAATTCTAGAGTAGCAGAACCTTCAAAAAGGATAAAGTCAAACAAATTTCCAGCCCAAGTCAACTTGCAAGATCAGCAGGAAAGGTTTGTTGCACCAGGGTGAGAGAAGAGCTCAGTCCAGCACAGGGCATGACAGCATAGACTGTGCCTAGCAAACCCTGAACGGGCCTCATGACTTCTGAATCACTGGCAATATTGGCAGTTTCCAAACCTCTCAGTCCACCAACACTAAAGACAACTTTAAAGGTCAGTAGGAAATGTATGTCACACCTGGGTGAGAGTGGATCACAGTCCAGTGAAGGTTGCACCAGTTGGGCCCTGATCCTAAAACACTAGGAGCAGGCTTTGGGAGTGAGTGAATTGGCAGCAATAACAGCAGCTGCTGCTGTTTGCAGAGCTATCAACCAACAGATGGTAAGGAGGCTGAAGGAGATTATAGGCACTTTTTGCTAGAACAGAGGCAGTACTCTGTTGCTTTGTCTATATTCTGATCTGGGTCACAGTCTTGGTTGGCATTCCCAGGATGAGGAGCACTAGAACACCAGAACTTGTGACCACAGTGGAGTGGGGATCCTGTTCATAGTTCTAGGGCAGAAAAGAGTGCTTGTGGTCACTCAAAGACCAAAGCACAGGTCAGGAGAATAGTAAACACCTCTCCTTGAAGTATAGTACTTTGGAAAAAATGAAAAAGTTGCAGGTCCTTAGAAGTATCTCTGTAAACAGCTGCACAAAACACATGAAGCTTGGGACAGTGTGCCCTCTTCCCTAAAAGCAGAGCCCTACTTTAATACAGAGTTTTAAAAATCAAGTAATAGTCTGAGAAAATGAGCAAACAATGGGAAAAAATACAGTGATTGTAGAAAGTTATTATGGTAATGAGGAAGATCCAAACACACACCAGAAGAAGACAACAAAGTCCAAGGTTCATATATCCAAAGCCTTCCAGAGAAAATATGAATTGGTCTGAATCCATGGAAGAGCTCAAAAAGAATTTTGGAAATCAGGCAAGAGATGTAGAGGAAAACAGTGAGAATAGAAATGAGAGTGAGGCAAGAAAAACATGAAAAATAAGTTAATATCTTGAAGAAGACACACAAAAAAAGTTACAGAAAATATCATTTTAAAAAACAGACTATGCCAAATGATAAAACAGGTACAAAAAGCAAATATGGAGAAGAATGCCTTAAAAAGCAAAATTAGCTACATGCAAAAGGAGGCCCAAAAGCTCACTGAAGGAAATAATTCCTTAAAAATTAGAATGGAGCAAATGGATGTTAATGACTTTATAAGAAATCAAGAAATTATAAAACAAAACCAAAATAAAAAAATAGAAGACAATCAAGAAACAATTCAAGTATAATGGAACCACAGTCAGGATAACAAAAGATTGAGCAGTTTCTACTTTAAAGAATCAGAGAACATGGAATATGATATTCCACAGGGCAAAGGAGCTAGAATTACAACCGAAAATCACCTATCCAGAACAACTAAGTAAATGGACAATGAGATCAAAGACTTTCAAGAATTCTTATTGAAAAGAACAGAGCTGAAGAGAAAAATTGAGGGGACATGAGGAGAGAGGGAGGGAGAGAATTTGGAGCTGAGTCTTAAAGTTGATTGCTAAAAATTAGTTTTACATGTATTGTAACTGGAGGAAAATCAAAGGTTAAAAAATAAAAATAAAACACACATTCACACACACACACACACACACACACACACACACAGAAAGAAAGAAATAAAAGGTTGGAGAGGACCATCTCTATCTCTCTGCTGAATAAGAGTGGAAATTTGCCTCTGTTTCTTGTGTTTATTTTTTTCCTAATTTCAGGTGAGCAAGTATCCAGAGATGGAACTGACTTAGATATGATTTTGTGAAATTAAAAATGTCATAACATCCATTAGAAATTTCCCTGAAAATTGGTCTATAGCACAATTCAACCAACTTGGTATCAGGAATAGTACAATGAGTTTCCAGAAAATAACCAAGTGGCCCACTTTACCCAGATCAGTGGTAGATTAACTGACCATTTAGTACAGTGTCCTGCAAGGTTCTAAATCAGCTAAATAAGGGAGTCTATCACTGTAATTTCCCCAAATTTAGTAGGGACTCTATGAAGGAAAAAAACCTTTCAGGTCCAGGAGATGCAAAATTTTCCTTCTCTTCATGAGTTTGTTACTCTTTATACTCTAATTTTGAACCTACTCTCCCCAGGGACCTTGTGTATGTTCAGAGGACAAGAACTCAGGAGGGTGTTTTATAAATATTTTCCTTGATCTATCTTCTCAGTAAAAATGCCTTTATCCCAAAGCCTTCAACAAAATCTGTGCCAAAGGGTACAGTAATATCCCTCAAAATCTACTATAACAACTCAAAGTACCATCTTTACCTAATTATTGGCAGTGTCTATTGTCTCCATCATATTGACAGTATTTCCTTTTGTTTTTCTTTTCCCAGTGTAGGGAAAGTGATCTTGTCTCTCTGAATCATAGGTGGAGTAAGGATTGGGAAATGCAAAGGTGCCTTCTTGTTTTTTGATGTCATTTTTCAGTTACATCCACTCTTTTGTGGCTCCATTTTTTTTTTTTGCAAAGATACTGTAGTGATTTGTTGTTTTACAGATGGGGAAATGGAGACAAACAAGGTTAAATGACTTACCCATCATTACACAACTAATAAGTGTTTGAGGCCAGATTTGAACTCAGGTGCTTGTGACTTGAGGTCCAATGATCTGACTGAGCTACCTAGCTGTCCTATGTATAAAATCTAATAGGTTTTCAATCAGGCTCATAATAAATCATTACCTTCCATATATATTGCGAAAAAATTCTAAAATTAATTTGGTAAATTGGAATATCTATCCTCGGTTACAAATTCTGCATCTAGGTACAAGTTTAATGAAACTGTTATTTCATGCAGAACTTCATATTAACTCTTATATTCATAACACAAAATGTGTCAAATTTATTTGTTTTGTTAAGTTCGTAAAGTAAAGTAAAATCTCAAGTAACTGTATGTGAAATATTTAGAGATATCTACTTGCTGATTATTCTAAACATTCATTTTTGGATAATTAAAAGTCCCTAATACCATTATGAATAATGAGAACTGGAACTATTTTTCTCACATCTACTTTATCTCTCATCAAAGCTCCCATTAACCTTAGAGGATATTCCACTTAGGAAGAGGGATAGGCAGGGGATAGAAAATGTTACTAAATATATAATTTAATTCCACATTACCCATTAGGAATAAAACTACCCAGAAGAGACAAAAAAAGTGTCACTTATGCCACCCAAAGAGCTAAAATATAAATCATATGAAAAGATTATCTTAATCAAAATACCATGAATAGATTCATTATCAAAATTTAACTTTGAAGAGTTTTGTTTTTATTCAGTACTATGCCATATCAAGGATATATCTACTATGAGGTACCACAATATTATACCCTGAATTATGTCTCCACACTACATTTAAACTACTTAATAGATCTACTTTAGAATAGACAGATCAAAGTATTTTTCTCCAAATTTGGTTCTTGATATATACACCCATATACACACAACTTTGGAGGCATTCAATTATTAATTATGCACCTGCATATATATGTTAATTTCTTAGTTTAAACATCCCAATGTTAGATAAAGTTTTATACATGTAACTCTTAATCATCAGTGCCATTCTTGCTGTTGCAAGCATAGCAGTTTTGCAAAAACATAAACAGATAGACTGCTATTAATTTAAATTTAGAGAAGGCTAATTTTTAGGCCTAAAAGGTGACTTTTAAAAATCTTCCCAGGATGATAAGAGTGGTCAGGCAAGTCTGTGGAGAGCTTATCTTTTTCAGTGGTGTATATGTTTAAAAAATACATTTTCACTAGAAATTAATCCTTCTTCTCAATAGTGTTCAGTGGGCCATGATTAGTACGAAGAAAGGGGAATCAAGGAGAACATTTTAGGCTATGCTTCTAGCCCAAAAAAATCCTCAGATTTAGTATGTCAATAATTTTCACGAATTTAAATATAGGACAGAAGTATTTAAATGGTATTACCAAACTTAACCTCAAATGTAGCCCTACATGAAAGTTAGGGTTTTTTTCTTTACATAATTGATTCATTTGAGCAGAACAAAAGGATAGTATGATATGTTCCACATAAGTAGACACTTAAATTTTGTTGAATGACAACCATTCAACTAGGAACTAGGAAACCATTTATGGAAAAAAAAAACAACTTGAAATTATGTCCCTTGTATTTTAAATGTCCTATTTTGGTTTCATGTCTTCATTAAAAAAAAAAATTATAATTAGGGACCTCAAAAGCAAAATGAGTCCAAAACTCTGGATCTTTTCAAACCTTCATGTTAAACAAATAAACAAAAACTTCCTATGTCTTACAGAACTGTGTTGTCTGATTGCATTGTATGACTCAATAAAAGTGTTCTCATCAATCTGTACTCAGACAGGAAAAAATATCTCCTTACACTTTTAAACAAAAAAAAAAGAGAGAGAGAGAAGTCACTGTGACCTCTCTTAGGCAACCCAAGCTCCTTCTCTGTTTTGTGGTGTGTGGGTTAGTTTTCTTTGTTTTTGGGTTGGGTTTGGTTTTTTGTTTTATTTTGTTTTGTTTTTTTACCATCCTGCTGACATACACACAAGTCCCCAGGAGTTCAGTGGTTTCCTGTTCTATGTAAATCCTCTTATATTTGAGTTCAAAGCACTTGAGATTAGGCATTTTACTCCTCCTGTTTATATGGGTGTGGCACAAGTGAGTTTCAAATACCCTGTTTCCTTATATCCATGACATTTCAGTTAATATTGAATAATTTTTTTTTGTGCAAGAATTTCTGACATTAAGAAATTAATCTTTTCAACTCTTATGGAATTTCTAGCTCCAGCAATGAAGTTTCTGACAACAAAGTGCACATCACATTCATTAATGAAAATATTGTGATAGTGTACATAAAGTTTTATGTTTTCATTGTTATATGTACATATAAAAGAGTAAACCAGTGTGTTGAAGATAGTCACGCCCTGACCAATTGATTCCTACTTAACTATCCTTAACATACCCTATTCATAAAATCACAGAAGGGGAAGACAGGTAAAAAAGAAGATGTTACATGAGGTACAAAGCTTTGGCTATACCCTATTATTCCTTTAGAAAGCATGAAGCAGTTTCTTTGATAGACTTTGAAAGGCAGCACACCTGTAGATGGTATAATTGGCCAGAACTGCTTGACTTTGGAAAGTAACATCTAACCAATAGGTTATTAAAGACTAAAAACATCCCTATCAAGAAGAATTGGATTGGGGAAGCTACATAATATTTTTTCTTCCCCTTGCTTTTCAATGTAAGCCATCATATTTTGAAGAAGAACTACTTAACCAGTAGGCAACACCATATTCAGCATGACCCAGAAAAGAGACAGACACAGTGATGGTGGACATGTGATATCTTGAATGAGCATGACTACAGCCGTCAAAAAGAAAACTGACTATGGATGCAAGAGAGAGGGAGTACTGACAGTCTATCCAGATGAGTGAACTGCCCAGAAGAGATGTTTTACTTCAGGGGAGAAGTATACATATATATATATATATATACATATACGTATATATATATATATATATACGTGTATATATATACACGTATATATAAGGGGAAAGTCTATCAGAACTCTACAGTACCAGGTACATGAGTTGCCTGGGCCACATATGCTTCCTACATGCTTGTCTCACAACCAGAGTACTCTGTATTTATTCTTCCCACATGTGTACGCATGAAGTTGTTGAGTCATTTTTCAGTCATGTTTGACTCTTTGTGACCCAATTGAGAGTTTTCTTGGAAAAGATATTGTAGTATTTTGCCATTTCATTCTTCAGCTCACTTTACAGATGAGAAAACTAAGGCAAGCAGGGCTACATGGTCACACAGTAAATATCTGAGGCCAAATTTGAACTGAGGAAGAAGAGTTTTCCCGATTCCAAGATCAGAACTCTATTTACTGCACCATCTAGCTATACATACATACATACATACATACATACACATACATATACACACATAGAAAATCTGTGTGCATACAGGCATATTGACAGACATAGATATACAAACTTATATGTGTAGGTATACATGTGCATGCACATACCCATATGGGTATAAATGTGTATATGTATACATATGTATATAAATGTGCATATATTTATATACATACATACATATACATACATATGAAGTATGGCCCAGGGGCAAGGAGTAAAAGTTTTTTGTCCTTGCTATGACATCTTAATAAATACCTTTGCTTTGAATTAATCTTTTCAACTGTCTTGCTATTAAAAATAAATACATCAATGCAAATTCATGAACTAAAGGTTTAGAAGTGTGAATCCATGAGATTCAGGGAGGAGTCACCCTGTTCAGGATCCAACAAGTACAAGTTTTGGGGGCCTCTCCCAGAGAGGCCACTATAGCAAGCAGTATTGCTGTGCCCACTTAATTTTATGAGACTAGGCTTATGCTTATTCCTTCCTTTATTGAGCAAGCCATGTACTGAAAAATAAGTGTTTATACTAAATTTTCAAGCTACTTTCCTTGCCTTCCGTGGGTTTACTCAAATTGAAGGTTCTGGGGTTCATTGGTGACTTATGCCAAGGAGTGTATAATATTTTCACAATTAACTGTAGTTACATGTAGTTTTATGATTTAGGCAGTAGGGGCTCAATATGCAAGGAACTTGTGCAGGAAGTCAAAATTCATTTTTTCTACAAAGAGGAAAGAAGATGAAAGAAAAGAAGAGAAGGGAGAAGGTGGGTGAGCGAGACAGAGACAGAGAGACAGAAGAGATGGGAAGTGAGACAGTAAATAGAGGCAACATCTGACTTGGGAAGATACCAGGAAAAACTGGGAGCTATCAGTAGGTCTAGTTACACTAGCTTGAGAAATCTGACTTATGGAGCAAGGTTAAATTGACTTAGAAAACAAGGAACTTCAATTCTATGAAATCAAAGTAACCACCAACTCTTAGTATTACCTTGGGCCTTCCTTTTTGATCAATGTAACTTTTGTTGGCCAAAAATTAATTTTAAAAGATTTTATCCTACCACCCATAGCACAAGCCTGGAAAATAGCAAGCATTTATTAAATATTTCTTGACTTGATCCATTTAGCATATATTTCCTAGTCTAATGATAGAAATGCATTTCCCATACTCACATCCCACCCAAAGAAAGCCAACATGAATATCTTCTCCTTTATTCATGCTTTCACTTATTTGTGAGCTCTTAAAAAGGCAAAGTATACACAAGAACCATGGGAAAGAGAGAAATGGAAGACTCACTGAACTTGTGGAGTACATGGCTTCTGACAATGGAAATTTGAACACAGATAAAGTTGGCTATTAAATACTAAAAAAATAATAACAGTAATAAAAAAACAGCAGTTTTCAATTGTCCCCTTCAATGTGCCTTACAAATATTATCAAATTAGTGTATGCCTTTTAAACACTTTGATGTAACTTGCATCAGATACTCTCAATAGGATTTACACTGCTTCAAACTATAAAGAGGATTTGTCGCCAGACAAGTTTTCGCATCTCTAATTACAGCATCGTTTTTGCAGCTCTATAATTAAGAGTGAACTGCAATTTCCATTCCTACACTCAGCTGTAAAAACTCACTCTGAATTTAAAATGGCATTTATTTTCTTAGTTCTAAAGCACATTTGCTTCAAAAATTGTGTTGAAATTAAATTTAATTCACCCATGCTCAGTACCAATTTGCTATAGATGTCAGTCTTTTAAAACATATATCTATCTCAAAGATGTCAACTTCATTTAATAAATTTTTTTCATTCTTTATGTAATGATTTTCAGTCTTGCAACAGCAAGAATCATTCTAACTACAAACCACCCACTTATTTTCTTTTCATTTTGGAGGCATTTTCCCCATGTTCTTTATCCTGCCAAGATATGGGTATGGGTTGTTGTCCTCTCCCCTTATTTGAATATTACAATGGATGCATAAGTATAATGAAGTTGCTGATAAAACTCTATATATCAGAAAAAATGAGAATTTATCTAAAGATACTTAGAGAAAGGTAGATTAAAACTATATCATAAACAATTTTGGATGATGGTTTTATCAATTTATCCATAGTACCATAGATTCTGCTATGCCATTTTCTCTGAGAATTTATCTGTTACTCTAATCTTAGATCTGGTACAATCCTCAAATTAGCAATGCTTATTTGGTGAGGCAGTTCAGTCTACATTCAGCAGTGAAATATTGAGCATTTTTGTAGGTCCCACAAATATTATGGTGCTAGGTGAACTAAAGCACAGGAAGTATATAAATAGGGATTGAAGCACCAAAAGATGTTATTAGGAGAATTCTCAAAATACTTATTAGCTCATCAGTGTTGCTTCTTAGGATGTACACAACAGAAAGCTACTGCCAATTGTTTTTGTATAACAATGTGAGTACATTCGATGAATATCATCAAAAATAAAGTGAGATCAAGAATCCAATGTTGGTTGTATTAACTGGTAGGTCCAAGGGTAGTATGGCAGAATATCCTTCCTCTTACTCTGGTAAATAATCATACTCACATTTCCTGTGCTGCACCAGTTCTCTGTCATGGTGCAGTTGCAGATTTGGGGTACTCTATTATAGACTCTGTTAGAGTGATATACCTGTTGCTCATCTGTATGATGATGAAGAGCAAGTCTCTGGCATGGCTATGAAATTATGAACTTCCTGATACCAGGTTTGTCTTGATGTCACATTCTTTCAAGTAAACTCTCACCATTAGGGAATTTTCTTAAATTATAAATAATTGGATGCTTTTCTCTGAATTGAATATGTAAATCATTGCTTAGATTTCCCTCTCAATATACCACCTAAGCCATGGTTTCCAAATACTAGAGGACCTCGCAACAAAGGATACTTAATATCTCCCTTTCCTTGTCCTTGTTGAAAACACAGAAAGCCTGAGTTTTTACTGACTTCTGTCCAATACAGTAACAACAATCCAAGCCAAATAGAGTGATATGCAAGACTATAGGAAAGACAACCTAGACTACCATGATGAAGCTACTGAAAGTATTTTATGGAGTGTCCCAGGCCATTCATGTCTCCATTCCGTCATATGTAACATGGCTATTCTCATAAAGGTTGGGCAAGTCCAATTAGGCTTAAACAATCATTTCTGCTCCATTGTTTGTGTACAAAACGTCTGATGCTCCCCTCTATTGCACTGCCTCAGAAATGCTCTTCAAATATTTAACATGTTACTTATAAAGTCCTATGGTCATATTAATACGTTAAAAACTAACCAAAAACATCTTCCATAAATAATAAGTAACATAACTTAAAGGTACTATAATAAAATCTTGACAGGAAGGAATGAAAGCAGAGAAAGAAGGAAGGAAAGAAGGAAGGAAGGAAGGAAGGAAGGAACTGTGTCACCACCATTCCTTTGTGTAAATCATTCAAATTGGGCAGGGTTCTTGCTGAGAGCTAAAGAGGAATGCTTAGGGTTTAAGGATGAGGGATCCATGATGAGGGGTAGCTGATTGTTGAGATCATCTAGGGTTGAAAACCCTGTGATAAACCTGAGGGTCTGTCACCAAAAGACAGAGGACCTCAACCTGAGGGTTGATGATTTCATTTTTTGTAATGAGGACTCCATGATGTACACTAAGGATTCTTTGCTAAAAACTGAGCTATATCTCTGAATGACTTTTATTGATTCCTTATTTCCTACTCTCACCCTGAATATGAAGACTGACTCAGGTTTAAAGGCTTTATGTGGCCATGGTATTAGCAACTGTTGAAGAGATGTTTGGAAGTAACAATTAGAAGATCAAGTCTTGTCTAGTCATACTTAGGAAAGTTAAGTTCTATACAGACAAGAAGAAATTCATTCAGAGCTCTCCATCCTCTAAAGAAAAAAAAAATTCAAAAGCTCAATCTCCACTGTTTATGATTAGGGATAGAAAAACAGAGAGACTAAGGAAATGAGAAAACACAGGAAAATCCTTAATACATTGAAGATGTATTATAAATTAAGAGAATTCCTGGATCAAATTTTATGAGAAGGTAATGATTATTCTACCATTACTAACAGTACAGTCTCAGATAAGAGAACAACCAATGAAAATTTGTTATGACTGGCACAAAGATTCCAAGAGTCATTTGAAAGACTAAGGAATCAAAATGAATAGAAGGATAAGGAGTAAAATTAGAGCTTCTAATAAAAAGCTTGGAAGAATAAATATCTTTAAACAAAAGGATAACAAATTAATAATACATAACTAAAACATTCAGAGAAACAGAATTCAAAATGAAATGATAGAACAAAGAAAAAATTGAGCCAAAATTGAACAGTATGATTGGAAGAACATGCATTGTATGCACTAGTACAAAAGACTAAGAAACATGATTCAAAGAGTTAATTTAGGAATCATAAGGATTCCAGAAAAAATGATAAGTAAGCCCTAAAAGCATATTGCTAGAAATCATAAAAGAAGAAGCACCCAGATATTTTGGAAGATGACAAAGTAAAAACAGAGAATCTATTAATACATCTCAGAGAAAATCCCCAAATTTAAAATCCTGTGAAATTCATTGCCAAAACCCAGAACTCTCTGGTTAAAGGAAAAACAATATTGTGTGAGTACAGTGAAAAAGGCATTACACATTAATTCAATCTAGTTTGAAGTACAACTGACAAATTGATAGGAGAAAAATAAAGACTTGGGATCCAACAATATTCACACTACGCAATGATTTATCTCCATTTTAGAGAGGTATAATACAGTAACAATCACAATGATGAAAATGAGAGTGAAGAGTTTGTCAATAAATTTGGATAAGTGGTAGAATGCATTACAATGCAAAACAATATTTTTAAGCAAATACTAAAACATATTCATGAGTGTTTGGAAAAATATTCAAAATTAAATGGAGAATATATAACGTGCTTCCAAAGAAGAGATGACTCAAGGAAAAATATCAAATATTTGAAAATTTAAAATATTTTTTAAAATGATGAGTCAACATATTAATATTTTCAGACATATCACTGATTTTATCATTAAATATATTTAAAAAATTGTTTTTATTCCTCAACATATTTGAAAAAGGAAAAAATTCACACAGCATGCCAAAAACATTTAAAAAATCAACAAATTAATAGTCATTAAATAAATACTTTTTTAAATGTTCAAAATGAAAGATATAATCTAAAAGTTTGCTGAGTTGATAAATAATTTTGAAAGTATTAAAAGAATGAGAAGTTAGACAAGCCATTAGTTAACTAGATCATAGTGAAAAAAGGGAAACGAAAAATTTTAAAATTTAAGAACAAGAAGGGCAAATTCACAACTACCTAAGAAGATTGAAAATAACCAAGTAGGGTGGAGCCAAGATGGCGGAGTAGAAAGACTCACATTTGGTAGCTCCGAACCCACAGCCCATGGATTTCCTCTAAAAAGAACTCCTGACAAATTCTGGAACAGTAGAAGCCACACAGCAACACGGTGAAGGAGATTTCCATGCCAGTGAGCCCTGAAAAACCAACCACAAAGATCCATCACACCCCAGACCCGAGCGCAGCCCGTCCCTGCCCTGCCCCAGCCACGCGGCAATGAGAGGAGCAAGCAGATCTGAGCAGGTGTCAGGGATGGAATCTCCAGTGGCCATGAAGGTACCTCCACCCACGGACTCGCAGGTCAGTGAGAGAGAACTCTGGACTGTCTGAGAGGGGAGCAGGGTGTCTCCATAATTCAGGCCCACTCAGGAGGCAGCAGCAGAGGCAGCAGCAGTAGCAGCAGGTGGACAGAGGCTCCCTGAGCAGGCAGGAGCTCCACAGCAGCTCCATTACAGAAGGCCTCTGCATAAACCCCCTGAGGGAACTGAGCCTGGGAGGCAGCCCTGTCCCCACCTGAGCACCAGCAGATAAGCTCCCATTGAATAGAAGCCAGGCCTGCTGCTGAAAGCCGTGAGGCTGGGGAGTAGCATTAGAATCTCAGACCACAAGCACTAGCTGGGCAGACCTAGGCCAGGGGTGGAGAGGACTCTCAGAAGTCAAGTAACTGGGTGGGAAAATGCCCAGAAAAGGGAAAAAAAATAAGACCATTGAAGGTTACTTTCTTGGGGAACAGATGATTCCCCCTTCCTTTCCGATGAGGAAGAACAATGCTTACCATCAGGCAAAGACATAAGAGTCAAGGCCTCTGTATCTCAAAGATCAGAAATAGGTATCACATGGGCTCAGGCCATGGAAGAGCTCAAAAAGGATTTTGAAAATTAAGTTAGACAGGTGGAGGCAAAACTGGGAAAAAAAAATGAGAGAGATGCAAGAAAAGCATGAAAAGTGGGTCAATACCTTAATAAAGGAGACCCAAAAAAATGCTGAAGAAATAACACCATGAAAAATAGCTAACTCAATTGGCAAAAGAGGTTCAAAAAGCCAATGAGGAGAAGAATGCTTTCAAAAGCAGAATTAGCCAAGTGGAAAAAGAGGTTCAAAAGCTCACTGAAGAAAATACTTC
>CM053771.1:176272817-176298904 GCA_028658325.1 Potorous gilbertii | reverse complement strand
CTCAAAATTAGAATAGAACAGATGGAGGCTAATGACTTTCTGAGAAACCAAGAAATCACAAAACAAAACCAAAAGAATGAAAAAATGGAAGAGAACGTGAAATATCTCATTGGAAAAACAACTGACCTGGAAAATAGATCCAGGAGAAACAATTTAAAAATGATGGGACTACCTGAAAGCCATGATCAAAAAAAGAGCCTAGACATCATCCTTCATGAAATTATCAAGGACAACTGCTCTGATATTCTAGAAACAGAGGGCAAAATAAGTATTCAAGGAATCCACTGATCACCACCTGAAAGAGATCCAAAAGGAGAAACTCCTAGGAACGGTGTGGCCAAATTCCAGAGTTCCCTGGTCAAGGAAAAAATATTGCAAGCAGCTAGAAAGAAACAATTCCAGTATTGTGCAAATACAATCAGGATAACACAAGATCTAGCAGCTTCTACATTAAGGGATCGAAGGGCGTGGAATAGGAAAATCCAGAAGTCAAAGGGACTAGGTCTAAAACCAAGAATCACCTACTCAGCAAAACTGAGTATAATACTTCGGGGGAAAAATATGGTCTTTCAATGACATTGAGGACTTTCAAGAATTCTTGATGAAAAGAGCAGAGCTGAAAAGAAAATTTGACTTTCAAACACAAGAATGAGAAGAAGCATGAAAAAGTAAACAGCAAGGAGAAGTCACAAGGGACTTATCGAAGTTGAACTGTTTACATTCCTGTATGGAAAGACAATATTTGTATCTCCTGAAATTTTTCAGTGTCTGGGTAGCTGGTGGTATTACACACACACACATACACACACACGTACACACACACATGTACAGGCTTGCATGCACACACACACATACGCACATGCATGCACACACAGAGACAGAGAGCACAGAGTGAATTGAATAGGATGGGATCATATCTTAAAAGAAATCAAGGTAAACGGAGAGAGAGAAATGAAGTGGGAGGAGAGAGGGTGAAATGGAATGGGGTAAATTATCTCTCATAGAAGAGGCAAGCAGGAGATTTCTTAGTGGAGGGCAAAAGAGGAGGGCTGAGAAAAAAAAAACATGAAGTTTACTCTCATCACATTCGACTAAAGGAAGGAATAAAATGCACACTCATTTTGGTATGAAAACCTATCTTACAGTACAGAAAAGTGGGGGAGAAGAAGATAAGCAGGGTTGGGGTGGTGATGGAAGGGAGGTTAATGGGAGGAGGGAGCAATTTGAAGTCAACACTCTTAGAAAGGGACAGGATCAAAAGAGAGAATAGCAACAATGGGGGGCAGGATAGGATGGAGGGAAATACAGTTAGTCTTACACAACACGACTATTATGGAAGTCACTTGCAAAACTACACAGATATTGCCTATATTGAATTGCCTGCCTTCCCAAAGGGAATGGGTGGGAAAGAAGGGATGGGGAGAAGCTGGAACTCAAAGTTTTAGGAACAACTGTTGAATATTGTTCTTGCTACTAGTAAATAAGAAATACAGGTAATGGGGAATAGAAAGTTATCTGGCCCTACAGGACAAAAGAGAAGATGGGGTAAGGGAAGGGAGGGATGAAAGAAAAGTGGGCAGATTGATGATATGGGTAATTAGAATGCTCAGTGTATTGGGGGGACAAATGGGGATAAAGTTTTGATACCCAAAATCTTGTGAAAATGAATGTAAAAAGTTAAATAAATAAATTTATTTTTAAAAAAAAAGAAAACAACCAAGTATATTTTCAATAAAATTAAACTACATTACATGATAATTAGACTAAATACTTTTTAAAATAGATCAATAGTTATTTTAAAATATTCATAGTAATAGATCATGAGATCAATAATTTTAATTCACTCAATCTTAATTAAATTGAACAAGATTAAAATGAACTCCTGAGGAAAAAAAATATAAAGTGTAGATTTATAAATGAATTCTGTCAATATTTTTGAACAATTTAATCTCTTGTGCTACACAAAGTCTTCCAAAACATATAGAAAGAAATCACCATACCAAATTACTTCTATTAGCAAATATTCTGATATTTAAAACAAAGAAAGATCAAAAAAGGAAAATATTAACCATTATTTCTAATGAATATAGAATTTTTTCAAAAAAAAAATGAATAAAGCACTAGAAAGAGACTACAGAAATATTTATTTATGTATATGTACATACACTTATACATATAACTGACCAGATTGACTCGACAGTATTTATGCGTGGAATACAGGTATATTTCAGCATTAGTCAAAATTAGGTGTCTTTTACAATTATGGCTGGAGCATAAATTCCTAACCAAAGCATAGAGATGAACACAGAAGATAAAAGAGAAGTTTTCAATCATACAAAACTGGATAGCTTTAATGTAAAATTAATACAAGTAGAGAAAGAAATGACGTTGTCATCTCTTTTTTTATTTATTTTTAGATTACGACATTCATTTCCACAAAACTTTGAGTTCCAATTATTCTCCCCATTTCTCCCCTCCTCGCACCCCATAACACCGTGCATTCCGATTACTTATTTTCTCAATGTTCCCTCCCTTCTATCACACTCCTCCCTTCCCTTGTCCCCATCTTCTCTTTTCTTGTAAGGCAAGATAGATTTCTAGACCCCATTACATGTATTTCTTATTTCCATGTTATATGGAACAATTCTCAACATTCATTTCTAATACTTTGAATTCCAACTTCTCTCCCTTCCTCCCTCCCCACCCATCCCCACTGAGAAGGCAAGCAATTCAATTCAGTCTATATATGTATTGTTTTGCAAAAGACTTCCATGATAGTCATGTTGTGCAAGACCAACTCCATTTCCCTCCATCCTACCCTGTCCTTCCTTTATTCTATCCTCTCATTTGACCTTGTCCCTTCCCAAAAGCATTTACTTCTAGTTATTCCCTTTTCCCATTTGCCCTCCCTTCTATCATCCCCCTCACCCACTTGTCCCTTTCTCCCCTACTTTCCTGTAGTGCAAGATAGATTTTCATACCAAATTTAGTGAGCATGTTATTCCCTCCTTAACGTATATGTAAAGAGAGTAAGCGTCACTTTTCCCCTCTCACCTCCACCCTTTTCTCCTCCATTGAAAAAGATTTTTCTTAACTCTTTTATGAGTGATAATTTGCCCCATTCCATTTCTCCCTTTCTCCTCCCAATATAGTCCTCTCTCACTTCATAATTTTATTTTTTATAGATATCATGCCTTCTGATTCAACTCAACCTGTGTTCTCAGTCTATGTGTGCATGTGCGTGTGTGTGTGCACGTGTGCACGTGTGTTTGTGTGTGTGTGTGTGTGTGTGTGTGTGTGTATAATCCCTCCACTTACCCAAATACTGAGAAAAGTCTCAAGAGTTACATATATTATCTTTCCATGTAGGAATGTAAACAGTTCAGCTTTAGTAAGTCCCTTGTGATTTTTCTTTCCTGTTTACCTTTTCATGCTTCTCTTGATTCTTGTGTTTCAAAGTCAAATTTCCTCTTCAGTTCTGGTCTTTTCATCAAGAATGCTTGAAAGTTCTCTGTAGCATTGAATGACCACTTTTTCCCTTGCAGTATTCTACTCAATTTTGCTGGGTAGGTGATTCTTTCTTTTAATTCCATTTCCTTTGACTTCTGGAATATCCTATTCTAAACCCTTTAATCCCTTAGTGCACAAACTGCCAGGTCTTGTGTTATCCTGATTATATTTCTACAGTATTCAGATTGTTTCTAGTTGCTTTCAATATTTTCTCCTTGACCTGGGAACTCTGAGGTTTGGCGACAATATTCCTAGGAGTTTCTCTTTTCACTTCTCTTTCAGGAGGTGATCGTTGATTCTTTCAATATTTTTTTTGCCCTCTGGTTCTAAGAACATCAGGGCAGTTTTCCTTGATAATTTCATGAAAGATAATGTCTAGGCTTTTTTTGTGACAATGGCTTTCAGGTGGTCCCATAATTTTTAAATTGTCTCTCCTGGATCTATTTTCCAGGTCAGTTGTTTTTCCAATGAGATATTTCACATTATCTTTTATTTTTTCATTCTGTCAGTTTTGTTTTGTAATTTCTTGGTTTATCATAAAGTCATTAGCTTCCCTCACCTACACTCTTGTTTTTAAAGAAGTATTTTCTTCAGTGAGCTTTTGAACCTCCTTTTCCATTTGGCTAATTCTTCTCCTCATTGGCTTTTTGGACCTCTTTTTCCTATTGCATTAGCCTATTTTTAAAGGTCTCACTTTCTTCAGCATTTTTTGAATGTCCTTTACCAAGCTGTTGGCTCACTTTTCAAACTCTTCCATGGCCTGAGCCCATTGTATATTCATTTCGAGGTACTGGATACACACACCTTGCTATTCTCTGACAATATGTGTTGCTCTTCCTCATCTGAAAGCATGGAAGGAAATACCTCTTCACCAAAAAAGTAGCCTTTTATGTTCTTATTTTTTCCCCTTTTTTTGGATATTTTCCCAGCCAGTTACTTAACCTCTGCATCCTTTGTCAAGAGAATGGTCCTATTGCTCCTCCTCATCTCAGGACTGTACTCAGGGCTGAAATTCAGATCAGTTGCTCAACTCCCCCACAAATGGACACAGCTACAGCCACACCCACCTGGGACCCATCTTTGAGGGGATGCTACTCCCCTCTTGCCCAGTTAGGAAAGTCCTCTCACCCTCAAAGCCTTCCTTGGCACCTGTGGGTTGAGGGATCTGAGACTCTTCCCACTGGGGATACCACCTCAGAGGCCTGCTCCAGTTCTTTTCCTCCTGGTGCTGTGGGGCCAGGGCTGGGCTCCACCCTATTCAGTGTCCTGTGGGATAGACCCTTCCTGTCAGCCCTCCAGGCCACCCCTGGCTGGAAATCTCCTTCACTCTATGGCTTCTGCTGCTCTAGAATTTGTTGAGAGTCATTTTCCTTAGGTTATTTTATGGGCTATGGGGGAAGAGCTAGAGTATGTGCATCTTTCTAGTTCACCATCTTGACTCTGCCCCTGCTAAAGCAGTCTTCTCAGAGGAAAAAATCTTTGTATGAAATATCTCTAATGAAGTTTTACTACACAAAATACCTAGGGAATTCAAATATATAAAGAACCATACCTCAATAGTTATGTGATCAAAGGGTAAGGACAGTTTATAAAAGAACTATAAACTATAAATAACCTTATAAAATAATTTTCCAAATAATGAAAATGGCAATAATAATGAAAATCAAAATCATAGTCAAGTTTCACTCCATACTTAGAAAATTAGCAAAGATGACAACATATGATGGTAAATTTGACCAGTTAAAACCTATTTCTAGGTCTCCATTTCCTTTAAAATGTTATACCTCTTTTTGTTTAAAGCAATCATTGGGTATCCTCTCCTTCCATTAAGACAAGGTTTTCCTTTCTGTGAACTTTTTATCAATCTTTTTTCTCCCTCAGACTTTCTCCTCTATCCTTTTATTTTTCAGAGATAATACAGTAGTTATTTTTCCCTTCATTGTTACCTTTTGATCGGATAAGGGCACATCATGTATCTCTATTTTCTTCTTCTCCTCCTCCTTTTTATAGACATCCTATCATTTTGTAATTTAGACACATACCAAAAAAAGAGTGATTCACCTACAGACGCAGTACTGTGAGATTTAGTCCATGATGTTTCAGGACTTATTCTCCACCATTATTTATAACTGACTTTTGTTTTCACTCTTTTTTCCTTGTTTACATTTAGAAAAAAAAAAGACAGGTAACCATCTCTCCATATTTTGTTGTTATTGTTGCTGTATTCCATTGTTCATTTCCTATATTTCCTTGGTGTTTGCAAAGCAAATAACTTCTTCAAGTATGATTTGCTTTCTCAAATGTTTTGAATGCTGCTTTATTATTTGATATCCATCTTTTTTTTTAAATTCATAACTAGGCCCAGATTTCACTCTAGGCTGCCTCTGTAGATTCATTGCTCTTTGGAAAGCATTATTCCATTTCTTCCTCTGTTTTCTGGCTCCTTTGTATTTGAAGATCTTTCTCCCTATCATTTGCAGAAGTTATTATTTCTCAATAACCATGCTAAGTTTAATGAATACATGCCTTGGATTTTGCAGGTGTTTGTGTGGGGAGTGGGGAGAGAGAGAGAGAGAAAGAGAGAGAGAGAGTGTGTGTGTGTGTGTGTGTGTGTGTGTGTGAGTGTGTGTGGGAGTGAATGTGCATTTCTAGAAGTGGTCTATACATTCATTTCATTCACAGCTTTTTGTGTTAAAAATTCTTGACTATTTTCTTGTATTATTTCTTTGATTATAATTTTTAGATTTTTTTTGTATTGTGTTTTTCTGGGAGACTTATAATCCTTATTTGTCTATACATCCTGTCTTCAAGATTAATGTGTTTTAATTCTATGGATGGTATTGCTTTTGGTTCATCTTCTTCCATATTTCCCTTCATTTCTACACACTTGCATTCCTCAGAGGTTATCCTCCTTTTTGTTTATTTGGCAAGACTTGTCACAGCAGATTCAAATTTCCTATTCTATGTGGTAATGGTGGTGGTAGTGGTAGTGGTTTTTGTTATTGTTGCTGTTCAGGCAACACAGCCTGCTCTCACAATCTCTTTTAAATCAGTGTAAAACATCATGATGGGGTTCCATGCTCTCCTTAAAACCTAAAGTTCTCTCCCTCATTAGGTGCTAAATCATTTTTCTTTTTTTTTACAATTGGTGTTCATAGATGCATGATCTCACTTACTATTTTCTTCTGTTGTTAGTGTCTTACCTCTTGGTTTATCTTCTTATGCTAAGGGTGTTTGTTTTCTTCCTCCTGAGATCATTTATAATTTAATTTTCCCCCCTTATTCTCTTCTAATGCTCACTTTCTGATTCCCTCCCCACTCAAGATGATTTTCCTGGAGGCTAGATTTAAACTTTCATAAAGTTGGGAAGTTAATAATTCACCAGACTAGGTCACTGCCCCAAGTAACTTCTGAGGGGATAGGACTTGCCCCCAGTTAAATGATGGGATTTTTCCCTCAGGTATAGTGAACTGCCACATAGTAACCTCTTCCCTCACTCCCCTGTCGCACATATTCTGTCCTTTATTTCCCTTTGTTGCTTTCTGGTCAAGTGAAACAGAGGACTATCATGCTATAGCAATCATAGCTATAACATATTATGGACGTTTTATCTCCATGTCACCAGGATGAGAAGGAGATCATGATATAGAGTTGAACTCTTTTACAAGCACAGATGCCCTGGTGTGTTGAATATCAAGGAATGATGTCTAAAAAAATAAAATAAAATTAAGGGATGAGAGAGGAATGTATTGGGGAAAAGAGAGAGGGGTAGAATGGGGTAAACTATCTCACATAAAAGACAAGAAAAAGGTTTTGTAGTGAAGGGGAAGTGGTGGAGAAAGAGAGTTAATGAAATTTGCTCTCATGACAATAAGCTCAAAAGGAGAAATATATATATATATATATATATATATATATATATATATATATATATGTTCAATTGCGTATAGAAATCTCTCTTAGGAGGGGAAATGGAAAAGAGAAAGAAGGATAGAAGGGATGGCAGATTGGGTGAGGATATAGTCAGAAGCAAAATATTTTTTGAGGAGGGACAGAGTGAAAAGAGAGAAAATAGAATAAAAGGGGGAACATTATGAAGAGAAATAAAAATTAGTTGTACTTGTGAAAAAAAATTGAAGCAAGTTTCTCTGCTCTAAAGGCTTCATGTCTTTATGCAGAGTAGAAAAAGGGACTCACTACAATCTTCCCCACAAACCCAGCCAAATACCTGTAAAAATGACTCTAAACAAATTCTGGAGCTGTAGAACCCACAGAGTGAAGCAAATCTCCAGTCCAAAAAAGACTGGAAGGTCAATGGAAATCACCTATCTCACCATGCTGAGAGCAGAGCACAGTCCAGCATGGGCCATGCCTGCACATACAGGACTTGAACCTGGAGGGGTGACTGAATGTCAGATAGCTGTGGCAGTTCCCTGATTTCACAATGCCAAAACATGGAGGACAAATTGGAATGTCAGTGGAAAAAAAAACTGTTGGACCTGTGGGAGAGAATAGAGTTATTCAGCTCAAGCCCTAGGGCAGTAGAGGTGGAGGAGCCCTTGGAAGCCACAGTAGAAGCAGAGACAGTGGCAGTGGCTATTTCTGGAATTCTAGGCTCACAGTTTGTGGGAGATCAAGCAGCTGACAGTACACCCCCCATCACCATTGGAAACAGAAAACTACCTTAAGGAAGAACTCAAAAGTGAAGCAAATGGCTGAGGAAATGAGGAAAAAAGAATCAGACTATAGAATCTTATTTTAGTGACAAGGAAGACAAAAATATACAAATAGAAGAAAACAGTAACATGAAATCTCCTACATCCAAAGCCTCCAAGAAAAATATCAATTAGTTTCAGGCCATGGAAGAGCTCAAAAAAGACTTTGAAAATCAAGTAAGGGAAGAAGAGGAAAAGTTGGGAAGAGAAATGAGAGTGATTCAAGAAAATCATTGAAAATGAGTCAATTGCTCACTAAAGGGGACCCCAAAAATGCTGAAGAAAATAACATCTTAAAAATAAACTAATCTAAATGGCAAAAGAAATCCAAAAAATCCAACAAGGAGAAGAATGTCTTAGAAAGCAGAATTGGCCAGATGGAAAATGAAGATCAAAATCTCACTTTAATTCCTTAAAGATAAGGATGGAGCAGATCGAAGTTAATGACTTTATAAAAAATCAAGAAATTATAAAACAAAGCCAAAGAAATGAAAAAAATAGCAGACAATATGAAATATCTCACTGGAAAACAACTGACCTGGAAAATAGATCTAGGAGAGAGAATCTAAAAATTACATGACCACCTGAAAGCTGTGATCCAAAAAAAAAAGAGCCCAGATATCATCTTTCAGGAAATCATCAAGGAAAATTGTCTTGATATTGTAGAATTAGAGGGTAAAATAGATATTGAAAGAAACCACTGATCACCTCCTGAAAGAGATTCTGAAAGGAAAACTCCTAGGAATATTGTAGCCAAATTCCTGAGCTCCCAGCTCAAAGAGGAAACACTGAAAGTAGTTAGAAAAAAACAGTTCTGATGCTGTGGTAACACAATTAGGATATCACAAGCTCTAGTATCTTCTATATTAAAAGATCCCAGGGCTTAGAATATGATATTCTAGAGGTCAAAGAAGCTAGGATAAAAACCAAGACTCACCTACCCAGCAAAACTGAGTATAATACTTCACAGGAAAAAATAATCATTCAATGAAATAGAGAACTGCCAAGCACTCTTGCTGAAAAGACCAGAGCTGAATAGATAATCGACTTTCAAACACAAGAATCAAGAGAAGCATGAAAAAGTAAACAGGAAAGAGAAATCATAAGGGTCTTGCTAAATTGAACTGTTTACATTTCTATATGGAAAGATAATATTTGTAATTCTTGAGATTTAGTATTAGCATAGTTGTAAGAATCATATATATATATATATATATATATATATATATATGTGTGTGTGTACATGGTGCATTGAACATGAAGGGATGATATCTAAATAATGAAATTAAGGGATGAGAGAGGAATATACTGGGAGGAGAAAGACAAAAATAAAATATGGTAAATTATCTCTCATAAAAAAGAAGAAAGATAAACTTTTTCAAAGAAGGGGAAGAGGGGGAAGGTGAGAGGGAAAGAGTGAACCTTGCTCTCATCAGAAATGACTTAAGGACGTAATAACATGTACTCTCAATTTGGTATGAAAATTTATCTTACACTGTAGAAAAGTAGGGGGGATGGGGATAAGCAGAAGGCAAATGGGAAGAGAGGGTAAGTAGAAGTAAACAGCTTTGAGTAGGGATTGGGTCAAAAAGAAAGAATAGAATAAATGCAGGGCAGGATAGGATGGAGGTAAATATAGGTAGTCTTTCACATCATGATTGCTATGGAAGTGTTTTGCATGAAAAATCATATATAGCCTATATAGAATTGCTTGCCTTCTCAGGGAATATGTTTGTGGAAGGAGGAAGGGAGAGAAGTTGGAACACAAAGTTTTATAAACAAATGCTAAAAATTGTTTTTATATGAAACATTGAAATAAGATATAGAGGCAATTAGGTATAGAGATGTATCTAGACCTACAGGAAATATAGGGGAAAGTGATCAGAGAAGGGAGGAGTGTGATAGAAGTGAAGGCAAGGGTTATTGGAATACAGGATGCCTTCGGGTGGGTAAAGGGGAGAGATGGGGAGAAAATTTGGAATTCAAAATCTTGTGGAAGTGAATATTGAAAACCAAAAAAATTAACTAATTTTTTAAAAGACTTGGGGGGAAAAGTAGGTTTCATTTCTCAAACACAGAGAATTGAATCAAATTTATAAAAATAAGAGCCATTCCCCAAATGACAAATGATCAAAAGATATGATCAGTTTTCAGATAATGTAACCAAAACTATCTATAGCCATATGAAGAAATATTCTAATTTGCTATTGATTGGAAAAACATAAATAAAAATAATTCTGAAGTACTACTGCATATCTATTAGTTTGGCTAATGGGACAGAAAGGGCAAATGACAAATGTTGCAGGACATGTGGGGAAAATGAGACATTAATGCATTGTTGGTAGAGTTGTGAACTGACTCAACCATTGTGTAAAAGAACTTGAAACTATGCCCGAGGGCTACAAAACCATACATATCCTTTGATCTAGCAATTCCACTACTAGATCTGTATCCCAAAAGAGATTTAAACAAAAAAAAAGAAAATAACCTATATGTATAATCATAACAGCTCTTTTCTGGGGGAAAATAGAAATTGAGAAGATGCCCAAAAATTGGGTTATGACTGAACAAGTTGTGGTATATGATTGTGATGTAATTATTGTACTGTGAGAAATGATGATTCAGATGTCCTCAGAAAAACTTGAAAAGACTTACATGTGCTGATGAAAAGTGAAATGCACTATATGCAAAGTAGCAACTATATGATCTACTATGAATGACTTAACCATTCTCATCAATATAATGATCCAAGACAACTCAGAAGGACATAGGTGAAAAATGTTTTCCATCTCCAGAGAAATAATTTATAGTGTCTGAATACAGAATAAAGCATATTTTTTAAATTTTATTTTTCTTGAGTTTTTTGTCATATTTTCTTTTACAACAGATTATTATGGATGTGTTTTGCATGACAAGACATATGTAAGTTATATGGAATTTTTTGCTTTCTCTATAAGAGGGTGTGGAGAAGGAAGAAGGGAGAGAATTTGGAAATTAAAATTTTTAAAATGATTGCTAAATACTATTTTTACATGTATCTGGGGTAAAATAAAATATTAAAACTAATCCATTCTATAAGACACAAAAGGAAAAAAATTAGTTTTTCAAAGAATTAATTTTCAGCTTTGACTCTGAGCTGGACCTACTGCATGACAAAGATGAATACCTCTAAAGAGCAATAAAATTACTTTTGTTATTTTTTTAAGATATCTCATAACTTATTATAAACTCTTTGTATCTATATAGATACAACGATAATATAAAATTATTATTCCATGTGTCATAGATTCTCAGGAATAGAAAACTGTACACACACACACACACACACACACACACACACACATACACACACATATATATAAAGAGAGAGAATGTATAACTATATCTATATCCATATCTTGAATATATACTGAGAAAGCATATGTGAGAGGAACTATTTTGTAGTGAATGGAACACTTGGAATTTGAGTGAAGAATGCCCAAAGTTGCAGTCTTGTTTCTGACAGTGGCTGTAGGAACCAGATTAAGTCATTTAATTACACAGAGATGTAGTTTTCTCATTTCTAAAGTGAGGACAACAATAACACCATGTTTAAACAGTTATTATTAGGATCAAGTGAACTATCATTTGCCAGTTTTTGTAAACATTAAAGCACTATGAAAATATGAATTATTATTCAATATATTGATCTATATCAGAGAAGGCCAAATGAAAGTCTGCACTATTTTATGCATAAAATCTATCAGTGGCATAACAATTACACACAGGCCTAGAGTAGAGAAGAGGACAACATAGCCCATGCAATGGTACTTTCCTAGTGATCTGGGATGTGTCGGTCCCTCCGACAAAGGGTCACGTTAATTCTGGAAATAATGAAGAAAAGGAAACTACATATTCAGGTTATTAAATACATGTCCAGCTCCAGTGTTCACTAAGTAGGCTAGAGGTATTCTCAACAGGAAACCAAAAGGAAAACTGCCAATAGTGTAACACAAAACTGAAAATTGGTTACTTGTCTTTTGTTAAGGCTCCAATTGAAGGAGATAGAAGACTAGATTAAACCCCTTTTCTGGGTCTTTTTTTCCAGAACCCCAAGTTTCTTTTAGGTTTTGTAGGGTTACAATCTCCTGTCAGGTGAAATAGATCAATGTGCCTGAAACTGGGACTGTCAGAATTCACTTGATAACATGATTAAATAGTCCACATAGAGTCAATTCTTCTACCTTAAAAAAAATTCAAACAGTCTTGTTATTTATGAAGGATCTTTTGTTTGGAGTTATAGCTGAACACAGTATCTAACTAGCCTAAACTTGGCAGTTCTGAGAGAAAAATTTGATTTTCCTTCATTCCTATATGATGGATAAACTATTGAGCAATATTCTCTAGAATTATTAGAAAAATGAGGGAGCAGATTATGTTCTGACCACTTCACATTATTTGGATTTTTTTCTGCTTGGTCCTTCAGGAGATTACCTCATGAGTCATTGGTTTAGATGAAAGTGGTTTCCCAACAGTTGTTTCAGTTGCCTCTAGGTTTCCTGGAACACTTGACTTCTTTGAGTCAGAATTCAATCTTTAATATTAAGAAAGGCCTTGGAATAAGAGAGGGACTTCATATAACTGGGTTATAGTAGCTTGTACCAGAAAATCAAAAAGACAAGAGTCATGGGATAAGGCTAAGAATTGATCAGTCTGGGGAAAAGAAGAGGTTCTCTTGTTATTTCCCTACCTTCCAAACCATGGCAGTGAGTAAGTTCCCTTCCTAAGTGTAACTCTGTGCCTCTGCATCACAGGAATGTCAGACCCAATGTGTGCTCAATAGTATTGACTCTCCTCTGTTATCCAAAGGGTGGCTAGAAAGTTGACTGGGAGAAAACTAGAGGATTCATCACTACTAAATGTGTGTGTGTGTGTGTGTGTGTGTGTGTATACACACATTACTGGATAAGCATGGACAAAATGAATTAGTCACATCCACTAGACCTACTTTATTTCAATTGAGTATAGCCAACCTTCCCAGAAAGTGATGCACTAGAAGAGTTTTCTTCTATGCCAACTCCTAATTTAAGGTCTACAGAGAGTTAGCACATAATTCCTTGCCACTGAAATAACTGGCAGCTCTGTCATTTGGAAGCTTCATATCTGAGGGAATATCAAAAGTTTCATTAAACTCCTAAATGAACTCTCCCACATCATTTAACAGGAGGAGAATTTTCTATATAATAGCAAGTGATAAGAGTAGCCTGCTTCGTAGGTTAATCACAAAGAAGGAAATTGTGGCTCTGAACAGCAAGGAACACCTGGGGATGGAGGTTCTTGGATGATTTGCCCTGGACCAAGAACTCCAGGAGCTCTTTTACTCATATGATCAAAAAGTTTTTAAGGGATTCATTATGTTGTCAATAAGCACTCACTTCAGTATCTTATTGAGCCAATGGCCACATTATGCAATGTGGTAAAAGTGCCTTGAAATTGGGTAGATGGTGTGTTGCAACTATTAAGGCATTTCAAAGGTCTCTAAACTACTACTGGATACTTACAAGGTAATACATATCTCAGTCTTTATCTGCCAAAAGTAATTTTTGCTTCAAAGGCTTAGTCAATACCCTTGGATATTTCTTAGAAGGTAAGAGTGGGTGTGGGTGTGTGTTGGGGGGGGGGCAAACACATATCAGTTATCCAATTATTCAAGTATCCAAAAAGCTTCATGGGAAACTCCAGTAATGGAAAGATGGGCAGAATCTAAAACAATAGCACAAAAAGTAGACCAGTCTTGGTCTGAAATCAGAGGTACTAGAGAAAATCAAATTCAAAGGAGAAAAAAAGGAAGGGAAAGCCAGGAAATGGAATTGGGTATTTCAAACCTCCTTACTTGATTGATCATCAGATGTCAAAATTATCATTGCTAGATATTCCGAGGCATGCCTCCAGAAATGTCAGTGATATGGCTGTGATATAATCTGCCTCCACAAAGATATGCCTTGTGACAAGCAGTCCTAACCCATCTCATACTGGAAATGGTGTTGTACTTGTAGGCCTTCTCCATACTTCAATACTTTCAATATATACAGAATGGGCCTATAGTTTCATTGTTTAGAAATTATTGGAGGATAGCAGAATAAAATGAGGCACCTACTCTAGCTCTTCCCCCATAGCCCATAAAATACCTATAAAGAAAGACTCTTTACAAATTCTAGATGAGTAGAAGCCACAGAACAATAGAGTGGAGGAGAATTCCAGGCCAGGGTGACCTGGAAGACTGACAGGAAAGGTCTGTCACACTGGATGCAGAGTAGAACCCAGCCGAGCCTGGGGCATGTGGCACTGAGAGGAGGAGAACCAGATCAGGCTTCAGGATAAAATCACTGGTAGCAGCAGTGGATCACAGATCCCTTAACCCACAGGCATCAAAGATTAGTGAGAGGGTTTTTGCAACCAGAGCAAGAAATGAGCAGGGTCTACCCATAGCTCTGGTCTGAGGCAGCAACAGCAGCTGGCAGCAGGCAGCAGTAACTTCTGGTGGCAGAGGCAGGCAGGCAGCAAACAGCATTCATTATTCCATTGTTGGAGTGCTCAACTTAAAGCCCTGGGGGAAGTGAGCAGCTGATCTGCTCAATCAGCCTTGAGTGGCAACCCCAACCCCACCTAAAGCTCCTAGAGAAAGTAAGCACCTAATCTGAATCTTAGCTAGGAGCCAGGCTGGGAGGAAACACCTCTCCCATGATTGTGACACCTTGGAGAAACTCAGATCTTACAAGTCCCTGGAATATACCCTACCCTTGACAAAGAACCCAAAAGTCAAGAAAATGGTTGGGAAAATAACCAAAAAAGGGGGAAATATAAGACTATAGAAGGTTAATTACTTGGTGAACAGATATTCTCTCCAATGCTTTTGGGTGAGGAAAAACAATGTTTGCCATCAAGGGAAGACATAGAAGTCAAGGCTTCTGAATCCAAAACCACCAAAATAAATATGCAATGGTCCCAGGCCATGGAAAAACTCAAAAAGGATTTTGAAAATCAAGTTAAAAAGGTAGAGGAAAAATTGAGAAGAAAATTAGAGTGATGCAAGAAAATCTTGAAAAGCAAGTCAACAGCTTGCTAAAGGAGACCCCCCCCCCAAAAAAAATGCTGAAGAAAATAACACCTTTAAAAATAGGCTAACTCAATTGGCAAAAGAGGTCCAAAAAGCCAATGAAGAGAAGAATGCTACAAAAAGCAGAATTACCTAAATGGAAAAGGAAGTTCCAAAGCTCACTGGAGAAAATAGCTCTTTAAAAATTAGAATGGAACAGATGGAACTAATGACCTTATGATAAACCAAGAAATTACAAAAGAATGAAAAACATGGAAGATAATGTGAAATATCTCATTGAAAAAACAACTGAACTGGAAAACAGGTATAGGAGAGACAATTTAAAGATTATGAGAATACCTGAAAGCCATGATCAAAAAGAGAGCCTAGACAAAATCTTTTATAAAATTATCAAGGAAAACTGCCTAGATATTCTGGAATCAGAAAGCAAAATAAATATTGAAAGAATCAACCAATCACCTCCTTAAAGAGATCCAAAAAGAGAAATTCCTAGGAATATTGTAGCCAAATTCCAGAGTTCCCAGGACAAGGAGAAAATATTGCAAGTAGCCAGAAACAATTCAAGTATTGTGTAAATACAATCAGAATAGCACAAGATCTAGCAGCTTCTATATTAAGAGATTGAAGGGCTTGGAATATAATATTCTAGAAGTCAAAGGAATTAGGATTAAAACCAAGAATCATCTGCCCATCAAAACTGAGTATAACACTTCAGGGGAAAAAATGAAATTGAGGACTTTCAAGCATTCTTGATGAAAAGACCAGAGTAGAAAAGAAAATTTGGCTTTCAAACACAAGAATCAAGAAAAGCATGAAAAGGTAAACAGGAAAGAGATATCCCAAGGGACTTACTAAAATTGAACTGTTTACATTCCTACATGGAAACATAATATTTGTAATTCTTGAAACTTTTCTCAGTATCTGGTTAGTTGGAGGGATTATACACACACACACACACACACACAGATATATATATAGATATAGATATAGATAGATATATATGTATAGATATAAATAGATATCTGTGTGTATGTATGTATATATATATACAGAAAGAGACAGAGACAGAGCGCAGGGTGAATTGAATAGGATGGGATCATATCCAGAAAAATAAAATTAAGTGGTAAGAGAGGAATATAATGGGAGGAGAAAGGGAGAAATGGGGGAGGTGAGAAGGAAAAAGTGAAGCTTATTCTCATCACATTTGATTCAAGGAAGGAATAACATGCATACTCAATTTGGTATGAAAATCTATCTTATACTGCAGGAAAGTAGGGGAGAAGGCGATGAGCAGGATGGGGAGGGGATGATGGAAGGGAGGGCAAATTGGAGGAAGGAGCAGTTAGAAGTAAACACTCTTAGGGAAGGACAAAGTCAAAAGAGAGAGTAAAAGAAATGGGGCGAAGGGCAGGATGGAGGGAAATATAGTTAGTCTTTCACCACATGACTATTAAGGAAGTCATTTGCAAAACTACACATATATAGCCAATAATGAATTGTTTGCCTTCTCAGTGGGGATGAGTGGGGAGGGAAGGAGGAAGAAAAGTTGGAACTCAATGTTTTAAGAATAAATGTTGAGAATTGTTTTTGTGTACAACTGGGAAGTAAGAAATACAAGTAGTGGAGTATAGAAATCTATCTTGCCCTCTACGATAAGGGAAAAGATGAGTATAAGGGAAGGGCAGGGTATTAGGAAGGAGGGCACATTGGTGGAAGGGGCAATCAGAATGCAAAGCATTTTGGGGAGGGGGAGGGGAAAGATGGGGAGAAAATTTGAGACTCCAAATTTTGTGAAGATGAATGTTGAAAACTTAAAATAAGTAAATTAAGAAAGAAGAAAAAGAGAATTCTTAAATGTGAAAACATTATTAATGTACTCATTTTCCAATATATAATCTAAATTTTATAGGGCATTTAGAGATTAAAGGACTTGTCCATGGGGGAAAAATAATATATGTCAGAGATAATAACTGAATCCTGGTTTTCCTCATCTTGAGAATGACCTCCATTCTTTCATGTTTCACAGCTGCTTTCACTGTGTTGGTGAAGCTATGAATATAAACAAACACTTCCTTTGGAAGAATTTTTAATATTGTCATTTCTGTATAAATTAAAGAGATTCTTCAGAGATTCTATCTAGGTGGCACAATGGACCAAAGAATTTGATCCTTCAGTTATAACTACAAATTTTCCTTACTGGGGAAAAGTCCTCATAAGTTCAGAGAGACACTTAAATGAACAATGGGAAATAAAAGTAAAGAAAGAGACATGGTTGACATGACCAAGGATGAAAGGAGAGAACCTGACTTCCCCTCAATGAGAGAGCATCAAGAGAAGCTATAATTCAGGAAAAACTTATAGTGTTTGTGAGACGCTTTCAAGAAATGAAATCTAAGGTAGGAGGCAGTAGTAAATAACGCAAGGAAAATTAATTTCACCTTTTACATATCACTAAGACTTAGTGCAATGAACATATTTTGAATGTGGTTTTAGAGGGCACATTTCTTTTTTCAAAAGGTACATGATATTTAAGATTGCCAAGATAAGGGGCAGTTATGTCTATTAAGAAGCTGTATGTATATGATGAAATTCAAGAACATGCAAAGTAGAAAGTGAAAAATCAATGAAAGGACAATAACAAAAAATTCTGTAGTTGGAAAATACTACAGACCAATTAGACAAAAGTTTGGAAAACACTGAGTCTACCACATAGCTAAGATACAGGAGAGTATTGAATTGTTCTCATTTGTCTGACTAGATTTTAATTTCAATGGCCATATGAGTTGCATCCTTACATACTGAAAGAAGTGGTATAAGCAACTATTAAGCCAGTAAAAATTAATATAATTTTAAAATGGAATGAATGTGTTGCCTAAGAAAGCAGTGAGTTCCTGTTCACTGGAAGTCTTCTAGCAAGGACTGGATGACCACTGGTCAGGTGCATTGTAACTGGGACCTTTGTTGAATTTTAATAAGACTAGATAGCCAGCGAAGTTCTCTTTCACTTCTGAAATTCTATAATTCAAAGAGTGGTGTACCATTCTAAATACTTCACACTTACAGCTTATGATAACAAACGGAACAGAAGACAGCTTGGCCCCCAATGGGAATGAGCTTCAGAGTCTCCACCCACTTTCTGGTTTAAAGAAAGACATAAACAATCTAACTTTGTACCACAGGCAGTGCTGGCATACTATCATAAAACCAGTTCATTTTTCAATGAGGTCCACAGCAGAGATAGTACTAGCTCTTGTCCCTCTAAGGAAGGCAATCAGAAACTCATGTAGCATTCCTTTGGTTCCCTGAGTTTGTCATCTGGTCTATGATTTAGGTCCAGGTATAAAACATAGAGTAAATAGAAATGGGGATGTGATGGAGATAATATGTCCTGTCAATATCACCTGACACCAATGTATTTTATATGTAAGTTAGGTTGTGTATGGGATACAGTACTCAAACCTCAGAAAGATCTAGGTTCAGTTCCAACTTCAGATACATACTAGCTGTGTGACTCTTAAGTCGCTTAACCTCTGTTTAATTTTCCTCATTTGTAAAATGGTGAAAATAGCACCCACCTCACAGGGTTGTTATGGGGACCATATTAGATACTAATTAGAAGACCTGAGCAGTGTTTTTTTCATTTTCCTATGTGACTGACATATAGTAGGCACTATATAAATGATAGTTTTTGTTATCATCATCATCATCATCATCATTTTACCCTTCATGCCTGGGCTCTGTGCAACAACACTGGGAAAGCTTTCCCAATATCAGCCATATTCATAATAGAATTCCTTTGGTCCCATTCATAACGCCCACTCTGACTCCCACCAAATTACCCTATAAATTTCTCTTCGAGGGCAAATGGATTCTATATTAATTTAAATCACATATTATTAAATCATTATATTACTCAAGTTTGAGCCTATGGTTTCTTGTACATGTTTTCAGGCATTGAAATGAAATAATTAAATACAATATAATTTTCCTAGTATTATCTTCCATGTTTATAAATAGGATACTAATATAAGCTTTGTATGGGCACAGAGAATTTCTGATTTTGTGGTTTAAAATATAAGCATCAAAGTGCTTTCCTGTATGTGATCAAGATGTAATGACCAAAACACTCTTTGTTTTTCTATGAATTTAACTCATATTCTCAAGGTATAATTGCTTCATCAATAAGCAAGATGGCGTTAGATAGCTTTCCCCGTCTGATGAGCGTAAGTGTCTACTCTGGTTGGTCCCATCCTTAAAACTAAATTGACTAGGAGAGTTGATTAGAGGAAACCAAGAAGGAAATCACAGTTTTGGAAGTACAGAACCTGAACGTGAAAAGAGACTGAACTCCTATAATTGAAAGATCTTCCTCACACATTAATTAAGCCTCAGATAGAGCCCATTAAGGGAAGTTTGATTAGAGGAGCTTTGTTTTGTACATCTCTTGTTAATTGCTGAGGCACTGGGTTACAAAGATAGTGCCCTCTGACTCTGAAAAGTGTATATATTCTCTGAGGTGAGGTTTTGCTTGTGAGTTTACTCTTTAGAAGAAGGTTCATGTGCCAGATGAGAAGCTGGATAGCTATTAAGGACACCCCTTCCTCTGGCTTTGAAAACTCAGATGCTGGTGTATCTCTTTCTGGTAAATATTTATGTATGTAATGGACAGACAGTTGAATCTGTCTGTTCATTTGTGATGTATACATTGCTTATGGTCAGTCAGTTAGAAGTCCTGCCTGTTGGTCTTTCTCTAATTATATTTTTCTGTTGGTATATGTGATTAAAGAAGATTACTGACCACTCAAAGATTGTTTTTCTTTTAGAAAAGCATATCTAAGAACCTGTGCTAGCAGGCAATCCTGGATATGTCAGGGTGCTAGCTGCTACAGCTCTTCAATGATAGTAAGAGAAAGCAAACTCAAGATGGTGATTAGAGCCTGCCTTTGACTATTCCCTACCACCTCATTAGAGTTGAACAATATAGGAGTGGCTTGAGTTTTTACAATTCAGTCAAAACACAACACAAGACCCTCCAAAAAACAAAATAGTAATTTTTCTTGTGACAGAACTGTGAGCATGATATCTGATCAATGATTGGGCTCCCGGGTTCCTCAGTTTTCTATTACCTTCTTTCTCTTGATCACAAATTTAAGGTCTACACACTAGAAAAAAAACGTCTCTTTGCCCTATAAGATAGATTTGCCTCAGCCTAAGCAGTGAAAACTATTTATGTACAAAAGTCTTAACTGAATACTTATCTTTTAAAGTCTAGCAAATTAGTGCTCAAGGAAATAATAGAAACCCCATTAAATTTGCACAGCTTCCATTATGGAGACTCTTTAGCTATTATCTAGGGGGTTAATCATGAAATTTTCCTCAACAAACTCGAGGTACTTCCAGATTAATGAACCTCTGGAACTTCTGATTGATCTTCCACACCTTCCAATTTGATGAATAGCTGAGTAAACTTTGTTTATTAATATGATGACTTATTGTGCTGTAAAAAATGAGGACACAGATGATTGCAAAAACACATGAAAAGACTTATACAAACTGATGAAGAGAGAAATGAACAGAACCCGAAAAATAATTCATACTATAATATCATAATTAAAATGGACCCATGAAGAATGAATTGGACTAAACCAGGAAAACAAAACATAAAATGACAACGTTGTAAAAATACTCCTTGAAATTTTTAAGAATGAGACTTGCCTCAAAAGATGTTCCTTAGCCATAGTGAAACTATAATCATATCTGAAAACTGGTTATTGGAACTTGCCATTTTTAGATGCTATGGGATTATTAAGTGACTGTTCTTCTGAGTCTAACTTCAGGTATGGGTCGCAAGAAAGGTGATCTGAACCTCCAATACATGATGCCAATAAGCTGGTGAGATGCTGGTATGAACTGCATAGGTGATCTCAAGGGAAAGGTGGGAGAGTGGCTGTTCAACATGAACTGAGGTCGGATTCTCCTGACTCAATTTCCCCACTGGCACCTGGAAGACTTTGAGCCTGACTGAATGCAAGTGGATAATCTAATCCTGCTTGGCATTTTCATGAAGTTGGGGAGATATTGTATCCCTGCAATGTCCTTACTATTGGTGGCAATTTCCTATAGTCAAAAGGTTTGTAAGCTTAATACCAGATCTGTTCAATTATAGATTATGGGTAGGGGAACATCCGAGCCTGTCTAAAATTAAGCTATTAAGCATAGGACTTTAGACCAACAACATTAAGTTAGGGTCCTTCAATTCTTAGTAATACTGTGGAGACAATTAGGTCAAGAGCTTGTGAAGTTAGCAACATAAATATTATTTGTGTCTCAGTTGGTTAATGTTTTTTAAAAAATTCTTTTGTGGTCCATATTGGAAATGCTTTAAAAAGAAATGTCACCTGACCAAAAGTTTGAATGGCTTTATCTGTTATAAACTGTGTTAAAAAAAAACAAAACCAAAAACACACATCATATTGAATTATTTATATTAATGGAAAGGAGCACAGAATACCTAAAACAGGAATAATGTAAAAATAATTTACTTGCGAGATAATGATATCCTACCTCTTACATTAGCTATGGGACCAGGGAAAATTCATTTAACTTCTTTGACCCTCTGTGTCACCTCTGCGACTTTCATTTGGGTTGAGTTTTTATTCCTGTCTTTTTCCTTGACTCTGGCATTCAAGTTCTCTTTTCAGTTTCAAACTTACTCCACTTGACCTTGAATTGATGACATAGCAGCATGAACTAGCTTTTTACAAAAAAAAAAAATAGTCTTGCCTTGGCTCTGCTCTGGTGACCAACTGCCAGGCACTCCTATAATTCTGACAAGCAGATTTAGCGACTTGAATGAATGTAAAGGATGAAGGAGAGATAATCAAAGATGACTCAAAGGTTTTGAACTAACTGCATGGGAAAATTGTGGTGGGGCTGACTGAGACAGGGAAGTTCACAGGAGGAACTATTTTGAGGAGAATTTGTTTTTGACTATCTTGATTTTAAGGTGACAATAAACATTCAATTTCTTCAAAATGAAAAAAAAAGAATGATCAATATAAAGCTCATTTTAGATTCCATTGAAGCAATTTTGAAAATGGCCTATATATGACAGAAAAGAGATAGATAGATTTGAGGTGAGCAATGAAATAAAATTTTTGTGCACAGCTATTAGGAGTATTTATTTTTGCTTAAGTAAACATTTTGTTATAACAAATTTGTTTTTCAGTGGTGTGGTGGGTGGGATGTAGAAGAAATAGATTTTGTGGAAGTGCTACAGATGTGAAATGTTGCACGCATTTTATTATTAGTCTTATTTAACTGTTTTGTTTTGTTATAAAATACCTCTTCTGAAGTCAGATTAATCTGTAAATATGTTTAACATAAATCAAAATACGACAATAGAATTATGAGTAGGAAGAGAAGCAAAGATATTGGAGTAAAAGTAACATTCTAACCAAACTCTCCCAACATCCCCTCTAAATAAAATAACACAACAAGTGAATTCTAAGGAGTGATAATCAACAAAAAGTCAAGGTGAGATATTTTTTTCCAGCTTAGAACAACTTAGGGGGATAGAAATAAAAGTCTGTGGCATGAGCATAGGGGCTAAGTTCAAGATCAAAATATAGTAGCAAAAAGAGCTATGGGTTTAGGAGACTGAGGCAATGAAAACATCAGTGGTAGTGGTAGCAATACCAGAAATTCTCACTGCTTGTAAGGGGATTAAATATCAAGTTAAAAAAGAAAAAGATCACAAAGGAATCCTGTACTACCACTGGGCAGCTGCTATTTGGCAATTCCAATACTCAATACCCAGTTCTAGGTCTCAATTTCAGGGCAAAGGAGAAAGCTTACCATCCCAATGAAGCAAGGGCCATAATTCTACACCACAGTTACAGGGTGGATAAGGAATATGGTTGTGAAAGGAAGGTCCCAGCCTGGATAACAATCAGAAGACACCTCAAGAGATAAGTGATCATACCTTTCCTCTAATTTGGAAGTACTGAAAAGTTCCAGGCATCAAAAACTAGTAGTGAAAACATCAGGGGAACACCTGAAGTTTGGGACATTGATCCTCCACCATCTCATAAGTAAGCAGAGTCTACTTCTAATCTTAAGTCCAAAGTTATGAAATTGGCTTGTAAAATGAGCAAACAATAAAAATAACCATGAGAAACTATAATGATGATAAAGAAGCTCAAGAAAGCAACTCTGAAGAAGTCTGGAAGATAAGTGCAAAATTGGCAAAAGTCCAAAAAAGATAACCAAAAAGAAAACAAAAATTATGAAAAGAAAAAAATTATTTTCATATTCATATAAGAGAACAAAAGGGAAAAAAATTGGGGGGTAAATCAAAGCAATGCAGAAGCATAATGAAAAGGAAATAAACAGCTTAGTAAAAGAGGAACAAAAATATTGGAGAAGAAGAAAAAAAATATTCTTAAAAACCAGAATTGGCCAGATGGTAAAAGAGGGACAGGAACAATGTCATTCAAGTGAAAAACTCCTTAAAAAATGCTTGGACCCAGCAACAACACTTCTAGGTCTGTATCTCAAAGACATCACAAAAATGGTAAAAGAATGCATATGTAAAAAACATTTATAGGGGAGGAGCCAAGATGGTGGAGTAGAAAGACACACATACGCTAGCTCCGAAACCACAGGCTATGAAATATCTGTAAAGAAGAACTCAAAACAAATTCTGGAGCGGTGGAAGTCACACAACAATGGAATGGAGGAGATTTCTGTTCCAGAAAGACCTGAAAAACTGTTACCAAAGGTCCGTCACACACTGGACCAGAGCAGAGCCCAGCCCTGCCTTGGTCACACGGCCCAAGAGGAGCAGATCAGAGCAGGCTTCAGGGACAGGAACCTCTGGTGGCCACAAAGGTCTATCCACCCACAGGCACTAGAGGCCAGTGAGAGAGACTGTTTGGTGGGCTGAGTGGGGAGGGGGTGTCTCCATAACTCAGACCCCATCAGGAGGCAGCAGCAGTGGGGAAAGCAGCAGCGGCCGAGGGATCCCAAAGTAGGCAGAAGCTGAGATCCATTGTTGAAAGTCTCAGAATAAACCTGCTGAGGGAACTGAGGGCTGTGGGGTGGCCCTGCCCCAACCTGAGAAGCAGTACTTAATCTCTCCCTGAATAGCAGCGCCCCCTCCCCACTGAAAGCCCTGAGGTTGTGGAGCAGCATTTGATGGCCAAGCACTAGCTGGGCAGATCTCGGCTGGGGTGGAGGGGAATCTCAGAAGTCAAGTAACTGGCTGGGAAAATGCCTAGAAAAGGGAAAAAAATAAGACCATAGATGGTTGCTTTCTTGGTGACCAGATATTTCCTCCTTTCCCTTCAGATGAGGAAGAACAATGCTTACCATCAGGTAAAGACATAGAAGTCAAGGCCTCTGTATCCCAAAAATTCAAAATAAATATTCAATGGGCTCGGGCCATGGAAGAGCTCAAAAAGGATTTTGAAAATCAAGTTAGACAGGTGGAGGAAAAACTGGGAAGAGAAATGAGAGAGATGCAAGAAAAGCATGAAAAATGGGTCAATACTTTGATAAAGGAGACCCAAAAAAATGCTGAAGAAAATAACACCTTGAAAAATGGGGAGGGGGGGCAGAGTCAAGATGGCGGAGTAGAAAGACTCACCTCTTCTAGCACCAAACCCACAGTCCATGGATTTCCTCTAAAAAGAACTCCCGACAAATTCTGGAACAGTGGAAGCCACCCAGCAACAAAGTGAAGGAGATTTCCATTCCAGAGAGCCCTGAAAAACCAATCCCAAAGATCCATTGTGCCCTGGACTGGAGCGGAGCCCTCCCCTGCCCCGGCCGTGCAGCGCTGAGAGGAGCGAACAGATCCCAGCAGGCTTCAGGGACAGAATCCCCAGTGGCCAGGAAGATCCCTCCACGCACAGACACACAGGTCAGTGAGAGAGATGGGCTGAGAGGGGAGCTGAAGCTGGAGAGGCAGTGGCAGACTACCGGCGGAGGCAGCAGGCGGCCAGGGGCTCCCAGAGCAGGCAGGAGCTCTGCAGCAGCTCCATTACAAAAGCTCTCTGCATATAACCCCTGAGGGAACTGAGCCTGGGAGGTGGCCCTGCCCCCACCTGAGAACCTGATTTAATCTTACCCTGAATAGCAGCCAGGCCTGCTGCCAAAAGCCCTGAGGCTGGGGAGCAGCATTTGAATCTCAGACCCCAAGCATTAGCTGGGCAGACCTAGGCCAGGGGTGGAGAGGACTCTCAGAAGTCAAGTAACTGGCTGGGAAAATGCCCAGAGAAGGGAAAAAAATAAGACCATAGAAGGTTATTTTCCTGAGTAGATGATTCCGCCATTCCTCTCTGACAAAGAAGACGAATACTTACCATCAGGTAAAGACATAGGAGTCAAGGCCTCTGTATCCCAAACATCTGATATAGGTATCCCATGGGCTCAGGCCACAGAAGAGCTCAAAAAGGATTTTGAAAATCAAGTTAGACAGGTGGAGGAAAAACTGGGAAGAGAAATGAGAGAGATGCAAGAAAAGCATGAAAAATGGGTCAATACCTTGATAAAGGAGACCCCAAAAAAATGCTGAAGAAAATAATACCTTGAAAAATAGGCTAACTCAATTGGCAAAAGAGGTTCAAAAAACCAATGAGGAGAAGAATGCTTTCAAAAGCAGAATTAGCCAAGTGGAAAAAGAGGTGCAAAAGCTCACTGAAGAAAATATTTCTCTCAAAATTGCAATGGAACAGATGGAGGCCAATGACTTTCTGAGAAAC
>CM053771.1:176255973-176272317 GCA_028658325.1 Potorous gilbertii | reverse complement strand
GAGTATTGTTCTTGCTACTAGGAAATAAGAAATACAGGTAATGGGGAATAGAAAGTTATCTGGCCCTACAGGACAAAAGAGAAGATGTGGTAAGGGAAGGGAGGGATGAAAGAAGAGAGGGGAGATTGGTGATATGGCTAATTAGAATGTTCAGTGTATTGGGGAGTGGGAGTGGGACAAATGAGTAGAAAATTTTGGAACCCCAAATCTTGTGAAAATGATTGTAAAAAGTTAAATAAATAAGTTTATAAAAAAAAATAAAACTGTTTTATCTTTTTTTTTAAAAAAAAAAGGAAAAAAGAAAAATAGTCTAACTCAATTGGCAAAAGAGTTTCAAAAAGCCAATGAGGTGAAGAATTCTTTCAAAAGCCGAATTAACCAAATAGAAAAGGAGGTTCAAAAGCTCTCTGAAGAAATAGTTCTTTCAAAATTAGAATGGAACAAATGGAGGCTAATGACTTTCTGAGAAACCAAGAAATCACAAAACAAAACCAAAAGAATAAAAAAATGGAACATAATGTGAAATATCTCCTTGGAAAAACAATTGACCTGTAAAATAGATCTAGAACAGATAATTTAAAAATTGTGGGACTCCCTGAAAGCCATGATCAAAAAAAGATCCTAGACATCATCCATCATGAAATTTTCAAGGAAAATTTCCCTGATGTTCTAGAACCAGAGGGCAAAATAAGTATTCAAGGAATCCATTGATCACTGCCTGAAAAAGATCCACAAAAAGAAACTACTAGGAACATTGTGGCCAAATTCCAGAGCTCCCAGGCCAAGGAGAAAATATTGCAAGCAGCTAGAAAGAAACAATTCCAGTATTGTGGAAGTACAATCAGGATAACACAAGATCTAGCAGTTTCTACATTAAGGGATCAAGGGCGTGGAATAGGATATTCCAGAAGTCAAAGGAACTAGGACTAAAACCAAGAATCACCTACCCGCAAAACTGAGCATAATACTTCAAGGGAAAAACTGGCCTTTCAATGAAATCAAGGACTTTCAAGCATTCTTGATGAAAATACCAGAGCAGAAAAGAAAATTTGATTTTCAAACACATGAATGAAGAGAAGCATGAAAAAGTAAACAGCAAAGAGAAGTCATAAGGGACTTACTAAATTTGAACTGTTTACATTCCTACATGGAAGGACAATATCTGTAACTCTTGAAACTTTTCAGTATCTGGGTAGTTGATGGGATCACACACACACACACACACACACACATACAAAGACATGCACACACAGAGATGGAGAGCACAGGGTGAATTGAATAGGATGAGGTCATATCTTAAAAAAATGAATTTAAGCGGTGAGAGAGAAATGCATTAGGAGGAGAGAGGGAGAAATGGAATGGGGCAAATTATCTCTCACAGAAGAGGCAGGCAGGAACCTTTTTAGTGGAGGGAAAAAGAGGGGAGCTGAGAGAAAAACATTACTCTCATCACATTCGACTAAAGGAAGGAATAAAATGCACACTCATTTTGGTATGAAAACCTATCTTGCAATACAGGGAAGTGGGGGAGAAGGGGATCATCAGGGTGGGGGGGATGATAGAAGGGAGGGCAATGGGGGGAGGAAGCAATTTGAAATCAGCTCTCTTGGGAAGGGACAGGATCAAAAGAGAGAAAAGAAGAAATGGGGGGCAGGATAGGATGGAGGGAAATACAGTTAGTCTTACACAACATGCTTCTTATGGAAGTCATTTGCAAAACTACACAGATATGGCCTATATTGAATTGTCTACCTTCCCAAGGGAATGGGTGAGGAGGGAGGGAGGGGGAGAAATTGGAACTCAAAGTTTTAGGAACAACTGTTGAGTATTGTTCTTGCTACTAGGAAATAAGTAATACAGGTAATGGGGAATAGAAAGTTTTCTGGCCCTACAGGACAAGAGAGAAGATGGGGTAAGGGAAGGGAGGGATGATAGAAGAGAGGGCAGATTGTTGATTGTGGTAATTGGAATGCTTGGTGTATTGGGGTGGGGGAGGGGACAAGTGGGGAGAAAATTTGGAACCCAAAATTTTGTGAAAATGAATGTAAAAGTTAAATAAATTTATTAATAAATAAAACCATTTATAGCAGAGAAACCCAAATTACTAATATCAGAAATGAAAAGGGTGAGCTAACCTGAAATGATGGAGGAAATTAAAACAGTATTTAGAAATTACTTTGCCCAACTGTATACCCATAAATTCAACCATCTAAATGAGATGGGTGATTATTTAAAAAATATAAATTGCCCAGATTGACAGAAGAGGAAGTTGAATACTTAAATAACCCCACCTCAGAAAAAGAAATTGAACAAGCCATCAATGAACTCCCTAGGAAAAGGTCTCTAGGGTCAGATGGATTTAAAAGTAACTTCTATTAAAAGTTTAAATAGTTAATTCCAACATTATATAAATTATTTGGCAAAATGGTGGAAGAAGGAGTCCACCCAAATTCTTTTTGTGATACAAATATTGTTCTGACACCTAAACCAGGAAGAAATAAAACAAGGAAGAGAATTATAGACCAATTTTTCTAATGAATAAAGATGAAAAAATTTTAAATAAGATGTTAGCAAAAAGAACACAAGAACTTATCATGAGAATAATACACTATGATCAGGTAGGATTTATACCAGGAATGTAATACTGGTTCCATATTAGGGAAACTATTCTCATTATTGATCATATCAACCAAAAAACTAACATAAACCACATGATTATCTCAATAAATGCAGAAAAAGCTTTTGACAAAATGCAATACCCATTCCTATCAAAAACAGTGGAGAGCATAGGGATAAATGGAACTTTCCATAAAATACTAAGCAGTATCTATCAAAACCATTAGTAAGCAATGGAGATAAGCTAGATGCATTTCCGATAAGATCAGGGGTAAAACAAGGATGTTCATTATCACCACTGTTATTCAATATGGTACTGGAAATGTTTGCTATAGCAATAATAGAAGAAAAAGATATTGAAGTCATTTAGAATAGGCAAAGAAGAAACTAAGTTATCACTCTTTGCAGACGACATTGTGATATACTTAGAGAATCCTAGAGAATCAAGTAAAAAACTTTTTAAAATAACAAACAATTTTGCAAAGTTGCAGGTTCCAAAATAAACCCACATATATCATCTGCATTTCTATATATTACTAACAAAGCCCAACAGCAAGAGATAGAAAGAGAAAACCCATTTAAAACTATGGTAGATGTTATAAAATATCTGGGAATCTACCTGTCAAAACAGACCCAGGGAGTATATGAACACAAATACAAAACACTTTTCACACAAATAAATTCAGATATAGGTAAATGGAAAACCATGAGTTCCTTGTGAATAGGGGAAGCCATTATAATAAAAATGATAATTCTATCTCAACTAATTTGTTTATTTAGTGCCATACCAATCAAACTATCAGACAATTATTTTCTAGTGTCAGAAAAACAATATCAAAATTCATCTGAAATAAAAAAGGTCCAGAATATCAAGGGAACTTATGAAAAGAAATGCTAGGGAAGGTGGCCTAGCCCTATCAGATCTCAAATAAAGCAACAATCAACAAAATCTCTTAGTACTGGCTAAGAAATAGAGAGGTAGACCAGTGGAATAGGTTAGGTACTTAAGACACAGTAGTCAATTAATATAGCAAACTACTGTTTGATAAACTCAAGGACTCCAGCTTCTGGGATAAGAACTCATTATTTGACAAAAATTGCTGGGAAAACTACCACTGTAGTGTGGCAGAAACTGGGCACAGACCAGTGCCTGAAACTATGCACAAGAATAATGTCCAAATGGATATGTGATCTCAGTATAAAGTTTGATAGTATAAACAAATACAAATAAACAAAAAATAGTGTATTTGTCAGATTTATGGAGAATGGAGAAATTTTTGACCAAACAAGAGAGAGAACATTATGAAGTACAAAATGTATCATTTCGATTATATTAAATTGAAAAGATTTTGCAGAAACAAACCCAATGCAACCAAGATTAGGAGGGAAGCAGAACACTGGGAAAGAATTTTTGCAATTAGTGTCTGTGATAAAGACCTCATTTCTAAAATATACAGAGAACCAAGTCAAATTTACAAGATTACAACTCATTCCCCAATTGATGAATGGTCAAACGATATGAAGAAGCAGTTTTCAGAGGAAGAAATTAAAGTTATCTACAGTAATAGGAAAAAATGCTGTAACTCACCATTGATTAGAGAGATGCCAATCCAAACAACTCTGAAGTACCACATCACACCTATCAGATTGGCTAACATGACAGAACAGGAAGATGATAATTGTTGGAGAAGATGTGGGAGAGTTGAACACTAATTCATTGTTGGTGGACCTGTGAGGTAATCCAACCATTCTGGAGAGCAATTTTGAACTATGTTCAAAAGGCTACAAAAATATGTATACCCTTTGATCCAGCAATACCACTTCTAGGACTGTGTCCCCAAGAGATTGTAAGAATAAGAAAGTGTCCCACATGTACAAAAATATTTATAGCTGCTCTTTTTGTTGTGGCCAAAAACTAGAAATCAAAGTGATGTCCCTCAATTGAGTAATGGCTGAACAAGCTGTAGTACATGAATGTAATGGGATACTATTGTGCTATAAGAAATGATGAACAGAAAGACATCAGAGAGGCCTGGAAGGATTTATGTGAACTGATACTGAGTGACAGGAGCAGAACCAGGAGAACTTTGAACACAGCAACACAGAATTTATCTGGTAGACTTAGTCCTTCATAGCAATGTAAACACCTAAAATGTTCTCAATGAACTTGAGGCAAAACACCTTTCCACAGCCAGAGAAAGAACTATGGAATTGGATCACAAAATGAAGCAAATCATTTTCTTTTGTATTATGCTTTTTCTCTTGTTTTGTTTTATGGTTTCTCTCATTCATTTTATTTCTTCTATTCCACATAACTAAGGTGAAAATGCATTTAATAGGAATATATGTGCAGAAACCATGTAAGATTGCATGCCATCTTGGGAAGGGAGTGGGTAGAGATTGAGGAAAGAGGGGCAGGGAGGGGAACAAATCTAAGATATATGGAAGTGATTGCAGAACCCTGAAAACAAATAAAAAAATTTAAAAATATTTATAGCAACTTTTTTGTGGTGGCAAAGAACTAGAAATTGAAGGGCTATTCTTCAGTTGGGGTATGGATGAACAAATTGTGGTATATGAATGTAATGGAATATTATTGTGCTACAAGAAATAATGAACAGGTGGATTTTAGCAAAACCTGGAAAAACTTACATGAACTATAGCTGAGTGAAGTTAACAGAACCAGGAGAACATTGTACACAGTACCAGTCACATTTTGTAATGACTAACTTTGGTAGACCTCGCTCTTCTTAGCAATGCAATAATCTAAGACAATTCCAAAAAATTCATGATGGAACATGCTATTCACATGCAGAGACAGAACTTTGGAATCTGAATGCAGATGGAAGTATACTTTTTGTTCTGCTTTTTTGATGCTGTCTTGTTTCTTCTCTCTCCTGGTTCTTTCCATTGATTCTAATTCTTCTTTACATTATGACTAATGTGAAAGTATGTCTAACATGAATGTATGTGTAGAGCCTATATCACATTGCATGCTGTCTTCAGGATTGGGTTGAAGAGGGAGAGAGAGAAAATTTAAAACTCAAAGTCTTATGAAAGTGATTGTTGAAAACTAAAAACAAATAAAATTTTAAAACTCCATAGAATTGGACAAACTGTAAAATAAGTACAAGACCTCACTGAACAAAATAATTACTTAAAAATTAGAATTGGTCAAATTAAAATTAATTATGTCATGAAAAATTTAAAAGTTAAAAAATAAGGAAAAGATAGAGAAAAATAAGAAAAGGGGAAATAATTGATATTGAAATTATGAAGAATTGAGTGTGAATGGCCAAAAGACAGAAAAAAGTCACAACAAGTAAAATAGAGAATTTTGATTACATGAAAAAAATTTTAAAGTTTTACAAAAAAAAAAATGCAGCCAAAATTAGAAAGAAAGCAGGAAATTGCACGGGGGGAATAAATGGTGTTACAAAAATTCCTCTTATAAAGGCCCCATTTCTCAAATACATAGGAAAATGAGTCAAATTTATAAAAATAAGAATCATACTCTAATTCATAGTAAAAATGAAAAATGCTAGAAGGGATGCAAAAAATATACATACAGTAATGCAATATTGGTAGAGTTGTGAATGGATTCAACCTTTCTGAAGAATAATTTGGAACTATGTCCAAAAGGCTATGAAATTGTGCATACCTTTGTGACTTAGCAATATCACTACTAGGTCTGTATCCCAAAGAGATAAAAGAAAAGAGAAGAGGACCTATATGAACAAAAATATTTTCGACAGTTCTTTTCCTGAAGTGGAAATTCAGGGGATGTGCATAATTGCAGAATGGCTAAACAAGTTGTGGTATATGATTGTGATGGAATACTATTGTACTATAAGAAATGGCAAACAAGATAGTTTCACAAAATCATGAAAAGACTTGTATGAAGTTCTACCAAGTTCTGAAATGAGCAGAATCAAGAACATTGTACACAGTAACAGCAATTTTGCACCAGTGATCAACCATGACAGACTTAGCTGCTCTAATAAATACAATGATCCAAGACCCTGGCAAAGGACCCACAATGAAAAATCCTTAACACCACCAGAGGAAGATATAATGGATTTTCAATATAGATTGAGGTATATTTTCCCCTTTTTGTTTCTTACTTTTTGTTTTGTTTAGTTTTGCCAGATAACTACTGTGGAAACATTCTTTGCATGACTTCACTAGTAAAATGTGTATCATATTGCTTACCTTCTCCCTGGATTCTTGAGGTAGTGGAAGGACTGAGGAGAAGCTGGGAATGAAAATACAAATTTAATTTTTCCATGCAAAAATATAACAATAAAACTCAAAGTTATCAAAAAAGTATTTCTAATTAAGTCTGCTATTAAGGCTTTCTCCATCACAGATTACTTTCTTGGTTTTGAGCTAAGCATTATTATCTCCTAGAGGAAGGGTTTCAGTTACTAGAGTTTCCTTTAAAATGTATGTGGGTGGACTTGGACTCCTAGGAAGATGAACTCTGTTCAGTGTAGTCCCATTTCTTGATGACATATAAAAGCTAGTCACAGAGATTATCAATATTTTTTCACTTATTTCTTAGACTTAAAACATTTTGAAGGATCAAAAAACTACAGCAGAGCTGAGATCCATGACCTCAAGTCCTTGGTCTGAATTATTAATGCTACCTTAGGGCAAAAGCACATAAAATCCTCAAGTACTTGCCCCCATAGCCTCAGGGGGCATTATGAACAAGGTAATTATTAGACTCTTACTACCTACTTAGAGAAGATAGATAAATTTTTTAACAGGAAACCGGAATCTCAGGAATATCTTGTATTACTGATTGTCAACAATGGGTACAATATAGGATAAAATACATATGACAGGGCACTTGTACAAAGATGGCATACCTATATGTGTAATTGAGAAATTAATTCATGAAAGTACATATTCAAGGTTATTTAACTATGATATTGCAATGAGTATAACTGTCATTTTTCTTAGTTATTAGTAATATCAATATTATAAAACAACATAATACATAAAAAATTAATGTAGTATGTATTTCTTATGCTATTTCACGTAATTTTTCAGATCTACCATTTAAATGAACAAGTATATAGCAATAGCAGTCACTATTATTCTTATTAACATTGTATTTTATAGTGCTGAGTGCTTGCAAAGCACATTTGTAAGTAGTCTTTCCTTAAATCCTGATCACTAGTTAAGGTATTAGGAGCTGATAAAGGTCTTGTTCATGACTTGTTCATGATCACATAGTTACCTATATCTGAGGCAGAATGAACACAGGTCTTTCTGATTCAGTGTCGCATGCTTTATTAACTGTACCATATAACTGCGACATAATTTTATATATAGATATAGATCTAGCTACAGATAAGTCTATATCTATAACATATATATATACACATATACATACATATATACACATACACAGACGTGTGTGTGTGTGTGTGTGTGTGTGTGTGTAAGGGAGAGAGACAGAGAGCCCTGAACAATTTCAAAAATTTTCAATTATTTCTGCTGGTTTGTTGCCAAAATTATCTCTCAGCATCCATCTGAAATTTAAGAGCTATCGAAATGCTATAATCCCCTTTTCATTCTAGACATTTTCCTCATACTTTATAATACAAAGCTTGGTACATAGTAGGAACTCAATGAATGTTACTAATTAGAAATCCTTTATAAAAATTAAGGATGCTTTTATTTTACCTTTTTTCAAATGACTACATATTTTTCTGATGAATAAATATTATGATGCTCAGAACATCTCTCACTTGCACACAGTTTTTTTTCCTGCTTATATCTGGAAATATTGATCTTGAGGGCTTTGCCAATATCACAAATTCAACATATTCCCAAACAAAAAGTAATCACTTACATCCAAAGCCTGCCTTACCATGCAAATACCTTGAGGTCACCTAAGCTCAAATTTTCATTCATAGTATCATAGATTTAGATCTGGAAGGGAACTTAGAAATAATTCTGCCTAATCTTTTCATTTTTCTAATGAGAAACACCTATAGAGAGTTTAAGGGACTTTCCCCAAAGTTACACAGATAGTCCCAGAAATAACATTCATTCTTTTTCCTCCCTTCACCCCTTTTCCTTCATCTAGTCCATGTCCATGTTTAACCATTGTCTACCTAACATATTTCTCAAATGTATCTTTATATTCACACTGGTACCAACCTAGTTCAGAGACGTCTTAGAAACTACCTAGACTTTACTATGAAAGTCACTTAACAGAACTAAATATTTTCAGACATCCCCTTCCCTAATGCAACATTCCCAGAGCTATTGAGTCATTTTACAAAAAGCTCTGATTATGTCACGCCATAGTTAAAAAGTCTTCAGTAGTCACAGACATCCATGGCCTACAAAATAATATAAAAAATTGCTTAGTCTGACAATCAATGCCTTTCATTAAATCATCCTGTCCCAGCTCATCCCATATCATTACCCATTCATATACTCTGTATTGTGTTCATATTTACATTGTAATTGCCTGATAACATCATAGCAGCTCAAAACCCACCTGTGCAAAAATTATCCATACATACTTTGAGATTTCTTTCAAAAGACATCTTTTATAGGCATCTGCTTTCAACATAATCAGCAATTTCAAATGAAAGCCATTGAAAAGTCAAGGATTAGGGCAGTAGAGCAAAGATGGCAGAGTAGAAGCAGGGACCTGCCATATTTCTCCCCAAAACTCCTCAAAAATTTTGTAAAAAATGACAGAAAAAGTCCTTGACGTGCAGAACCCACAGAATGATGGAGTGAAGCAAATTTCCAGCACAAGACAGTCTGGGAAGTTTATGGGAAGTATCTGTCGTACCACATTGGAAGAAGAGTTCAGTCCAATGTGGGCGGTGCCTGCACAGATGTGACCTGAGAAGGCCTTGGAGGGAATGAATCACTGGCACCTGTGGCACTTTATAGACTTCACAACCTCAAAACATAGAGAACAAATTGGAAGGTCAGTGGAAAAATCCTATTGGACCTATGTGAGAGATTAGAGTGATCAGGGTAGCAGAGGAGGTAGAGGAGCCCTCTACATCCCCAGCAGGAGCAGAGGCAGAGACTGTTTTTATAACTCTAGGCACACAGATTGTGGAGATAGACAGGCTGAAAGTACTCCTCCCACCCCACTGAAAGCAGAGAACTTCCTTGACAAAGAGTTCAAAAATCAAGTAAATGACTGGGGATATGAATAAAAACCAGAAAAAGTAACAGATTATAGAATCTTACTTTGGTGACAAGGAAGACCAAATAGAAATAGAAGAAGACAACAAAGTCAAAACTCCTACATCCAAGACTTCAAAGAAAAATATAAATTGGTCTCAGGCCATGGAAGAGCTCAAAAAGGATTTTGAAAATCGAGTAAGAGAAGTAGATGAAAAATTGGGAAGAGAAGTGAGAGTGATGCAAGAAAATCATGAAAAATGAGTCAACAGATTGCTAAAGGAGACCCCCAAAAAGCTGAAGAAAATAACAGCTTCAAACAAAGAGTATTTCATATGGAAAAAGAGAATAGAAGAATGCCTTAAAATGAAGAATTGGCCAGATGGAAAATGAAGTCCAAAAGCTCACTTAAGAAAGTAGTTCCTTAAAGATTAGAATTGAGCAGATAGAAGCTAATGATTTAATAAGAAATCAAGAAATTATAAAACAAAACCAAAGGGCTAAAAAATAGCGGATAATATGAAAGATCTCATTGGAAAAATAACTGGCCTGGAAAATAGATCCAGGAGAGACAACTTAAAAATTATTTGACTACTTAAAAACCATGATCCAAAAAAATAACCTATACATCATCTTTCAAGAAATTATCAAGGAAAACTGCCTGATATAGAACCAGAGGGTAAAATGGATATTGAAAAAATCCACCAATTCTGAAAGAGATCCCAAAAGACAAACTTCTAGGAATATTGTAGCCAAATTCCAGAGTTCCCATAACAAGAAGAAAATATGGCTAACAGCCAGAAAGCAAGAATTCAAGTGTTGTAGAAACACAATCAGAATATCACAAGGTCAAGAAACTTTTGTAATAATGGACACAGGGATTGGGGATATGATATTCCAGACATCAAAGGAGCTAGAATTGAAACCAAGAATCACCTGTCCAGGAAAACTGAGTATAATACTTCAGGGAAAAATCATCATTCAATGAAATAGAGGACTTCCAAGAATTCTTGTTAAAAAGACCATAGCTAAATAGAAAATTTGATCATCAAATACAAGAATCAAGAGAAGCTTGAAAAGGTAAACAGGAAAGAGAAACCATAACAGACTTATTAACAATGAATTCTTTGCATACATATATGGAAAGATGATATTTATAACTCGAGACATTTCTCAACATTAGGATAGTTGGAGGAAACATATATGTGAGTGTGTGATTTTGTGCGTGTGTGATTGTGTGTGTGTGAGCATGTGTATATATGTGTGCGTATATGTATATATACTTGAATATACATATACGCACACATATGTGGAGAGAGAGAGAGAGAGAGGAATGTGAGCTGAATATGAAGGGATGATATCTAAACAAGAAAATTAAGTGTTGAGATGAATGCACTAGGAGAAAGGGAGAGGTAGAATATAGTAAATCATCTCATAAAAGAGGCAAGGAGGAGCTTTTATGGTGGAGGAGAAGAAGGAGAAAATAGGAGGGAATAAGTGAGCTTTACTTTCATTGGATTTGAATTAAGTAGGGAATAACATACACACTCAAGGGGGCAGAGCGAATATGACAAAGTGAGAGGAACTACTCACCTAAGATGTTAGACAAACTCCTTCACATACCTCAAAGAGGAAAATCTGACCAAATTTTGGAGGTGCAAAATCAAATGGGAGACAGACTGTGGAAGATTCACAGCCCAGGACAGACTGGAAGGTCAATGGGAAGGATCTGTTCCACAGGGGTGGAGGAGCACACAGCAAACACATCAGCACATCCCTGCTGGAGCAGGGCTAAGCAGAAAAGCCCTGGGGCAGTGTGACGCAACAGCACGATGGTGAAAGAGCAGAGTAGGGCAGGAGTCCAGCAGAGGCAAACGAGTGAGAGTCACAGATAGAGCCCCAGGTATCTGCAGCAGCTGCACCTGAGACTGTAGATTAGGCTGTAGATTAAATGCCTGTAAGTCATATACTTGAACTTCTGGGAGCCACAATGGTGGAGTAATCAGTAAATACTCTCTCCCTCTTCACATGTTGACATTGAAAGAACCATAAAACATTTCCTCAGAAAAATCCTGGATAAATGAGTTCAGCAAAAGGGGCAAACAGTCTCATAGCATGTGAGGCTAGGAACTCCATGGGAAATTAGGGCAGTGGGAATCACCCATGGCTGAGCTTGTCATTGCTCCATCTCCACTGAGTGATCTCTCTTGAACAGACCACCCCTCTACCACACTTAACAAGCTAGCTCCAGGGCTAATCTGGGGAAACACATGCACAAAAAGAATCCAGTCAGCTTCTGCTTTCTCACACCAGCCAGCTCAACACCAGGTTCTTTAGCTTCGAGCTAAAGAGGACACAATACATAAAGCATAATCATCATGAGTAAGAAGTGAAGTAAGAAGGAAAGGATCATAGAATATTTCTATGTGGAAAAGGACCAAAACACAAATGCCAAAGAAGTCATTATTAAGGCTGTACTCCCATCTGAAACTTCAGTAGGGACTATGAACTGGTTGCATAGACAAAGAGGACTCTTAGAAGAGCTGAAGAAGGAAACAGAAGAAAAACTGACCAATGATTTTAAAAGTATAAAAAAAATTTACTTAAGAGAACAGGTCTTTAAAAAGGAAAATTGAACAAATGGAAAAGGAAGGGAAAAAACTAACTGGAGAAAATAATTCCTTAAAAGGACTAATTGGACAGTTGGAAAAGGAGAAACAAAAGTTAACTGAAGAAAACAGTTTGATAAAATTTAGAATTGGGCAAGTAGAAGCTAATAATTCTATGAGACATAGTCAAACAAAATCTAAAGAATGAAAAGATAGAAGAAAATGTGAAATATCTAATTGGAAAAACAACTGACTTGGAATATAGATCCAGGAGAGAAAATTTAAGACTCATTGGCCTGCCAGAAAATCACAATGAAAAAAAGAGCATAGACGATATATTCCAAGAAATAATAGAGGAAAATTGCCCAGAAGTGCTAGATCCAGAGGATAAAATAATCATTGAAAGAATCCACCATTCATCTCTCAAAACAGATCTCAAACTAAAAACACCAAGAAATATTGCTGCCAAATTCCAGAGGTATCAAGTGAAGAAGAAAATATTACAGGCAGCCAGAAAGAAACCATTCAAATATCGAGGAGCTATAGTCAAGATCACACAGGATCTTGCACCTTCTCCATTAAAAGATTGAAGGAATTACAATATTATATTCCATAAGGCAAAGGAACTGTGACTACAAGCAAGGATCAATTACCCAACAAATTTTAGTATAATGTTTCAGGCAAGGAGATGGATATTCAATGAAATAAGAGATTTCCAGACCTTCCTGATAAAAAGGCCAGAGTTCAGTAAAAAATTTGATATTCAAACACAGATCTCAAGAGAGGCCTAAAAAGGTGAACAGGGGAAAGAAAAACTTGTTAGTCAATATGGATAAACTGTTTGCCTCTCTATAAGGGAAAATGATACTTGGTAATTTTGAGAACTGCATATGTATTATGAAATATAAATGATATGATGGTAAAAATGTAATTTAAGCATGCGAAGAGATTGTAACAGGAGATGTAAAAAGGAGGAGGCAGAAAATGGCAAATTACATCACAGGAAGAAGTACAAAATTATAATGCAGTACAGGGAAAAAGGGGAGGGAAATGAGCATTGACTGAGTGGTACTCTCATCTGATTTGGTTGAAGGAAGGAACAATAAACAATTAAGTATATAAATCTAACTAGCTCTATATGCAGTAGGAGGGGAAGGGGGAAGAAATGTGAGGTGAGGCTAAAAGGGAGGGAAGAAGTAGTAAGGGTGAAAGGGAGTAAAATGAAGGGGACTGCAAGACGGAAGGGAAGACTGTTAGAGGTAGTGTTCAAAAATTAAAACTCTATGGAGGAATGGAAGGGGGAAGGAAGAAATAAAAGCACACATGGTGGGAAGGTGATGGAGGACAAGACACAGATAGTAATCATAACTGTGAATGTGAATGGGATGATCTCTCCCATAAAATGGAGATAGCAGAATGAAATAAAAGCCATAATCCAACAATATGTTGCTTACAAGAAACAGATTTGAAATGCAGGGATATACACAGGGTAAAGGTAAAAGTTTGGGGCAGAGTATATTGTGCTTCAGTTGATGTAAGAAAAGCAGGGGTAGCAATCCTAATCTCAGACAAAGCAAAAGCAGAAATAGATCTAATCACAAGAAATAAGGAAGAAAAATATATCCTGCTAAAAGACATCAGAAACAGCAAATCAATATCATTATTAAACATATATGCTCCAACTGGTATAGTATCCAAATTTTTAGAGAAGTTAAGGAAGTTATAGGAAGAAATAGACAGCAAAACTATACTAGTGGGAGACCTCAACCTCCTCCTCCATGAATTTGATAAATCTAACCTTAAAATAAACAAGAAAAAGTTAAGGAGGTGAACAAAACTCTGGATACGGTAGATATGATAGATCTCTGGAGAAAATTGAATAGGGATAGAAAGGAATATATCTTTTCCTCAGAAGTCCATGGCACATACACAAAAATTGACCATGTACTAAGGAATAAAAACCGAAAAATCCAGTGCAGAAAGGCTGAGGTAGTCAACGAATTCTTCTCAGATCATAATGCGCTAAAAATTATATGCTGTAAAAGGTCATGGGAAGGTAGACCAAAAATTAATTGGAAACTAAATAATCTAAGCCTAATGAAGGAGTGGGTTAAACAACTAATCATAGGAAACATCAACAGCTTCATTCAAGAAAACGCTAATAATGAGACAACCTAACAAATATTATGAGATACTGCAAAAGCAGCTCTTAGGAGAAGCTTTATATCTTTGAATGTCTACATGAATAAAACAGAGAAAGAGGAGATCAATGAATTGGGCATGCAGATGGAAAAGCTTGAAAAAAGAACAAATTGAATATCCTCAAGTAAATAACAAATTAGAAATAGTGACAACCAAAGGAGAGTTTAATAAAATTGAAATTAAGAAAACCATTGAACTAATAAATAAAACTGAGTTGATTTTACAAAAAAAAAAATATGGCCAATTTGAATAAAAAAAAAGAAAGAAGAAAACCAAATGGCCAATCTCAAAAATGAATAGGGTGAACTCACCTCCAATGAGGAGGAAATTACTACAATAATTAGAAATTGCTTTGCCCAACTTTATGTTCATATATTCGACAATCTAAATGAGATGGTTGATTATTTTTAAAAATTATATAAATTACCTAGATTAACAGAAGAGGAAGGTAAATACTTAAATAACTACATCTCAGAAAAAGAAATTGAAAAAGTCAACAATGAACTGTCTAGGAAAAAATCTCCAAGGCCAGATGGATTTAAAAGTGAATTTTTTTTTGTTTATTAAATACATTTATTTATTTAACTTTTGACATTAATTTTCACAAAACTGTGGGTTCCAAATTTTCACCCCTTTTGTCCCCTCCCCCTTCCCCAATACACTGAGCATTCTAATTACACATATCACCAAACTGCCGTCTCTCCTTTCATCCCTCCCTTCACTTACCCCATCTTCTCTTTCGTCCTATAGGGCCGGATAACTTTCTGTTCCCCATTACCTGTATTTCTTATTTCCTAGTAGCAGGAACAATACTCAACGGTTTTTCCTTAAACTTTGAGTTCCAACTTCTCACCATTCCTCCCTTCCCACCCATTCCCTTGGGAAGGCAGGCAATTCAATATAGGCCATATCTGTATAGTTTTGCAAATGAATTCTGCAATAGTCATGTTGTTTAAGACTGACTATATTTTCCTCCATCCTATCCTGCCCCCCATTGCTTCTATTCTCTCTTTTGATCCTGTCCCTCCCCAAGTGTTGACTTTAAATTGCTCCCTCCTCCCATTGCCCTCCCTTCCATCATCCTTCCCCACCTGCTTATCCCCATCTCCCCCACTTTCCTGTATTGTAAGATAGGTTTTCATTCCAAACTGAGTGTGCATTTTATTCCTTCCTCGGTCAAATGTTATGAGAGTAAACTTCATATTTTTCTCTCAACTCCCCTCTTTACCCTTCCACTAAAAAGTTTCCTGCCTGCCTCTTCTGTGAGAGATAATTTGCCCCATTTCATTTCCCCCCTCTCCTCCCAATACATTTCTTTCTCACCACTTAACTTCATTTTTTAAAATATGATCCCTTCCTACTCAGTTCACTCTGTGCTCTCTGTCTCTGTATGTGCATGCATGTGTGGGTATGTGTGTGTGTGTGTGTATGTGTGATCCTATCAACTACCCCAATACTGAAAATTTTCAAGAGTTACAAATATTGTCTTTCCATGTAGGAATGTAAACAGGTCAACTTTAGTAAGTCCCTTATGACTTCTCTTTGCTGTGTACTATTTCATGCTTCTTTCTTGTGTTTGAAAGTCAAATTTTCTTTTCAGCTCTGGTCTTTTCATCAAGAATGCTTGAAAGTCCTTGATTTCATTGAAAGATCAGTTTTTCCCCTGAAGTATTATGCGCAGTTTAGCTGGGTAGGTGATTCTTGGTTTTAGTCTTAGTTCCTTTGACTTCTGGAATATCATATT
>CM053771.1:176219008-176255473 GCA_028658325.1 Potorous gilbertii | reverse complement strand
TGTTTTGTGATTTCTTGGTTTCTCAGAAAGTCAATAGCCTCCATCTGTTCCATTCTAATCTTGAGAGAACTATTTTCTTCAGTGAGCTTTTGAACCTCTTTTTCCATTTGACTAATTCTGCTTTTGAAAACATTCTTCTCCTCATTGGCTTTTTGAACCTCTTTTGCCAATCGAGTTAGCCTATTTTTCAAGGTGTTATTTTCTTCAGCATTTTTTTGGGTCTCCTTTATCAAGGTATTGACCTGTTTTTCATGCTTTTTCTTGCATCTCTCTCATTTCTCTTCCCAGTTTTCAAAATCCTTTTTGAGCTCTTCCATGGCCTGAGCCCATTGGATATCTATTTCAGATGTATAGCATACAGAGGCCTTGACTCCTATGTCTTTACCTGATGGTAAGAATTGTTCCCCCTCCTCAGAAAGGAAAGAGGCTAACATCTCTTCACTGAGAAAGTAATCTTCTGTGGTCTTATTATTTTTCCCTTTTCTGGGCATTTTCCCAGCCAGTTACTTGATTTCTGAGAGTCCTCTCCACCCCCACCCAGATCTGCCCAGCTAGTGCTTGGGTTCTGAGATTCAAATGCTGCTCCCCAGCCTCAGGGCTTTCAGCAGTGGCCCTGGCTGCTTTCAGAATTAAATCAGGTTTTCAGGTTGGGGCAGGGCCACCTCCCTTGCTCAGTTCCCTCATGGGGTTTATGCAGAGACCTTTTGTAATGGAGCTGCTGCCAAGCTCCTGCCTGCTCCAGGAGCCTCTGGCCGCCTGCTGCCACTGCTGCTGCCTCTGCTGCTGCCTCGGATGCTGCCTCCTGAGGGGGCCTGAATTATGGAGACACCCTTCTCCCCTCTCAGACAGCCCAGAGGTCTCTCTCACTGACCTGTAGCACCTGTGGGTGCAGGGACTTCCACGGCCACTGAAGATTCCGTCCCTGAAGCCAGCTCAGATCTGTTCCTCCCAGAGCTGCGTGACCAACGTAGGGCTAGGTTCCGCTCTGGTCCCGTGTGCGACAGACCTTTGGTGAGGGTTTTTCAGGTCTTTCTGGAACAGAAATCTCCTCCACTCTGTTGTTCTGTGGCTTCCACCAGTCCAGAATTTGTTAGGATTTCTTCTTTAAAGATATTTTATAGGCTATGTTTTCGGAGGTAGCATAAGTGTGTCTTTCTACTCTGCCATCTTGGCTCCTCCCAATTACTACAAGTGAATTATATCAAACATTTAAAAAACAGTTAATTCCAATGGTATATAGACTATTTGGGAAAAGTGGGGAATAAGGAGCTCTCCCAAACTCTTTTTGTGATTCGAATATGATTTTGATGCCTAAATCAGGAAGAAACAAAACAGAGAAAGAAAATTATAGACCAATTTCTCTAATGAATATAGATGCAAAAATTTTAAGTAATATTTTAGCACAAACAATACAGCAACTTATCATGAGAATAATACTTTATGATCAGGTAGGATTCATACCAGGAATGCAGGGCTGGTTCAATATTAGGAAAACTAGTAGCATTATTGATCATATCAACAACAAAACTAACAGAAACCACATGATTGTCTCAATAGATGCAGAAAAAGCTTTTGACAAAATACAGCACCCATTCCTATTAAAAACAGTGGAGAGCATAGGAATAAAGGGAACTTTCCATAAAATAATAAGTAGTTTCTACCTAAAACCTTCAGTAGCCATTATATGCAATGGAGATAAGCTAGATGCATTTACAGTAAGATCAGAGGTGAAAAAAACAAGATGTCTATTATCACCACTATTATTCAATATGGTACTAGATATATTAGCTGTAGCAATTAGAGAACATAAAGAAATTAAAGGAATTAGAATAGGCAAAGAAGAAACTAGAATATCACTCTTTGCAGATGATATGATGACATGCTTAGAGAATTCCAGAGATTAAAATAAAAAAACTACTTGAAATAATTAACAACTTTGGCAAAGTTGCAATTTACAAATAATCCCACACAAATATTCTACATTTCTGTAAATTACTAACAAAGTCCAACAGCAAGAGATAGAAAGAGAAAATCCCATTTAAACTAGGGTAGACTCTATGAAATATTTGGAAGTTTCCTGACAAAAACAAATGCAGGTACTATCTGAACACAATTCCATAATACATTACGCACAAATAAACTTAGATCTAAGTAAGTGGAAAAACATCAGTTGCTCTTGAGTAGGCTGAGCCAATATAATAAAAATGACAATACTGACTAAATTAATTTACTTATTTAGTGCCGTACCAATCAAACTATCAAATTATTATTTTCTAGACCTGGAAAAAAATAATATCAGTATTCTTCTGGAAGAACAAAAGGTCCAGATTAGCAAGGAAACTAATGAAAAGAAATGCTAGAGAAGGTGACATACCTCTATGAGATCTCAAATGGTATTATAAAGCAGAAATTATCAACACAACTTGGTACTGGCTAAGAAACAGAAGGGTAGACCAATGGAATACGCTAGGTACTCAAAACACAGGAGTCAATGAATATAGCAATCTATTGCTCGAAAAACCAAAGGACCCTAGATTCTGGGATAAGGACTCAGTGTTCAACAAAAGTTGCTGAGAAAACTGGATAACAGTGTGGTGGAAAATAGGCATAGAACAATGCTTGACACTGTACCCAAGAATAAAGTTCAAACGGGTACATGATCTAGGTATAAAGTTGATACTATAAACAAATTAGGGGAGCAAGGAATAGTGTATTTATCAGATGTCTGGAGAAGGGAAGAAGTTTTGACTAAAGAAGAGATAGAAAGTATTATGAAGGGCAAAATCGATAATTTTGATTACATTAAACTGAAAAGTTTTTATACAACCAAACACACTGCAGGGAGGGAAGCAGAAAACTGGGAAATAATTTTTGTAACTAGTGTCTGCAATAAAGGTCTTGTTTCTAAAATATAGAGAGAACTCAGTCAAACATAAACGAATACAAGTCATTCCCCTACCGACAAATGGTTAAAGAATAAGAACAGACAGTTTTCAGAGGAAGAAATTAAAAATATCTATAGTTGTATGAAAAAATCCTGTAAATCACTATTTATTAGAGAGATGCAAATCAAAATAGCTCTGAGATACCACATCACACCTATCAGATTTGCTAACATGACAAAACAGGAAGATGACAAATGTTGGAGAAGATGTAGGACAGTTGGAACACTCCATCATTGGTGGAGCTGTGAGCTGATCCAACCATTCTGAAGAGCAATTTGGAAGTATGTTCAAAGGGCTACAAAAATATGCATACCCTTCCTTTGACCCAGCAATACTGCTTCCAGTGATCCCCAAAGATCATAAAAATGGAAATGGGTCCCACATGTACAAAAATATTTATAGCAGCACTCTTTGCAGTGGTCAAAAGGTGGAATTCAAGCGGATGCCCATCAATTGGGGAATGACTGAATAAATTGTGATATATGAATGTAATGGAATACTTTTGTGCCATAAGAAATGATGAACAGGAAGACTTCAGAGAGGCCTGGAAACACTTATATGATCTGATGCTGAGCTAAAGGAGCAGAACCAGGAGAACTTTGTACACAACTACAACCACAGTGTGCCAGGATTTTTTCTGATAGACTTAGAACTTCACTGCAATGCAAGTACCTAAAAAATTCCTAATTGTCTTTTAAGGCAAAATGCCTTTCACATCCAGAGAAACAACTATGGAATTCAATTGAAGAATGTAGCAGAATATTTTCTTTTATATTACCTTTTGGTTTGTTATATGGTTGCTTCCACTCATTTTAATTCTTCTATGCAATATGACTATGGTGAAAATGTATTTAATAGGAATGTATGTGTAGAACCTATATAAAATTGTATGCCATCTTGGGGAGGGAGCAGGGAAGAGGGTTGAAAGAGGGGCAGACAGATTGAAAAAATCTAAGTAGTACTGATTGTGGAACACTGAAAATAAATAAAATAATTTAAAAAAATAATACGCCTAATTTGGTATTGAAGTTTATATTATCCTACAGAAAAGGAGAACAGAAGTAGATAAGAGAGGGGGTATAATAGAAGGGACAGGAGATAGGATAATTGGAAGCAAATACTTTGGTAGAGGGGCAAGTCAAAGGAGAGAATAGAATAAATGGAGGGCAGGACATGATTGAGGGAAATATAGTTAGTCTTTCACAATATGACTGTTATTGAAGTGTTTTGCATGACTGCACACATATAATCTATATAAAATTGCCTGCCTTGTCAATGAGTTTGAGTTGGGAGGGGGGAAGGGAGAGAGTGTGAAACTCAAAACTTTAAAAATGAATGTTAAAAATTGTTTTTACATTCAACTAGAAAATAAGATATATAAACAATGGGTTATATGCATCTATCTTATCCTATAAAATAACAGAAGAAAGAGGATGGGGGAGGGGCATGACAAGATGGAGAGCAAATTGAAGGAAAAGGTAATCAGAATGCATGCTGTCCTGAGTTGGGAGGAGGAGAAGATAGGGAGAAAATCTGACATTCAAAATTTTGTGGAAGTGAATGCTAAAAACTGAAAATATTTTTAAAGAAAAGAAAATGTAAGATTAATAAGGTAGATTATACAAATAATTTAAAGAAGATATTTTCAAAAGATGGAATAATTGATAATGAAGGATAAATGAGTTGCATTGTACTTGAGAAAAATTATATCTGAGGGTAAAAATCAGAATAAATAGTGAAAATAGCTAGTGAAATAGCTAGTGAAAAATGAGAATCAGCTAGTGAACATTTAGCACAACAAAAAGATTTAGTTACATGGTGGATAAAAAAGAGGATGGGAAGGGAGACAATTACTAATGGCAGACTGGAATGAAAATAAAATATCACAGAAAAAATGGTAGAATTGCTTACCTCTTGATTTTCCTTTTATATGGCCTGCCAAAGAAAATAGGTTTCAATCTCAGAAGTGGTGGGGGGGAAGGTTTGCAGGGGTGGATAGTGGAGTTTCTTCAGAAGATAGCTGAAATTGCTATCAAGTTAATAGTAAAAGATTGCACAGTTACTCTCAGTGCACATAAGTCAAGATACTCAGATGAATTCCATCTCAGAGTACCAAAAGCACTGGTGACAATGACTGCTTAGTTGCTTATGACCTCTGAAAGATTGTGGAGAATAGAAAAAATCTTACAGGACTATTTGTTTGAGTGATGCAAGATACTGAATAATATTCAAAGATCCATATGACTTGGCCCCTGTACCAGATTTCAAGACTATGTTATAGAGCAATAACCATGAAAACTAATTGAGATAAATTTGAAAAGACAAGCATCTTGGACTAGTTACAGAAGCCATCTTATAGCAAACTACTTAAAGGAAAAATTTCCTTTTTGATAAGAACAGTCAGGAAAACTGGAAAGCAGGCTTGAGGAATATAGTTTGAGAACAACATCAAAAGACTGTAGACAGATTTCTTTCAGGTGTCCTTACTCATGCCTTAATATGTCAACAGCCTTCTTATTGGGTGGGGGGTTTAGATCTGTAGATGTACTAGAATACCATAATTTGCCTTTCTGAGTTGTTTAGAATTCTTAATTATGAAAAATACAGCTGCTGTCATTTCCATTTTCTTTTCCTTTCTCACTTGGTTTTTCTCCACTACTATTGTAAATGTATGTGTCTGTGTGTGTGTCTGTCTGTCTGTCTGTGTTATGTCTATGTGTGTATGGATATGTGTATATTTATGTATACTCATATACATACTTAAAAGCAAGGAAGATAAGGTTGAAAATATTGCTATATGCTTTAAGGAAAGAGGAATGGTTTAATTAAAAGAACCTGTTATAAAGTTTCTATTTTAAATTAAGTTAATTGAAATTAAATGTAAGTTAAATTAAGCCCTAATGTAATTGGTTACATGCATCTATAAAGAACATAGCACATATCATGCTAAAATAAGAACCAGTGGATGTTATCTTAATTTTGAAAGTCACAAACACACACACACATTCACACCCAAGAGCCATTCCCCACTAGTTAAATGGTAATCATATATGAACAACTTTCAGAAGAAATGCAAATTATTAGCAATCATAGAAAAATGCTCCAGATTATTAATTTGAATAGTAAAAAGTAAAAAAAAAAGCACTGAGATTTTGCTTAACTAGCAAGTTGTTTCAGAAAACAAAATTGAACAGTCAATTTTAGAAATGTTTTGGAGATAGAGACACACTAATATACTTATAAAGCTATGAATTGGTTCACTTCTGAAAAAGAAATTGAAACTACTAGACAAAAATATTACAATGCTCATACCTTTTGACTCAGTGACACCATTACTGAGCATAAATCAAGAAAGTAAAACACTGAGGGACAGAGTCTATATGTATCTTAGTATTCATAAGTGAATTTTTTTGTGGTAGCAAGGGACAAAAAGGATATCATAGATGTTTAATTGGGGAATAACTGACCCAAATGTGCTATACAAGTGAATAGGAATGATACTGGAGAATAAAATAACAACAAATATAAAGAATTCAAAGAAACTTGGGCAGATATATAAACTAATACAGAACAATAGATATCTAAGAAAACAATATGTCTATGACCAAAAGAACACAAATGTAAAAAGCATGAAGGAAAATCAGAATTCAGACCAATGCAATGACCAGAATGAAATATATTTTGCTCTTTTCACTTGCAACTTATGGATCATATGATTTAGAAATAAAGAACATAAAAAATATGTTAAAACTAGAAAGATTGTAAGTGAGTATGCTTAACTTTCTTTGTTACAGGAAACCATTCTGTTCAGGAATGGGGAATGAATTGGAGAGACAGAGTACTAGAAAGTTGATGATAATATATAAATAAAATATAAATTGATTTTTTTAAATGGCTTACCTATTTTTATGATAGTATTTGTTCTCTAGGAAGATAAGCCATGTGATATAGCTAAGCATGCATAAACATGCACACACACACACACACAATTCTAGGATATGGTAATACCTTGAGCATTAAACAGAAAATGTTATAAGATTTCACAAGGGGAAAGTGTATATTCTACTGAGGAGAATAGTTAAGGTTCCATATAGACAGTGTTCTGTATTGAGGTATTTGATGTTTATTGCATTTTATAGTAAGGAATCATTAATGAAAAACAGTTGTACACATTTAGACTGTAAGATAAGCAATAAATATACAGAAACTGATGGGGCCTAAGCTCATTTGAATACAGAACCCAAACAATATTCACATGCTACAGTTCACAGTGACCCCCAAAGTGTAATATAAAAAAAATCCCAATCAGTTTCTTCAGAACAAGTTTTTGGCAATTCCCAACTTCCAATTTTTAAAGAGGACCTAGGCCTACTACAGTTGGTGGGTCTGGAGGTCACTATCAACACCAGATGCAATCATGCAAATTCAAAAAATGATAATTTATAACATTATGATCTTAAAGACAAAGTTTTAAAGACTTGGTGAAAATCTGTACATGTCTCTATTTCCTAAATACCTCCAGACATTTTCCTCTCTTAATCTACTCAGAATAATAGGAGAGACCTCACAGGCACCTCTGTAACTACTACAATAAACATGGAGAATTCATCTTCCTTTGCATTGCCCTCACTTAACTTCAACAAGGTAATTCCAATCCAGTCCTGTCAAGCTCCAAAAATTATACTTGGATAGAGCAAATATGATGCTTTACTTACAAAATTTCATCAAAAAGAATTTCTCAAAAACCAAACAGCTAACCTTAGGGAGTCATAATAGAGAAAACATTTTCAGTCCTCAATAATACAGCATTGATTCAGTCAAGTGCAAATTCTCTACCACTAAGTTGACTATAAAGATTAGGCAATCAAAAACCCTTAGCAGAGGGGCTACTGTTCTGCCGTTTCTTTGTACATGGTCTTTTGTACTTAGACCATCAGGGAACCTAAGTAAATTGTCCTAGTCTATCTCTTCATGTAATTAGTCTATATGGAAGATATTGCTGATACCTCAATACAGTACTGAAAACATCCAACTAATGAAAACGATCAGAAATACTATTTAGAGTAATTTGGGGCAATATCTACTCAGATCTCTTACTACAATGAGTATTGATAAATGCACAGTAGAGGTCAAATGATAAAGATTAAGAGACTATGAAAAGAGGCAATAACTTCTAGTTTCTTATCCTCCTTAAAACACTATTGACCTGTCCCTTATGTTAGACCTCTCCTTCCTTGACTTCAGAGAAAGTATACTTTTCTTGTGCTATTTCTTTAGCTCCTCCTCAAGTTTCTTCCTTAGTTATTACCTTCTCAGCCTATTAAAGTTAGGTTTTCCCCAAAGTTCTGTTTTTCAACCTATTCTCTTTTCTTTATATACTTCATACATAAAAGCACATAAAAGTGTGTGGACATTGGAAGAGATAGAAAGGAACCAGGCTGTGATAAAAATTAAGTATCAGTGGTTTTGCATTTGCTCTTGAAGCTATCATTAAAAGAAACCTCTACAGATTTTTAGGTGGGAGTAGGGAGTGACATGGTTAGATCTATATTTGAAACAAAAATTATCTGGAAACTATGTGCTAGATGAACTAGAGGAGAGAAAGAATCTTGAGGCAGGGACACCTAATATTAGGCTATTGCAATAATCAAAGAAAGAGGTGAAAAGGGTCTTAATGAGAGAAGCGGTTATTTGAGTGGAGAGAAAGGAATGCATTCAAGAGCTAAAGGCAGCTATAAATGAGAAGTACTTAGCAATGGGTTGGATATGTGATATGAGTATATGAGGAGTGGCCGAAGACGCTGAGGCTAGAACCTCTGTGACTGCAGAGGTGGTGGTACCCTCAACAGTGATGGAGATGCTCTGGTTTGACATGCTGAGTTTGAGGTGTTTTGAGAACATCTAATTCCAAATACCCAACAAATAGCCCATAATGTAGGCCTCATGCTCAAAAGAGAGACTAGAGTTGGATACATAGATATGAAAATCATCTATATAGAAATGATAAATGATACATTGGAGATGATGAGATCACCAAGTGAGATATATAGAGAGAAAAGAAGAAATCCCAGAACAAAGCCTTAAGGGAGTTCCACAGGGGCCATGAAAAAGACAAAGATCTAAAAGGGAGATTGAAAAAAGTAGTTAGATATGTAGGAAAAAAATCAAGAGAGGAGTAATACAAAAATCCAGAACAGAAGGAGTGTCTAAGAGTATCCAATCAAATTGACATTGATTAACAATGTCAAATGTTGTTGAGAGATCAAGAAAGATTAGGGTTTAGAAAAGGCTATTAGATTTGTTGATTATGAAACCATTGGTTTATTTGAAAAAACAATTTTCGTTAAATGATGAGACTGGAAGCCAGATTGCAGAGAGATTAGAAGAGAATGAGATCTAAGGAAGTAGAGGCACTGAATATAGACAACAGTTTCTAAGAAGTTGAGTCGAGAAGAGAAGGGTGACTCCTATCTCTCTAGCCCTAGACTCAGAGCTAAGAGCTCCAGGTCTCCATTTTCAGCTAATCTTTTGCACATCTCCGACTTAATTATAGTTCATATTTACAAAGTGCTTTAAAGTTAGTGAAGTGTTTCCTTTGTGCCGTAGGTAGAAGTAGTAACATTATAATCTGAACTTTATAGACAAAGAAATTGAGGTAAGAGTTTCAGTAATTTGTCCATTTCCTACAGCTCCTAAAGGTCTAGTGTGAAATTCTATTCATTATATTAGCCAGTCGAATAACTTAATATGTCCAAAATCAAACCTATCATCTATGTCTTAAATCTACTTCTGTTTCTGATTTAACTCTTTCTAATCATGCATTACAATTCATTCACCCCAAATTAAATGGAATTATTCACATTTCAGCTTGCCAGGACATTGATTTTTGTCAGGGGAATCAAGACACTAGAGCTATCCACATCAATAAAGTAGTTTTACTCATAGTTCACAAGAACCATGGCACTTGAATTTAGCATTGAACACACTCACATGTGTGTGAATGCAGAAAGTAGCTCTGGGAAAGAAAAAGTTTTGTTGTCATTTTGTTTAATCTCACTTTACTTTGAAGCAGTTACCATTTTTTGTCAGTTCTACTCACGTAACATCTCTGCATTCATACCTTCATGTCTATACCCCTTGCTGCTAACCTAGTCCATGCTCTCATAGCCACCCACCTGGAATATTGTGATCTCTTTTCTACATCTTTTTTCTAATTAAACTTTTATACCACTATTAGACTAATCTTTTATAAGCATAAATCTGTTTATGCTGATCTTTTGCTCAGTTATCTTTAAATGGTCATAAATGGCTGCCAAATGAAATAGAAATTTCTATACCTTTCATATTCCAGCCCCTCCCCTGTATGGTACCACCCTACCTACCCAATTTATACAATATTACTTACCTTCTTGTACTGTATGGTCCAATAAAACTGGTTATTAACGATTTCTGCTAATGTACCCTGAACTTTCTAGCTTTCCATATCTTTGCTCACACCATTCCCCATGTGTTTAATGGCCTTCCTCCCCGCCCTGCTCTTGACTGAATGGATATTTGACCACACTTTAAAATTCCATTAAATATTACATCTTCCATGAAGCCTTCTTTGATCTGCCCTATTAATGATAATCTATATTGTCATCCAAGACATCATTGAGCACTTTCCTTTATAATTCTTTCCAATTCTCTATTGTATTCATTGTGAATTATGGACAAGCTAACCAACTGTATGTATGCATAGAAAGTGTATGTATTCTGTATCCCTCTACTTTAAGATTCAAATCAAAATCAGGATTTTAACCCAGGTCTTTTGAATCTAAGTCCAATGCTCTTTACATTGTAACACACACACACACACACACACACACACACACACACACAAATTTATTTCTTTAAGAACAAAATTTAACTACATTTTTCTCCCCTGCAGCATCTAACAGAGCTCTGTATACAGTAACCACTTTGTAAATGAGTCAGATGAAATTTAACTTATTTTAAAAATATTTATTTTTAATATATTTTAATGATGATGTGATTTTATCATAGCAACTTCTTCATTTGCAGATCAGTAAACTGAGGCATAGAGAGGGTAAGTGACTTACTCAAGGTTACAATAGCAGTAAATGACAGAGCTATTGTTGTAACCCAGAAATAGTAGCTCCTCCAACTCCAAATTTGACCCTTTTCCCCCCACTGCACTACTTAAATAATATCATTTCCAGAAACAAAAACATTCAGACACCTATCATTCATCCTAGGTTCTTTTAGTCCCTTCCCTTAAATAAATTGGCAAAAAGGTCATCATATGTGTCACATATCTAGGGATTTTGTTGGTGGTAGTTTTTCTGTTCCTGTTTTTCCCCCAGGAACCAACATTCCCACCACTCCCTTTTCCCCATCAGGTGCCACACAAAAGACTGTCCTAGAAAATCAATAAACCCCAAAGAACTCAACCAGTGTTGTAAGCTCATATGAATTCTCCTTTCCATAAGAACCTACAGAGTAGGAGTTTGTAACATTTTTTATGTGTCATGGACTCCTTCTAAAAATATTTTTTAAAACAACCATAGGAAATGCTATATTTCAGTTACATATTAGTAAAAGATGTATTTTCCTCCATCCAAGTTCACAGACACCCTGAAATATATGACTTTACTTCAAAGCTCTAATAAAATAAGGAGCTTCTTAGAGAAGAACGAATACCTCAGAACTGGGTCCTACCATTGATTTATATTTCCAAATAACACCAAAATCAGGAAGGGGAGGTCCTAGAGTTGCTATCCCAAGAAGAGCTGTTGACCAGGACTTTCCTCCTTGTCTGCATCTCCTTGAAGCAGTTGCTAAGTGAAATAGAATGTTACGGTTAGAAGAAAGAAACTAAAGGCATGGTTGATTTCTACCAGTCAGGGCATCTGAGTTCAAATTATTCTTTCAGTGCACTTTATCACTGTGATATTGGATAAACAACATATATAAATTGAGAGGATTAGACCATATAGCTTCTGAGGTCCCTTTCAGCTTGAAATCTATGATTTCCACCTAGGAATCTCTTCATATCTTTGCAATTAAAGTGCCTTACTAACTATTAACGTCCTGTGGATTTTGCTTTTTAAGAACCATTAAACTCACTAATTTCCTTAGGACTCAATGAAGACATAATGTACCCCTTTCTCCTTGTAATTATATTTACATGTGCATATTTATTATTCTTCCTCCTCCCTACCCCAACTCTACCACACATTAGGTTTTAAAAATAAACTTTAAAGAAAATTTAATTCAGAAATTCTCTCAAGCTAAGAAATCAGACTGAAAAGAAGAACACCTGGGCAGAAAAACATTTTAAATAAAAAAAGAAAAGAAAATACTGAAACCAGCTCTAAAGGAAAGGGTCTTCTTAGCTATATTTAAAGATTCATTTCTACCAAGTAAAAGAAGATCACACTAAATAAAGAAGGAAATTTCTCACAGCAATGATGTCACAAAGTTTCAACATACTTTCCAGTCTTCCCCAAAAGGCAAACATTTATTTTGGAATGCTATTCTCTTACCTTACCTCATACATAAATATTCACCTTTATTTCCATTTTCATAGAATTGTTTTTTTAAGAAAAAGCAAAAAAAAACCCCAAAAAACAAAAACAAAAAAAACCACAGTCATTAGAATGAATGTTTTATTAGCACCCTACTTGTTTTTAATTCTTAAAAGGTATTTACTATTTTATTTTTCCCCAGTTAACAATTTTGACATCCATTTTTGAAAGTATTAGTTCCAAATTATCTACCTTTCTCCCTCTCCACATGTTCCCTTCCCCCACATTGAGAAGACAAGCAATTCTATACAGGTTGCACATAGAATCCTACTTTTATGAGAGGTAACTGGGCTTTAAGGATAAATAAATGGTGTAGGGAAGCAGGAAGATCCAAGATTCAATACCAGACTCTGATATCCACTGACTGTTTAACCATCACTGAGTCTCAGTGAAACTATCTAAGCCCATAAGTTACAGCAAAGGTGACAACTTGCATTGGTAGAGAGAGCTTCCTCACCTAGGATATTCCTAACTCTAATAACATTCCTTATCCCTTAGCAGTGGCCTTAATCTCAAATAGGAAGTGGAGGGTGAAAGTAGAGGAGAAGACACTAAACTAATAAAAGTATGACAGGCTTCATGTTGGCTTAGAAAACCATATATCGGGGCAGAGCCAAGATGGCAGAATAGAAAGACGAATATACTCTAACACTTCCCCCACAGCCCACAAAATACCTGTAAAAAATGACTCTCAACAAATTCTAGAGCAGCAGAAGTCACAGAACAACAGAGTGAAAGAGATTTCCAGCCAAAGGTAACCTGGAAGGCTGACCGAGTGGAGCAGAACCTACCCCTAACCGTGCAGCACTGGAAGGAAAAGGACCTGAACAGACTTCTAGGGCAGAATTCCCAGTAGGGAGGATTCCTCAACCCAAAAGCAACAAAGAAAGCTCCAAAGGTGAGTGTGGGTGTGTCTTCCCAGCTGGGAGAGAGTGCAATGGGATTCCAGCAGTACTGGCCTGAGGAGGTGACAGCAGCAAGAGGTGGGCAGCTTCATGTAAGCAGCCTGGGTCCATTGGCCAGGCAGCTTAGCTTAAAGTCTCTGGTGGAATTGAGCAGCTGCTCTGAACCTCAGCCTTAAGCACAGTACTGGGGAAAGGAAGAACACTAAGACCCTCCTCTTGACAAAGAATTCAGAAGTCAAGAAACTGGCTGGGAAAATGACCAAAAAGGGAAAAAAAAATAAGACCATAGAAGGTTACTTTCTTGGTGAACAGGTGTCTCCTTCCATCCTTTGCTATAAGGAATACCAAGGCATGCTGTCAGAGAAAGTCAAGGCCTCTGCCTCTAGTACCTCCAAAACGAATATGAAATGAGCTCAGGCCATAAAAGAGCTTGAAAATCATGTCAGCAGCCTGCAAAAGGCAAACCATATATGGTTTGCATTGAATTGCTTGCCTTCTCAGTGGGGATGGGTAGAGAGGGAGGGAAGAGGGAGAGAATTTGGAATTCAAAGTATTAGAAACGAATGTTGAGAATTATTATTGCATATAACTGGGAAATAAGAAACACAGGTAAAGAAATTTATCTTGCCTTACAAGAAAAGAGAGAAGATGGGGATAAGGGAAGGGTGGGGTGTGATAGAAGGGAGGGTATATTGAGGGAAGGGGTAATCAGAATGCAAAGTGTTAGGGGCTGGGGAGGGGGGAGATGGGGAGAAAAACTGAACTCAAAATTTCTTGGAAATAAATGTCAAAATCTGCAAATAAATAAATAAATACAGTAATTACAAAAAAGAAAACCACGTATCAAGCTTACCTATGTTCTATTATATTTTTTGATTTATTTTGTTAAATATTTCCAAAGTACATTTCAATCTGATGAAGGGGTATTTGATCCCTCTGCCTTATTCCATACTCATAAGTAATTCTTAGAGCAATATGGTACCTTGCACATATTAGGTGCTCAATGAATGTTTGTTGACTTTGTTGACGTGATCTAGCTAAGTCTATGAAGAAATGATAGTTTGTAGAGAATCCAAAATAATAAAACAGTTTATGCATTGTTGAAGTCTTTAGCCATCTATCCATGCAGATATTTCCTTTTCTCATTTATAAACCAGTATGACTTCTTTTCATGCCCAAAGATAATGAAATTTTCAAGTCAAAGATTTTAGGTTATGGAAATATATAGCAGCAGTGCATATGAAAATACTCATTTTTTTTTTACTTTTTTGGGGTGCAAGGAAGTTGATCTGCACCTATGATTTCATTTGTGTAAGAATGTCCCTGTGAGAGAAACACCCACTCAGAACTCCCCCCCAACCCACCCCAACATCAATGCAGATGAGCTTCTGGTTCTTCAATTTAAAATCTTATAGAAATGACTAGGGGTTTGAGAGGATAAAAGATGTACCTGTGGTCACCTAGTCTGTTTTTGTCAGAGGGGAGACATGAACCTATGTCTTATGATTTCAAGGCCAGCTTGGTAGGCACTACATGAGATTGTTTCTCCAAAAGTCCATTTTCTGGTTAAATTTCAGAGGACTTATTAGCAAGCACCTGCTGGGGCAGAACTTGGCAAGATGCATGAAAATATTTTCATTTCATTAACATTGTGAAAATGTTTAGGCAACAATCTATGTTTGGGAACAAATCATCTGGAAAAAAAATAAAACACATGAAATTCTTTTGTTGCTTCAATCAACTTTATTAAGTGCTTACTATGAGTCAGGTACTATATTTGGTGTCCACAAGTTGCTTATATGCGTGTAGGCATAATTTGCTGATTTCTCAGTCCCCCCACTCCTTTATCAATCAACTCCAAGAATACTAATTAACTATGTGTAATGAGTACTAAGACCAATCCATAAGGCTCTTTCCTCAAGCAGCATGCATTGCCCCTAAGGCAAATGTCATTTAAGGAAGGAGAGAACACTAAGCTGGGAGAGGGGGAAGGGAAAGGGGAGAAGAGGTGGAGAAGAGACAAGGTAAGACTTTTCGTGGAAGGTGGCACCCAGGCTGAGCCTTGATGAAAGCAGAGGTTGGGATAGCTTAGGGAGCATAGAAACATTATATGGAATGTAGTGGTTTGGGGAAATTTGATTAGAATGTGAAGTATGTGAAAGAGAATAATTGAAAATAAAAATAACTCTTTGGAAAGGTAGGTTGGAGTTTGAAAAGATTGGAATTCTATGTCTCACTAAAGTTGCTCATCAGAAAATATAGACACTTATTCACTTTTATTGGCCTTTCAATTTCTACTGGGCCAGATCCAGGGGCACTAGAGAAAAACCTCAGTTCGGTATCATACTATGATTTATTCTACATATAAATAGGATCTTGGATCTAGACCTCAAAGTGTCAGAGGTGAACCTTTGTTTTCAGATTACAGGGCTAGTACATGATAGGACTAACTTTGTCTTGCTGGTGGTAAATAGATACACTATATATAAAACTGCACTGGAACTTAGGGCCCTCAGTAAGGTGATAACTAAATACAGCACCACCCTATGTGTCTATTGAAGTGAGGTGATTTTCCTAGTAGGTGTTCCCAAGATACTGTACGTAAATTAAAATTCTATTACTCAAATTGTATTTTAAGTGCCCCAGGGAGTTCATATTTAAAGAAACCCTGCTGTGGATGCTTTTATACAAAGTGAAGAGAACAATCTTGTCCTCATTTGTTTTCTTAAATGGGTCACACTCTACAGAATACTACACTGGTACTAAATTGCAGTTCATAAATAATTGGGTGAAAGAACCTTTGCTAATCTTCAATGAGAAAGTGAAATTGTACAAGTCAAACAGCCCAGATCCTAGCCCTAGTGCCTTTAATGCATGCTTCCCAGACAAGTACTTGACTTTCTAACTCTTTGTCAAGGTAGGAATCTGCTTCCAGTAGGGAGCAGGGCAGGGTGTTGGGGGGGTTTGAGAGGTGATGGATGTGGATGTGAATGTGAGTGTACTGTCCCAGGCTTCAGGGATTTTGTGTCATCTCACCATCTGCGGGCCCAGAGCTCTTGAAGCATCCTCTTGTGGCTGCTGCTGCTACTGCCAGAACTGCTAGCTGCTCCTGCCACCATCCTAGCTGCCCTGTGTCTGGGGTCAGATAAGCCAGACTGCGTGCTCCTCTTTCACCCTGGTCCCACAGAGTTTTCCCACTGACCTTTTTGACATTTTTTGGTTGAGAAGTCTGGAAATTGCCACAGTTGCCAATGATTCAGTCATCTGAGGCCTGCTCCAGCCTGTCTGCCCTGGTGCAGCCCCTGCCTGACTGCGCTCTGCTCTCTGCCCAGTGCAATATACCCTTCCTGTTGACTTTTCAGGTTGTCATTTTGTGGGTTCCATAGCTCTAGAATTTGTTTCAAGTCATTTTTTACAGGTATTTGGAGGGCATTGGGGAGAGCTCGGGGAAGTCCTTACTTTGACTCTGTCATATTGGCTCTACCCCAAAAGCTGTGGTATCTTTACAACTTGTAACCTTTCTTCTTATCCTTTCTCCTCCCCTGCCTCCCCACTGCTTCTAGCCAAGATGAGTAAGGGAAAGGAAAAAAGGACCTGAGCAAATTGAAAACTTACAGAGATTTCATTAGTAAGTTACTTTAAGAAAATGGAGCAAAAATAAATGGTTGGGTCACATGATTTGTATCTGATTTTACTACAACGACTTTGTTTCAAATAGCTGCTGAACTCTTTGCTTTGGTCTTCACTTGTAGGACCAGGGTTTGGCTTTTCTCAGTCTCTGTAGACTCTCTACTCTTTCACTCCTCTCTGTTTCCACTCACATTGAGTTTTAGGCACATGAATGGTTCCAGAGAAAGTCAAATATTTGGCTGGGAAGATGAGCAAACAGCATAAAACACTCAGACCTTAGAATCTTACTTTGGTGATAAAGAAGATCAAAACATGCAATCACAAGAAGATAACAAAATAAAAGTTCCAACATCCAAAGCCTCCAAGAAAAATATGAATTAGTCTCAGACCATGGAAGAACAAAAAAAGATTTTGGAAATCAAGTCAAAGAAGAAGAGGAAAAATTGGGAAGAGAAATGAGACTAATGCAAGATAATTATGAAAAACAAGCCAACAGTGGGAGACCCCCAAAAATACTGAAGAAAATAAAACCTTTAAAAGTAGAGTAATCCAAATCACAAAACAGGTTCAAAAAGCCAGTGAGGAGAATGCCTTAAATTGCAAAGTTGGCCAAATGGAAAAGGAGGTCCAACAGATCACTGAAGAAAAGAACGCCTTCAAAATTTGGATGGAACAAAAGGAAACTAATGACTTTGTGAGAAATCAAGAAATTGTAAAACAGAACCAAAAGAATGAAAAAATAGAAGACAATGTGAAATTTCACATTGGCAAAACCACTAATCTGGAAAATAGATGCAGCAGAGATAATTTTAAAATTATTAGACTACCTGAAAGTCATGATCCAAAAGAACCTAGACATCATCTTTCAAGAAATCATCAAGGAAAACTGCCCTGATATTCTAGAACCGGGGGGCAAAATAGAAATGGAAAGAATCCACAGATGACCACTGGAAAGAGATCCTAAAATGAAAATTCTTAGGAATATTGTAGCCAGATTCTAGATTGATGAGAAAATATTGCAAATAGTTAGGAAGAAACAATTCAAGTGTTGTGGAAAGACAATCAGGATATCACAAGATCTAGCAGCTTCTACATTAAGAGATAGAAGGGCTCCAAAGGTCAAAGCAGTTAGGATTAAAACCAAGAATCATCTTCCCAGAAAAACAGGGTCATACTTCAGGGGAAGAAATGGAAATTCAATGAAATAGAAGATTTTCAAGCATTCTTGATGAAAAGACCAGAGCTGAGTAGACTGTTAGACTTTCAAGAACAAGAATGAAGAGAAGTGTGAAAAGGTAAACAGGAAAGAGAAACTATAAGGGACTTATTACAATTGAACTGTTTATATTCCTAACTGGAAAGACAATGTTTGTAACTCATGAGACCTTTCTCAGTATTAGAGTATTTGAAGGAGATAGATAGATAGATAGATATATAGAGGGCACATGGTGAATTGAATATGAATGGATGATATCTAAAAAATAAAATTAAATGATGAGAGAGGAACATATTGGGAGAAGAAAGAGAGAGATAGAATGGGGTAAATTATCTCACGCAAAAGAGTCAAAAAAAAGATTTCACAATGGAAGGGAAGAGTGAGGAAATTAGAAAGAATGAGTGAACTTTACTCTCTTCAGATGTGAATTAAGGAGAGAATAAAATACATATCCAATTCAGTATTTTATCCTTCAAGAAAGTAGGGAGGAAGGGCATAAGAGGGGGATGATAGAAGGGAAGGCAGATTGGGGAAAAGGGTAGTTAGAAACAAACACTTTTGAAAAGGGAGAGGGCAAAGGAGAAAATAGAATAATGAGGGAGATAGGATGAAGGAAAATATTGTTAGTCTTTCAAAACATGATTATTATGGAAGTGTTTTGCATAACTACACTTGAATAACCTATATTGAATTACTTGCCTTTTCAATGAGGGTGAGTGGAGAGGGAAGAAGGAAAAGAACTTGAAACTCAATGTTTTAAAAACAAATGTTAGAAAATTTGTTTTTATATGCAACGTGGAAATAAGATATACAGGCAATGGGGAATAGAATTCTGTCTTGCACTTCAAGAAAGTACAGGAGCTGTGAGAAGAGATAATCAGAATTCATGCCATGGAAGGTTTGGAGGGGAGAGATGAGGAGAAAATTTGAACTTGAAATCATGTCGAAATGAATGTTGAAAACTAAAAATAAATAAATTAAAGCTTAAAAACAGATCATGCGGCTTTCTATTCAAAAGCATATTATTTTATTGTGTGTATGGGTTTCTAGGCTACCTAATTATCTTAAGTCATTTGGTTATTGAGAATAAATTATTAGATCCCATTAATTAGAGGTCAAGTTTCCAGATGGTCCTCTCAGTAGACCTCTATTGAACATGAAAACTACCCCAGTCACACATGGCCTCTATGAACTCTGGGTTCCTTAGGGAGAAGAAAGAGGGAGAGAAGGATTTCAAGGTAGTCTGAGTACCTTCTAGGGACCAAACAGTACAACTTCATCCAACTTAACTAAGGGATTAACTGATCATATGAAAGCCTCCTGCTCTCAGAGAGGAGATTTTCAGAAAGGAGAGCGATTGTGAATATATTACTACAGTCTAATAACCTGGAGCACTCATGACCCACACCACCTGTTACACATGTGGGGAAAATATCAAACTAACTGATCTATAGTTTGGAAAACAATTTCTTCCTTTGGTTACCAAAAAAAAAAAAACCACCAAAAACCAAAACCAAAAAAAAGACCTTTTCCTTTCTCATTCATCTTCATTCCTCAAAGATTACACACAAGGTTATATCTGTGACTTTCTCAGGCATGATACAAAATGGAGAGGATTCTTACAGCTTTATTCAGCCTACAATTGAATCAGGAATGCTATGTCATTACATATATACCCATATGGTATAACTTCCCCAGTCCGTTGGTACAGCATAATCAGTATATGAGACAGCCAAGATAAAAAAAAAAAGAAAAAAAACACAAACTATACCAATGCTTCTTATAACCTTTCAGAAGTTTAGCATAATAGCAAAACATAAACACAAAAAAAAGAGAGGGGAACTCCCATGACACCTAAAGTACAATGGCTACATTACACCACACTTACCTAAGGCTATCTCTCATGCTTAATGGGAAAATATTTTCAAAGTAACAGGGTTGCTGATTGTTGCTGTGTCTGTCAATTTAATGTTGCAAAAGTAACTGGATCTTCCTCATCTTAAATACCCTCAACTGAAGGCTATCTCCATACACTAAGAAAGTGTATTCTTGGCAGTTGCTGCCAAACCAAATCTACCTGATCCCTTCTGACTCTAATACTCCACTGAGGTCTCCTATGAAAAATTTCTAATGTAGTAGTATATCAGTAACATTTGGAAATTATTTTAGTGGCCTTCTAGGATATGTTTCATCTATGCTTAATGGGATAAATTCATTGAGGACTGCATGAAGCTGAAGTATTTATCAAGCACTTCATATGTGTCAACTTCTACCTACTGTTCCTAGTTCCAGCCTCTTGGGTCAAGCTGAAGAAGTCTAATCCCTCTTCCTTATAACAGTCTTTCAAATGTTTGAGGTTTGTTATAATGCCTTCTGCTCAACTCTTCTCTTCCCCAAACTAATATGAACAATTCTTCAAAGGATCAATGAATAATTTACTTTCTGTCCCATTAACATCATAACTGATTTCTTTAGATGGAGCATCAGGTTTTCAATATACTTCCTAAAGTGCAACTCTTAGCACTAAGCACAATAATCCAGATGTGATCTGACAAGGGCAGAATACAGCAGAATTATTACCTTCTTTGTTTTGGATACTATTTCTTAATTTCATCTAAGATAGAAATAGTGTTTTGGTTGCCATGCCATTCTGTTGGTTACTGATTAGGCTTTCACTCTGCAGCTGTTTTGCAGTCACATCTTCCTTCACCTCCTGTATTTGTAAAGCTGATTTTTTAACCTAAATGTAAAACTTTATATATCTTATTAAATACATTTTGTTGACATTTTTCTTCTATCATGTCAAGGTCTTTTTTTAATGTTGTCACCCTGCATTCTTTTTACTTTCAGATTATCTGCAAACAATGCTTAGATCATATATGCCTTCTGGATTCTCAACTTTGACGTACCCCAGATGTTTTGATCATTTGTGTGCACACATGTGCAAAAATACACACACACAAACACACACACACTCACACACACAGGTGTGGGGGGACGGAATTCCAGCTCATCTTATTATTAGTGTCTTTCCTCTGAGATTACCTCCAATTTGTCATATGTATATATATGATGCCCATATCATATATATGCTCCTTGAGGGCAAAAACGATTTTTGCCTTTGTTTTTCCGGTGTTTAGTATAACTCCTGGCAATGTGGTAAGTTCTCAGTATCAGCTCTAGTTAACCCTGGGAGGGAGGTGCTATCATTAGCAATCTTTTATAGGTGGAGTCCTTGGGTCCTTGTCATGGTTTCTGGGCAGGAAAGAGTGCTTGTGGTAGCTCTCAGACAAGAGCCCAGGCCAGGACAGTAATGACCACATTTCTCCTTGGATCATGCCGCCTTGGAAGAACTGAGGGTCTGCAGATCCCAGAACTAGCTCTAAAACCACAACAGCAACAGCAGAACAACACCTAGCAGGAAGGAAAGTCTCTCCTGGAGATGGGTCAGGAAAGATGAGGCTAAAGATGTGTGCTCCACCTCCCTTGCAACCACACACAAGTACAGCCTTTTGCCACATGTGCTCCCTTGTCTCCATGTAGGACACCATATCCTTACATGTGGGTGTTCTGTTTGTCAGAATATAATTTTTAGTTGTCTTTGTTTGTAAGATATCCTGGGGAAAGGTGTCTAGATCTTTGCTAAAAGCTGGAACAATTTGCTTTTTGTGCTATTCAGTTTTCATTTATGATTTCTTGAAATATAACTCTGAACAACAACAGTCTTTAAAAAAAAAATAATGGTTTAAATGAATCTGATTATTCTCTGGACCAGCCCACTGTCAAAATGGAGCTATTTGACTATGCCTTTAAACCCTAATCACACTTGCTTTCATTGACAATGAGCTAACAACAGGCCCTAGCCTAAGCCTCTATGACTCATTTTGATGGCTTAGAATGAATGCAAATAACAATCATTCTCTGTTCTGGGCAGAAACTTTGAGGATCTTCCCCTCTAAGATAGTTATTTTGTGTTAGGATTTTAGGCCATCTTTTGTCTCAATTCTTTCCTAACCTTTAGACATTGAAGGGGCATTGCTGTGGACAAACTGAGGCCTGGAAAAAAAAAACTTTAATCAGGCCAATATCATCCACTGCCTGCCAGGCCACCACCAGTTGACTTGATTTTTGCTTTGCCACCGGACTTCAACTATTGGAGGAAAGAGTAAGGCTGAACACTACTTGTAGTTCTGTCTTGGATTTAAATGAAATACAATTCACTGTCAAGTCAAGACATCACCCTTTTGATGTCATTGTTCCTCTTCAAGAAAGAACGAACAAGAACCCATAAAGCGTTAGACAACAAAAAAGATGAGGATAGATGCTTAAATCCTCTAGAAATTACCCTCCAACTGGACATCATCCCATTAGTGATTATTTTTCAGGTCTGATCATCCAACAAGTTCCAATTCCACCTAACTGTATTACAATCCTACCCATATATTTCTCCATACTTTTCCTGAGGCTCCCATGAAAGATTTTTTTTCAAATGTTTTGCTAAAATACAAGCATACATGTTCTATAACATTTTCTTAGTCTATCTGTCTACTTAACCAGTTGATTAATCAATAAATCAATAAGTTAATGCAGTTAGGTCTGGCATGAGCTACATAATAGATTTCTTTTCCTGCTTAAGCATTGTTTCCATTCATTCTAGCCTGATTATCATTCCTTTTATAGAGAAGATAGAAAATGAAACCATTTCACTTTGATTTTGTTTCTATCTATTATCTGGTACTATTTTGCCACCCATACCAAAGATGTAAGGCTTTTGATTTCCTGTCCTTTGTCTTACCCTTAACATAATTTTAAAAGGCCTCACTATGATTGTTAACATTTTCTTTAAGTTCAGTCTCTATCACTTAACTTCCTTAAGTTAAGAATGGAATCCCCAGATTCCAGAATTCTTTTGTATTTGTTCTTAGTTGTATACCCTTTTCTCCTGTTTGTGAACATAACTGTTAAATTTCTAAGCCTGTCCAAAAGCTCTACCTAAGTCTCCTTAGATGCTTCTTTACTGGGAAAGTTTTCCTTTTGGGAAAGTTTTGAAATTGAATCATTCTAATTTATTTGGCATGTATTATTACATTTGACAATCACTACAGTCCTCTTGGAAAGGAAAGGCATATAACATGGTTCACATTTTACAAAAAACACAAATACAGAACATTCAGAGAAAGAACCGTAGGCCAAAAAAATACATGAACTGTTCACCTTTGGACTGGAATTACTGGGTATCAATGCTTATGTTGACTTGGTATCAAAGCTTTTGTCAAGGTCTTCATATTTTTTTCTCCTTATCCTCTGCATCAGATTTTGATAGATAAAATTCATCATTGTCTTTTTGCCTATACTTAACAAGAATTCTGAAAGGCAAATGCTTCCCATGAACTGATTTTTTTTTATCTTGGCTACCAAAACTTTTATCTACCTACCAACCAACTCACTTCTGTGAGGAGAAGCTCAGATCCATTCTTCTACTTAGCTGAAAATTCTTTGTATTCTAGTTTCCTTTATATAGAGAGTGACGATACTAATGTTCTGTTATTTCTCCCCTTTCCCTAGTAATTTTTTATAATCATTCGGGTAGTGTCAGGTAGTTAGCCATTCTTGCTAAGCCACTGTATAAAGATTTATCTTTTAATGCTTCTCCACAAAATACTAATGATCTCCAAAGAAAGTAAGAATTTACTAAAATGTTTCAGGAACGTATTTTTGAACTTTCTCACAAAAGTTTCTGCCTGAGATGACACAAAAAATATAATGAATCTTGTTCAGATATTATTAGAGAATTCTACCTAAGCCAAAGAAAATTCTCATTCTTCTAGGTCACCTGAGTTCAAATTCATAAGATGACTACAGGCTAAGAATCATTCATAGTAAACTCACTGAAGGTTCAGCATACATTATCTGGGTATACTTTTTGAATTGTTTAACTGGTTCCACCCACTTCAAATCACAGTGTATAGTAACCTCCTTGCATATCTGCCATTTCCCGGGAATAACTGAATCTAAGAATAGATGTCAGGGGGAGAACAAATCCTTTGTTATTGATAGTGAATGTCATCTAACAGAGCTCATACTCTGTGCTTTATAAAAATATTTCTATATAGAAAGTATTCAGACTGAAATCTTGAAGGCAGATAATGAAAAGGAAGGAAAGTGATTACTTCAGTTTCATGATTATCTGTGTTACTTTCAAATGGTTAAATACTGGTGGGTTTAAAAATTTTCTCTCTACTGAAGTTCCCTTTGAAAAATTCCATTCGCAAAGATTTTATTTCTTTCTGATACAACCACTTTATGAAGGAAACCAATGAAATTTCATTAACTCAATTTGTCAAGTATAAGGAAAGGAGGAATTCTGAAAGTATTCACTTGGAATATTTGAACACTGAATTGCTTTTCATACTATATATTCCTTTTAGAAAATGCATAAGATACAAAAATTCTGTGGAATTTGAAATTTTATTGTTTGTTCTGATTTTTTTTTATTTTTGTTACTTTTTCCACATGTAATTTTCTTATAGATTCACATTTCTTTTCTGACTATAGATTTACACAAGGACAGCATAGTGTGAAAAATGTTGGACTAGGAGTCAGAAGAGGAAAGTGTGAGTCTCAGCCTTGCCATTCAACAATCCCTGTGACCGCACAAGTCACCTAATTTCTGAATCTGAGCATTCTCATCTATAAAATGAGGACAATTAAAATCAAAACAATGGCTCTCAATACCACTGAAATTCAGGTGCAACTTTATCTAACAAATAAGAGTTTCAAGTAATAATATATAGTAAATGTTTCCTCTTTAAATATGAGCCATTTTTTTGTTTTTTACTTTTTCTCTTAGTTTTGTAATCTTTACAAAATCAGCAGCTTGCTCAATGCTAGAAAACATACCTCTGTGCTAAAAGGTTAAGTCCTTTCTTTTTATCTTATTTCTTTATCTCACATAAAAGAGGAGAGGAAAAAAACAGCTTTTCCAGTGGAGGAAAAGAGAGGGGAGAGGTGAGAGAGAATGATTGAATCTTATTCTCATCAGATTTGGATTAAGGAAGGAATAACATATACACCCAACTGGGTGTGGAATTCTACTTTACCCCATATATAAGTAGGGGAGGAGGGGATAAGAGAGGGGGGATAATAGAAGCAAGCTCAGATTGGAGGATGGGGTAATCAGAAGCAAACACTTTTGAGGAGGGGCAGGGTCAAAGGAGAAAATAGAATATACGAGGGGTATAGGACAGGGGGTAATATAGTTAGTCTTTTGCAACATGCTTCTTATGGAAGTGTTTTACCTGACTGTATATGTCTAACATATCTAATTGTTTGCCTTCTCAATGAAGGTAGGTGGTGAGAGAAGGAAGGAGGGAATATAGAAGTCGAAGCTCTAAAAATGAATGTTAAAATTTTTTTAGGCGCAACTGGGGAATAAGTTATATGGATAAGATACATAAGACATAAGGGGTATGGAAATCTATCTTGCCCTACAGGAAAATAGAAGGGGAAAGGAATGAGAGAAGGGAGATGATAGAAGGGAAGGCAGATTGGGGGAAGGGGTAATCAGAATGTATTCCATATTAGGGTGGCGGAGGGAAGAGACTGGGAAAAATTTTGGAACTCAAAATTTTGTGGAGGTGAATGTTGAAAACTAAAAATAAATTAACTAATAAAAACAAATGATTATAATAAACTTTTTTCTAAGAGATAGGCACAGAAGGGAAAATAGAAAATATTATCTTGGAAGATGCAGCCTTTACATATAAATGAAGTAGACAGGAAGCTGTACCCCGTTTTTAAAATAATTTAACATTTTGCTCAATCAGGAAATATAAGAACTCAAATTGTAACCCAGGTCACATGACTTCAAATCCTCTATTCTTTCTACTATACATCTACCTTCAAGTGTTGTTATGGGGATCAAATGAGATAATATTTACAAAGCACTTCACAAACCTTAAAATGCTATGTAAATGCTATTCTTATTAAAGAGCTTCATATATCATATGAGAAAATTCAGAACGGGTTAAATGCACTCCTTTAGCTATGTTGTTATTTACAAGAGATCCATTACTTCAAGGTACACATATTGTTGGTTTGTCTTTTATTTGTAATTAGTAAGACACACACACACACACACACACACACACACACACACACACACTCCTTGATGTGTGCTTATGGTAGTTGCTGTTTTAAACAATAAGCATTTCCGAGTAAGTGGACTCTCTTTCCTTTTTACAGGACTCACTTTAGGGTCATATGAAAGTAAGCTATAAAAGCATAACAGCAACAGCAGTTATGATTTGTATTGCTCTTTAAGGTTTGGAAAAGACCTTATATGGGATCTCATTTGAATCTCATAACAATTCTAAGAGGTACCTATTTTTTTCCACATTTTTTCAAATAAAGAAACTGAGGTAAACAAGTTATGTGACTTTTCCAGGTCACGGAGCTAGCAGTGTCTGAGGCAGGACTCATTCAGGTCTTCCTGACTCCAAGTCCAGCATTCCATGCATGGTGCCACCTAGCTGCCTCAATTTGCATGCTCACTGGGCCATAGGTATTGGTTCATGTACTGAAGACTCCATTTTTTTATCCTTATTAATTCAAAATTATGGGTGTAAGGATTAGAAAAGCATTTGAATCACTTTTCAAAAAGAATTATCTATTAAATCACCATTTTGGACATGCAGTCTACTAATAAGAGTACAGTAAAGAACAATTGAGATCCATCCTTTGACATTTTAAGCTTTTATACCCCAATAAAGTGTCTAGAATCCCACCTGAAAACATGGTAAGAACTTTGCGTTGGGGTTTCACAATCTGGAAAAGGACAATAAAATCACTCTGTCATGTGAGAGATCACAAGAAAGACAACTGTAGGAGTAGTTGCCTAGATCATTGCATTCAAGGTCAATTACTGCTTTCAAGAGTAAGTACTGCTGATTCATGGGGCCAAGATGTCAGAGGAGAGACAGAAACTTATCTGAACTCTCCCAAAATTCTCCACCAAACCACTTTAAAATAATGATAAAAATTGAGAGTCAACAAAATGGTGAAATAATTTTCCAGGCAAAGGTCACTAGGAGATAGGCAGAAAGTTCTGTCAAATTATCATGGTAGATGGGCGTCAGAGTACAGCTTAGGTCACACCATGTATATTGTTCATGTATTTTTGCTTAATTTGAAGATCCTTCCCATCCACTAATAGGTCCATGTTATGTACTTAAATCACACTGAAATCTAAGTCATATGTAGTTGGAGGAACTTGCTGAACAGGTGTAACAGGAAGGGAGGAGCAGAGCTGGGAGGAAATTGGTGAGAGCAATTAGAGTAGAGGGAGAGAGGACACAGGCAAGCAGACAGCTAGGATTGTGAGCATTTGCTCATGGGAAGGACCCAGCAGCAAGAAAAAGGGTTGGGAATGGCTGTCTTCCCTGCAGTGCTAATGTGTATTGACTTCATGATTGCTATAATGGATTTGGTTTTCTGGTGTTAGGATTCAGCTTTCTTGTGTCTGAATAAATGTTTTGCTTCTACCTTCTATATGGAGAGTCTGTTATACTTTCCAATTCAGAACTATGCCAGGATATTCATAGTCTCCTTCAATATTGTGAATATTGTCCTGGCAATACACCATGATAAGACCAGCAGCAGGCATTAGAGGCAGCAGAAACTTTTAAGAGCCCACAGGCATTAACAGAATCGGACAACTAGTCAGAAAGAGATTACAGAGAAGCCTTTGCTGGCACTGGGTTCCAGACTCTGTCACATTGCCCATAAACAGTTTCAGGTTGTAGTTCCATGCGAAGAAAAACACTAGTGTTTGCTGCAACAAGGGAACAGGAATTGTGATCCCAGTTCAAAGTCATAGAAGATTGCTTGTGGCCTCTCCCTCCGCAGAGGCCTTTATGTCATTTCCAAGAAAAAAAAGTAGACTTACAGTTGTGACCACAGGACAGCAGGAAACCTAATTATAGTTCTAGTACCAAGAAGAGCACTAGAATTTCAAGCAATAGAAGAATAAGGTCACTTCTGGAGAAAGACAAGAACACAGTCCAGGACAGCAGTGACGTAGTTATCCTTAGATCATACACATTGGAAGCACCAAAAACTTACTAAACCTCAGAAACCAAGAGCAAATAAGTCCTGAAACATGATACAGTGTCAACTCTGCTCCAGAGACAATCCTAACTTTAACATAAAGTTAAAAGTCAAAAAATAAACTGGAAAAATGAACAAACAACAACAAGATAAAGAAATTGACCATAAAAAGGTTACTATGGTGACAGGGAAGATAAAGACAAAAACTTAGAAGGAAACAGGATGAGGAAACAGGATGTTGAAGCAGCTATAATTATGCAAAGCCTCAAGGGAAAAAATAAATTTAAATCTGACACAAGCCCAATAGGAATTTATGGAAGAGCTCAGAAAAGGATTTTAAGAATCAAATAAAAGCAATAATGAAAAAAAATTGCAAAAGAAAAATGAGGGTGATACAAGAAAATTATGAAAAGAGAATTCACAGGGGGGACAGAACCAAGACAGTGGAGAGAAGCCAGAAAGCTGCCTGGGACCTCCCCAGTTTCCCTTGGAAACAACTTTAAATCAAGTTTCTAAAAGAATTCTGGAACAATAGAATCTATGAAAAGACAGAGTGAAACAATTTTCCAGCCCAAGGTAATTTAGGACTTCAGGAAATGTCTGTCTAACTTGGGTAAAAAGGGAAGCAGAGTCAAGAAAAGGCAGTGTTCTTACAAGCCAACTAGAAGTTATTAGGCATAGATAGTACAGATCAGCAACCAAAGCTCTCCTGTGCTGGCTAAACAAGCCAGTGGCACAGGTCAGGTATGAGGACTCTAATCCCAGTACAACAGGCAAACTGCCAGGCCTGATACCTAGGGCACAACAGGCAGGACTATGTCAGACCCCTCTAGTGCAGTAGGCAAGTCACCATCCCCAGAAGCCCTGACAAAGAAAATCAGTGACCAGGTTCTTGTCCTCCAGTGCAAGAAGTGTGGGCAGTGGCTCCATTTCCACAGGCAAAGAGCTCAACTTTTAAAAATAAACAAAAAAAGAGCCCTGATGATAGAAAGTGACTATGGTGACAGGAAAGATCAAAACACAAACTCAAAAGAGAGCAATGACAAAATGCCTACATGGAAAACTTCAAAGATGAATATAAATTGATCTCAAGTCCAAAAAGTCCTCTTGGGAAAGATCAAAAGGATTTTCAAAATCAAGTCAGAGAGGTAAAAGAAAAATTAAGAAAACATGAGAGTAATGTAAGAGAATTATGGAAACAAAGAGTAAGTAGCTTGGAAAAGGAAGCACAAAAATTGAAGAAAACAACTTGTGAAAAATAGAATTGTCAAAATTGGGGGGAAAAATCCACTGAAGAAAACAACTCCTTTGAAAGCAGTTAACTAAATGAAAAGGAGGTCTAAAAGCTAACTGAAGGAAATAATTCTTTAAAGATTAGAATTGGGCAAGTGGAAACTAATGACTCTATGACACATCAAGAATCAGGAAACAAAATCAAAAGAATAAAAAAATAGAAAAAAATGTAAAATCATTGTAAAAACAACTGATCTGGGAAACAGATCCGGGAGATAGAATTTACAGAATTATTTGACTACTGGAAAGTCATGATCAAAATAAAGAGCTTGGACAGAATCTTACAAGAAATTATTGTTGGAAAACTGCCCTGATATCCTAGAACCAGAGGGTAAAATAGTCTTTCAAAAACACCACCATCCCCTCCTGAAAGAGATTACAAAATGAAATCTCCAAGGAATATAGTAGTCAAATTCCAAAACTATTATGTCAAGGAGAAAATACTGCAAAAGCAGCCAGAAAAAACAAAACAATTGAAATGTCAAGTAGCCACAGACTGGATTAACAAGAACTTATCAACTTTTATATGAAGGGATAAGAGGGCTTGGAATATAGTTTTCTGGAAGGCAGAGGGGCTTGGATTACAACCAAGAATCAACTACCCAGAAAAACTGAGCATAATCTTTTGGGGAAAACATGGACATGCAATGAAATAAAGGATATCCAAACTTTGCTGATGAAAAGACCAGAGGCAAACAGAAATGTTTAATATTCAAACACAACACTCAAGAGAAGCATAAAAATGTAAACAGGAAAGGAAATAAACCAACAAACATGGTATTCAATAAGGTTAAACGGTTCACATCTCTACATGGAAGGATGATATGGGTAACTATTAAGAATTATATCTCTATTAGGGCAGTTAGAAGGAATATATTGCAGATATTAGTTGACTTTGATGTAATTATTAAAAATTAAGGGGGAAAAGGAAATTGTATTGGGAAAAGAGGAAAAGTTGAGACAGGATTGGGTAAATTATATCAAATGAAGAGGAATGAAAGACATATTACAGTATTGGGAAAGAAGGGAGGAGGTGAGCATTGTTTGAACCTCACTGTCATTTGATTTGTCTCAAAGAGGGACTTACCCTCTAGGGAAGTAGGAAGGGAAAGAAAAGAGTGGGAGATGATAGAAAAGAGGACAGATTGGGGGAGGCAGTGGTCAGAAGCAAAACTTTGGTGAGAAGGGACAGAGTGAGAGAGAAAAGTGAAAAAAGGGAGAAATAAAAAGGAAAGAAATGCATCCAATTAGTATTCATAAGTATGAATATGAATGTGATGAATGCTCCCATAAAATGGAAAAGGTTAGCAGAGTGGATTAAAAAACAGAATCCTTCAATATGTTGTTTACAAGAAACACATCTGAAGCAGAGAGATACACACAGAGCAGAGGTAAAAGGTAGGAGAAAAATATATGTACTTCATTTGAAGTAAAAGGACAAAGGGTAGTAATCCTGATCTCAGACAAAGCAAAAGCAAAAAGAAATGTAATTAAAAGAGACAAGAAAATTACATATTGCAAAAAAGATACGATAGACAATGACATAATATCAATACTAAACATACATGCACCAAGAGGTACAAAATCCAGATTCTTAGAAGAGAAGTTAAGGGAGTTACAAGAAAAAAATAGAAAGCAAAACTGTAACAGTAGGGGACTGCAACCTCCCCCTCTAAAAACTAGATGAATCAAACCACAAAATAAACAAAAAGAAGTAAAGGATGGAAATAGAATTTTAGGAAATTTAATTATAATAGACCTCTAGAGAAAATTAAATGGGAATAGAAAGAAATATATCTTCTTCTCCATGTATGCATGGATTGACCTAAACAAAAATTCACCATGTATTAGGGCATTAAAACCCTCACAATCCAATGAAGAAAGGCAGCAATATTAACTACATCCTTTTCAGATAATGTTGCAGTAAAAATTACATGTAATAAAGGACCAAGGAAAGACAGATTAAAAATTAATTGGAAATGGATAATATAATCCTTAAGAATGAGTAGGTAAAATAACAAATCATAGAAGAATCAATAAGGTCATCAAAGAGAACAGCCATAAAGCTCAATATACCAAAATGTATGAGATACGGACAAAGGAGTTCTTAGGAGAAACTTTACATCTCTAAATGTTTACATGAACAAAATAGAGAAAGAACAGATTGATGACTTGGGCATGCAATTAAAAAATCTGGAAAGTAAATTTAAAATATCCAATTAAGTACCAAATTAAAAATTTTGAAAAAATAAATGGTAAGATTAATAAAATTGAAAGTAAGAAAACTATGAACTAATATAGTAAATAAAGCTAAGAGTTGGTTGTATGAAAAATAAAATATAATAGATAAACCTTTGGTTAATATGATTGTTTTAAGAAAAGAAGAAAACAAAATTACCAGTATCAAAAAGAAAAAGGGTGAATTCACCGGTAAGGAAGAGGAAGTGAAAGGAGTAATTAAGATTTATTTTATCTAATTGTATACCAATAAAATCTGATAATATAAGTGGATATTTACAAAAACATAAATTGCCCAGTTTTAAAGAGGAGAAAATATTTAAATAACCCCATTTTAGAAAAATAATTGAACAAGCCATCAATGAACTCCCTAAGTAATAATCTCTAGTCCCTGATGGATTTACAAGTGAATTCTACCAAACATTTAAAGAACAATTAATTCCAATACTATATAAACTATTTGGAAAAATAGGCAAAGGAGGATTTCTTTCATGACACAAATATGGTGCTGATACCTAAATCAGAAAGAGCCAAAACAGAGAAAGAAAATTATAGACTGATTTCCCAAATCAATATTGTTGCCAAAAAAAAATAACTAAAATACTAGCAAAGAGATTACAACAATTTATCACCTAAATACTACATGATGACCAGGTGGAATTTATATCAGGAATACAGTGGTGGTTCAGTATTAGGGGAGAAATTAGCTTAATTATCCATATCAATAACAAAATCAATAGAAATCATATGATTATCTCAATAGATGCAGGAAAAGCTTTTGACAAAATGCAGCATCCATTACTATTAAAAACACTAGAGAGTATAGAAATAAGTGCTTTCCCTAAAATGGTAAGTAGTATATATCTAAAACCATTAGGAAACATTATCTGTAATAAGCTAGAAGCCTTCCACTAAGAGCATATGTGAAACAAGGATGTCCATTATCATCACTATTATTCAACATTGTATTAGAAACGTTACCTTTAGATATAAGAAAACAAAAAAAGATGAAGAATTAGATTGGCAATGAGGAAATAAAATATTGCTCTTTACAGATGGTATGATGGTATACTTAGATAATCCTAGAGAATCAACTTAAAAACTACTTGAAACCATTAATAACTTTAGCAAAGTTTGCAGTTTATAAAATAAACCCACATATACCATCAGCACTTCTATATATGTCCAACAAAGCTCATCAAGAAGAGACAAAAATTCCACTTAAAATAACTGAAGACAATATAAAATATTTGGGATTCTACTTGCCAAGACAAACCCAAGAACTATATGAACACAAATACATAACAGTTTTCACAGAAATATTGTCGGATCTAAATAACTGGGAAAATTGCTCATTGGTAGGCTGTTAATATAATAAAACTGACAATTCTACCTAAATTAATTTATTAAATCAGTACCAGAATCATTTTATAGAGGTAGAAAAATCACAAAATTCATCTGGAAGAACAAATGCTGAAGAATATCAAGGGAATTAATGAAAAAAAGAAATAGAGAAGAAGGTTTCCTAGCCATACCAGATCTAAAACTATACTATATAGCAGTAATCATTAAACTATTTGGTACTGACTAAGAAATAGAATGGTGGATCAATGGAATAAATTAGGTGCACAAGACATAGAAGTAATTAAGTACACTAATCTACTATTTGATAAACCCAAAGATTCCAGGTTCTGGGATAAGAACTCACTATTTGACAAAAACTGCCGGGAAAATTGGAAAATAGTATGGCAGAAACTAGGCATAGATCAACATCTCACACAATATAATAAGATAAGATCAAAATGAGTACATGATTTAGACATAAAGGATGATTCCATAAGCAAATTAAGAGAGTAAGGAATAGTTTACCTGTCAGATCTACGGAGAAGTGAAGAATTCATGACCAAAGACTGAACATTGTGAAATTCAAAATGTGTAGTTTTGATTATATTAAATTAAAAATGTTTTGAACAAACAAAACCAACCCAATCAAGATTAGAAGGATAGTAGAAAGTTGTTAAATAATTTTTAAAGCAAGTGCTTCTGATAAAGGCTTCGTTTCTCAAATATACAGAGAACTAAATCAAATTTATAAGAATATTAGTCATTCTAAATTGATAAATGGACAAAGGATGAAGTTTTCAGTTTTCAGATGAAGAAATTAAAGTTATCTATAATTATACAAAAAATGCTCTAAATTACTATTGATTAGAGAAATGGAAATTTAAACAACTATGACATACCACCTCACACCTATCAGATTGGCTAATATGACATAAAAGGAAATTGATAAATGTTGGAAATGTGGGAAAATTGGGAAAGTAATGCATTGTTGGTGGAACTGATCCATTCTGGAGAATAATTTGGAATTATTCTCAAAGGTCAATCAAACCAAGCATACTCTTTGATCTAGCAATTAAACCACTAGGTCTGTATCCCAAAGAGATAATAAAAAGGGAATAAGACCCATATGTATAAAAATATTTGTAGTAACTTTTTTGTGGTAGAAAATAATTGGAAATTGCCTCAACTGGGCTGAACAAGTTATGGTATATATATTGTATCAGCAAAGACCTGCTGAAAGATCTTTCATATCCATCACATAGGCAACAGGTATTAACATTTATTAAGTAAATACAACATAGTTCCCACAAACAATCACAAAATTCACATTTGCAGAATATATAACATAACAACTTATTACCAGAGTGACTTTAAACACAAAAGCGTGTAACATCAGAACTCAACATACTCCACCCCTGCTTCCCAAACTGTTCCAGGAAAACACTACAAAAAAATACACCCATTGCCTTGCTGCACAGTCCCCATCTTGTCCCAGGGCTGAACTCCAAGACATTGGGTTTCTCCTCCAGCAGGAGCCAACTGCTCACACTCCCCCTATGGGCCTCCTCTCATTCCAAAGCTCACCTCTCCAAGGTTAGCACACTAATAGTTTTCTACCCCTGCTGAGTCAAGTCCACAGGCAGTTTTCAGCTCCTGTTCCAGAGCTCCATTTCAGGCTCTCACCACAGAACCATAGCCACCACAACTGGGAAAGAATGAACAATTATCCCAGACCCTACACTTTCTTTTTAGTTTGTAGATCCTGCTGACTACACCGTAATGTGTCAGTAAGAACCCTGGCATACACAAGAGGGCCTGATGTACAGGTTCTTACATCTGCTTTTCTAAAAGGAAAGACAACTTTTGAGGGGTCAACAATAACTTTAATCAAGGACATATATCATTCACTTCATTCAGGGGAATATGTCAGCACCCTGAACTTCAGAGAAAATACAAACAGAGAAATAAAGATCAGACAGGGCTTCGGACTGTTTAACCATAAGCAATACATACATCACAGATAAACAGACAGATCCAGTTGTTTGCCCATTACATACATACGTAGTTGTCAGAGAGAGAGGCACAAATATCTAGGTTTTCAAAGCTAGGGGGAAGGGGCAGGGGGCTTAGCAGTTGCCCAGGCTCCCTTCTGGCCAAACACTTCCAATGAGTAAGCCCCAAAACAAACTTCACCTCAGAGTATTTATATATTTTTCAGAGACTGAGGGCAGGACCCTCTCACCCAGTGCTTCAATAGAATTTAATTAAAGGTATTGAGGCCTATTAATGGATAGGGAAGATCTTTAACTCTTCCCCTACCCACCCACCATTAACTTTAAACTACTATTACATATATGAATATAATGGAATACTATTGTGCTATAAGAAATGGTGAGGGCGGAGTAGAAAGACTCACATTTACTAGCTCCAAAACCACAGCCCATAGATTTCCTGTAAAAAGAACTATTGACAAATTCTGGAACAGTGGAAGCCCCACAGCAACACAGTGAAGGAGATTTCCATTGCAGAGAGCCCTGAAAAACCAACCACAAAGGTGCTCCGGACAGGAGCGGAGCCCTGCCAGGCAGAGCCTCCCCTCCCCCGCCCCAGCCTCACCGCACCGAGAGGAGCAAGCAGAGCCCAGCAGGCGTCATGGACCTGAATCTCCAGCGGCCCGAAGGTCCCTCCACCCACAGACGCACAGGTCAGTGAGAGAGACAGGCTGAGAGGGGAGCGGGGTATCTCCGGGAATTGGACCCCCTGGGAGGCTTTGGCCACGGCAGAGGCAGAGGCAGCTCCCCCTGAGACTCAGTGGGTGGGCAGGGGCTCCATTGCAAAAGATCTCTGCATAAACACCCTGAGGGAACTGAGCCTGAGAGGCGGCCCTGCCCCCACCTGAGAACCAGCAGATAAGCTCCCATTGAAGAGCAGTCAGGCCTGCCCCCAAAAGCCCTGAGGCTGGGGAGCTGCATTTGAATCTCAGACCCCAAGCACTAGTTCCAGGCAGACCTAGGCTGGGGTGGAGAGGACTCTCATAAGTCAAGTAACTGGCTGGGAAAATGCCTAGAAAAGGGAAAAAAACTAAGACCATAGAAGGTTATTTTCTTGGTGACTAGAGGACTGTGCCATTCCTCTCTGAGGACGAAGAGATATGCTTACCATCAGGTAAAGACATAGGAGTCAAGGCCTCTGTATCT
>CM053771.1:176186758-176218508 GCA_028658325.1 Potorous gilbertii | reverse complement strand
ATCTATTTTCCAGGTCAGTTGTTTTTCCAATGAGATATTTCACATTCTCTTCCATTTTGTCATTCTTTTGGTTTTGTTTTGTGATTTCTTGGTTTCTCAGAAGGTCATTAGCCTCCATTTGTTCCATTCTAATTTTGAGAGAACTACTTTCTTCGGTGAGCTTTTGCACCTTTTTCCACTTGGCTAATTCTGCTTTTGAAAGCATTCTTCTCCTCATTGGCTTTTTTAACCTCTTTTGCCAATTGAGTTAGCCTATTTCTCAAGGTGTTATTTTCTTCAGCATTTTTTTGGATCTCCTTTATTAAGGTATTGACCCATTTTTCATGCTTTTCTTGCATCTCTCTCATTTCTTTTCCCAGTTATTCCTCCACCTGTCTAACTTGATTTTCAAAATCCTTTTTGAGCTCTTCCATGGCCTGAACCCATTGGCTATCTATTTCAGGTGTTTGGGATACAGAGGCTTTGACCCCTATGTCTTTTCCTAATGGTAAGCATTGTTCCTCCTCCTCAGAAAAGAAAGGAGCTAATATCTTTTCAACAAGAAAATAACTTTCTATGGTCTTACTTTTTTTCCCTTTTCTGGGCATTTTCCCAGACAGTTACTTGACTTCTGAGAGTCCTCTCCACCCTGGCCTAGGTCAGCCCAGCTAGTGCTTGGGGTCTGAGATTCAAATGCTGCTCCCCAGCCTCAGGGCTTTTTGCAACAGGCCTGGCTGCTATTCAATGGGAGCTTAAGTACTGGAGCTCAGGTGGGGGCAAGGCCACCTCCCAGGCTCAGTTCTCTCAGGGGGTTTATTCAGAGACCTTCTGTAATGGAGCTCCTGCTGTGCTCCTGCCTGCTCAGGGAGCCTCTGTTCACCTGCTGCCTCTGCCGCTGCCTCTGACACTGCCTCTGACACTACTGCTGCCTCCCGAGAGGCCCTGAGTCCCAGGGACACCCCATTCCCCTCTCAACCCTTCTCTCTCACTGACCTGTGAGTCTGTGGGTGGAGGAACCTTCGTGGCCGCTGGAGATGCCATCCCTGAAGCCTGCTCGGATCTGCTCACTCCTCTCAGTGCCACACGGCCAGGGCAGGGGAGAGCTCTACTCCTGTCCAGTGTGTGATGGACCTTTGGGATCAGTTTTTCAGGGCTCTCTGGAATGAAAATCTCCTTCACTGTGTTGCTGCACGGCTTCCACTGTTCCAGAATTTGTCGGGAGTTCTTTTTAGAGGAAATCGGAGTTAGCATAGGTGAGTCTTTCTACTCCGCCATATTCTGTTTGTAATAAATTGATATCTGCATACTTACAATAGTAAAAGTTAAGATAGATTAATTCTATTCAGCATTTATGAATTTATGACTTAATAAAAAATTATTTCTTTGCATAAAAAACAGAATCAATAGGCTGTTAAAAGAAGTAAAAAATATTGTAGAAACAACACATTAAAAAGCAGAATTAATCAAATGAAAACAAAGAGTTAGAAAATCTCACTGAAGAAAACTTGAAAGTTAGAGTAGAAATTAATAAAATTTAAAGTAAGACAACTATAGAACTAATAAAATTAGATTTATGAGAAAAAAACAATTAAAATAGATAAACCATTGGTTAATTTGATTTTATAAAAGAAAAAAACAAATTACCAGTATTAAAAATGAAAATGAGTGAATTTACCACCAATCATAATGAAATTAAGGTAATTTTTAGTAGTACTTTTACCCAATTATATGCTAGTAAATCTATCAATTTATGTGAAATGAATGAATATTTACTAAATATAAAATTATCCAGATTAACAGAAGAGAAAATAAAATACTTTAATAACCCTTTCTTAGAAAAAGAAATTTAACAATTTTATACTCATTTATGCTTCCTAAAAAAAAGACATCCCCAAGAGCAGATGGATTCCCAAGTTAATTTAACCAAATATTTAAAGAACAATTAATTCCAACACTATGAATTTAGAAAAATAGACAAGATTCCTACCAAATTCATTTTACTACACAAATATGGTGCTGATACAAAGAAGAGGAAGAGCAAAAATAAAGAAAACTATTGATCAATTTTCTAATTGATATTGATGCAAAATAATAAAATACTAGCAAGGAGGTTGTAGAATATAATACAAAGGTCATACACTATGATCATGTGGGGTTTATACCAGAAATGCAGTTCAATATTAGGGAAACCATCAGCATAATTGACCATAACAATAAACACTCATCATAAATTATGTTATTATTTCAACAGATGAAGAAAAAATACTTTTGACAAAATATAGCACTTTATTTTGGTGAGGTAATTGGCGTTAAGTAACTTGTCCTGTGTCACACAACTAATAAGGGTCAAGTTTTTGAGGCTGGATTTGAACTCTTGTCCTCCTAACTCTGGATCAAGCACCTTATCCACTGTACAACCTAGCTGCCTCTAGCTCTAATTTCTATTAAAGACACTAGAAAGCATGGGAATAAAGGGAACTTTTCTCATAATGATAAATAAAATCTATCTAAAACTATCAGCAAGCATTATCTGTAATGAGGATAAGCCAGAGCTTTTCTAATAAGATCAAAGGTGAAGCATGTATATCTATTGCCATTATTATTGAATATTGTACTGGAAATGTTAGCTATAATAGTAAGAAAAGAAAAGGAAATTGAAGCAATTAGAATAGTAAATTCAAAAACAAACTACCCTTCTTTGCAAATGATATGGTGGTGTACAAAATAATAATTTCATTGAAACAAGCAACAACTTCAGTACAGTTGCAAGATATAAAATGAACCTACGAAATCATCAGCATTTTTATGTATTACCAACAAAGTCTTACAGAAAAAGATGAAAAGCAAATTCTATTTAAAATAATTGCAAATAATGTAAAATATCTGGAAGTCTACCTGCCAATGCAAACCAAGGAACTATATGAACATAAGTGTAAAATACTCTTCACACAAGTAAAGCCAGACCAAAACATTTAGAAAAACTATTCGTTGTTCCTGGAACAGGTCAAGTCAATATAATGAAAATGACCATTCTACCTAAATTTATATACTTATCCAGTTCACACCATTAAAACAGCCAAAAAAAGCATTTTATAGAACTAGAAAAGGTAATAAAATTTATATTTAAGAAGAAAAGATCAAGAATATAAAGGAAATCAATGAAGAAGAATGTGAAGGAAGGTAGCCTAGCAGTACCAAATCTCAAACTGTATTACAAAGTGGTAATTGTCAAAGCAATCTGATACAGACTATTAAATAAAGTAATTGATGAGTAGAATAGATTAGGTAAACAATAGACAGCAGTAAATAACCACAATAATCTCCTGTTTGATAAACCAATGGATTCAAGCTTTTAGGACAAGAACTCACTATTTGGCAAAAATTGCTAGAAAAACCAGAAAACAATTTCTATGAAATAGGTATAGACCAACATCTCACACCACATACCAAAATAAGGTCAAATTGGATATACAATTTAAACATAAAAGGTTACATCATAAACAAATTAGAAGAGCAGGGAAAATTTTAAGTCAGATCTTTAGATAAGAAAATAATTTATGATTAAACAGGAGATGGAGAGTATTACAGGATGCAAAGTGGATAATTTTAATTAAATGAAATTTAAAAGTTATTGCACAAGCAAAAACAGTGCTGCTAAGATTAGAAGGACAGTAGGAAATTGAGAAAAAAAAACTTTTGACAATGTGTTTCTTAAAGGCCTCATTTTTCAAATAAATAAAGAGCTGAGTCAAATTTAGAAGACTACAAGTCATTCCCAAATCAATATATGATCGAATGATATGAACAAGCAGTTTTCACAAGAAAACATACCTGTTTATAAAGAAACAGAAAACAATACTCAATCAGTATTTATTAAAGAAATGTAAATCAAAACAACTCTGAAGTATGACCATATACTTATCAGATAGGGAGATATGAGAGAAAGGTAAATGTTAAATGTTGATGTGGATGTGGAAAAACTGGGACACTAATGCACTTTTGGTCTAGTTGTGAACTCATCCAACCATTCTGGAGAGCAATTTGGAACTAGTCCCTTTGGGCCTATTAAACTGCATATCCTTTAATCTAGCAATATCACTGCTAAATCTGTATTCCAAAGAGATCAAAGAAAAAAGAAACAGATCTATATATAGCAGCTCTTTATGTGATAGCAAAGAATTTGAAATTAAGGTGTTGTTCATCAGTTGGGAAATGGCTGAACAAGTTATGATGTCTGATTTTAATGGAAAACTACTTTGCTATAAGAAATAATGAGCAGCATCATTTGAGGTGAAAAAAACTGGGAAAACTTATATAAACTGTTGTAAAGTGAAGGGAGAACCAGGAGATCATCACACACAGTAGCAATAATGTTGAATAAAAATGAGCTGTGAATGACTTAGCTGTTCTAAGCAATATAATGATACAAAACTTTTCCAAAGAACTTACAATGAAAAATGGTAATCACCTCCAGAAAAACAACTGTTGGAGTTTGATTGCAGATTGAAGCACAGATTAAAAAAAAATTTCTTTCTTTTTTTGAGGGTGGGACAGTTCTTTCTTTTACAATGTGGCTAATATGGAAATGTTTTGCATGACTTCACATGTATAATCTATATAAAATTATTTGTCTTCTCAAGGAGGAGGTAAGGGAAGAAAAAAAGGGATTTGGAACTCAAAATTTAAAAAGAAACTAAAGTTAAAATATACGTGTAATTGAGAAATATTTAATGAAATAAATAAAAGTATATATTGGTAAAAAAAAAAAAAAGAGTAATTGCTGCTGCAGAAGGAACACCTATTTTCTCTTCTTTTCAGGACTTTTGAAGCCTGGGAACAAATAAAATCAGGAACTGAGAAGCCAAACATCCTCATATGGTCAATAGGTATCCCATAAAGAGAAGTATTTTGTGGTTATCCTTTAGTTAAATCTATGCCACAATTACCTGAGCCTAGAAAGAATTGGATGTGAATTGAGATGAACTCAAATCATCACAATGATGGGAGATGTGTTTTTTTTTATTTCCTTTATTACTTCAAAAGACTATGATTTTGTTAGTGATTATTGAATTCCATGCTTCAGAAATCTTCATGAATTATGGCAGTCAACAACAACAACAAATAATTATTATTACTGGTTCTTTTTTTTTTACTGAACTATGGTAAATTTGAGTATATTGCCCTTTATATTATGGGCAGTTTGTTGCATGAACCGAAGTATAAAAAATATTTAGTTCGGTATATCTGCCCCAGAGCTTGTGTTTCATTGACATTATTAGAGTTGAAACACATCAAAATCAGATATCAGAGAAGAATTTTAGGGAAGGCAGTCTCCTTCAACCAACATAGGTCAATAAATGTTCTTTTCCTTTTCTAAAGGTGAAATGTTACACCAATCATTTTTTCAGTCAAAAGTTTCTCATATTTGAAAAGAATAAAAGCAAGAAAAATGCCAACCGAGAGATTTTATTTCTATTTGAAAATAATTTTTCCAAGGAAAAACCAGAAAACCCAGGTCTCTAAACACTACCCTATCCCTTAAACTTCTCATTGCACTCATTTAAATTGGTGTACAGAAATGAGCTTTAATATTTTCATCTCCTTGTTATCTCTCACTTCAATGCCATGTTTTCCCTTCCTTAATGGGTGGGTATAACCATAACTCTTGCATCAGAGAATGCTTCCTAACGAAAATGACTACATTTGGGGATTTCTCATTTATCTAGTCCATTGTGCTTACACTTGTGCCTATGTAAGTCAACCTGGGAACTTCATTTTCTGGTCCTCCACAAGGGTGAAAACTCACTCTCTTAAAAATCACCCGGATTCACAAACATTTTAAAATATAATATCATTTAATATAGATAAAGCACCATAAAGGACTCTCACTCAATACTACAAGCAATCAATTTCTTTTCCATGCTGCTATATCATGCTTCCCACCAGATATATCCTCTTGGCTTAAACTTCTACTACCTTAGTGAGGGCATAGGAAGCTAGAAGTCTTAAGTTACCTGTTCCAAGTCTGTGGTCTTGAATGGAGTTGCATTTTTCAATGACAGCTCTTTTTCTTTTTGTTGCTCTCAATCAGGGCTCTATTACTCAAATTTTGCTTCTGATAGGCTTCTGGGTGCGTTTTTTGTGACTGTCACTGTCCATTGCTTTGCTTCAGTGGTCCCTGAGTATTCTTCAGAAGATATTCCTAATCTTCAAGGTCTAGTTCTCAAGCATTGAGACTACAGAGTGATTAAACTTCAGCCTCAGGTTCCATTTTAATCATTTGTTCCTGCTCCTGGCAAATTTAAACCTTGATCTTTTATACCAGGGACCATCATCCACATAAAATACTTAATCAAGCAGGAATGTGCTAGAGCCAGCTCTAAATTGGAGCAGATTGTTAAATGAAGAGTGTGAGAGCATTTACAGCTGAAAAAGTGACAGATGCTACAGACAAGGACCTGATTTATTGTTTTGTTAATTTCTAGGCTTAAGAATTTGATGAAAGATGTTAATAATTAAATTAAATATGTTCATTTCTAATTTCAATTAATTTTAATTTCACTACAATTAAATGTTAATGATTAATTAAATTTAATGTTTCATGGGTACTTTTTTTTGGAGAATCCTTTGTTAAAATATTATGTCAGCACACCACTGCTGGCAAGTCACAGTGGGAATGTTATTCCTCCAATCAAATAAGTTAAATGGAAACTAATTTTCTCTTCTAGGCTATTCCCAGAGTGAATATATATATCACTTTACTTCTTCCCCTATTGACTGGATAGTGCAACTCCAGCTCCCATTGGCACCTACCAATAAGCTTTTTGGATTTTAGAAAGTCTTTTCTGCTATCTTTTCACTTGTCTTCTTCCAGGGAAGCTGGGTTTGATTTTGCAAATTATTGGGATACTTCTAAGAAGTACTTAATAAGTGTTGACTGATGCACAAATCTAAGTTTCTCTCAATTCTTTATATTTAACATTTCTTAGGTTAAAATATTTCATTATTATTCATATTGCCAATTAGTTCAGAGTGACTAATTAGAGGCAGCTGATACTAAAATGGATGGAATCCTGGATCTGGAGTCAGGAAGACCTGAGTTCAAATCCCATCTCATTACTAGCTATGTAACCTTACACAAGTAATTTAACCTCTATTGGCCTCATCCCTACCTCATCCCTAAAATAAGGATAGTAATGGTAACTACCTACCAGACTTGTTTGGAGGATCAAGTGAGAATGTATTTGCACCAGTATGTAGTAGTGTCGGAGGACAGAAGGAAAGATATATGAAAGATGCTATGAAAATAGAATCAATAGAACTTAGTATAGAATGAATACGGAGATTTAGAGAGAGTAACAAGTTGAGGACAGCATTGAAGTTGTGAGCCTGAGTGACAATGAGGATGGTAATGTCAAAGAACAGTGATATCAAACTCAAATACAAATGGGGGCCACTATTCCATATATAAGGGTCCCTGTTGGCTGCATATTGACTTAGGTTTAAAATGCACTATTATCTGTCTCATTGTATTTTAGTTAATTTTGTCAAATATCTCCCAATTACATTTTATTCTGGTTGGGGCACACTCTGGGTATTATGAATGGCCATGTATTTGACACCATTGCCCCAGTAATAAGAAAGTTGGAAAGAGGTCAGGGCTTGAGGGCAAAGATACTCCATTCAGTTTTGGACATAGTAAGTTTGAGTTCAGTTTTGGATATCCAGTTCATGATGTCTAATAAGCAGCTGGAGACGCAAGTCTAGATGTCATGAGAAGGATTAGTCAGGTAAATAGAGGTAAGAATCATCTATGTAGAAATGGTCATTGAATCCATGGGATCAAATGAGATCACCAAGCAAAGTAATATAAAGAAAATAAGGAATGGTCAGACAGAAAAAGAGAGATCAATGTGACATAAACCTAGAAAGAATGAGGAGTAATCAATAGTATCAAAGGTTGTAGCAATATTAAGAAGGAGGAGAATAGTGAAAAGGTCATTAGATTTGACAAGAGATTGGTAATTTTGGAGAGAATAGCAATGGTTCAATACTGAGGACTTCACTTGTATATTACTAAAATTGTTTAAGTTCTTTATCTTCTATAATAGACAGTGTGTAAATTGTAATCATTTTCTTCATGGTGGTCCATTTTTAGCTCATTCTGAGCATTTCAAGACTCATGAAATCATATTTCCTGAGATCTTTAAGTGCAAGATAAAATCAAATACTAGAATTCCTTTATTCCCTTTTCTAAGATGTTATCTTTAACTCTTTTATGTTTGCCAGGATCATTTATAGTGCCCATGTCACTGAAGAATATGCTAACATTAAGAATACCAGGATTTAAATAATTGCTATTCCATATACTGCCTCCCTCAGCTAAGGTGTTGTTTAGTTATGAATCAAATGAGATGAGAACATAAAATACTTCATATACTTTAAAAGATTCTACAAATGTTATCATTGTCATTGTTATATTGACAAATTTTCTCTCATTTCCATTCAATTAAAAAAGAACTTTATTGGTGTGCTTTGTTTTGAATTAGAAACCTTCCAGACCTTGCTCCATTCTACAATGGGTATATTATAATAAAATAAAACAATTAAGAAACTCTAAAAATACAGTGATCTCAGGTTTGGATACATAAGATATTCCACTTCTGTAGCACCCTTTCCTATTTTTTTTTTATTAACAGGAATCTATTTTAAATCTTTTTTTTACTTCTCATCCCTTAAGGGGGAAAATGGAAAAGAAAAACAAATTCCTTACAACGATTATGTATAATCGAGCAAAACAAATTCACTCATTGGCTGTATACATGTTCTTCTGGAAGCATGGATAGTCTTTACATGGATTATAGTTCTTACCACTTTCAAAGTCTTTGTCTTTACAGTGGTATTGTAGTAATTGCTTGCCTAATTCTGATAATTTCTTCCTTCATCAGATTTTTTAAAGTCTTCAAAATTGTTTCTTTTTTTTATTCTTTGTTATAATGGATAGTTCATGGGGGAACAAAGGGGAAAGTATATTTTGAGAGATGAAATTGATATAAACAAAGATATCAACAAAATTGTTTAATGTTTATTTTTTCAAACACTCAAATAAAATTTTCAACAAATTCCACTAAATAACTAGAAAGAGTAAACTAACAAATTAAAGTAAAGGTAGCCATGTGTTAGGGGGAGTTAGGTAGCACAGTGGATGGCATCTTGGGCCTAGAGTCAGCAAGACTCATTTTCAAGAATTCAAATTTAGCCTCAGTCCTTACTAGCCATGTGACCTTGTGTAAGTCACTTAATCCTCTTTGCCTCTGTTCTTCATCTGTAAAATGAGAAGCAGAAGGAAATAGCAAAGTACTCTAGTATTTCTGAGAAGAAAACCCCACATGGGGTCACAAAGAGGCTGAAACAATTCCACAACAAAAAAACTTGTGATTATTAACGTCTATTGTCCCCTTTCCCCCTTTTAGCCTCTCTATCACCATCATGGTGAAAATAGAAGATGGACCCATAGAATTAATGGCTGCCTTGTATTTTTTATCTGTTTCATAGCTTGTGATAGCCAAAGATCACTCAAGGTCCAAACTTTTAGCAATGAGCTTATCTGTATTTGACTAAACTGATCCTTGGATAAAAGATAGTATTTGACTCAAAGCCTTTCCCACTAGGGCAGAATTTGCCAGAGTTTGTCCTTTGCTGACAGTCTTTGAAAATCAAGCTCAGTTCTAGATTATGTGGCATTAGGGTAGGTCCTTTGTCCTACTCTGGGATTGTTAAGGGTTGTGTTAGTGGAACACAGCCCAGTTTTAAAATGGTTGAAGACTCCAACCAGATACTGCACTTGCTAATTAAATGAACCAAAAACAACTTCCCCAAAAAATACTAGGCTGCTGTTTCAAATTCAAAATACCATGTATGCCTTTTCATTCAGAACAGCAAGACTCCTGATTACCCTGGAAAGAAAATCATCTCTCTTGAGATGTGCTTCACAAAGGCTTTCTGTGAAAGCAGCAGCTCCTTCTGTGCCTTGCATGTGTCTTTTTTGTTTCTGACAAGATTTCACTGAGCTATACAAGGAACATCATCTGCTCCTGTGAAGTCATGGATACTAAATAGCCCCTCTCACCAGGAGGCACTGGACAGCCTCCCTGGTTATCATCTGTGGCCTGAAACCCGACTTCATAGCTATGGAAAAAGAGAAAGAATTTCTAATGATAATGTTTGATATTTATAATTTTTCCTTGTGAAATACTGAAGTAGAGAAAAGCCTGTATTTGAAGTCCAAAGACTAAGGTTCAAATCTGAGCACTAACAAATGGGCAAGTCATTTAAATAGCTATAAAATGAGCAGGTTGGACTACATGAGCTTTCAAGTCTCTTCTAGCACTAAAGCTGTGATCCTATGGTAAGCTGAATCTATGACTTTCCTAGTTTTATTGAATTAAGGATAAGATTTACTTAAGCTTATTGAGGCAGATTTTTTTCCTTGTTTTCTTTGTGGTCCTAGAGCTTACATGCATATAAACAATGGAACACTGAAGTATTCAAAGAATTGAAAAGAACTGCACCTAGACAACAACGGAGAGATGTGCAGTGGTTGTGAATTGGCAGTAAAACATTACAAAAAATACGAAAGGTGGCCTAGCCCTACTAGATCTCAAATTGTATCATAAAGCAGCAATTATCAAAAACACTTAGTACTGGCTAAGAAGCAGAGGGGTAGACCAGTGGAATATGTTAGGTACTCAGGACAGAGTAGTCAATGAATATAGTAATCTACTGTTTGATAAACCCAAGGACCCCAGTTTCTGGGATAAGAACTCACTGTTTGACAAGAATTGCCTAGAAAATTGGATAACAATGTGGCAGAATCTGGGCATAGCCCAATGCCTGATGCTGTACACAAGAATAAAGTTCAAATGGATACATGATCTAAGTATAAAGATTGATACTATAAACAAATAAGTGGAGCAAAGAGTAATGTATCTATCAGATTTATGGGGAATGGAGAAATTTTTAACTAAACAACAGATAGAAAACATTATGAAGTTCTAAATAGATAATTTTGATTACATTAAATTGAAAAGTTTTTGCACAAGCAAACCCAATATAATTATGATTAAAAGAAAAGCAGAAAACTGGAAAAGAATTTTTGCAACTAGTGTCCATGATAAAGGTCTCATTTCTAAAATGTACAGAGAACTGAGTCAAATTTACAGGAATACAAGTCATTTCCCAATTTATAAATGATTAAAGGATATGAACAGGCAGTTTACAGAGGAAGAAATTAAAGCTACCTATAGTCATATGACAAAATGCTCTTAATCACTATTGATTAGAGATATGCAAATAAAAACAACTCTGAGAAACCACAACACACCTATCAGGTTGGCTAACATGACAAAATAGAAAGATGATAAATGTTGGAAAAGATGTGGGAGAGTTGGAACATAAATTCATTGTTGGTGGAGCTGTGAGCTGATCAAACCATTCTGGAAAGCAATTTGGAGCTATGCCCAAAGGGCTACAAAAATGCACATACCTTTTGAGCCAGTAATATTGCTTCTAGGACTGTATCCCAAAGAGACCATAAAAATGGGAAAGGGTCCCACATGTACAAAAATATTTACAGTAGCTCTCTTTGAGTTGGCCAGAAACTGGAAATCAAGGGGATGCCCATCAATTGGGGAATGACTGAACAAGTTGTGGTATATGAGTGTTTTGGAATACTCTTGTGGAATAAGAAATGATGAACAGGAAAACTTCAGAGAGGCCTGGAAAGACTTATGTGAATAGTAGAACCAGGAGAACTTAGTACACAACAACAACCACAGTGAGCAAGGAATTTTTCTTGTAGACTTGGTCCTTCATAGCAATGCAAGGACCTAAAACTTCCCAATCAACTTTTGAGGCAAAATGTCTTCCACATCTAGAGAAAGTACTATGGAATCAAATCGCAGAATGAAGCAAATCATTTTCTTTTGCGTTGTGTTTTTGTTTTGTTTTGTTTTATGGTTTCTCCTATTCATTTTAATTATTCTATTCAACATAACTGTGGTGAAACTTAATGTTAAAAAATTACAAAGAAAAAGAATTTATGAAGAAGAACTGAAAATTAGATAAGGAAAAGAACTGGATCTTTGATTTCATTAGCATAGGGAACTTTAAGAAACTTCCTCTATCAATTCAGGCCAACATTTTTCCTGAAGTTTATAGACCTAGAATATAAGAGTAGCTCTTATAAGAAAAGAAACTCTTTTCAAAACACCAAGAGGTTAAATAACTTAGAAATATCACTTTCACTCATCAGGTCTTCTGGGCTTTGAGGCTGGCTCTCTACAATGTCATACTAATTCTCTTTGGACAGCTAGGTGTCAAAGTGGATAGAGTGGCATTAAGTCAAGAAGACCTGATTTCAAATCTCACCTCAGACTAGTTGCATGACCCTACCTTCTCTCAACCTCAGTTTCCTCATTGATAAAATAATGATGATAATGTTACCCAACTGTTACTTTTGTTTTTAGAATCAAATGACGTAATTTATGTAAGGTACTTTGCAAACCTTGAAGTGCTACCTAAATGATTGATAGGTGATTATGATGATGATGACGATGACAATGGAAGGAAGTTTGTCAAAGAAATATATGACCTGAAACAACAGTTCAGTCATTTGGAAAGAATGATGGATGACTGATGGACAGCCTATGTGCTCCATTATCACCCTATTGATGTCAACAGATGTTAAGGATTATTACAGCTAACTACAGGAGCACATGGATAAGATAAATAGACATGAACAGATAATAGTATGCATCTTTAGTGAATATATACATCACCGAAACTGTAATCCACTTGATTATTTTAGTCTTCCCCAGCACCAAGCAAAATTCCTTTCACATAGCAGGAACTTAATATATGTTTGTTGAACTGAATTGAGTAACACAAAGCATGTGATCTTTAATAACTGACAATTGACAAAATACAACCTTAATAATCTGGCTGTATTCCTTACTGGATTAAGTGTAATTGGATCATATGCAATGGGCTAGTCCATATCTGACAAAATAAATTTGAAAAGGTAGAAATCAATTCAATAAATGTCAATTAAACTCCAGCTGCTGGGGATAAAAATAAGAAAAAGAAAGACATTCCTACCCTCAAGGAGCTCACAATCCAATAGGAGTGTGGTAATCCACCTTCCAGATCTCCAATCAGAAAGGAGAGAAGGCTGAGGAAGGGAGTATACAAGGTTCATCCTGCTCTGTAGAATTGAAACCAGTCAAAGCTACAACTGGAGAGTGGCGTGAGCTGCTTGCTACTGAATGTATGAGTAGCAGCACTCTTTGGAATCAATGTGAAATTTCATTACAGGTTTTCTTGTTCTTAGTCAGCATTTGCTGACGTGATTTGAAAAAGTCATATGAGAATCTTGACAAAACCACAAACAAAGCTGAACTTGGAAACTTCAAACCAACGAGTAACTTGATATATGTCCTTTGTTTATTTTTCAGAGGACAACTCTGGACTAATTATGTGGTACGTCCAACTGGAAAAAATGTAGTAACTAGGATATCCAAAGAGAACATCTCTGAAAGAAATGGTCTTAAGCTGGAACTTGAATGGTTTAAGTAAGTTGTAAAACAACATTTTAAGCATGGAAAAGAGCACAAAGGCAAGTGAGAATATATGATGTCTGCTCTGCCTGGTTTGCACTCCATGGAAAAAGATAGATAGCTCTCACCTCTAATTTCACCAAGTTGCTAACTCAATCCTTTACTGATACCACTTCCTCAGCCTTCTCTCCCCTCTAAATTGAAGGAATGGGGAGTGTAGTATCAAACTCTTCTCAATGGCTTCCTTTATAGAAAGTAGAAACTGGACTTTTCTGGCTCATTTCATCTGCACCTCCTTCCCTGCTTGGTTTCATCTTATACCCTGTACCCAATGATCTGAATTTTCTGCTTCATTTTGTGTGTTGCCTTCGTCTATTACATTGTAAACTCCTTGAGGTCAGGCACTGTCTTTTCATTAATTCTATCCCCAGGACTTAGCACAGTGCCTAGCACAGAGTTGACACTCAATAAATGTTTCTTGGATTACATTGGATAATATATTTTAGAATAATTTCAGTGGAAATATTTTGAAAGAAAATATTAAAAAAATTTTACTGGACCACATTATTTTTGAAGAACTCTACTAGGATCCAGGGATAATAAGAACAAAAATGAAAATAGGTCTTAATGCCTTGTTTAGAAATAAAATGACAAATGGTAAGGAAGAATCACGAAAAATTGTCATGAGACATAAGAGAATGACTGAGTCATGAATGAGATCATCCCATTCAAAATCACGGTTATGATAACTAACTGTGTATTTCCCTCTATACTATTCTCTGTCTCTGTCTGTCTCTGTCTGTGCCTGTCTGTGTGTCTGTCTGTCTGTCTGTCTGTCTGTCTGTCTCTCTCTCTCTCTCTCTCTCTCTCTCTCCCTCTCTCTGCTTTTTTCCCATTCCTATCCTTGAAAGTCTGTTCTGCTTCAAACTACTGCAGCTCTTAATTTACCCCTCTTTGATCATCCTCTACTTTCTCTTAGCCTCTTCTCCTCCTAATTCCATATTGAGGAAGTTGACTTTCTTTTTCTTTTTAATTTATTTTTAGTTTTCTACATTCGCTCTCACAAATTTTTGAATTTCAATTTTTTCCCTATCTCCCCCTTCCACTCACCCCAGGACAGCATATATTCTTATAACCCAGTCCTCCAATAGTCCCTCCCCTCCACTACCTTCTTTCCTATTCCATTCCCTTCTACTTTCCTGTAGAGCAAGATAGATTTCTCTAACCCATTGCCTATATGTCTTATTTCCTAGTTGCATGTAAAAACATTTTTAACATTCATTTTTAAAGCTTTCAGTTCCACATTCTTTTCATTCCCCTCTTCCCATCCACCTTCACTGAGAAGGCAAGCAATTTGATGTGAATTATACATATGCAGTCATGCAAAACATTTCCATAAGAGTCATGTTGTAAAAGACAAACTATATTTCCCTCTATCCTATCCTGCCTTCTATTTATTCTATTTTTTCCTTTGACCTGTCCCTCTAACAAAATGTTTGCTTCCAGTTACTCTTTCCCCCAACCTTCCATCCCTTCTATTCTCCCCCCATCCTCTTGTCTCCTTCCCCCTAGTTTCCTGTAGGATAAGATAAACATCCATACCCAATTGTGGGTGTATATTTTTCTTTCTTGAAGTCAAATCTGATGAGAGGAAGGCTCATTTATTACTTTTCATCTTCCCCTTCTTCCTTTCCATTGTAAAGATCATTCTTGTCTCTTTTATGGGAGATAGTTTGGTACATTTTACTTCTCCCTTTTTCTTTCTCCTAGCAAATTCCTCCCAACACTTAATTTTCCTTTTTAGATATCATACCTTCATATTTAGCTCACCCTATGTGTTCTCTCTCTCTCTCTCTCTCTCCATATATATATATATATATATATGTCTATTTATATATGTGTGTGCACACACATACATCTACATGCATACACCACATATATTCCCTTCCACTATCCTAATACTGAGAAATATCTCCTGAGTTACAAATATCATCCTTCCATGTAGGAATGTGAGCAGTTCAACATTAATAAGTCCCTTATGGTTTCTCCTTCCTGTTTACCTTTTCATGCTTCTCTTGATTCTTGTATTTGAAAATCAAATTTTCTATTCAGCTCTGGTCTTTTCAATAAGAATTCTTGGAAGTCCTCTATTTCATTGAAATTCCATTTTTTCCCCTGAAGTATTATACTCACTTTTGCTAGGTAGGTGATTCTTGGTTTTAATCCTATCTCCTTTGACTTCTGGAATACCATATTGCAAGCCATCTGATACCTTAGTGTAGAAACTCCTAAATCTTGTCTTATACTGACTGTATTTCCACAATACTTGAATTTTTCCTTCTGGTTGCTTATAATATATTCTCCTTGACCTGGGAACTCTGGAATTTTCTACAATATTCCCAGGAGTTATCCTTTTGAGAGCTCTTTCAGGAAGTGATTGGTGAATTCTTTCCATTTCTATTTTAAGCTCTGGTTCTAGAATATCAAGGAAATTTTCTTTGATAATTTTTTGAAAGATAACATCTAGGTCCTTTTCCTGATCATGGCTTTCAGGTAGTCCAACAATTTTTAAATTATCTCTCCTGGATCCATTTTCCAGGTAAGTAATTTTTCCAGTGAGATATTTCATATTATCTTCTATTTTTTCATTCTTTTGGTTTTGTTTTATAATTTCTTGATTTCTCATAAAGTAATTAGCTTCTACTTACTCCATTATAATTTTGAAGCAATTATTTTCTTCAGTGAGTTTTTGGACCTTTTTTTTTCCATTTGGTCCATTTTGCTTTTAAAGGCATTCTTCTCTTCATTGGTTTTTTGGACCTCTTTTGCCATTTGGGTTAGTCTAATTTTAAAAGTCTTATTTTCTTCAGTATTTTGGGGGATATCCTTTACCAAGATGCTGACTCATTTTTCATGGTTTTCTTGCTTCACTCTCATTTCTCTTCCCAATTTTTCCTCTACTTCTCTTACCTTGATTTTCAAAATCCTTTTTGAGTCTTCCAAGGCCTAAGACCAATTCATATTTTACTTGGGGGCTTTAGATGCAGGGATCTTTGACTTTGTTGTCTTCTGGATTCATATTTTGATCTTCCTCATCACCAATAGTATATAAAAAATACCTCTTCACTGAGAAAGGAAGAATCTATTATCTGTTTCTTTTTCCTCTGTTTGCTCATTTTCCCAGATGATTACTTGACTTTTGAGCTCTTTGTTAGGTGGAGGTCTCCAGAAGCAGTATCCCCTTCAACAGTGGCTGCTGCTGTCCTGGGGCCAAAGTTGAACCAATCTCCCCTCTCAGTCAGGTGAGAGACCCTTTTCACTGATCTTCGAATTTTGGGTGTTTGTGGGCTGAGAAGTCTGGAAATCACAGCAGAAGTCAGTGATTCAGTCTGTTGCAACTTGGTCAACACTGTCATGGCCCATGTTGAATTGTGCTCTTTTCTCAGCCCTTTGAGATAGACCTTTCCTCTCATCCTCCTAGATTGTCTTGGCCTGGAAATTTGCTTCATTTTGTCATTTTGTGCCTTCTGCTGCTCTAGAATTTGTTAGGGTTTTTTTGTTTTCATTTTTTGCAGGTTTTTTGTGGGATTTTCAGGGAGAGCTTTAGCAGGTCCCTGCTCCTACTCTGACACCTTGATTCTACCCCATCTTTAATTATTTCTTGAAGAGTGCTTGGTGGCAGAGTGATTAAGCAAAGAAGCCCAGACTGCAAAACTGTTACTCAGAGCAACAGGATCTGCATTCACATCTCAAATCTGAGCAAATACCAGGTATATGACCATAAGAAAATAAGCTTACCTCTGTAATCATGAGTTTGCTCATCGAGAAGAAGGGAATAATAACACTTGCATTGTTTACATTGCCTACTCCACAGTGTAATTCTGAATAAAGCATTTTATCATGTGTAAAGTACTACATACATCCAAATCATCTTGTTTTTCCTTTCTTGGTTAGGTTGCTGTGCTTAGAGTAAGAAAAATATGAGTTCAAATCCTGCCTCATATACTGACTTGTATAACTTAAGATAGGTTTTTTAACTATTCTGAGCCTCAGTTTTGGCATCTGTAAAATGGGAAAAATATTGTTACTACCTCACAGACTCATTTCTAGGATCAACTAAAATAATATATGAAGCACTTTGAACACCTTAAAGTTTTAGGTAGGTTTTAGCTATTGATAGTTGTTACATGCCTATGAAACATTTGAGATTGGTAAATATCAATAAAAGAAAATGACTAAGTATTAAATTTAGTGTCTACATTTCCTAAGAACAATTCCTTGGCTTATATCCTGCCTCCAACATATAACCTAGAGATATAAATATATAGGTACATTACTTACTCTCCTGCAGTTTTTTTTCTCTATTAGAAGGATGATAATACTGAGAGGTAAATTAGCAGAGTGGACAGAAAGCTAGGCTTGGATTCAGAAGTACTTGAATTGAAGCCCTGTTTCTGCTGCCTATTAGCTAGGTGCCTGTTTAATCTACAAGCAACTCTCTAAGATGCTAGGGGTAGGGAAATCTCTGATCAGAATTAGCTGAGAGTATTTCCACATCAGGTTCTTTTTTACAGTGATCATATTTAAATATATATATATATATATATATATATATATATATATATGTATGTATGTATGTATAATCTACCTCAGGAGATCTTTGTGAATTTAAAATAAGATAATGTATGTAAAATGTTTTTCAAATCTTCAAGTGCTACATAAATATTTTCCGTTATTGGTCAAAATGGCTTTACTCATTTATCAAGGAGTTCTCATCCCTCAAAAATCTTTTAGAAATCCACTTTACAGAATTAGTTGAGGGTATTTCCACATCAGGTTCTTTTTTTTACAGCAATCAAATTTAAAATATATATATATATATATATATATATATATATATCTGTAGAATCTATATCATGAGATTTTTGTGAATTTAAAATAAGATAATGTATGTAAAATGTTTTTCAAATCTTCTAGTGCTACCTAAATATTTTCCATTATTAGTCAAAATGGTTTTACTCATTTATCAAGGAGCTCTCATCCCTCAAAAATCTTTTAGAACTCCACTTTACACTTTCACATAGTTGTGATACTGTGGAAGAACAAAAGGAGGAGTCACACCTATCGATATATAGGGGAAAATACACATGAAACCGGAGTTCTGTGGACAGCATACAAAGAATCAGAAAAGAAATGTGTAAAAAAAAAAACCTTATCATTTCATTGACATAGTATGCCTGAAGAGCAAATATGTTAGACAATACTTCTCAGTGATGAAAAACTAGTAGTAGGTAGGGCAAACAACAAGGTCATTTACTCAAGTATACTTTACCACTCTTTATGCATGGTACCAGTAAACTACACTGGGCTACATGCTTTTCCTTACATTCTAGACTCCCTTTACCATCCCTATGCCTTTTCACTGGTTGCCCCTCATTCCTGGAATGCTCTCCCTACATCGATTAACTTCCCTGATGGCTTCCCCTGAGACTTAGTTCAAATCTTACTTTCTGTGAGAAGCTTTTCCTCATCTTCCCAACTGCTAATGTCTTCTGAAATCTTTCACCTGTTCCGTCTATAACTTGTATGTACTTAGCAATTTTTGTTTTATTGCCCCCATTTTGAGAGCATGGAATATTTTTATCACCTTTTTTATCTCTAGGATTCAGTACAGTGTCTGGCACATAGCTTTCTGTCAGGAAAAAAAGACGGAAGGAAGGAAGGAAAGAAGGGAGGGAGGGAGGGAGGAAGGAAGGAAGGAAGGAAAGAAGGGAGGGAAGGAGGGAGGGAGGAAGGAAGGAAGGAAGGAAGGAAGGAAGGAAGGATAAGTAAAATATTATGTTGTTAATGACAACAAAAACAAATAACCCTACTAATATCAGAGTAAATCAAATGAAAAATAATGACCTCTGAAACCTTTTATATAAACTTATTATAGTACACTATATGTCCATAGGTCCTGCCAACTCCTGATAAAGGCAATGTACAATGAACAGCTCTATGCTGGTTCCATCAATTGAATTGCCATCTTCAAAATTAGATAAAACTAGGTCACTAAACACAAACAAAATGAAAATATGAAAACAGACAAGAGGGAAGCATGTGTAGGCTACATCATGGAATGATGCTTCTGAAGCTCCCCTGAACCGCATTAGATTTCTATGTAGATTATACTTATCACAGAGAAACAAAATAAAGAAGTTACAGGGATTGATGGAAGAAAAATTGGACAAGTTGTGGGCAGCTGGGTGGCACAATGAATAGAGTGCTGTGCCAAATGTCATGAAAACTGATCTTCCTGAATTTAAATCTGACCTCAGACACTTACGAGCCATGTGAACCTGGGCAAGTCTCTTAACCCTGTTTGCCTCATTTTCCTCATTTGTAAAATGAGATGGAGAAGGAAATGGAAAACCACTCCACTGTCTCTGCCAAGAAAGGCCCAAATGAAGTCATGAGAGTCAGAGAAACTGAAAATGACAGAACAATATATGTACACATGTGTAGGTACGTGTTTATATATGCACATACATACATAAAAATGTTGGAGGAGTCAATGTTTCAGATTAGATGTGGGGAGATAAGCACATTAATGTATTCCTGGTAGAGCTATGAATTAATTTAAAACAAATTTGAATTATACAAAAAGACTAAAATACCCATAGTCTTTGACTCAGATATTTCTCTACTATATGAGGTCATTGATTTTTTTAAAAGAGCCCATGTACCAAAACATTTATAGTAGGACATATTGGGCAGGCAAAGAACTGAAAATATGGTTTATAAAGGCAATGGAAGAGTAGCATGCTGTAAGAAATGATGAATATAATCAATATTACATATTGATATACAGGAAAAATGGGCAACCACCTTGGAGAAATTAAACCAAATCTGACATCATTTAACAAAATAAATTCCAAATGACTATATGATTAGCAATAAAAGGTCATAAACAAATTAAAAGATAGATATGCCTTTCACAGTTATGACTCAGGGAAGAGTTCTTCCACAACCAAGGGATAGAGATGATCCTGAAAAGTGAAAGACAATTTTGATTACAAAAATAAATTTCCCAAACAAAATTTAGTACTCTTAGGATTAGAAAAGAAACAGTTCACTAGAAAAATACTTGCAACACATTTCTCTGACAAAGGCTTGATTATTGAAGACACACAAATAATTGACATAAATATGTAATTACAAAAGCCTTTCCTCGATACGTGAATGGTCAAAATATAGGAACAGACCCATTTCAATAGAAAGAAATGGTATCTATTTATAAGAAAATAATTAATAATCAGTTTCCACTTTTCATTTATCAGACTGAAAATAAAAGAGACTAAAAATAAGAAAAATGTCCATTGTTGGAACAGCTTTGTGAGAATAATTACATTAATGCACCATTGGTAGAAGATGAAGCAACCCAACCATTCTTGAGAACAATTTGAAACTATTACCTCAATGTCACTGAGCCACACATATCTTTTAATTCAGCAATATCATCTCAGACAGAGACACAGACAAATAAGATATCCTTAGAATTAATCTATGGAATTTTCTATGTAACTTAACCAAATCAGCTGAATATAATAGATTTATGACTCCATATGCTATTCTTTTATGTTCTTCATAAAATATAACAAAAATTAAAGAATGTTTTATAAAAGGTTTATTAGGTGTTTCAGTGGTAGAATGAAAGTGAATGGCAGAGAACAGAAAATGGGAAGCGGCAGGACTGAGCTGATATGAGAATGAGAGTTAAAGGAGAGGTAGGAAGGCAAATAGATTATTGTTTTCATATATAGTATATATAGAATATAGTCCAATAGTATGAAGTATATAGGGCAATTTGTGTTAAATTTGAAATTAGGAAGACCTGAGTTCACATACTGCCTCAACCACTTACTATTGGCCTGTCTCTGGGCAAGTTACTGAGTCTGTAAGTCTCAGTTTCCTGACCTGTAAAATAGAAATAATAGCACGTAGCTCACAAAGCTATTGTTAGGATCAAATTAATTAACTTCTGTAAAGTCTTCTGCAAACCTTAAAGTGCTATATAAATATTAGCGATGCTTATTATAACAACTTAGAATTACAGGAACTGGAGGAAAGAAGAAAGAGGCTTGGGTTTTTTGTTTTGTTTTGTTTTGTTTTCTTATTTTTATGAGTGTTTTATTTTCCCACCTATGCACAAAAACAATTTTTAACATTTGTTTTCAAAACTTTAAGTTCCAAATTCTCTCTCTACTCTCTCTCTCTCCCCAGTCCCATCATTGAGAATGCAAGCAATTTGATGTAGGCATACATGTGTAGTCATGCAAAACATTTTCATAATAGTCATGTTGGAAAAGAAAACAGACCCCAAAAAACCCAAGAAAAATAAAGAAAGCAAAAACATATGCTTCAATTTGTATTCAGACACCATCAGTTATTTCTCTGGGGATAGATAGCATTTTTCATCATAAGTCCTTCAGAGTTGCCTTGGATCATTGCATTGCTGAAAATAGCTGTTATTCACAGTTGATCATCTTACAATATTGCTGTTACTTTGTACACAGTACATTTCACTTTGTGTCAGCTCATGCAAGTCTCTCCAGGCTTTTTGAGGGCATCCTATTCATCATTTTTTAATAGCACGATAGTATTCCATCACAATCACACACCACAATTTATTAAGCTTTTCTGCAATTGATAGACATCCCCTCACTTTCCAATTCTTTGTCACCCATAAATATTTTTGTACCTGTAGGTCCTTTCCTTTTTTGTTTTTTTTTTCTCTTTTTGGATACAGACCTAATACTAGCACTGCTAGGTCAAAGGGTACACAAGGTTTTATAACTCTAAAAGGCCTAAGTTCATATTGCTCTAAAAAATGGTTGAATCAGTTTGCAACTCCCCCAATAGTACATTAATATCTCATTCTTCCCACATGCCCTCCAACCTTTGTCATTCTCCTTTTTGGTCTTATTAGCAAATCCAATAGGCATGAGGTAGTATCTCCCAATTGTCTCCATCTACATTCCTTCAGTCAATAGCAATTTTGAGCACCTCCTCATATGACTATAGATAGATTTGAACACTTTATCTTAAAACTGTCCACATTTCTTGAAAATTTATCAATAGGAGAATGGCTCCTATTTTTATAAATTTGATTCAGTTCTCTATATATTTAAAAAATGAGACCTTTACTAGAGAAACTTATTTCAAAATTTTTTCACTTATGATTATGAAATGCATTTTCTCCATCTTATTTCCTATTTATTCTATTTTCTCTGTACTTTCACCCTATCTCTCCTCAATAGTGCTTTTTTCTGACTACCCCCTCACTCAATCGGTCCTCTCTTCTATCTTCTCCCTTTTCTTTTACCCCATTCCCTTCCTACTTTCCTATAGGGTAAGATAGATTTCTATACCCAGCAGAATATGTATGTTATTCCCTCTGTGAACCAATTCTGATGAAAAGTTTACTCACTCTCCTTCACCTCCCACCTCTTCCCCTCCTCTGTAAAAACTTTCTCTTGCCTCTTTTATGTGAGATAATTTATCCCATTCTACTCATTCCCTTTCTCTTTCCACAATGCATTCTTCTTCCTCACCTCTTATTATATTTTTTGTATATCATCCCTTCATATTCAACTGACACTTGTGCCCTCTGTCTATGTATACTCCGAAATGCCCTAATAATGAGAAAGGTTTTTTTTTTTAGTTACAAGTATTGTCTTCCTATATGGGAATATAAGTAGTTTAACATTATTAAGGCCTTCATGATTTCCATTTTCTGTTTACCTTTTTAATGCTTTCTAGAATCTTGTATTTGGGCATCAAATTTTCTATTCATTTCTGATCTTTTCATCCAGAATGCTGGAAAGTCTTTTATTCCATTGAATATCCATTTTTCCCTTGAAAAATTATACTCAGTTTTACTGTATAGGTCATTCTTGGTTGTAATTCTTACCCTTTGCCCCATGGAATATTGTATTCCAAGCCTTCTGATCCTTTAATGCAGAAACTGCTAATTTTGTGTTACCCTGACCATGGCTCCATGATACTTGAATTGTTTTGTTTTGTTTTCTATTTCCAATATATTCTCCTTGACCTGAAAACTCCGGAATTTTGGTTTGATATTACTGGGAGTTTTCATTTTGGGATCTCTTTCAGGAGATGATATTCAGGGGATTCTTTCTTATTTTACTCTCTGATTCTAGAGTATCAGGGCAGTTTGGATGTGTCCATCCTTTATTGCTGAAGAAGACCATGCCATTAGAGAAATAATGACATGACTTGCACTTAACTTTGTTTTGAGTGAGGGCGGGCTGTGCAGGTCACCAGCCTCACTTCTCTTCCAGAGCCATCTGAATCCAGTGGCCAGACATTCCTCAGGATGACTGGACATGACCCAGGAGGAGACAATTGGGGTTAAGTGACTTGCTCAAAGTCACACAGCTAGTGAGTATCAAGTGTCTGAGGTGAGATATAATTTTTTGAAAGATGATGTCGAGGCTCCTTTTTTGATCAAGTCTTTCCGGTAGTCATTAATTTTTAAATTATCTCTCCTGGTTCTGTTTTCCAGATCAATTGCTTTCGCAATGAAGTATTTCACATTGTCTTCTATTTCTCATTCTTTTGTTTTGTTTTATTGGTTCTTGATTTATCATAAAGTCATTTAGTTTCCATTAGCTCTATTTTAATTTTTAAGGAATTATTTTCTTTAGTGAACTTTTTAACCTCCTTTGGTATTTGGACAATTCTACTTTCTAAGGAATTTTTCTTCAGTGAGTTTTTGTGCCTGTTTTTTTCATTTGGACAATTCTGCTTTTTACGGCATTCTTCTCTCATTGCCTTTTTGTACCTATTTTACCATTTGGTCTAGTCTGTTTCTGAAGGTGTTATTTTCTTCAGTATTTTATGTGTCTCCTTTACCAAGCTGTTGACACTTTTTTTCACGATTTTCTTGTATCACTTTCATTTTTCTTCTCAAATTTTCTTCTTCCTCTCTTACCTGATTTTCAAAATTCTATTTGAGCGCCTCCATGGCCTGAGACCAATTCATATTTTTTTTGCAGGCTTTGGATGTAGGAGATTTTTCTTTCTTATCTTCTGAGTGAGTACTTCGACCTTCCTTGTCACCACAGTAACTTTCTATATTCAGAGATTGTTTTTCCCTTGTTTGTTCATTTTCCCAGAGTATTACTTGACTTTTAACTCTTTGTTAAAGTAGGGCTCTGCCTCCTAGGTGGAGAGTCTATTGTCTCAAGCTTCAGGAGCTTTCTGAAGCTATTTTCAGGGATACCTCTAAGTACCTGTATGTTTTTAGTTCTTCCAAAATGGTATTATTTAAGGAAAGGTGCATATACTGCTCTCTTGGCCAATGATCTGGTCTGTGAGTGACCAAAAGCACTCTTTTCTACCATGAAACTATAAAGAGGGTCCCTGCTCCACTGTGGATGCAAGCTCTGCTATTCTAGCACTCCTCCTTGCCCCAGGACTGTCACTCAGGATTACAACCAGGATCACGGTATGCAACAGAGTCCTGCTTTGGTGCCAGCAAAGAGGCTCCTGTAATCTCCTTCTGACCAGTTGTTTGATCCCTTTACCATCTGTGGACTGAAAAAACCTAGAAGTAGCTACCTCTGTGGCTTCTGTCATTGATTTAGTGACTCCCAAGGCTTGCTCCTGGTTTGCTGAGGCCTGGTCTGTGCAGGCAAGGCCTGTGTTGGACTGTGCTGCTCCACTTTCATGATCTTGCAGCAGATCTTTCCTCCTGATGTTCTAAGTTGTGTTTAGCATCTGTGGGTGTAATGATAATGGAATAATAAGATCTTCCCCTCCCATTAATAGGCCTCAGGTGCAGCCCATTAGGGAAGATATTTGCCTAAGAAGGAGCTTATTTAGGGGGAGGTTTGCTTGTAGGAAGGCTTCCACACCTTCTGGTACTAAGTTGATTGGGTATTGAGTCATTAGAGTTGCGATATCTTCTGTCTCTGTGAAGTATAAATACATATATACATACGTACATACATGTATATATGTGTGTGTGTATGTATACACACACACTCTGAGTTAATATTTTGCTTTGGGGACTCGCTTATGAGAAGGACCATTTGATTTCCTGGTCAAGACTCTGAGTAGTTCTATGTTCAGATCCCCTGACTGCCCAGATGAAAAGACTCTTTTGATCCAGTGGTACATGTAAAGTACATAGCAATATTACTTTGATTCAGGCAGTCACCTCAAAAAGATGGTCTTTATGATAATTTTTATGCTTATATTTCCTCTGACATTCAAGATACTGACTTTTCCCCTGCACTCATGAATGTAATTATAAAAGATTGTTGACTCCCTAAAAGTGGCTTTCCTTTAAGGAAAGCAGATCCAAGAACCTGTGCTAGCAGGTCATCCCGGATGTGCCAGGGTGCTTGCTGTTACAGTGGGCTGAGGCATCTGAAACCTGTCACTGCTACTATTGATTCAGTCATTCAAAGCCCTGCTCTTAGTTTATTGGGGCCCCTTCTACATTGTCACTGGACTGTGCTCCTCTCTCATACTGGTATAACAGAGTTTTCTTGCTGACCTTCTAAAGTTATTTTGGGTTGGAAAATTGTTTCACTCCATCTTTTTATGGGTTCTGATGCTCTAGAATTTATTTAGAGTTATTATTTAATGGTATTTGAAGGGTTTGGAGAGAGCTCAGACAAATTCCTGCCTTTACTCCACCATTCTTGCTCTGCATCCTCGAGAGAGTTTTCTATCCATGAAACCCAGGTCCTCATTGGCTAGAGGCTTTCTGCTCCTTAGTCTTCTAATGATGACGATGACGATGATGATGTTGTTGTTGATGATGATGATGATAAGGCAAGAGTCAAAGACATTTCATGCCCCTGGCATGTTTTCACTTCAAATATAATGAAGCTACAGAAAGGAAAGTTTTGAATGGGTATCTGTATCAGTAAGTAACTAGCTGTGATTGATTCTCCAGAGATTGATCTAGAATCTCACAGCACCAGTTTCATGGTGATATGGGGGATTATATTGATCAGAAGCAAATTTTTTATTTTAATAACTACCCTGAGGATTAAGTATCAACTGACTGATCCTAGGCTATGCTCATGAGTGTTCTTTCTCTCAGTCATGGTGAGACCTATTTCAGGATTTTTTCTTCCAGAAAGATTGTTTCTTCAAATGGCTTCTTTCCATTTTGTTGCCCCACCTCCTTTTTTTAATCCTACTTGCTACAAGATTTGCTGACTGGTTTGATCTTGGACTTTGATCTTATCTACCCAAGATTCTGTGACTGTCTTGCCACCTATCCACATTAACCATTTCACTAAGTTTCCTAGATACATGATTTATTTGCACATTTTTTGGACTCTAGTTGCTGAACTCTTCCCTATAAAAAACCCACAATTCCTATAGTTCCTTCAACCTACTGTAGGTGAGTTCCTATATTCTTAGACATTAGAATAATACAATTCGAGTTAGAAGGGAAATTTTAGGTTATCTGATCCAATCTCCTCATTTTATAGATGACAAAACTGAGACTCAGAGATTTATAGCAACTCATACAGTTGCTATAAAATATAGGCAGTTTTGAACCTGGGTCCTTGGACTCCTAATACAATGTTCTTCTGTTCACTGTAACAAGATTCTCTCTCCTGGAACTCTGGAATAGGTACAACCAGGATGAACAGGATAAAATGAGACTATTTCTCTCATTTCCTTAAAGTTCCAAAGTTCAGTTATAGAGGCCTGTGTGGAATGAAGATTACAGATGAGAATATAAAATAGCCATAATTTGCATGGGTTCATAACCCCTTCCTCATTAAATCTCTAGAGCTAGGTTTAAAAAAATCACTTTGAAAATAAAGAATAAATGAATAGGATAGGTTTTAAGGTTGTTATAGCACTTATCTTGGATCTGTTCACAAAGTGATTTTGATACATTTTCATCTCTAGCCCAGCCCATATGGTCATTTCATGAGCATTCAGAATGATCCTCAGGTACACATTCTGAAACAAAAGTATGAACTTGCTAGCAATGTGCTTTCTTCAGCAGGTACATATGTAGTCAGCATAGTAATACATTAACTTCAAAGAGAATTGGACATAAGCTCCATTAAAATCCAAATCCATTTAATAGTAAGTTCAAACACTGCCTGGGCTCTCAGTGTGAGGTGCATACACTCTCAGGGTGTCTGCACTCAGAAATATTTTAACGACATGAGCTGGTGGATGAAGCTTCCATCCGAGTGGGAGGCCAGGATCTGTTCTGTGATTCCTGTTGCTAGGAAACCACTTCCTTTGTCTGTTTTGTTCAGAACCGTTTCTTTATTTATACTCTGGGTTTAAATGATGTACATCATATGGTAGAACATTAAAAAAAAGAGGGCAAAAGTTTGCTATCAAAAATGTTACAGAGGATAGGTAGCATTGAATGAAAACTAATGAATATGGATGCAAATATGATTGAATGTGAACTGGAAGCCAGCCAATTTCACCTTGCTGAGAATTTTATGTTATTTTATTTTATACAAGCCAATTAGGTTGTCTAGGGACAGCTTTATCTTATATTTATCCTATCTGCTCAAAATTAAACTAAGCTTTTTATTGAGTAAAAAGCATTTATTTACAATTTCCCTACTTATACAAAATATTAGTTTCTTAGAGGATTTTTAATTTAAAATTCATAGAGAATTTGATGAGGAAATATAATGCCCTTCAATACAAGCTTTGAGGTACTTTGCTTATGCTGAAGTATCAGGATAGCACTTAGAAATAAAATCAGACTGGCAAAACAGGGGAAGGGGTAGATCAGTAGAAGATATGTGGCCAAATCATTTTAGAAAATTGAAAAACCATGCACTATATATTATATAAGTAAAATTCTTAGAATGTCTAGCATGTGCATGGCCAAAAATTCAGCCTGAATAACTCAACTGACAGAATCTCATATGGAATGTGCCATATGTGACAAATTTAAGAAAACAGTGGCTTAGTGTCAAATCATAAAATATCTACAGTTTTATAACATGTTTATGGGTGTAGTTGCTCATAGAAGCAAATAGTTATAAGCTCAACATGCCGATTCTCCTAATTCTCTTCATACTGGACTGCTCATTCTTTTCTACCCTTTCTGTCTTTTCATTTCCATCCTATTTCTTATATGCATGGACTCAGTCTTAAATTATCTGATATTTTCCCTTAAAACTCTATGATGTCAATCTTACTTCCTTGATATGATTATATAATTTCATAAAAATGATCCAAATCCAAAATCTGCAATCCTTAGGAATTCCCAGCTTTTCTTCAGGTCCATTGCCTAAGGACCAGTGTCAGTAGTTCCAGAGGACTCATCATAGCAAGTTGGGCAGAAAGTAATGACTTTCTCAACCTCAACAAGTACATAACATCTATGAAAACTGGCATAGTTGCAAGCTGCAGCAAGAATACCCATGTCAATTAAATAATTGATTCTTCAAGTGTATTTTTTGCATCTGCAAATTGTAGGTTGAGTTTAACTCAGGGCATTCCCCTGGTAGTTTGGATTAGATAATATCCATCATTTAACAGAATGAGACTTATTTAACATAGCTGGAGAAAAATATTCAATCAGGATAGGTAGTGATGACAGCAGAGTCTAGCTCCGTTGCCTGAGCTACCCAAAACACCAGCCGCACATCAAAGCACCACTGGAGCTCCTTGTGGCTGCTGTAGACTCAGGCAATCAAAAAGTAATAACATTCTAAACTTTTATTTTCCGAATTCAACTAGGTTTCAATATTAGTCTTAATATATATTCAGGAAAAAAGTTAATCTGTCATGGAGGTAGGGGTTAGGATATTTCTCCTACTATACCAGTAAACATCTTAATTGGAAAGATTTCCAGTAAGCATTTTGAGTTATGCAAGAATAAGCTCATTTTCCCCCTGTTGGCTTACCCATTACTATTGACAGCCTAGATTTCTGAAACAAGTTGTTCTGATTTTATCCGAGAAATGGTGTTGCCTATTTATGTTAGATGTTTCAAGGAGGTCTATATATCTTGTTTATATTTATCTATAAAATAGAAACAAAAATGCATGCTTACTGTCTCACAGGTATCTTAAGGTATAAAGAGTTCATATAATAGTAATAAACCTCATTAAGACTCCAAAGATATCCTAATCATTTAGGACTCTTATTCACTTTAGGAAGAATTGTTGGGGATTATTTCATCTTTGATATGGCTAGAAATTCTGCAACATGACAAAGAATGCACATGCACTTAACCTCTAGTGACCAAATCATAATATTTTAGTGACTATCCTTAATAAAATGCTCTATTATATTTTAAATTTAGATAGAAAATGACAGCATAACAGGCATTGTACAATCTCTGAACAATTAAAACCATCACATAGAAACAGCATAAAGGTACATGGTGGGTAAAAACAGGCTACAATATATAACCACTGCAGAGATTAAAAGAACAATAGCAAAAAAAAGGTTATTAAGGAAATATATGATAGGAATAAAAGATCGGATGATCGTCTTTCAAGGGGAAGAGATTCTGGATGTATAGCCAGCCTGCTAAATTTCAGGAGAAATTGAGAATATCGGGTGGACCCCTTGTGGTGAATTTATGGTAAGACACAGACCAGCGTCTATTGGGCTGGGCAAGCATGGTTAACTAAATCTGAATATTGGAGGGAATTTCCATATAAATGAGATTGCTTGTACATTTGAGTATTATGTTTTTCATAGAACATATGCTTACCAGTGTGTTTAGCAATATGGTTTCTTGGGGTCAGAATAAAGATATGGCACTTTCAACATTCTTGTGAACCTTGAAAATGAGAAAGTAGAGAGTTGTCTTCTTTTGTCTCACATGTAGAAATAGCCCAAAAAGGCCATGGAATGGAGAAGAATTGATTAACCACTTGCTGCACTCAGGAGGAAGCGCTGAGATACAAATTGGCTCACTTCTACTTTTCTGCAGGAGTAAACTTGGAGTTACTTCTTAGCTCTCTTTTGCAATAACATCTACTCTCATTGCTTCAGGTATATATCTTCAATTGCTCTGACTCCAGAGTCCAATTATAATGCTGATGCATTTCCAAAGTCCCACTACCACAATTCTAACAAAGATAGCTTTGTCTGGACACTGCTAAAAATTCACTCAGCAGGTCCAAAACAGAATTTATTACCTCCCTTTCCTGGCAGAAAAGCCTGTTCTTTCTCCTTACATTTCTGTTTCTGTCTTCCCCTCCACCATAGTTGTTCAGGCTATCTGGGGGCCTTCTACCTCCCTAGAGACAAATGTTTCAATTATAGCTTAGTTCTCAAGTTGTATGGGTTGAGAAAGGCAAAAAAACACCAAAGGTCATTTATTCTACATGCTCCCACTTGCCCCAGAAGCAAAGTCAAAATCATATATTTAAAATGAGTAGGGAGAACAGTACTGATCTGAGCGATTAAATTTTCTTTTTTTTTTATGGTTTTAGCTTTTTTAAAAAAAATTTATTATTATATTTTTAATGTTCTACAATCACTTCCTTAAAATTAAGATTTTATTCCCCCCACACATTTCCCCCACTGCTCTCCTCCCTCCCCATGACAGCATAAAATTCTATATAGGTTCTACATATACTTTCCTACTAAGCACATTTTCATTATAGTCATGCTATGTAGTCGCACTAAAATAAATGGAAGAAATCATATAACAAATCAAAACATAATACACTAAAACACACACACACACAAACATGATCTGCTATATTCTACGAATGACTTCCATATTTCTTTCTTAGAGTGTGGAAGGCATTTTGCCTTAGAAAATGATCATTGAGATTTTTTTTTCAGTAAGTTCTTGTGTTATTACTAAGTTCCAAGTCTACCAGAAAAAACTCTCGCACACTGTGGTTGTTGCTGTGCACAAAATTCTCCTTGTTCTGCTTCTTTCGCTCAGCATCAGATCATATAAGTCCTTCCAGGCCTCCCTGAAGTCTTCTTCATCATTTCTTATGGAGCAATAGTACTCCATTACATTCATATACCATGATTTATTAAGCCATTTCCCAATTGATGGGCATCTCCTTGATTTCCAGTTCTTGGCTACCACAAAGAGTGCTACTACAAATATTTTTGTACATGTGGGGCCCTTTCCCATTTTTATAATC
>CM053771.1:176174943-176186658 GCA_028658325.1 Potorous gilbertii | reverse complement strand
TGAGGATACAGTCCTAGCAGCAATATTGCTGGGTCAAAGGGTATGCATATTTTTGTAGCCCTTTGGGCATAGTTTCAAATTGCTCTCCAGAATGGTTGGATAATCTCACAGCTCCACCAGCAATGAATTAGTGTTCCAACTCTCCCACATCCTCTCCAGCATTTATCATTTTCTTGTTCTGACATGTTTGCCAATCTTATAGGTGTGATGTGGTACCTCAGAGTTGTTTTGATTTGCATCTCTCTAATCAGTAGTGATTTAGAGCACTTTTTCATATGATTATAGATATCTTTAATTTCCTCCTCTGAAAATTGCCTGTTCATATCTTTTGACCATTTATCAATTGGGGAATGACTTGTATGGTTATACATTTGAGTCAATTCTCTATATATATTCAAGAAATGAGGCCTTTATCCCTGAGCTTAGCCGAAAATTTTTTTTATCAATTTACTACATCCCTCTGAATTTTGGATGCATTGAGTTTGGTTGTGCAAAAACTTTTCAGTTTAATGTAATCAAAATTATCCATCTTGGATTTCATAATCCTTTCTATCACTTCCTTAGTAAAAAATTCTTCCCTTCTCCATAAATCTGATAAGTACACTATTCCTTGCTCCTCCAGTTTATTCATGGTATCAATTTTTATACCTAAATCATGTACCCATTTGGACTTTTCTTGTGTATGGTGTCAGGCATGGGTCCATGACTAATTTTCACCACACTGTTAACCAGTTTTCCCAGCAACTTTTGTCAAACAGTGAGTTTTTATCCCAGAACTCAAACAGGAGGTTTATCAAACAGGAGGTTGCTATATTCCTTGCCTACTGTGTCTTGAGTGCCACGTCTATTCCTTTTGTGTATCCCTCTGTTTCTTAGCCAATACCAAGTGGTTTTGATAATTGCTGCTTTATAATACAATTTGAGGTCTGGTAGCACTAGGCTACCTTCCCAAGCATTTCTTTTCATTAGTCCTTTTGATATTTTGGACCTTTTGTTCTTCCAAATGAATTTTGATATTATTTTATCCAGCTCTAGAAAATAATTATCTGATAGTTTAATTGGTATGGCACTAAATAAGTAAATTAATTTAGATAGAATTGTCATTTTTATTATAGTAGCTTGGCCTACCCATGAACAACTGATGTTTTTCCACTTACTTAAATCTGACTTTATTTGTGCAAAAAGTGTCTTGTAATATTCATATATTCCCTGGGTTTGCTTTGGCAGGTAAACTCCTAAGTATTTTATAGTGTCTACCCTAGCTTTAAATGGGATCTCTCTTTCTATCTCTTGCTGTTAGACTTGTTTGCTAATATATATAGGAATGCAGAAGATTTGTATGGGTTTATTTTGTAACCTGCAACTTTGCCAAAGTTGTTTATTATTTCAAGTAGTTTTTTACTTGAATCTCTGGGATTCTCTAAGTATATCATCATATCATCTGCAAAGAGTGATAGCTTAGTTTCTTCTTTGGCTATTTTTATTCCTTCAATTTCTCTATCTTGTCTAATTGTTACAGATAACATTGCTACTACCATATTGAATAACAGTGTTGATAATGGACATTCTTGTTTCATCCCTGATCTTATTGGAAATGCATCTAGCTTATCCCCATTGCATATAATGCTTGCTGAAGGTTTTAGGTAGATACTGCCTATTATTTTATGGAAAGTTCCCTTTATTTCTATGTTCTCCAGTGTTTTTAGTGGGAATGGGTGTTATATACTTTTGAAAGCTTTTTCTGCATCTATTGAGACAATCATGTAGTTTCTGTTAGTTTTGTTGTTGATATGATCAATAATGCTAATGGTTTTCCTAATATTGAACCAGCCCTGCATTCCTGGTATGAATCCTACCTGATCATAGTGTATTATTCTCTTGATAAGATGCTGTATTCGTTTTGCTAAAATCTTGTTTAAAATTTTTGCATCTATATTCATTAGAGAAATTTGTTTATAATTTTCTTTCTCTGTTTTGTCTCTTCCTGGTTTGGGTATCAAAACCATATCTGTATCATAGAAAGAATTTGGGAGGACTCCTTCTTCCCCAATTTTTAAAAATAGTCTATATAGTATTGGAATTAACTGTTCTTTAAAGGTTTGATAGAATTCACTTGTGAATCCATCTGGTCCTGGAGATTTTTTCCTAGGGAGTTCACTGATGGCTTGTTCAATTTCTTTTTCTGAGATGGGGTTGTTTAAGTATTCAACTTCCGCTTCTGTTAATCTGGACAATTTTTATTTTTTAAAATATTCATCCATCTCATTTAGATTATCGAATTTGTAGGCATAAAATTGGGCAAAGTAATTTCTAATTATTGTTTTAATTTCCTCCTCATTGGAAGTGAGTTCACCCCTTTCATTTTTAATATTAGTAATTTGATTTTCTTCTTTCTTTTTTTAATCAAATTGACCAAAGGTTTATCAATTTTATTAGTTTTTTCATAAAACCAACTATTGGTTTTATTTATTAATTCAATAGTTTTCTTAATTTCAATTTTATTAATCTCTCCTTTGGTTTTCAGTATTTCTAGTTTGGTATTTTCTTGGAAATTTTCAATTTGTTCTTTTTCTAGCTTTTTCAGCTGCATGCCCAAGTCATTGATCTCCTCTTTCTCTACTTTATTTATGTAGGCATTCAAAGATATAAAACTTCCCCTAAGAACTGCTTTTGCAGTATACCATATGATTTGGTAGGTTGTCTCATTATGGTCATTCTCTTGAATTAAGTTGTTGATTGTTTCTATGATTTCTTCTTTAACCCATTCCTTCTTTAAGATTAGATTAATTTGTTTCCAATTGATTTTTGGCTTATCTTTCCATGGTGTTTTATTACACATAATTTTTATTGCATTATGATGCGAGAAGGATTCATTATCTCTGCCTTTCTGCACTGGATTGTGAGATTTTTATGTCCCAGTACATGGCCAATTTTTGTAAATGTCCATGTACCACTAACAAAAAGATATATTCCTTTCTATTCCCATTCAATTTTCTCTAAAGATCTATCATGTCTACCTTATCTAGAGTTTTATTTACCTCCTTAACCTCTTTCTTGTTTATTTTGAGGTTACATTTATCGAGTTTAGAAAGGGGGAGGTTGAGGTCCCCCACTAGCATAGTTTTGCTGTCAATTTCTTCCTACAACTCCCCCAACCTCTCCTCTAAGGATCTGGATGCTATACCACTTGGAGCATACATGTTTAGTAATGATATTGCTTCATTGTCTATGGCACCTTTTAGCAGGATATAGTTTCCATCCTTATCCCTTTTGATTAGATCTATTTATGCTTTTGCTTTGTCTGAGATTAGGATTGCTACTCCTGCCTTTCTTACATCAGCTGAAGCACAATATATTCTGCTCCATCCTTTGACCTTTATCCTATTTGTATTCCCCTGTTTCAAATATGTTTCTTGTAAGCAGCATATTGTTGGATTATGACTTTTAATCCATTCTGCTGTCCATCTCTGTTTTAGGGGAGAATTCATTCCATTCACATTCACAGTTATGGTTACAATCTGTGTATTTCCCTCCATCCTCTTTCCCACTATTTGTGCTTTTAGCTCTCCTGTCTCCCTTCCCCTGCTCACTTTTCACCACCTCCTCCTGTAGCCTTCCCCTCCTTCTTTTAGCCCCCCTCCCTTTTACTCCCCTTTAGTCTTTCTGCTTCTTCCCTTCCTTTTTTCCTCCCTCCCCTTTCTTCCCCCTTCCCCTCCTACTGCCTATAGAGCTAGTTTGGATTATCTACTTAAGTTTCTTGTTCTGTCCTTTAAACAAATCAGATGTGAGTACCTCTCAAACAATGCTCATCTCCCTCCCCTCTTTCCCTCTACTATAATTTTCTACATCTTCTTGTGATGCAATTTGCCATTTTCTGCTTCCTCCTTTTCACACTTCCTATTACAATCCTTTCTCATACTTAAATCATATTTTTTATCATGATATCATTTACTTTATACCCATTCCCTCTATGTATATCCCTTTTATATTTCATAATAGCCACATAATTCTCAAGATTAACAGGTATCATCTTCCCTTATAGTGAGGTAAACAGTTTGCACTAATTGAGTAACACGTTTTTTTTTTACACCCCCCCCCATCTGTTTACCTTTTTATGATTCTCTTGAGACCTGCATTTGAAGATTGAATTGCCTATTAAATTCTGGCGTTTTGGTCAGGAAACTCTGAAAATGCCTTACTTTGTTGAATGACTTTCTCCTTGTCTGAAATGTTATGCTGAACTTTGCTGGGTAGTTGATCCTTGGTTGTTGTCCCAACAACTCCTTTGCCTTACGGAATATTGGGTTCCAATTCTTTCGATCTTTTAAAGTAGAAGCTGCAAGGTCCTGTGTAATCCTGACTGTATCTCCTCGATATTTGAATTGTTTCTTTCTGACTGCTTGTAATATTTTCTCCTTCACTTGATAGCTCTGGAATTTGGCAGCAATATTTCTTGGAGTTTTGTGTTTGGGATCCCTTTCAGGAGGGGAACGGTGGATTCTTTCAATGACTATTTTGTCCTCTGAATCTAGCACTTCTGGGCAGTTTTCCTTGATGATTTCCTGGAAGATATTGTCCAGGCTCTTCTCTCCATCATGGGCTTCTGGCAAGCCAATAATTCTTAAATTTTCTCTCCTGGATCTATTTTACAGGTCAGTTGTTTTTCAAATTAGATATTTTACATTTTCTTTTATCTTTTCATTCTTTAGATTTTGCTTAACTGATTCTTGTTGTCTCATTGAGTCATTAGTTTCTACTTGCCCAATTCTAATCTTTATCAAATTGTTTTCTTCAGTTAATTTTTGCATCTCCTTTTTCATCTGTCCAATTTTTCCTGTTAAGGAGCTATTTTCTCCAGTTAATTTTTGAACTTCCTTTTCCATTTGCTCAATTTTCCTTTTCAAAGAGATGTTTTCATCAGTGAATTCTTTCTTTATAATTTTAAAATCATTGGCCAGTTTTTCTTCTATTTCCTTCTTTAGCTGTTCCAGGAGAGCTGCTTGTGCTTGAGAGCAGTTCATAGTCCCTTCTGAAGTTTCAGATGGAAGTACAGTCTCAGCTCTGACCTCTTTGGTGTTTGTGCTTTGATCCTTATCCCCATAGAAAGATTCTATGGTTCTTTCACCCCTCTGCTTTTTCTTGTTCATGATGCTGATTGAGTGTTGTGGCTTCTGGTTCTTTCAATCAGAAGCTAGAGAACTTTTTGCTGAGCTGATATGTGAAAAAGCTAAAAGCAGATTTTTGTTTTGTGTTTCCCTGATTAGCCCTGGGGTTAGCTAGTTAAGTGTGGAGGAGGAGTGGTCTGGTCACAGGAGATCTCCTCAGCTGAACTGAGGCAAAGGCAAGCTCAGGAGCTGGTGATCCCATCTGCCCTATTGGCTTTCTAATTCCCCTGGAGTGCTGAGGCAAGCCTAGATGCTAATGCATATTTCCATCCCTCCTGGGACTCCTCTCCTTGTGCTGAGGCTTGCCTGAGTCCTAGTGTGAGTTTTCTCCATCCTGGGTCCTCTGTGCTTCCAGTTTGCCTCCACCACAGCAGGAGGAATTCCCCTTAGCTATTTTCCTAGCTTCAGGTGTTATGAGACTATTATTGGTCCCTTTGCTGTTTCTACTGATCTGAGATTTTTCTGGGGAATATTTTATGGTTCTTTCATGGTCATCAAGTGGGGAGAAGAGAGTGTTTAATGATCACTCCACCATCCTGGCTCTCAGAAATTCAACTAGGTCACTTACTGAAGTTTAGTCTTCAGGTTGAAGGTCTCAGGAGCTGCTGTGCTGATACCTGGCGCTTGGTGGCTCTCACTGGCTCAGTTCAGCTTGTCTCCCACCCTCAGTGCTGCTCCACTGGTTCTGCCTGCTGCTCTCAGGTTTCTCAGGTCCCTTCTGCTCCACTACGCTGTGCTGGCCACGGTGCACTGTGCACTGTGGGCTCACCCCCTTGGAACAGATCCTTCCCATGGACCTTCCAGTCCAACCTGAGCTCTGAATCCATAACAGTCTGTCTCCCACTGGATTCCCCACCTCCAAAATTTGGTCAGATTCTCCTTTCAGAGGTATCCAAAGGAGTTTGTCCGAGACCTTAGGTGAGTCCTTGCTCTCACTCCACCATCTTGGCTCCTTCCTAAATTTTCTTAAATACCACAGATAAGCTCTTAATTCATTACAGAAAAAAAGGTGGATACATTGCTATATTTTGATTCAATTTGACAAACATCTTGCATATAAATAAATGTAGTAGAATTTAAAGGGGTGCTATCTACTCCTCTCAGACATGGTGAGATTTTCACAATATTAGTTTGGTTTAGCAAATAGCATTGAAAATCCCTGTAAAAAGGTAAATATTTTAAAACTAAAAACAAGTTTGAGTATTTGAATAATGCATGACTCCACCTCAGTCATCTACTACTAAACTCATTAGTTTATCTGAGTAACTCTTACTACCTAACATGGCTTTGAAGGACTAAGACACAAGACAGGTAGGTTTTGATGGTTGGGCAGGAGGGGGAGAACAGACTTCAGTTAGGTTCCTCAGTGAAGGACATGAACAGTCAGAGAGTCTCAGGAAATCTAGAGGAGCAGAATGTGGAGCACATTCAAAGGAAAGAAAGGAAAAAGTACCAAAAACAAAGCTTGCCAATTCAAGCAGTTTTGAGAAGTGAGAAGTGGGGAAAGGAAGAGAAATAGTAGAGAGAACTTCAGGGATGATGAAAGAAAGTTTCATATTAAAAATGGTACTTGAGGTGAGCCTTGAAAAGAGTTAAGCATTTAAAGTGGGAGAGGCAAAACCAGAGAACATTTCAGCCATGGGGGACAGTCTGGAAAAGGAAAAAGGAATGGAATGGAATACAGAGGGAAACTGCAATAAATCAGTTTCATTGGAACATAGCATGCTTAAAAGCAAACCATAGGATATAAGTCTGGAAAGATGGTCTGGGCCATAGAAATTCAATGTCAAATAGAAAATTTAAACTTTAAATTTTACAATAGAGACAATAAGGAGCAATTGAAGCTTTGTGAATATGAAAATGAAAGTGACATGATCAGATCCTTGCTTTAGCAGCTGTGTATAGGATATAAGTATATATATGGAAAGTCATGAAATGGACCATTAGTAAACTCCAGTTAAGAGGTAATTTCAGAGGAAAGGTAATATGGGATGGTGACCATGTGAGTAAAGAGAAGAGGGTGGATGGAAAGAATTAATGAGATTTGGCAACAGATTGCATATGGATGGTAAGAGAAAAGAATCAAGAATAAACACTGAGGTTATAAACCCGGGTGGCTAGGATGATTGTGTCCTCCAGAAAAATAGGAAAGAGTATAATAAATGGATTTCAGGAAAATAATGAGTTACATTTTGGATATGTTAAATTTAAGGTGTCTATGGAACAACCAGATGGAGACTGCAGCAGGTAGATGATTACTCAAGACTAGTCCTCAGGAGAGAGAAGAGGCATGTAAATTTTAGAGCCATGTGCATAGAAATAAAAAGTATCCTATGGAACAACCTAATGAAATCATCAAAAGAGGGTGTGTAAAGAAAAAGGAAAGGGCTCAGGACAGAGATACAGGTTACACTGACACATAAGGAATAAGACATAAAACATGATCCTACAAAAGTGAAAAAAAAAGGAATGGTCTGGCAGGCAGAAAGAGAACCCCAATATGAAAATGTAATGAAAATGTTATGAGAATATCCAGGAACATGTAGTAGTCAATGATGTCAAATACCTCAGAAGTTAAGAAAGATGAAGAGAGAGAAAAGACCACTAGATTTAGAAATTAACAAATCATTGGTTACCTTGGAGAGTGTTAGGTTTATAAATTTGCTTAAGGATACCTATGGTTGCAAAACAGTTAGAAAACATGTAAGACTTCCAAACCACATTTCTAATGATAGCTAAGACATATAAGTTTTGGAGTTTTTAAAGTGCTTTGCATATAGTTTCACATTCGATCTTTACATCAAACCTGCCAGGCTTTATTATCTCCATTATGTAGATTAGGAAATTGAGGCTGAGAGGGGCTAAGTGAAATAAGCAGCATCACACAACTAATAATAGGATAGCTGTCTAGAGATAGCATAAGAAAACAGGGAAACTGGGTGTAAGCAAAAGAAGAAAAACTTGAGAAAACAATATGAGGATTCTATTCTTTCCTTTACCTTCATCTTCAGAAAGGTATTTTATTTGTACATCCCAGCATGATAAAGATCCCCATGCTTATCACACAGCATTCATTGCTAATTAATCATATTAACCAAGAGTACTTTGAACCAAAAAACTTCATTCACAGAAGTTTCATCTTCAGAATGAAATATTTATTAAAAATGGATCTAACAGAGTCAAATTCAAATTGCAGTTGTTTTACTTTTGTAGTTCCTCTCTATTTCCACCTCTACTATGTTGTGTTGGCTTTTCTTCATAAAGACTTATTTATGTGATTTTGTGTCCTTATGAACTAAAGATGAAACAGGCAAGGGGGAAGGTGCATTAAATAATTTGCTAGAGCTGTTAGTGTGGGTTTCAGATAAGGAATCCTTAAATGATATTCTTACAACACTCTGAATAAATTAAATTGTAATTCTTATTATACATTACAGTGCCTTTCAAATTGATATAGTAATGCTCAAACTTAAAATACTAAAAGAAATGGATAGACACAATATTTGATTTCTCCTTTCTTCAGTGAAATATGGTAAAAAGGACATTGGATTTGAACTTGCGATAACTGTATCCAAATCTCAGGTCTCTATTACTTGTCTTACTCTATGCAAGTTACTTAAACCCTTTGAAGTTCTTAAAAAAAAATAGGAATTATCATACCTATACTGATCTCATGATCTCACTTGATTAAGTTGGTAGGAAGGTACTTTATGCACCTTAAAATGCTATGAAAATACGAGTTATTTTTTATTGACCTCCCTCATTCTCATTCAAAGTACTAATGAAGAATATTGTATATAGGACTTACACAGAAAACCTCAGAAAATTTCAGATTTCAAAATTTTTTAATTATCACACTTAACAGAGAAGAAAAAAATGGACTCAAAATGAACATTTAATAAGACTCATAAAGTATAGATCACTATAATAGATTATAAAGCACTGAACAATATAAAGTACTGAACATGGTTATGTGCTCACAAGATATTTACAATGTGATGAGGAAAATGAGGTGGAGGTAAATTAAGGAAGGAAAATAAGACTTTGCTCCTTGCTATTTTTAAAAATTCAAAACAATAAAAGTTCTGTCTCAAGGATACTAAAATATAAATTTGAAGAACTATGTCTATATTTACCAACTCATAGAAATATCAGAACAAAATGTCTTTGAGTAATAATGAACTTGAACTTGGAGCAACTAGGTGACTATAAGAATAAAGTAATGGGTCTGGAGTCAGGAAGACCAGAGTTCAAAACCAACTGTAGACACTCATTAGCTGTGTAACCCTGGCCAAATCACTTAACCTCAATTTGCCTTAATCTACCAGAAAAGGAAATGACCAATCACTTCAATGTCTTTGCAAGAAAACTCCATGGACAGTATGGTCTATGCAGTCAGATACGCCTGAATGAATGAACAACAATGATAATAAACTTGAAACTTTTATGACATTTTATCAAAAGACTACAGAATCTTTATGAATGATATTTAAAAAAAATAAATCACTATATATATATATATGTGTGTGTGTGTGTGTGTGTGTGTGTGTGTGTGTGTATATATATATATATATATATATATATATATATACTAGGAAAGTAATTTGTGCAGATCAATGACCATGTAATTCAACCTCAGAGCTAGGAATAGGGAAGTTGTATGCTTCTTTTCTATTTGCTAAGACCCTACCATTACAAATAATAACTGGCATTCTCTAGAAAGAGAGTGTCAGCAGTCATCTGGAGACTGGTCTATTTAGCCCTAAGAAAAAAGGTCATTTTCTATAACCATCGAATATTGATGTGAAATTGGTTAATGAAATACTCAGAAACTGCACACCTAGAAATAAGAAAATCAACAGCATGAATTTTGATGTGGGTATCAATACTTTCCTCCATCTAAACATCTGTGTCATGATGTCTCCTTCCACCATTATATCTATTTTCCTGTATACTTCTCTTTTCAACCATAGCCATTTGATGGTTTGAATAATCATAACAACTGATGAGAGAACCTTAGGCTATTTTTTGATCTCTAATTAGAACAAGTCTATTAGAAGAAGTGCTTTGATACATTAGGCCAGGACTAAAAGTCAACAGGTTATAGATAAGTTAAACAACAAAATAACTATAGATAGTACAATCTGCAGTGTTCCTTTAATTAATGAGATTATCACTTCATATCTTCAGACTGATCATGCTAGTAATAGTAGGAACAGCTAGTGATAGCGACAAGATAGCAAGGATGACAAACTTCCATAATGAGTGCTAACTACCTCCATCCCTTCTCTTTTTCTTCAGACTGTCATTCACAAAATAAACCCGAGGAAATAGAAATTATTTGGCCCAACAGTTATGGTGAGTAGAAGTAGAGAAACTGAAGAATAATAAGGTAGAGAATAGAGTTCTGACAAATATGTGTGGGAATGGGGTTTTATTAAGTCATTATAGGGCTCTGGAAGAGGGAGGGGACAAATGGTATTGCCTTACCTTTAGCCTGTATGGGCTTGGGGATAAGGATGTGTTTAAGTGACACAAGAAAGATTGAAAATCCAATGAATTTACAAAAAGTAACAAAGGTCTATGGTTTTTTGAATTACAAAATTTACCTTAGAGGCTTATATTAAATGGGTCATGTCAATGACCTTGCTTGCCAGGAAAAGTGAAGAATGCAATGTACTGAGAGGGAGAATCATAAACCATAGTGAGCAGAGCTGAATGTCAGAAAATATATCGAGGGGGTCTAGCACTGTATTCTAGAGGAGAGTGAACTATGTAGAACAGTTTTTAAAAAACTGAATTTCAAGAAGAAAAGTAAAGAAAAATAAATGATAAGGACCAAAGATAAGGAGCAATATTCAGTGATATCTCTTGGGAGCAGAGAAGGCTTACAATGAAGCAGTGCAGGGAAGACTATGGATAGGAATACCAGTAAGACACAACAAATAGTGACAACCACTGGCCATTGAAGAACTATGGGAAGAAAACAAAATATACACACGTACACACAGTCATGAAAAACAAACCTTTATCATCTTGAATTAGATCTTCACCCAGATAAATACTGTGAATCCTAGGGACTACAGACCGCTCTAGAATATATGCCACTATTTTCAGTGGAGTTAGTTGCATGTCCAGTCTTTTCCCATTAACTTGTAAATAAAGTTCTTCATACTCTAAGCCTCCTGAGATTGTAGACTTACAGAGGTATATAGTAGTTATCCATAAAGATTTCCAGAAACTAAAATACCTAGGTTACCTATGTTAGGACAATAAGACAGGAGAGTGAGAAGCATACTTAAAAGTATACTGAAGTCCCTTTGGATCAGGATGGAATAATTTACGCAAGGGTTATAGTAGTCATAATAGTAGTAGTAGTGGTGGTGGTGGTGGTGGTAGAAATGGTGGTAGTAGTAGTAGTAGTAGTGGTGGTGGTGGTGGTGGTAGTAGTAGTAGTAGTAGTAGTGGTGGTGGTGGTGGTGGTGGTAGTAGTAGTAGTAGTGGTGGTGGTGGTGGTGGTAGTAGAAGTGGTGGTAGTAGTAGTAGTAGT
>CM053771.1:176161117-176174443 GCA_028658325.1 Potorous gilbertii | reverse complement strand
TCTCCTGGATGTATTTTCCAGGCCAGTTGTTTTTCCAATGTGATATTTCATATTGTCATATTCTATCTTTTTCATTTTTAAATTTTGTTTTATAATTTCTTGATTTTTCCTAAAGTCATTAGTTTCCATCTGCTACATTCTAATCTTTTTTAAACTAATTTTATTTATTTTCAGTGTTCTACATTCACTACCATAAAACTTAGATATTTTTCCTTTTCCTTCTCCCTACTTCCCCTTCCCTTGCTGAAACAACATACAATTTTATATAGGTTCTACACATACATTCCTATTAAATACATTTGCATTATAGTCATGCTATGTAGAAGAATTTAAATGAATGGGAGAAATCATATAACAAGCCAAAATGTAATACAAAAGAAAATGATCTGCTACATTCTGTGATTGAATTCCATAGTTCTTTCTCTGGATGTGGAAAGCATTTTGCCTTAAAAGACCATTGGGAATTTTTTAAGTCCTTGCATTGCAATGAAGTTCCAAGTCTACCAGAAAAAAACTCTCACACATTGTGGTTGTTGCTATGCATGAAGTTCTCCTGGTTCTGCTCCTTTCATTCAGCATCAGTTCATGCAAGTCTTTCTGGGCCTCTCTGAAGTCTTCCTGTTCATTATTTCCTATAGCACAATAGCATTCCATTGCATTTATAAACCATAATTTATTCAGCCATTCCACAATTGATGGGCATCCCCTTGATTTCCAGTTTTCGGCCACCACGAAGAGTGCTTCTATAAATATTTTTGTACATGTGGTACCCTTTCCCATTTTTATGATCTCTTGGGGATACAGTCCTAGAAACAATATTGCTGGGTCAAAAGGTATGCATATTTTTGTAGCCCTTTGGACATAGTTCCAAATTTCTCTCCAGAATGGTTGGATCAGCTCACAGCTCCACCAACAATTAATGAGTGTTCCAACTCTTCCACATCCTCTCCAACATTTATGCCCTTCCTGTTCTGTCATGTTAGCCAATCTGATAGGTGTGATGCAGTACCTCAGATTTGTTTTGACTTACATTTCTCTAATCAATAGTGATTTGGAGCATTTTTTCATATGACTATAGATGTCTTTAATTTCTTCCTCTGAAAACTACTTGTTCATATCCTTTGACCATTTATCAATTGGGGAATGACTTCTATTATATTCCAATCTTTAAAGAATTATTTTCTTCAGTGAGCTTTTGGAACTTTTCCATTTATCCAATTTTGCTTTGTAAGGCATTCTTCTCCTCCTTGGCTTTTTGGATCTCTTTTGCCATTTGGGTTAGCCTATTTTTTAAGATGTTATTTTCTGCAGCATTTTTGGGTCCCCTTTAGCAAGGGATTGACTTGTTTTTCATGATTTTCTTGCATCATTTTCATTTCTCTTCCCAATTTTTCTTCTACCTCTCTTACTTGATTTTCAAAATCGTTTTTGAGGTCTTCCATGACCTGAGACCAATTAACACTTTTTTGGAGGCTTTTAATGTAGGACATTTGACTTTGTTATCTTCTTTTGGTTGTATGTTTTGGTATTCCTTGTTATCAAAGTAAGATTCTATAGTCTGATACTTTTTCTCATTTTTACTCATTTCCCCTGCCATTTTGTTAACTTTTGAGCTCTTTGTCAAGGTAGTTCTCTTCTTCCACTGGGGCTTAAGGGAGTATACTATCAGTTGCTAAATCACCCCACAATCTGTGGACCAAGAGCTCCAGAAATAGTCGCTGCCACTGCCCCTACCCCCGCTGCTGCTACTGCTGCTGTGGCTGCTATGGCTGCCAAAGGCTCTTCTGCTGGGGCCAGACAACTCTACTCTCTCACATAGGTCCTACATTTTTTTTTCCACTGATCTTCCAATTTGTCTTTGTCATTCTGTGGTGGTGAAGTCTGGAACCCAACACAGGTGCCAGTTCTTCTGAGGCCTGCTTAGGTTCCATCTCTGCCAGCATGAACCACACTAGACTGTGCTCTGCTCCCATCTCAGAGTGATAAATAATAGACGCTTCTGGTTGACCTTCCACTCTGTCTTGGGTGGGAGATTTCCTTCACTCCATCATTCTGTGAGTTCTGCAACTCCAGAATTGGTTTAGAGTCATTTTTATAGGTATTTAGCTGGGTTTGGAGGAAAAGTTTTAATAAGTCCCTGCTTTTACTCCATCATCTTGGTTCTGCCCCCCTAATGTACTTCCAAGTAAAACCACTCCTTGTGAGAGGCTTGAGAAAAGAAGCACAAAGTCACAGAAAATCTTGAGACTGCTACTGAGCAAAGATGTTATTAGTGAAGATGGAACCCTTTCCTGAACAAATATAGAATTACATAGTAGCATCATTAGATGTTGTCCTTTAGGTAACTCTACTATTCCTTCTTTTAGGTTCATTAAATCTTTAAGAGAAAACTGCTTAAACTCTATCTTTCCACTCAAAAGATTTAAATTTGAAGAACTGGAAGTAATAATATATGGCTATGTCACCTGCAAATAAAATTTTGGCTTAGCTAAATACTTCCACTTAGTCTTCCTTGTCACCAAAGTATGTAAATATATTAAAATATTTTTGAATACTTTTGTTTTTCTTAGATTTTATAAAATTAGAGATAAAGTATGAAAATGTATTTAGATATGTATTTATATACAATGCACATGGTATATGGTAATAAATGAACTTTTTTTAAACATATGACGCATCAGTTATTAAGACCCACAATAGTTGTCTGTATGTTGAGATTAAGGGACTCTTTGTTTGATTTATATATTAATACACAGGAAGGCAGACTAACTTAAAGAAAAGACTAAAGGAAATCTGCAAAATGATATCAACATAGTCACAAAAGAATGTCAATTACCATGTAAATAGGTCATGAGCTTATTGTACAGTTCTGTATGTCAGTATTCATACAATCCCCAAATACTAAAGGGAGCCAGTAACTGGGTCATTTGGAACTCTATAGCAACAAATTTCCCCAACTATTTTCTCTGTTCTTGTTATATTCTCTAAAATATAATATTTTAAACCTGGTTAGGGCAGTTGATCTTTTTCCATTTCCCAAGTGAATAGAGCCAGGACTATGGACTTCCAATGAACTTCATATGTCCCACCTGGAGACCAGAGAGTTATAGAAGCACTTGGTTCTTCTGAATACCACTAATACTCTCCTATGAGCAAAAGGAAAATGAGAATAGACAATAGAAGAATGTTGGGCTATGCCTGATGGAAGACTGTACATGAAATAAATCATAACAACAATGGACAGTATTTTACAAAAGCAAAGTTACAATTAGAAACTTCTGTAATAATTTAAATAAGATTTATGTTGGCATATCCTATGTAGACTTAAATATACCATGCATGTTAATAATACAAATGACCCCAATATATTATTCAGCAAAGAAAAATAATGAAGCCCTGTGACATATATTTGATCTGTTCAAAACTATTATGCTATCTTTGATAAATATTAAGTAGGCAATTAATTAACAATAATATTATTTCTCTTTTTAGTTGGTGTTATCTACTAATGTACATTGGAGATAAGGTTGTCTTAAAGACAAGATCTAAAATAGATATTAAAAGTCATTTCTATATGTGTAAGAATATTTAGGAGGGAAATGAGCATTTATTAAGTGACTGCCATGTATCAGGTACTACATTCAGTTAAAAGTATCTCATCGGATCTTCACATCCCTGAGAGGTAGATACGGTTACCATCATCCCCTTTTTATAGTTGAAGAAACTGAGGCACATGGAGGTTAAGTGATTTGCCCAGTATAACAAAGCTGGTAAGTATCTAAGATCACACTTGAACTCAGGTCTTTCTGACTGGCCAGTGCTCTATCCACTGTGCCACCAACGTACTGAAGTTTTCCTGACTCCAAAACTGCCTTCTTTCCATTTTACATACTATGCTGCCTCTCATGTTTTTTAAGCTGTCAAAAATAAAATACCATCTTAAATAAAGAGAATTACTGCCCATAAACTTCGATGAGAAAGACATAACATTTTATGATGTTCCCATAAAATTAAAATGTTGCAAGCTATCAAATATTTGGAATCAAATAGGAGCATTTTTTGTTTTCAAGATAAAATTTTATAACAGGATAATGGCAGAAATATCCATTCAATGGACTTTGCTGAGCCAACTTTACAATGCTAATATGAACTTCAGCACTGAAGCTACTGATCAGAAAATTCACAGCAAAAAAAAGTTTCACAAATAATGTATTTCACAATGTATTATTCTAAGCAATGTCTTATATTTGTATTTTTTTTAATGCTTAAACACTTTCACCTATATTTCATCATTTGAGCATTACAACAACCTTTCAAGGTAGGCAGGACGGGCATCATTTGTTTTTGTTTCACAGACAAGAAAACTGAAAAAAGAATTTCTGCAGATAATGGAGGCAATGTTGTATAGGGTTTCTCAATTCATTTACCTGTTCAATTGCTTCAATTTTCCACTTCATTTTGTGAGAGTAGACCATTTTGTGAGAATTCACTGAAGAATAGGTAAAAGTTACAAGTCAGAGAACATGTAGAAAATTTCATGATTTTCATAATGTCCAAATTATTATTTATGTGATAAAATCATTTCCAATCAATTAAACACCAGTCAACAATGAATGAGAAATATTAGATTAATCAGGAAGGACTGTAATAGCTTCCCAGGGTCATTGAGCATATTATAAATATGTGCCAGGCCAGAACACAAGCAGATACAAGCAGAATATAAAGCTGGAAAAGATATAATTACTACCAAGTAGAAGAAACCACCTTAATTTTTTTAAATAATATCTTATTTTTCCTCAGTTACATGTAAAAACAATTTTTAACATTTGCTGTTGTTTTTTAAGTTTTGGGTTCCAAATTGTCTCCTTCCCTGTTTCCTCTTCCCATCCTTGAGATGGTAAGCAAACTGATATGGGTTATACATTTGCAATCATGCATAACATTTCCATATCAGTCATTTTAAGGAAAGAAATAAAAGGAAGGAAGGAAGGAATTAAGAATGCTTAGGTCCACATGAAAGTGTCATCAGTTCTTTCTCTGGAAGCAGATAGCATTTTTCATCATGAGTTCTTTGAGATTTTCTTGGATCATTGTATTGCTGAGAATAAGTCATTCAGAGTTGATAAAACCACATTTACCTATGGGGAGATAATAAATTCAAGAAATATTTAAGTGTCTAGTATGTAGACATAGGTCCTTCAGACATAGGTACTGAGAGATATATAAAGTCAAATAGGACACAGTCCATAATTTCATGAAGCATACATTCTAGTTACCAGATTAAAGTAAGAGTTGCATTAAGACCCAAGTCCTCCTTCCCATGTTAAAGTCAAATAGGTCCTAAATTCACTAACAATAAAGCAGAAATGTGAAAGTCCAGAAGTTAGGCATGGAAAGACTAAAGTATATAAGTGTCCTTTTGTTGGGTGGGGGGGGGGCTGGAGTCAGTCTTCTTGATTGACTATTTCTGCATTACTGAACCAGATATAAACGACTTCTGAAGGTCCATTAAAATTTTGATGGACCTTCAGAAGTCATTTACAGATGAATATATCTGTTTCCCCTCAGTGAGCATAGATAATTGAGAGATAAAGTCAAAGATACTTAGTACTTAGAAAAGGTCAGCTAATGAAATAGAAAGATCACTAAGAGTCAGAAGCCCTGGGTTGGGATTCTGGTCCCATCACTGACTAACCTTAGTCAAGTGACTTCAGTTCACAGTGAAGGTTTCCTAATATGCAAAATGAGGATAAAATTTCATGCATTACCTTAAGTAGTGATTCTCAACCATTTTTGTGTCATGGATACCTTTGGCAAGCTGATGAAGCTAATGTGGCTTGTTACTGATGTTCACAGCAGAAGGAAATGCTAAATTTCAGTTTGAGAAAATTGAAATGTACTTTTTGCCATGCAACTTCATAGTACCTTGAAATCAAAGGGTCTATAGACGGCAAATGAAGAATCAGTGATTTATCCTGTCATTGTGAGAATCAAAAGGAATGGTGTAATGAAGTATTATGTAAAATGTATTTGTTTCAATGCCAGATTATAAATTCAAAAGGGAAGGGAATCATAAATATTTTCTTGTCCAGTTTCCTCATTTCATAGATGAGGAAGCTGATGCCCCAATGGTTCCCAAGTTCACAGAGCCACAAAGTAGAAGGTCAAAGATTAAATCCAAACTTTCTGATTCCAAGTCTGCTGGACTTCCATTATAACATACTTCCTCCCCTAAATAAGTCTAACTCTCAGTCAGTATGAGTATCTCTTCTAGGCCTCCTACAACCATGTTTTTAATCTTATTCAAAACTATTGGAGGACAAGGAGTTCTCAGGCTTCTTTCAATTTATAAAAACCTTTAATATTTTGTACAAATTTTGTACAAAGCAGATACTCAACACTTGCCCCCTGTCCATTGCAAACAAAGGGAAGCCCTCTCACTAGTCATGCCAATGACATTGCAGCTGATTTCTGAAGTACTTTTCAAAGTCCCTGGTCTTTTTTATACATGTGTCCTGTTGTTTCAGCTGTTAGATATTTGCGAACACCCTGTCATGCCCTTCCTTTGGGGAAAAGGGAATGATAGGATGCTAAAAGATCATGAAGCCAGAGCAATGGTTAAATAAAATTACTTGTAAGCCAGAAATAGCTCCTGAGGCCAATTCCCCAAATCATAGGCCAGGTACTTCAGGGGAGGAATACCCCAAGTTCAAGATAGGGTCACATCACTGAAAGGCCATAGATCATGAGCACCCCCACTCACTTGTCTTCCTTTATTGGTCAGCCAGAGGACAATTTCAAAGCATAGATACTTGATTAAATGGCATGATTAAGAAAGATAGCAGCAAAACGGCTCCCTCATAACTCTGGAAGCATACTGCCCCAGATACATATAATCTTAATGAGAAAACTGGTCATGTGTGGGATGCATTCAGAAAGGGGTTCACATATAGGGAAAAACCTAGCACCAGGACACAAAATAGAGGTGAAAGGAGCATGTGTGGCCAGGGCAAAATGCATGGAGAAGCAACTCATTCCTATGATGCTATATGGCTTCTTATGCCTTGCAATGGTTCTACTGCTCCAGTTGGACCCAATCCATGTCAATTTCAAACTCTGTTGGACCACTCTTATAATTTCTACTTAAAGCTGCTCAGCTGAATGTGTAGGCTCTACAGGACACTACTTCCCTGAAATCCCCACCAGATCCTGCTTCTCCAAATGCTGCCCAGTAAGTCACTGCTCCTCTCAAGTCTTTTCCAGTGTTGGTGGTCATAATCTACACTACTTTTAACTTCTGGCTCAACTGAAGTCATTTACTAATTATTCCTCTGGGAAGAACAGGTACCATCGTAGTTTCTCCCCACTTTGCTTAATTCCTATCAGATTTTTTCAGCTCTTCTAGGAAAGGCAGAAATCTATGCTCAGGAAATAGCAAAAAAAAAAAAAATACTTTTTATGGGGTTCTCCTGTCTCATTCCATCAGTCTCAAACTGTGAGCCTTTTCATTTCCTCAGAAGTCTGAGTCCCAGGTATCAAACTCATCAAATTAAAAGAAAAGTTTCTCCCACCTAGTCAAGCCTTCAAGTTTAATATTTTGTCTGACTTCCTGGTCCAATGGCTTGGGTCCCTCTATCAGAGACTTCACCCAAGTTTAAGGTCAACACTTCATATACTTGCCGGTTTTAATCTCCATTGGTTAGACTTTAAGTCAATTAACAATTGTCCCAATTTTTGAACTTTAACTCTTAAAGGATGAGGAAAAATGCATAAAAACAATGCCAAGGGAGGTGCACCCTTTTATCTAGGTATTTGTGACACTACTCTGTTTATTTTCATCCTGTCTTTCTGCCTATTCCTTCTTAGTCATCTTTATTTTACCTTCATCTTCCCTAAGGCTTAGTACTAGGTATTCTTCTCATCTCCTTTTTCACTATATCCCTTGATGGTCCCATTGGTTCCAGTTTGCTATCTATGTACATAAATATGATTTTTAGATCTATATAATTAGTCTTCCAATGTCACATCACTAACTGGTTTTTAGACATTTCTAACAAGATATTCAGTAGGTATCTCAAATTCAACATTCCCCCAATAGAAGTCTTTATATTTTCCCCAAAGTCTTCTTTCTTTCAAAATTGCCTGTTATTATAAGTAGTACTGATAAGGGCTGGAAGTGGTGAAGAGTAAAGGAACTCCAAGACTGGAATACCCTGTGTGGGCCATCTGGAGAAGAATTCACAGACTCAAGTATTGTCAAGATCAAGGTAAAGATTCATTATGCTTTTCAGTGGGCAGAAGTTCTTAGGGAACCTGCAACCTTAGAGGGGTACAGGTAAAGTTTATGTAGGATATTCTATAGTGAAACATCTGCCAAATATGCTAATTAGTGATTCAGGGTGGGAGTAGGGAGTGGTTAAGGAGTTTTTAGTTCTTAAAGGAACATGCACTTTTGGTATCTACTATGCAGGTATTTTACCCAGAGTTCATTGGGAAATAGCCCAAGGAGGGGCTACCAGGAGGTGTGGTTTTAGGCCTGAAACATCACTAAATCAACTAACGGTCAGAGGTTACTGAGAAATGCCCATACTGCTCTCATCAGTGTCTTGTTAGATAAGATAAATGTAAGGGAGTATACATATGTCTAAGTCTAAGAAACATGATAGGTCAGTGAGTAGTAAAGGTCATTATGACCCATTACACAGCCTATTCAGCCAGCACACAGCTGGTTCAGACTAATAAGTTCTATAGGTACAGCTGGCTGCTGTACCAGGAAAGGAGATAATGGTCATTGTTGGGTCAAGCTATCCTTGGGCTGGGGAGAAACTGCTGGAAACAGTGTTTCAAGGCTAGGAAGAAATGTGATTTTGAAAGGTAAATGAGATTTTAGAATTGGGGCCAAAGAATATGCACCCAAGTGGCACATCAGCACCACCATCATCCCTGTCACCCAAGCTCATAACCACCATTTCTTACTTGTATTCACCCTATATATATGATCTATTGTCAAATGTTTCTAGTTTCATATCTCTTCTCTATATTCTGTTCTATTTACTCATATGCTCACTGTCCTTATTCAGGGATTCATTACCCCATGCTTAGACTAGTGATTCCAGATACCTCTCCCTACCCTAAATTCCACCTCATTCCAAACCATCCTCCACTCGGCTACCAAAGTGATTTTCCCAAAGCATAAGTCTGACCAAGTCGCTCCTTTACTCAGCAAATTCTCCCTCTCAAATGAAGCATAAAACTTTTTTAGGCATCTAAAACCTTCTACATCCTAATCTAATTCTACCTTTTCAAAGTTCTGAGATTTCCTTACATTTACCCTTGTAAAAGTATATATCTAATTTTTTGCTTGTTTTCTTTCCCATTAGAATACAAACCCTTTGAGAGAAGGGGCCTATGTTTTGCCTTTTCTTATATCCCCATGCTTAGCATGGTGCCTAGCATATATTAAATGCTTAATAAATGCTTGTTGAGAGAGAGGTCCTTGTCTCCTCCACCTGCTTAGCCTCTTTCACTGACCATTCATATGCAAATATATATGCTTCTAAGTGACTTAAAGACCAACACACTCATACAGAATTATGCATATAAGTGGGGAGATTTTTTTTAAGGAATTTATTTTTCTAGTACATCAGATATTGTAAGATATTAACTTTGGGAGTTATTCACCAACTATAGTTAGTAAATACTCATAAACTGGTACTTGATGGCCAGTATACTAAAAATCTCTTTTGCAATCAAAACTGGTTTCAAATCCCAGCTCTATGACTTACTCCTCTTTGCAAATCACTTCAGTTGTGTGAATTTCAGTTTCCTCATCTATAAAATAAAGACAATCTTCTGCAATCTCCTCCACCTGAAGCTATGATACTAAGATTTTTTTCCTCTCTCATTTTCATTTTCTTCTCAAAAAACACACACATAATTATTTTCCCATCCAGAAGTATCTTTATCCAGGTAATATTGACCCTATTCCATGACTTGTTATGACATAGTTGTAGGGTCTTTTTGGATGAGACCAGTGATTTATTGATATAGCATATGCCTATTGAGGAAACTTTCTACCAGTGCAGCTCAGCACCTGCTCTGCAATCTGTAGACAGAGAGTTGTCTAAGGGCCACTAAGAAGTTGAGTGAATTTTCCAGGTTTACAAAGTCAATGTATGTCAGAAGCAGGACTTGAACCTGTCTTCCTCTCTCCAAGGTTGGCTCTGTATCCACTATGCTATACAAACACATGAGTAAACTTCTATAACCACTATACCATAGAAACACACGAGAAAACATCCCAATACTTCCTTAGCTCTTGTTAAGTTCTTGCAGACATTAGTTGTAGATTATTTAAAATGTAATTTAAGACTTTTTCCAATATAGTATTCTAACAAAAAAAACAATCATAGTATGGTGTCTATTAAGTTGCCACTGACAGCTTCATAAAAGGAATTTTCTGCCTTAGATCAAAGCCAAAAATGTTGTAGAAAAAAGGTAAAATCACTTTCATTCGAATGATCCAATGAGATTAGTCAGACAATACTAGGTTTGTGAAGTGACTTTGTTACCACAAATAATTTAGGACTGTCCTAAGACAAAGAAATATTGAGTACATTTGTTGTTGTCTAGACATATGATTGGTTCTTTAATGGCTGCCATGTACTATTGGGGGATTTTTGCCTTCTAATGGGCTAGGTTTTGTTACATGGATATCTGCCAGTCATGAAATACTTTAAGCCACCCCAATTACTTGATTCAGAAAGATGGCAATGAAGAATTAGAGCTTCATTACTTGAATACTAGTCTTCCTTCTCTTCTTGTTCCTAGGTCTGCCAGGGTGCTGTACAGACTTTGAATCCAAGGCACTGTGTTGCCAAATTATTTCAGCATGTTTGGATCTATTGGATGTCTCCTCACTCATGTGCACTGTAGCAGTTTGTTTTTGTTAGAGTACTTTTGACTGCTTCTGAATTGTGAGCAAACAAGAATACCAAACTAAGACTGACGGCTTCTAAGGAGGCAAAGAAAGCACTTAAGGATCCTTTGGGGGAAATACAAATCTGTGGCAAGTTGGTGACTACAAAGACCATCTTTGTGTTGATTATTTGTTGTTTTTTGCTCTAACAACAACGTCAAGGTGAGAGCACTTCAACGGCAAATTCTTTCAAGACAGCAAAATAATAGAGATTAATGCTAGTGCTTAACAAATCTTTTCCTAATTATGTTTCTCTGTAATTATTTATACATATGCCGTCCCCACTGGGTTCATTTCCTTTATTCTTAAGTTGGTATTCTGCGTGGTCAACAAAATAAGAAAGAAAGCACTGCTTGATCATTGTTTGATGTGTCTATGGTAGGTGCCAAGTCTGAAGAGGAATAGATAGATACATATATATGTGTGTGTGTGTGTGTACACATATTGCCTACTCCAGGAAAAACAAAGACATTTTAGAAGATGTTGCTGATAGAAAAATGACATATAATTTGCATAATGATGATCAGTGTTCAAATATATACTATTTCAAATGGTATTGATATTCTAGTGGATATATATGTATATATGTATATATATATGTATATGTTTCCAACATAATCTCCATGTTTTCATCATTTTTTATAGAGTTCCCTTTAGTATGTGTAATATTTCTAGGTTATATTAATTAAAGAATTTTAGATCTGAAATGGATTGTGTAGGTCATCCAATCTGATTCTCTAGGTAAGGAAACTTGGGGCTCAAATCATAGAGCAAACACAGAATTTCAGACTTGTAAGTATCCTTGGAGGTCATCTAGTAAAATCAATATATCTGGAGGCTCCTATTATTTCCCATTACTTGGGCAGCAGCTAGCTTGTATACACTGAACATGGAGTCAAGAAGACCTGAGTTCAAATTCTGCCTCAGATACTCATTGGTTTTTGTAACCCTGGACAAGTCACTTAACATCTCTCAGCCTCAGTTTCCTCATTTCTAAATATGCTGTTGTTTGTCTTTTATTCTCAAACACAACCAATGTCATCACAAATATGATGTCATAACTTGCATGTGAATTGGATATGAGTGTAGCAGATCTGTGTAAAGTCATCAGCCTCACTTTTCTCCTCCAGAGTTTTTGAATGTTTTACATATGATAACACAAAGGTCAAGACACTGATGAGGGCCCAGCATGCAATGGGTGGCCATGGATTTTCTAAATTAAAGTCTTTCCCAGGCCTTGACTTGTCTAAGACCACATCCATTCAATGACTGAGGTCTGGGCAACAGTTGAGATAAAAGATGGTTCCATTTATGACCACGAAGACAATATTCAGAGTTTCTGGCCAGAACAGAAAACAATTACTATTTATACTGAAGATGATAAGAGCACCTGCCTCACAGACTGTTTCAAAAATCAAATAAGGTAACATATGTAAACCATTTTACCTTAAAACTCTATGAAAACTCTGGTTGTTATCATCTTTGCTATTGGTTTTGTCATCCTCAAAAACTATCCCTAGTTGCTGCAAAGGTTCCAATCGAAGAACGGTAGTTATGGAGAAAGTCAATCTCCAAAGGGGGATCAACTGATTTTTAAAACACCTCGAATCATTAGAAATTTTCCTCAGCTTAAACTGAAATCTACCTCTCAGAAACTTCTACCTCGGGGGCAAGAAATGCAAGTCTAATCCTTCTTCCATAAGCCAGCCTTTCAAATTCTTGAAGAAACTTATTATTTTTAATCCTCCCCCCTTGAATCTCTCTTAATGGGTTGCTGTTAACCTAGATAAAAGTTTCATGTGGAAAATCTCAGGGCAGTTGTGTTTCATCCCATAACATTTTAATTAACTTGGATAAAGACATAGGGAGTGTGCTTACCAAAGTTTCAAGTTTTCAGAAAGTTTCAGAAACCAATAAATCAACATATATTTCTTAAGGGCTTACTACACACCAGGGATTGTGTTACAAGAGGTGGATTCAAAGGCAAAATAGTATATGCTTTCAACAAGCTTATATCATAATAGAAAATATAACAAAAAGCTAACAGAGATAGCTAACGAACTGAATGACAGAATCAAAATCCAAGAATATCTCAAGTAGTTATCATAATGAGCCAAATCTAATAAGATGAAATGCAATAGGGATAAATGTAAATTCTCACAATGGGGTTCGAAACATCAGTTTCACAAGTATAAGATATACATCTGTCTGAAAAAATAGCTGGAGAGTCAACCAAATTACAAATTCTCTACAAGTCAACTATATGATACAGTTGACCAAAAAAGTTAATGTAATTGTAGAATACACTAAAAGAAGCACAGTCTAAGAATAGGTAGATAATAGTTAAG
>CM053771.1:176150433-176161017 GCA_028658325.1 Potorous gilbertii | reverse complement strand
GTAGTAGTGGTGGTGGTGGTGGTGGTAGTAGTAGTAGTAGTAGTAGTGGTGGTGGTGGTAGTAGTAGTAGTAGTGGTGGTGGTGGTGGTAGTAGAAGTGGTGGTAGTAGTAGTAGTAGTAGTGGTGGTGGTGGTGGTAGTAGTAGTGGTGGTAGAGTGATAATAATTCATATTTATAAAGTTCTTCATGTTTTATACTGTTCTTTCCTAACAACCTGCAACAGATGGGTACTTAATGCAAAACCAAATTTAAAATCAAGTAAATAAGGATTTATTGAACATTCACTGTATGCCAGACATGGTACTAAACACTGGCAATAACCAAAAAAGGCAAAACAAAATAAAAAAAATTTGCTCTCAAGGACTTCATTGTCTAATGGGAGAGTTAACATGAAAACAACTATGCACAATTTGAGCTACACACAAGGTGAATTGAAGATAAGTACTGAGAGAGTGCAGTTATGGAATTATGGAGGATCATGAAAGGCTTCTTATAAAAGGAAAGATTATCAAGAAATCCAGGAGATGGATATGGGGGAGGGGGAGATTATAAGCATGTGGAATAGCCAGTGAAAATATATGGAATCAAGAGATAGAGTGTATCATGCAAGGAACAGCAAGGAGGACCAGTATCACTGGATCCCAAGGTAAATAGAAGTTAGTAAGATATAAGACTTGAAACATAAGAAGAGGTTGAATCTAGTAGGGATTTAAAAGTCAAGAAGAAAATATTTTGATTTTTAAGGGAAAATGAATCCATTGGAATTTATTGAATGGGTAACAGGCAGTGATATGGTCAGATCTGTGCTTTAAGAGATCATTTTGACAGCTGAGTGGAGAATTGGCTAGAGTAGAGAGAGACTTGAGGCACTGTAATAGCAAGCACTCTGGCACACAACCTGATAGCACAGATTCTTGGATCTGCTTTTATTAAAGGAAACCAACTTTTAAGGGGTCAATAATCTTCTTTAATTACATTAACTAGTTTAAGGGAAAAGCTAGCACACCGAATATCAGATAAAATACAAACACAAAAAATACAAGCAGAGAAATTTTCATAAAGACCAACAGACAGGGCTCTGACTGCCTGAATCAAAGCAATATTGCTAAACACTTAACATACACTACTAGATCAAAAGAACCTTTACATCTGAGCAGTTGGGGTGGGAGGGGTGTTTAACATATGGTTACTCAGAGTCTTGACCAGGCAAACATTAGGCCCTTCTCATAAGTGAGCCCCCAAAGTAAAATACCAACTCAGAGTATATATACACTTCTCAGAGCCAGAATGCATTACAACCCTCATGACTCAGGGCCTAATCAACTTAGCAGCAAAAGGTATGGAAGCCTTCCTACAAGCAAGCCTCCCTCTAACCAGGCTCCTCCCTAGGCAAGTCCCTCTCCCAATGGGCTCCACCTGAGGCCTATTAATGGTAGGGGAAGATCTTATCCCATTAACATTACAGAGCACCAGGGAAGAGAAGTGAGTGTACAACAGAGATTTTATGAAGACCTTAGGAATAGATTGGATGGGGTGGGAAAGGGGTGAGAAAGGATAAAAAGTTGAGTATGACACCTAGGGAAGATGGTAATGCCCTCCACAATAATAGGAAAGTTAGAAAGGAGAGAACATTTTAGGGGAAAGATAAAGAGATAGAGTATAGTTTTGGAAATGCTGAATTTAAGAATTCTGTGGGACATTTTAAGATATCCAAAAGACAGTTGCAGATGGAAGGTTAGAGGCTGGAAAAAAAGTTAGTACTGGAAAAAATTGATGTGAAAATCTACTGCAAACATTTGATAATTGAATCTAGGTGGTCTACTGAAATCACCAACCAAAGTAGTATAGAAAATAAAGAAAAAAAGTTCTCAGAATAGAGATCTGGGGGACATTCAGAATTTGAAGTCACAACCTGGATGAATGTCCAACAAAGGAGAATAAAAAAGGAGCAATCAGACAGGAAAGAGTAGAAAAAGGAAAGATTAGTGTCAAGAAAACTTAGAAAGAATAAAATATCAAAGGGAAAAGAGTAATTAAAAGTGACGGAGGCTGCAGAAAGGTAAAGAAGGATGAAAATCAGGAAAAACACATTAGATATGGAAATTAAGAGATCATTAGTAACTTTGGAGAGACTAGTGTTACTTGAATGATAAGGTCAGAAGCCAGATTATAGAATTAAGAGAGTAAAAGAAAAGAAGGTAGAGATATTGTTTGTAAATGGTCTTCTTAAGGATTTTACCAATGAAAGGGAAGAGAGATATAGAATGAGAGATAGTACATATGAATGAATTCAGTGAGAATTTTTTTGTTATGAGAGAGATATGGGGATGTTTATAGGCAGTGGAGAAATAAAGAGATTAAAGATAACTGAGACAGTGGATATAGATTTCTTTTGACCTACTGGGATAGATTTATGTGGATCAATTTATTAGTCTGACTTATGGTACAATCATTTGGGGAATTCATTATATTGCTTTTGTGGCAACAGTAAATAATATGCTAAATTTAGAAACTTTAAAGGTGTGAACCCTTTTAGATTGGGGGTTTTTTAAAGGAAGTCCTTGAACTTGTTTTTTTTTAATGGTAATTATTTCAATGTATTTTGTTGCTTTTGTCATCTATATTTTATTTTCTTAACTTAAAAATATTATTCTGAGAAAGTCTGTATATTTCTTCAGATTGTCATGTCAAGTCAACTAACATGTATTAGATGCCTACATACTGTACCTTCCAGGTACTGTGCCAACCACTGAAAAGATTTCCATTACACAAGAAGGATTAAGAACTTACTAATTTAGATGATATTTAAAGACATTAAATAACTTACATTTTTAACATTATTAAAATGTATATTTTAAAAGAACAGGGTAATTAATGGAATTTTTCTAACACTGATATTCAGCATCCATCAAATTCTAGATCCTGTCACTACAGTATTAACGTGGCATTTTGTTATTCATAATTAAGCTGGATCAAAACTGGAAAATGTCCTTTTTGACACGTAATAGATTTGTATTATGCTAAATAAATGAAATCACATGAAATACACAAAAAGTAATGATAATTAAAGTCAATGAATAAAGCCAAACATCGACCTTAAAGTCATTTGTGGATTTTTAATCATTGTTTTCGGCTAATTCTTGGTAAAGGTTATAGTTTAATCTTACCAATTAAGATGATCTGTTGACTAGTGTATAAATTTCCAAGTTATCTACATCTTAGACCCCAAGAATGTGGCTTAGGAATTCCATGTGAATACAAGTTCGCAGTAGGAATATTTATAGAAACAAAAAATTAACTTTCCACCTGCAGGGTAACCATAAAATTGCCCTAACTTATCAGAAAGAAGTGGGGGATGTTTGTGTGTTGAACAATTAGAGACAATTACATGAAGATTATATCTTTGTTCTCTGAGACCCCATGAGGAAAGGGACTGTTTTGCATCAGGTCATTCTGTGATCTGCTTTAGGTCATGGAACATAGCCCCTGGGATTCTACAAACTCAATAATCCGATGACTATGAATTAACACCAGGGCTATGGCATGCAGAGAAGTTCTAATGCATCATGAGAGATGCCATCAGCAAAACTAGCAGGGGTCAGCTTTATTAAAGTATTTTTACTACCCTCTGCTGATAAAATTCCATTAGTCCTTCATTTAAGCAGCTCTTCAGAAAGAGAATTCTCGGTCAAAATACATGTTGTCAGTTCTTGTCTTTGGGATTCTAATGGAGAATATTTTTGTCTTGTTATCCCTATTATTGATTTAAAGAGCTCTCATTATTCACATCTATAGGTTAAATGTGTATCTCACTCAGCAGCCTCAGTTGCTGTTGTGTTTTTGGTTTTTTCATAAAACAGTTCTGTGCAACTTGCTTAATACTTGTTACTTTTGAGCTCAACATACAACTCAACTTTGGGATTGATCTAATGTCATTTATTCTAAGAACATCAAATCCAATCTAAGTGTTGTTGTGTTACGTTAGTGTTATCAGGCTGTCTATATTTTAGAGTCCTGATTTTGAGAATTCTGCAATGCCATTTAATATTAAATATGGTTTTCTAGTTGTGCTGATAATAGTCACTTACATAGTGTTTTGTGGCTTACAAAATTGTGTGTGTGCTTGTGTGTGTGTGTGTGTAGTCATATGAGTCACACAGTAAGAGGAAAAACAACTAGAGTGGCTTACACACTATTTTGTGACTTTCAGAAGTCATTTAGCATTTTTTTCCCCTCAGTTTCCTCTTGTATAAGATGAGGGGGTTGTACTGAAGGGTTTTCAAACTCTCTTCTGCTTCTAAATTTATGATCTTATGCACTTCAATTATTTCATTTTTATGATGCAGAAACTAAGACTGAAAAATTAATTGACCAAGGCCCCACAGCTGGAGTCAGAATTTAAATCAAATTCTTTGGAATTCAAATATAACACTTTTCCTACTACAGCATACTGTTTTCACAAATAGCTAAGAATGTTCAGTTATGATAAGATTTAAAGAAACTAGTTCAACTGTGTCATTTTTCACATGAGAAATTAGCATCTAAGAGAGGCTTAGTAACTTATCAAGTTACCATGAAGTAGGAAGGAGGAAAGAAAAGAAGAAAACCAGAAAGGGAGAGAAGGAAGAAGAGGACATAAGGAAGGAAGGAAGGAAGGAAGGAAGGAAGGAAGGAAGGAATTACAGGATCAGAAGATTATTTTAATGGGATGCAACAGAGAAAACTTCATAAAACAAGGGTAACTGAGGTATATCTTAAAGGTTGGGTCATGTTTTAAAACATTAATATGATGGGGAATAGCAGACTGTTTAGGATGTCATATGTATTAACCTCTTATACTTATAGGAGTATAAATTTAGATCTGGAAAAGAAATTAGAAGCCAACCTACTCTCTCAATATTTAGATGAGTAAAAAGACCCAGAGGGACAGAGTGTCCAAAGTTACTCAGATAAAGTCTACAATGAGAAAATCATACACGTCACCTTACTCCAAAGCCAGTGCTTTGCCCTCTGTACCATGTCATCTCTTCTACATTCCATATTTAACAGAAATCTATTAATTTTGACCTAGCTTTCTCTTCGTTGATCAATCCATATTGTGCTAGATAGGTTGTTAAATTTATTTGAACTTTCATGAGTACAGTCACATTTGCTCTCTCATCCTTTTCATAATGTATAGAGGTAGAAAATGGGAACAATAGAAATAGAAAATGGAGACGTGTTTAATTCTCTTCTCCTTTTATGATATACTCTACCATTCAGCGTTATTATGCTCACTTAACTACACATAAACTTCTGCAACATCAAAAGTTCATAGGACACAGGGGATAATTTGTCTTTTTACATTCTGAAATAGAAGTATGAATATGGCAGAAGGGCTGATCTCCATGGGCTGACAGGTTTTTCATCTCTCCAGTTTAAAAAATTAGATGAAAAGAATTTATGTTCAATTTAATCTCAATTTCTAGAAATATAATGGAGTTTCTTATGCAGTAGAATAGATTGTCTAGAAAGACTGTCAAATTTTATCCTTTCAACAGATATATTTTTGAAAGACTTTTATCTATTTATGAAAATTGAAAGTGACTGTTCCTAAAAGATTAGAAGAATTTTGGAGTTCCATCTCAGGTCCCTGATTCTGTGAATGAATGCTAATTCAATTAAATTCAATAAATATTTATAAGTGCCTATAATATTCAGTATTGCTGCAGTAGAAAAGGTAATTTGCTATATGATAGATGTACCAAAAATAACTTACCTGTGTCCAAAAGGAGTTTATTTTGATTCTATTTGAAGGACAAATCACATATATTTGTAAATACAGTAGAAGTATAATTAAGGAGAGAATACACTAACAAATGGAAAGGGAGAAGGCAAGACTTCAAGGAGGAAATGGATTCTGACTGAAAACTTTCAGGAAGACAGATAGAAATAAAAAGAGTGCATTGTAGGCCTAGTGAATGGCATATGTGATAGTTTAGAAAAGAAGGAAGACACCTCATTTTTTGGTTTGGATAGAAATGAGAGGATATGAAGGAAAGTAGTCTGAAATAAGTCTACAAAATAATATTGTAATATCGATGGATTAAATAATAAGATACAAAGTCAATATTTTCACCTGATTGGTAATAGAAAATCAGTGAATGTTTTTCAGTATGGTTGCAGCATAGTGGCACCTTCCTTAGGAACTTTAAAGTCTTTTTGTCTCTTTTGTCTCTTATGGTATAAGGATATATCTTTTTCTTTTCCTTCTATGGTGGTCAGAATATTTTTGACTGAAATTATTGAAAACAAAATTAAATATAAGAATATTTACTAACTATGAATTTTGGAGTAGTATACTTCAATACTACTATCCATGTATGATCCCCACAATTTGAGGACTCACTGCAGTAATGCAAATTTCAGCCCATCTCCTCTATCTAAAATGTTAAAGGGCAGGGAAAGGGAATGGGTCTATCATTTCATTGAAATATGGAGATTTTCTGCAACTTAAACTCTTGGACAACTACTTAGGAAATGGAAAGGTTAAGTGTCTTGCTCAAGATCTAATAATATTGTAGTAGTCAGAATTTGAAAAGAAGTCTTCCTGACTTTGAGATCAGCTCTTTAGCTCTTATATATCACATTGCCTATCAAAATATGGGAATGAATTTTTAGTGAGTTTCTTGGATCTATATATATGTATGAACAGTGTGTGTAGGTATGTGTGTATTGTGTATGCATATATAAACATATAAATATGTGTGTACTTAAAACAATTTTTATAAAAGGATTCATTAAAAGTATTGTCTATATCTATTCATATTGAGTTTTACTTTTATATTTAAGACAATACACTATGTCTACAGTTTTCTTAAAATTGAAGCAACTCAGTATTTCTGGTATAAATCCAGCCTTTTGATCATCTACTACAATCCAATAATTGCAATGCATGAACTTTTAAATACGCTATTACACCTTCTTTGAAAATATTTTATTCAATTTTCTTGCATTAATATTCGCTAGAGTTATTTATCTGTGGCTTTCTTTCTCTTCTGTCTTACCATCTGGTTTGGATATCAAGGCCAAACTTTTGTCATATAAAACATTTTGTAAGACAACAAATCTCCATATTAAAAAATATATAAAAACCTCTAACATTAGAATTAATTCTTCTTTAAATATCTGATTGTAATCTGATTGTAAATTTCTCTGCACCTAGGCATTCTTTTGAGTTAATTTGTAACATAACAAATCTCCATATTTAAAAAGAAAAACAACAAACCTCTAACATTAGAGTTAATTATTCTTTAAATATCTGATAGACTTGTAAATTTTTCTGACCATGGGCGTTCTTGAGTTAGTATATGGGTTGTTTTGATTTGTTTGTGAAATTTGGTTACTTAATTTTTTTCGCTCTATTAAACTGGAAAATCTACACTTTTATAAATATTTATCAATTAGGCAAAATAATTTCTAATTATTTTTATTTCATGTTCATCTGTTATGAATTCATTGTTTTGTAATTTGATTTTCCTCTAATTTTTCTTTGGATCAACTTTAATAAGGATATATATTTTTAATAATTATTTTTATTATTTTCCATTTTGTTTATATCTTATTATATTTCTACAATTCCTATATCCTTTTTGAGGTTTTTATTTGTTGTTTGTTCAGTTATATAACTATTTCATTGACAATTCAATTTCTCCCCATTCACTTCTTTGGGAAATGCTAGATTACTGAGTAGAAAGAGCACTGGGCCCAGAGTCCAGAAAACCTGAGTTCAAATCTGGCCTCAGGTATTTACTACTTGGCCAAATCACTTAACCTCTCTATGTATGCCTTAGTTCCCTGGAGAAACAAATGTGAAATCATTCCATATAACTTTGCCAAGAAAACTTCATGGATAGTATTGGTGTGCCGTGGTCCAGAGGGTCACAAAGAGTGAGAAACTATTAAACAAATATGATTTCTTTAACTGTATCCCCCAATTTTTTATGGTGTCTCATTGTTGTCATGTCATTTGTTAAAATTACATATTAATTTTATTGATTCTATGACACACAATTTAAAAGAGCATATTTATGTAGACAAAGCAATAAGCATTTATTAAGCATCTTGTATATTCTTCAAATTGTGCAATGTGATGAAAGAAATAGTCAGATAATTTACAATACCACTTACAAATACCATTTACAGTAGTGAATTGATTCAATTGTATTTTTAAAAACAATTTCAGTCTTGTTTTAGGTGAATCCAGGACAAAAGAATATAATAAGAAAGTTATGGATATATGTATGACAATGACAAGGTTTTCTGGAACATTTGAAAATATAAGTTGAATTAATGTCATTTGTCTTTTATAAAACTATCAGACCCAGTTATAACTCATCTTTCCCCCCAGCAAGTTTTCCCCTGAACAAAGAAAAACAATTAAGAAAAATGAACTATCATGACTGCACCTTAGAGGATATGAAACAATCTATATTCTATACCAATAGTCTGCCCAAGCAAAGAAGAGAGGTGTATTTCCCGATCTCTTCTCCAATTCCAAAACTGTTTATCACAATTAAACATTGTTCAGTTTTGGCTTTTTTTTAACATTCATTTCAATCACGTTATCAGAGTGGTGTCAAATAAAATTTCCTGAATTTTTCTTTTTATCTCTCTGTATTACTTCATGTGTCTTTCCATGTTTCTCTTACTTTTTTCTATTAATTATTTATTAAATAAAAATGGTATCCTATTATGTCCATATTCTCCAATTTACTCAGCCATTCTTTAATTAACAGATTTTGTTTTGCTACAAAAAATACTACTATGAATATATTGGTATAAATGGCATTTTCCTTTCCATCTTTAAATTTGAGGCTATATATGCCCAGTCATGGAATATTATGGAAAAGTATATGAATATTTAATGATTTCTATCAGCGTGTAAACAGAAAGACTAGAGCAATGCAATTATATAGTGTATTAATATGTCCATTTTGGGGGGAGGGTCCAAGAAGGCGGAGTAGAAAGATTCACATATGCTAGTTCTGAAGCCACAGCCCGTGAATTTCCTATAAAAAGAATTCCCAACAAATTCTGGAGCAGTGGAAGCCATACAGCAACAGAGTGAAGGAGATTTCCGTTCCAGAGAACCTTGAAAAACTGACCCCAAGGGTCTGTTGCTCACCAGACAGGAGCAGAGCCAAGTCCTGCCCTGACTTGACCACGTGGCCCTGGGAGGAGCAGATCCAAGCAGGCTTCAGGGATGGAATCTCCAGTGGCCATGAAGGTCCCTTCACCCAAAGGCTCACAGGTCAGTGAGAGAGACTTTTGGAATGGCTGAGATGGGATCGAGGTGTCTCCATAACTCAAGCCCCCTCAGGAGGCAGAGGCAGAAGCCGAAGGCAGCCAGAGGCTCCCAGAGTAGGCAGGACCTCATCAGGAACTTCATTACTGAAGGTCTCTGCATAAACCCCCTGAGAGAACTGAGCCTGGGAGGCGGGCATGCCCCCACTTGAGAACCTGAACTTAATCTCACTGAATAGCAGTCCCACCTGCCATTGAAAGCCCTGAGGCTGGGGAGCAGCATTTGAATCCCAGACCCCAAGCACTAGCTGGGCTGACCAAGGCCAGGGTGGAGAGGACTCTCAGAAGTCAAGTAACTGGCTGGGAAAATGCCCAGAAAAGGGAAAAAAAATAAGACCATAGAAGGTTATTTTCTTGGGGAACAGATGATTGCATCATTTCTCTCTGACAAACAAAACCAGTGCTTACCACATTGTGGCCAAATTCCAGAGTTCCCAGGTCAAGGAGAAAATATTGCAAGCAGCTAGAAAGAAACAATTCCAGTATTGTGGAAATACAATCAGGATAACACAAGATCTAGCAGCTTCTACATTAAGAAATCAAAGGGTGTGAAATAAGATATTCCAGAAGTCAAAGGAACTAGGTCTAAAACCAAGAATCACCTACCCAGCAAAACTGAGTATAATACTTCAGGGGAAAAACTGGCTTTTCAATGAAATAGATGCCTTTCAAGCATTCTTGATGAAAAGACTAGAGCTGAAAAGAAAATTTGACTTTCAAACACAGGAATGTGAAGAAGCATGAAAAAGTAAACAGCAAAGAAAAGTCATAAGGGACTTACCAAAGTTGAACTGTTTACATTCCTACATGGAAAGACAATATTTTTAACTCTTGAACTTTTCAGTATCTCGCTAGTTGATGGGATTACACACACACATACACATACACGTACATATGTGCACACACATACACACATGCACACACACCGAGACAGAGAGCACAGAGTTAATTGAATATGGTGGGATCATAACTTAAAAGAAATCAAGGTAAACGGTGACAGAGAAATGAAGTGGGAGGAGAGAGGGTGAAATGGAATGGGATTAGTTATCTCTTTAGAAGAGGCAAGCAGGAGACTTTTCAGTGGAGGGAAAAAGAGGAGAACTGAGAAAAAAAACATGAAGGTTACTCTCATCACATTCGACTAAAGGAAGGAATAAAATGCACTCATTTTGGTTTGAAAACCTATCTTATAATGCAGGAATGTGGGGGAGAAAGAGATAAGCAGGGTGAGGAGGATGA
>CM053771.1:176018603-176150333 GCA_028658325.1 Potorous gilbertii | reverse complement strand
TATTAGGGAAGTCATTTGCAAAACTACACAGATATGGCCTGTATTGAATTGCCTGCCTTTCCAAAAGGGAATGGGTGGGGAGGGAGGGATGGGGAAAAGTTGGAACTCAAAGTTTTAGGAACAACTGTTGAGTAATGTTCCTGCTAGGAAATAAGAAATATAGGTAATGAGGAATAGAAAGTTATCCGGACCTACAGGACAAAAGAGAAGATGGAGACAAGAGAAGGGAGGGATGATAGAAGATAGGGCAGATTGGTGATAAAGGAAATTACAATGCTCGGTTTATTGGGGTGGGGGGTGGGGAAAAATTGGGAGAAAATTTGGAACCCAAAATTTTTCGAAAATGAATATAAAAAGTTAAATAAATTTATATTAAAAAAATAAAAAATATGTCCATTTTGTATTTTTGAGGGGCCAAACTTTGCAAATATAAAGGTGATGTTTTGTGTTATATTTTTAAATTTATAACTGATAGGATTTTTTTCCTCCTGTTCACATCTCTTGGCCATTTATAAAATTGGGATATTGTTTCATGTCATTAAATAACAAATCATATATCATTTCTATGTTAATTTTGAACTCTGAATTCTTTAAAATTAAGTTATTTAATCTATAAATTTTAATCCTTTCTTTAATAGTCATTTGTTGGATATTCAGTTTTTATTGTGGTGCATTAAGGATGTATTTAATAATACAAGGTTTCTATGCTTATGAAGTCTTTATACCATAAAACATGGTCAATTTTTATAAAGAAATCATGTACAAAATATGTACTTCTTTCTATTCACATTCAATAATCAACAGATAATTATAGTATCTAATTTTTCTAAAATTCAGTTCATATCCTTAATATCTTTCTTGTTAATTTTTTTGGTTAGATTTGTCTAGTTCTGAGTAGGATACATTAAGTTCTCCCACTATTAAAATTCTACTCTTTGTTACTCTCTGTAATTCAAGATTATGTGTCATTACGTGCCCATATATTAAGTATTGAAGTTAATGCATTATCTAGAGTACATGTCAATAAAGAATAATGTCTGTGTTTGGCTCCTGTCGTGAAGTGCCTGAAACATATCAGGTGCTATATAAATGTTTATGTCTTTCTTATTCCCTCTCCTTCTTTTGCTGTTGCTTTGTCTGAGATCATGATTGCTAGCCCTGATTTTATGAGTTGAGTTGAGATTTTTCTCCATCTCATTGTAATAGTATTAATATTTATGATTCAAGTGTGTTTCCTGTAAAGAGCATATTGTTGATTCTGCTTTTCACTCCATTCTGCTATCATCATCAATTTTATTGGAGAATTCATTCCATTCACATTCATAGTTACAAATATTATTTCTGTACCTCCAGCCATCCTATTCATTTTTCATGCTTTTTCTTATCATTGTTCCCTACATCCTCTTGGTTATTTATGCTAACCTTACTTTTCTTTTAAAACCCACTTCATGATTTTCACTGTGGTCAGGGTTAGTTTTGCTTTTGACTAACCTTTCAATGAATCTGTTCTCCCCCTTTACTTGAACCCGTCCTCCCTCTATTACCCTCCTTTACCATCTTTCTACTGGATCCTGTATCCTGTTTAATGCAATTCTACACATTTTTTTTTCACATATCTCCATGTGTTTTCTATCTTCTTTGACTAGAAGGCTTGATGAAAGTAATGCTTGATAGTTACCTATTTCCCCAGACCTTCTTCACTTATTTAAGACTTCTACTTGCTAACTCTCATTATGTAAAATATTGTGTCTTACCCACCTTTGTCTTTTTCCCTTATTTCTTTCTTCTTTTAAGATCAAGAGAAAATAATGAAACTATAGTCAGTCCTATATGTCAATTGAGTCTCATTATGATACTCTATAGCCTTAGGGTTCTGAAGGGATGGTTTTATCATTCCTCCAGTTAGATTATAGATAGTTCATCCTTTTAAAGTTTCTCCACAATTCTCACATATTTACTTTAAAAAAATATCTCTTCACTCTCATGTTTGCATGTGGTCTTTACATTAGGAATTCTTGGAAGTCTTCTATGTTATTGAAAGTCAATTTTCCAATTTTTATGATTATACTCAGTTTTTCTGAATATCTTAGTCATGATTGTAGGCCCATATGCCTTGTGGAATATTGTATTTCATGTTGTTGCTTTGAAATGGTAACGGTTAAAATTTGCATAGCCTGGATTATGGTTTCTTGGTGCTTGAATTCTTTTATTCCGATTGCTAACAATATGTTTTCCTTTGCCCTAGAGGCTATAGTGATTTCTTTCAGGAGGTGATCATTCTATTTTTTTTTTATTTTGAATTTGTCCTCTTGTTCTAAGATGATATCCATGTTTTGTATCTGGTTATACTTTTAAGGTAGGTCAATGATTCTTAAATTATCTCTCCTTGATCAGTTTTCTTGGTCAGTTGTATTTGATGTAAAACACTTTATGTTCTCTTTTCTTTCCAGTATTTTGATTTTATATTTTAATAGTTCTTGTCTTAGAGAAATACTGATTTCTATTTGTCCCATTCTAATATTCAGAGGGTCTGTTACTGTGAAATTGAAAATTGATACCTTAGTTTGTTCCATTAGAGCAGTTAAGTGGCATAGTGGGTAGAGTGCTGGACCTGAACTGAGGAAGACTCATTTTTGTGAGCGCAAATCTGACCTCATACACTTAATAGCTCTGTGATGGTGGGCAAGTTTGCCTCAGTTTCCTCATTTGTAAAATGAGATGGAGAAGGAAATGGCAAAGTATTCCATGACCTTTGCAAAGAAAATCCAAAATAAGTGACAGAGTCAGAAATGAGGGAACAACATTATTCTGTATTAATTTTTGATTGAGAATTGTGTATAACCCATAGAATCAGTACTTATGAATTACATTGACTTAAAGGATAGTTTGACTATTTAACCTTAGAAGATTTAACTTCTTTAAAACAAAAATTGAGTTCCCTATTTTTTCCAGGCTGCAACTTGGACTCTTTCTGCAAAAGGAAGGGTGCAGGGTTGGCAAGAGGTGATGATTCACTCTAGTCAGATGTTTTGCTTGGTTAGTCATAACTCATGGGTTCTTTGACACTGGAATTTCTAGAGAATGTTGATTAACTCTGTTGTCATGAGTCTGAGAAATATCCTCCTATGAATCAGGCTAAACACGAGCCCAATCCACACCTTTACTAACTGTATAAAAGATCACTCTGTGCTGATACATCTTTGTTTGCCGAGGGGCCATTTATCTCTTTTACTAGCAACTCCCAGTCTTGCCCATAAATAGGTTATGCTCAGAACTTTTGTGCCTCAGTTTTTCTTCATCACAGATTTTTATTGTGACATTATTTTGGTGAGATTTTATACCTCTTGTTCTAAAGCTGTTAATTCTTTAAATCTCACCTCCATTTATCTCACTTTTTTCCAATTTTTCTGCAGCTCATTTATCTAATTTATATCATTTTAAACTCTTTTCTTAAACAATTGTATCATTTATTCTAGGAAGTCTAAATGATGTTTTTCAAAGTTGTTTGAGGCTTTATTTATATTAGTTTTTATATTATTCTCTTCTACAATGTAACTTGTATCACTGGTATCAAAATAGTTCTTTATCTGTTTGGCTTACTTAGTATTCCAATCTTATTTCCCATATTATAACTTTGCTGTAGGGATAGCTTTGTTGGTGGAAGTATAGTGGCTTTGTGTGATCCTGTCCTATATCCCTGATCCTGTATCTTCCTTGCTGAGGTCAAAGCAATAGAACCTTTCTTATTTTAGAGCAGCAAAACTACACTGTTGTTCTTCTGCTTCTTGGGCTGGCTTAATTTTCTCTCTCTTGTCTAAGAGTGATTTCTCCATGGTCACCTTCTTCTCCCTGGGTTCTGGTTTCAAGAGGTCCTCCCCTGTTCCAGAGGTCCTTCCATGGATTCCTGGCTTTGGGTTGAATTCATTATCTTATAACTGAAAAGAACTACTGAAATTTTTCCTTTGATTTCTGATCACCGTTACATTCAGATTGGTACTCCTAGGAGATCAATCAATTTACTATAATTATCAATCAACATTTATTAAGAGCCTGGTATGTGCTAAGTACTGTGCTAAGTACTGGGGATATAAAAAAAGGCAAAAAATAATTCCTGCCCCAAGGAAAACTCCCACAGAATAGTTAGTTGTAGGTGAGCTAGGCTGTACTATTGTTTCCTGTTTCACCATCTATTAATTGAAATTACTGTGTTCATTTGATAGAATTCAATTATAAATGCATCTAAATCAAAAGTGGTTTTCCCCCTCATTTTGGTGTTTTTATTTTTTGGTTGTCAATTTTTGGAGATTGAATGACTTGAAATTCTTAATTTTTTTATTTTGTAAAGTTTAGTATTTTATATTTACGCATTCATCGTTTTCTTTTGAATTCTCATTTTGTAATAGTAACGAGTAATGTGAGGTGTAATGATTTTGTGTTTCTTCTTAATTTGGTACAAATTCATCTGGATCATTTTTGATAATTTAATTTTTTCTTTCTTTTTATTTTCATCATGTAAGGTAATGCTTTGTCAACTTTGTTAATCTTTCTGAAACCAACTCTTTTTTTTCACTTCTATGGTCTTCTTGTTTTCCATTTTGTATTTCTCTTCAAAATTTCAAGATTTCTTCATTTATGTTAACCTGGAATATGTTAATTTTTTAGGTTTAAAAAAATTACATGCTCAGTTTATTAATGTCCAAGTTTCTATTTTGTTAACATATTCTCTGAAATATAATTTTTTCTATGAAGTTTCCTTTAGCTATATCATCAAAAAATTGATTACACTGACTCATATTTATGATTATATTTTATACAGCTGTTGGTTGTTTCCATAATTTGTTGAACCACTCATTCAGAATGTCATAACTTGACAGACATTATTCTTTATTAAATGCTACAGGTCAAGATACATAGAACAAAATAAAATGTACTGAATAAGAAATGTACTAGAATGCAACCTCTTCTAGAGAGGGCACAGTACATGTTTTTTTTTATGTTTGTGTCATCAGACTAGCATATTTCCTCTCATATAGTAGGTGCTTAAGGTTTTTTAAAATAGTTTTTAAATCACTGGCCTTGATGGCTGTGGCATAGAAAAGTTATAGGTTCAATCTGCCTTCAGCATTTCAACTTCATTATTCACAGAGCAAGTAAAAATGATTAGAGATGACAAATTGTATTAAATTTTGAAATAAAATAAAAAAATCATATTTTCAAACATTTAAAATTATTATGGAAACATTTGCATTTAACACCTTAATTTCCTTTAAGGCACAATGAACCCCAGTGAGTTGGACTACAGGGACCATAATGTACTGTTAGGAATCTTAGTGGATATGCAGAATTCCTCTTTGCTCTTTGGTATCTGAATTCTTACACTGCAAAGACAGGTATTCTAGAAATTCTTTTGCATTATTTAAAGTAATGCTAATATAATCCTACAGAGAAAGAGTACTGTTATGCATAACTTTTCAAATTTCCACTTGAAGTGTTTTTCCATTTATTAATAGAGCGTTTCCATTATTTTGTACTTTGTTGTATCATGGTGTAGGAGGTTTTGATTAGAGATGGCACTAATTACAAGTAAGGATAATTTAACAGATGGATGATAAAGAGGTACACTGAATCACTATTAGAATACACACTAAGAAGACAATATAGGTACTATCCATTTACTGGGCAGAATGTGTATTTTTCAAAATATAGTCAAAAGATAATAAGAATGACACATACTTTAAAAATATTTTTAATAGGATAGCTTTTCAAGTGTCTACTTCTACTAATTGGTTCCCAGGATGTTCTTTTTTTTTTTTTTAACAGATATTAATTATAATTCCCCCTCCATTTTACATATAGGTATGCCTTCACATAAAGAAAATCAAATGTATATAAAATAGTATCTTCAAAAGTTATCAATTAAAAGAATCAGAAATATGTACCTAATAAAATTATTCTTGTTTTATAAGATAATTTGATTTAATGTTATGTTCTCCTAGGGAACAGGGGGGGAGAAAGTGTAAATGTTTTAGAATATTACATATTTGAAAGAGCATCAGAATCCCCCAAGATAGAATCATAAAGTCAAAAGAGATCCTAGAAATCAAGTCCATTTATAAGTAAGGAAATAGGGTATCAGGCATGTAGGCAGCAAGGCAGAAAAAGTCAGGCTAAAGAGCTGCAGTCTGTTACTAACAGAACATCATTCAGGAGATAAAGAGTTCTTGAAATTGGAATAGGACAAGAAAATTATTTGGCTTACAAAAAAAATTTCACACACAACTTTTTAGGAATACATCTATTAAGTAGAAAGTATAGCTATATATACTATAATATCTATCTATATGTATGCTATATACACACATATGCTACTAAATTGCAAAAAATATTATATGGTATAATAACAAATAGGAACAGTAAGATTCCAGAAATCTATTTTAGGAGCACATAGGTAGCAACAGGAAGATTCCAGAAATCTATTTTAAGAGTTTTTTAATCTCTAAGGGTCTATTTTCACATGTTATCCTAACAGACTCATATTCTATTTAGAAGAGTGGTTAATATATACAGCTGACCTAGAAATTTCTCTGACAATCTCAGGTTTTCTATGTCTATCAACATCAATGTCTTACATTTTTACACATGTAAGACACTAATAATGTACTTGGGCAATATGTGTATTTGTGCATACATACATACACACACATATATGCACATATGCACATGCAAGTGTTAACAACAATAAGAACAACAGCTAATTGTTCATACAGTGCTGACTATGTACCAAGTACTTTTATAAGCATTTCATAATTATCTCATTCAATGTTTATAATGATACATGTGCATGCATGTCTATATGCACAGGCATATTTTCCATGACTGTGCATGCATGCATTCATTGCATGCACACATAAATATGTTCACATGTACACATAGATGTGTGTGTACATATATATGGGGAAGTATTTAAAATAGATTTAGTATATTTATAGAAAATATGTATATATATATAATACATGTGTAATATGTATGTGAATATATATATTGTACACGCATATAAAAAAGATAGATTTTCTCTCACTAAATATAATATACATATATTCATAGCATGTGCGCATGTGTATATGTGTGTGTGTGCCTAACATTAGTTTAAGGAACTTCCAATGATGAAAATTTCTCTAGTCATTTAAATAGGTACTGGTTCTATAATTAATAATCTTAGAGTTGCCACCTAGGGAACTGAGAATTTAAGTGACTTACCTCTTGATGGTATTAATAATGGTTCAATATCAATTAACACTATTTCCTAGTATGGTAAATCATTCCAAGCAGAGGAATGTAAAAAACAGAACGTAGGTAACTTTCAGGGTCTATCTAGCACAGTGTCAGGAACATACCAAGTGCTTAATAAATACTTGTTCACTAATTAATATGTTTGTGAAGAGAAACCAAGTCCTTGATTAATCAAAGATGGTTCTAATGGCACTCATATACATGACAATGTGCCTGAAAAGACTCATACTTCAACACTTTATATGCCCAATATAATGTCAATTATACATTATTTAGGGTTTATTTATTTATCTATTCATTCTTTCATATATTTTTCATGGTTTAAAATTTTTATTTCACCAGTGTTGGAAATGGTCATAGTGGATACTTCTCACATCATTGCAGATTGGGAATTCTTTTATAGTTTAAAGACTTAAAAGTTGACTTGCACATTAAGCAAATTATAATATTCTACCCAAAATACCACTTTTTGTTGTCCTTTAAATTTTAATTTAAAATATCATTATTTTATTTGTGATCATAGACATTAGAATGGTTTAGTGAACTAACCCTTGGTTCTAGTTCACACTGTACCACTTTTTAGGCATGAGACCTTGTAAAGGGATACAGGCTCTGGAAAACCCCTCTGAACTCTCCTTGAATTTTCCCATAGGGTCAAGTCTCTGTCCTTCACCTGAGGTATCTACCCAATCCAGTAAACCTTTCAACTAGCCTTTCATTGTAAGTCTCTGAGATGGGAATGAAGCACAGTGGGGAAAAAAACAAAAAACAAACACATTCAATTCAGAGTCAGGAAATTGGAGTTTTAGGCCTGGTTCTGACTCCACCTAGTACACTTCACCCTTGTCTGTCTCACCTTCAACACCATGTAAATAATTGGCTGGATTGGGGCATTTTAACTTTCCTGCCAACCCTTAATATTCTATAGTTTCTGAGGACCTATAAAGATTTAAAATGTTATGAAACCTCTAAGATCTGGCATTACTTAGTCTGGTGAAGTTAGTTAATGTGTCCTTATAAATATCTCTTTGTCTTTCCTGGTTTTGGCTTCTCCTCTTCAGCAGCTCTTAAATAGCTATGTGAGCATTGTACTGTTCAGAGAGTACAGAAAAGAGATAGAGACAGACTAGAAGGTAATAAAGAAAATTTCTTTACTATGATGTCACAGTTTATCAGGTGGAACTTGTTGAACTTTATATTAAATAGAACTATGGACAGAATCATCACCCTGAGGATAAATACTAGCAAAAAAGTATGTTTTACTCTTCAAAAACTGTAGATAGAATATGATCCACAGTGAATTGGGAGGATATTTGTCATCATTGAAAATCATTTAACAGGAGTCAAACTTGACCTTGAAAATATAATCAGCTACCTATGGGAAAACTGTTTACAACTCCATGGGAATAGCTTTTTTGTCCCTTCATGCAGTTTCAATTCGGAAGCATCAAAAGAGCATCCTTGTTTTTTCAATAACTAAATACACAAAAAGTATTTTTATTTGGTTTGGAAAGTTACAGAAGTAGTAAATGATACTATAAGGAAGTAGATTTACTGGCCCTTTCCAAGAAAAATGACAGAATTGATTTGATTATGAGTCCAGAACTAAAAGTGAAGAATGGATAAGATTGTTGGCTATCAGGATAGAAGACCCTGGATGCAAGAGTTAAATAATCGGAAGCTTGTTTGAGGAGCCAGGCAGAGATATGGCAGGCAAAAATCCGTTTGGGTAGTAAAGTGAAGTATAGTTGGAGAAGGTATTAGCTGTTCTCAGAGTCTAAGACAAGTATTTATCAGGATTATAAAGAAGTTCCTGGAAATAAGTTGCCATGAACAAGTAGGTCTGAAAATTTTTGTCATGGACTCCTTTACAATCTTACGAACACTATGGACCCCTTAGAGTTTTGTAAATATCTCTTACTGCATTAGGATTCATTTTTATCAAATAAATATAAAAAAGAAGGAAATATTACACATACAATTGAAATGACAGCATGTTTGACCAGATGATTCACTGTATTTTTATCACATTTCTCTAAATATCTGTCTTTTCTTTTTAATGAGACTCATTGTATGTGATTTATAAAGCTGTTGAACAGGTTTTGATGTGGTAAGGTGACTAACTGTTCATTGTGATGTAGTAGACATCATGCAAATTGAATCACAAATGCAATTTCCTTTAGGAACTCACAATCGTCTATTGGGTGCATGCTTCAAATACTTTGAAATATCTATATTACTCTCATGAGTGCAGACACTACCTCTTAATGCTACCTCTCCGTATTCTTCACATTGCTGTGGTCCGTTTAATTTAACACCTGAAGACACGTCTTTTGGTCATAGAGCAAGAGTCAGAGGAATCACAGGTTCCAACTACTTCAATCCCTTCAATTTTCAGATGAGAAAACATAGGTCAGGTAAATTATATGATTTGCCCAAGGTCATGCTAGTATTAAGCATCAGGAGTAGGATTTGAACTGATTCCCAAAAGATAATATTCTGCCAAAGTGTTAGTGAGGATAGCGCTGAGATGACATTAAAGCATTTACAGGTCACCTTTCCCAAACTTTGAACTTTATTGTCTTCTCTCTCCTTATTATTTCATATTTAGCTTGTTTCTATATTGTATTCCCCATTAGATGGTGAGCTCCTTGAGGGCAAGGTCTTTCTTTTGCCTTTTTTATATCCCCAGGACTTAGCACAGTTCCTATTCCATGGTAGGCTCTTAAATGTTTATTGACCTACTGATAGATTGTTAGCCTCAAGAATGAACTGATAAGTATGTAAATTTGAAGGGGAATAATATATTTTGAATTTTAAAATATACTTAGAGATCATCTAGTCATATCCCCTCATTTTAAAATTGAGGAAATTGAGGACAATATATACTAAATAATTTGCCCAAGTCCCCACATGTAGAGTGATAGAAAAGTGGATTTGAACCAAGGATAAAACTCAAAAGTCAGGATGTTTTCTATTGTTCCACTGAAAAGGACAGGAAGAATCTGCCTGAGAGACTTCCAGCTAGAAGGTAAAGTAAGATTTTATTATAAGCATAAACAAAAACCAATGTCAACCAACATCACCATCATCACTAAGCACAATTCATTATATAGGTCATTCTGGCAACTCAAAGAACCTTGTGTCACTCCAAGTCCCAGATTTCTAATTACCAGAGGCACGTGGACACTATTGATAAAAACCAATGGATAATGTACCAGTGACAGTCTGGACTGCTACCCTGAGCACTTAGTGAATACCCCTCCCCTACTCCAAACCCAGGAAGGTTTGTATACACCTTTAGGGCAGGATGGACAGATACTAACACAGTGGGTAATTTTCCCTAAGGCCAGTTCCCAAAGGGTAAAAGAGTATAGCCAAGCTTATCATTGTAGCCTTGGGCCTTCATCATTGATTCAGAATGAAAACCTTCCTTACCTGGCCTTATACAGGACAGTTGCAAAACAGGAGGAGGAATCAGCTTAAGGCAAGTAGTACATGAATTCCCTATCTTTTCTGGGAAAGCCAGAGGCTAGGGCAAGCTGATTCAGTTCAATAATTTGATAAACATTTACTATTCCTGAGAAACAGCTGAATAACCTGAAACGAGAACTTAAGATACAGGCATAGAGTTATATATACATATAGATTCATAGAGAGAGATAGATATGTATCTATCTATATATTGTATCTATCTATATATGCATATATATATATATATATAGAGAGAGAGAGAGAGAGAGAGAGAGAGAGAAGGACATGTGTATGGATTTATGTGTAAGACTTCCATGTATGTCAAGTCAAAATAGGATTTGGGTCTTTAAAGCTGCTTCATTGGCTTGTAACATATTCCAGGACACAAAGAATCTATAGCCAGACATGAATGTGAAGCTTTTCAAGATTAAAAATAAAATCCTTTCACCCTGAGAGGCAGCATGGTTAAATGGTCAGAATACTGCACTTGACGTCAGGAAGATCTGGTTTCATATCTAGTATCTCCCGTGTGACCCTGAGCAAATCACTTAACCTTTTTGTATCTCAGTATTCTCATTGGATGCTGTATTTTAAGAGTCCCTTTTAAGGACTCTTTTAACATTCATCCTATTATCATGATAGGGTTCGTTGTTTTTTAACAATTGCAAAAAAAAGGGGGCCTACACAATAAGATATTTTTCAAAGGGAGTTTTCCTAGCTAAGGTTAAATCTACTTCAGTTACTTCAACATATTATTTCAGTGAATTTGGATTTCCAAAAGATTAATATTATTCACTGACGGCTAGTGAATAGCATTCCAGTTTTCCCAAAGTTGCTTCCTAATGTGCGTGTGTGTGTGCATGCACATGCACACAGGCACACAATACACACATAAGCATATTTTAAAAAATTTAAAAACCGTAAGACTTCTGCTTGTCACCAGAATTTTAGAGCAAAAATTTAGTAGTGTTCCAGTTCTCTGATGAACAAAATCAAAGACGCAACTACCTTTAGATCTCTTAAGTATTTTCTAAGATGTCATTGTTCCTTAGTGAAACAAGAATGTGAGCATGTTATCCTATCCTCTATACACATAAAAATTCTACAATTATTCACCTTGATTCTTCCATTAGACCAATTTGCTGCATATTCCTTGTCAATTCTAAACAAAAACTTAATGAATATTGGGGAAGGATAACTAAGAAATTCATAAACCTAGTTTCGCCAATATTTTCAATATAGAAAAAATAAATTGTTACAGTGGCTTAAGAAACCTATGCTTTGCTTAAAGCTATATAGTTTGGGAATGAATCTTCAGGCTGAAAGAAGCCTTAGCAATATCATATTCTGAAAATGTGGAAGCTTAAGACCAAAAGTAGGGAAGGAACTTGCTCAGGGTTAGAAAGCACTAAGTGTCAAAGCCAATGCTATAATGAACTTTATAATACAATCCAGCATTTCTGTAGAGTCTACAGTGTGCCAGGTACTATACTAAATACTTCGCAAATATTATTTGCTCGATCTTCACAATAATCCCAGAAGGGAGATACTGTTATTATCTCCATTTTATAGATGAGGAAACCCAGGCAAATAGAGGTCAAGTAAGTTGCCCAGGGTCACACAGCTACTAATTGTCTAAGGCCAGATTTGAACTCAGATCCCAAGTTCAGTACTCTATCCACTGTACCATTGAGCTGCCTCTGGATCCTGATTTTGAGTTCAATACCTTTTCCTTTCCACCTTGATGTAACTAATATGAAACTGAACACCTATGGAGAAATACAAACATTGCATCATGTACTCCCAGACAAATTTAAAATTCTTTATCTATATCTATTCATATCTCTAGATAAATATATGAGAGAATGTTAAATAGAGAGATGATAGATGATAGATAGACAGACAGATAGATAGAAAGGTAGATATATTAATAGCATCCTCCTAAAGCCCCTACTCTAATTAATCATTTTCTTATTTCACTGGCGTGTAAGATTAGGCAGTTCTGTCATGTTTTAATGGCGTACAGTGTGGTTCTGGAAATTATTGTGTTTTTCTCTTTAGAGAATCAGTCTAGCTAAACTCAGAGAAACTCATGCCCAGAGTATTTTTCATTTGAGGCTGAATTCCCATAGCCATAGCAACTCATGTAGGCTTGAGCCTGCTACCTGTGGTTAGAATGAAAGCTTCTTAAGAGTAGGTATTGGTTCATTCTTTGTATTTGTATACACAGTGCCCAACACAGTGTCCAACACATGGCAGACACTTAATAAATGTTTCTACTTATTAGCTGAGGTGGTACCTTTTAGCAAGTCGTGGGTAATGTTTGAAGTATATATCCCACAAAAGTTATGTCTATCTTAGATTGCCCACTCTGTCATCCCATTATCCCTACTCTTTAACTTAATTTTCAATTTCTATCTGTCTACTGGCTCACTCCCTACTGCCTACAAACATGCCATGTCATCCTTAGCCAGAAAAAAAAATCCTCACTTGCTCTTTCCACCTCTGCTATCACTGCCTTCTCTAGCTAAACCCTTCAAAATGCTGTCTACAATAGATGTCTCTACTTTCTTTCCTCTCATTCTCTCAACCCCTTACCAAATGGCTTCCAACTTAATTCAACCAAAACTGCTGTCTCCAATTACTAATGATCTCTTAGTTTCCAAATTCAACTACCTTTTTCTCAATTCTCATTTTCCTTGACTTCTTAACTTGTTGACAACTCTCTCCTCCTTGATATTCTCTTCTCTCTAGGTTATAAGGAAACTAGTCTCTCCTGGTTTTCCTCCTACCTATCTGATCTCTCCTGCATCTCCTTGCTGGAGCCTCCTTCAGATCACTCCCTCTCACTTTAACTATCTCTCAGGGTTCTGTCCTAGGTCCTCATCTTCTTTCTATATACTACTTGAGTTGGTGATCTCATCAGGTCCCATGGTTTATTTATCATATTTATTCTGATGATTCTCAAATCTACCTTTCCTTCCCCAATCTCTCTCCACTGACCTCCAATGTTGCATCTCCAACAGCCTGTCAGACATCTTGAACTAGATGTACAATAGACATCTTAAAACTCAGTATAACCAAAACAGAATCCTTTATCTTTCCTTGTAAATCCTTCCCAAACACACATCCCTTCTTTACTACTACAAAGAGCAACACCATCTTCCCAGTCTCTTACACTAGCAATCTAGGGGTCGTACTGAATTCCTCACTGTCTATTAACACTCATATCCAATCTATCGCCAAGGTAGGTTGATGAATCTTTGCAACTTCTTTTGAATATGCTTCTTTCTCTCCTCTGACATTGCTATCATTCTAATGCAGGCCAAAATCACTTCACACCTTGATTATTGCAATACGCTAGTGGTGGGTATGCCTTCCTCAAGTATCTCCCAACTCCAATCTATTTGCTATTCAACCAATGAAGTGATTTTTCTAAAAGGCAATTTCATCATGTCACACATACCCATGCCCTACTCAATAAATTCCAGTGACTTTCTGTTGCCTTTAGAAGCAAATATGAAATGCTTTCTTTGACATTCAAAGACCTTCATAAACCTTATTGCCAGACACATATTTTTTTGGTATGGAGAAAGTGACCTCCTGGTTGTTTCATGAGTAAGGCATTCCATCTTTCCACTTTGAGCATTTTCTCTGGCTGACTCCCATACCTGAACAGCTCTTCCTCCTCATTCTGACTATTGACCTTCTTGGCTTCCTTTAAGTCCCAACTAAAATACCACCTTCTACAAAAAGCCTCCCCTTACCCTCAATTTCAGTGCCCTCCCTATTTTATTTCCTGTTCATGCTGTTTATAGCTTGAGCTGTTTGTTTGCTTGTTACCTCCTCTATTAGATTGTAAGCTCCTTGAGGGCAGGTAGTGTCTTTTGCCTCTTTTTGTATCTCTAGCACCTAACACAGTGCCTACCTTGTAGTAAAAACGTGTTAAATGAATGAATGACAATGTGAGCTCCTTGAGTAATGGAGTAATGTTCATGTGTCTCGTGTTTTTGTGTCATTTATATGATGACTACTGATGAGGGTCAAGAAAAGTGCAGGAACCACTAAAGATCCCTGTCAACTTTGTCTGGAAAGAATTCACTGGATTAAGCAATCTTAAGTCAAGTAGGCAAAAAGTTCGTTATTATTACACTTTTTAGCGAGCAAGAGCTCTTAGGGAACCTACAATTTAAAGGAGTTATAGATAAAGTTTATGTAGATTATAATAAGATGTATGCCAAATATGCTAACTAGGTGTTTTGGGGTGTGATTAGGGAGTGGTTAAGGAATGGTCAGTTCTTAAAAAGGAACATGCACCTTTGATATCTACTGCACAGGCATTTCACTCAAGATTCATTGAGAAATAGTCCAAGAGGGGTCTACCTGGAGGTGAGCTTTTAGGCCTGAAATGTCACTAAGTCAACCAATAGTCAGGGTTGACCAGAAAAAAGTCTGGTTTCTCTCATCAATGTCTTGTTAGACAAGATTTATGTAAGGGAGTATAGGTATGTCCAAGTCTAGGATACAGATGATTGGTCAGTGAGTAGTAAATGTCACTATGACCCAGTGCACAGCTAGTTTAGTCAGTATGCAGCTGGTTCTAAGTAATAAATTCTATAGGTGCAGCTGGCTACTCTGGCAGGAAGGGAGATAGTGGTAACTGCTGGGGCAGGCTATCCTTGAGCTGGAGGGAGACTGCCTGAGTTACTGTTTTGAGGTTAGAGAGAAATGTGATTTTAGAATTGGGGTCCAAGCACATGCAACCAAGCACCCCATCAACTACTAAAGAACACTATATGGTTAGACATTTAAATAATTCCATCAAACAAATGTTTATTAAACTATATACAAGGTATGGTGCAAGGCGCAAATATACAGCATAGTTTAGATTTCAGAGAACCATTCCTGGGATCAAAAAGACTTGGATTTGAATCCTGTCTCAGGGAATTAACTAGTTGGGTGAAATTGAACAAGTCTAACTTCTCTAGGACTCAATTTCCTCATCTATAAACTGGGGATAATACTAGCACCCAGCACATTAGGCTGTTCTGAAATAAAATAATGTGGTAAAGTACTTTGTAAACCTTAAAGTGCTATACAAATGTCAATTTTTACAGTTACAAAGACAAAAATGAAAGCCCTTGCAAATCATTCTTCTTTTGGACAATGACGGAAAGGAAGAGGTTTTTGTTGTTGTTTTTTTATATCTCTAATAATAGCCACCAGAAAATGCCATTCTGGAGTGTTTTCATGGCAACTTTTATGGTTGGGGTATTCATTCTGAAGGGAGAGAGATTTCCCATCTAAGCTGTCTTCATTTTTGTTTCAGAAAGCAGTGCCAGGAATAGCAATTTGTTCATGAAGGCTGATTTCTGATGTTTAAAACAAAATGTTTCTGAGACTTGAATAATTTCCCACAGGATCAAATGAGAGTTCTAGGGAAACCTAGCTGTGTTTTTCTGTACTTCCTGCCCAGCAAGACCAAGAAAAAATTCACTTTAGCAAAGGAAAGGAAAGGAAAGGAAAGCCTCTCTCAATGACAGAGATATCATGTCTCCAAATTGCCCATGCTATTGCAATATATGTTTCCATGTTTTAAGTTTTGTTTTTCTTTGTTTTCATATTATGAAAGAGAAGAGTATTTTAAGCAAGGGAGAGGAATACCATGCAAATAGTGAAAAAGAAAATTGACCTCCAGGACAAACCTGAAACGTAGATACATTTGTCATGAGTGCCCAGTGACCTTACTACTCAGGACTCTGTATCGTCTAAAAGTACTGCCTTCTACAACCCCCCACTCCACCCCTTTCCCATTATGTGCCTTTATGCTTCTTAGTATCACACATTCCAGTTTGCTCTGACTTATGCTGCCTTTTCCTTCTCTTATCAATATTCTGCCTCATTTCCTAAGGGATCTATTCCATTTAGGTAACAATGGATAAGAATGAGTTTTAATGAGTTTCTTTGCTAGATAAGAATATTCCTTGACTCATTAAAATTCTACAAATTTCAGGCACGGGGCATGTTAGTAAGAGAAGTAAGGTTCCCTTTTCGAGGGCCTTCAGCTCAGTTTGGATCATTGTGTTTCTAGGAAGAAGACCCTTCCATTCTAAAAGACTTAAAGAAATTTGGATTGCTATTTGTTTTATTTTTTGTTTTATTTTTTCTTTTATGTAAATCCCTGTTTTTCCTTTGATGAGTCAATGATTATTTCTTAAGGATCTATTTTGTGTTAATCACTATGAAGGATACTAGAGAAGTGTGAGGTATTGTACCTAACTTCAAGGGGTAAGTGCAAGACAGTAGGGAAGAGAGGAGATAGGATAAGAATTTATATAGCATTTTGGCACATTCGTGTGTGCCCAACGTTGTGCAAAGAGCTTTACAAATATGATGTCATTTGATCCTCATAAGGAGGTAGCTGCTGTTATTGCACTCATTTTACAACTTAGGGAACTAAGGCCGACACAGGTTAAATATTGCCCAAATTCATACGTCTAGCAAATGTCTGAAGCCATATTTAATCTCAGATTCGTTCTGACTTCAGGTCCAGCACTCTAGTCACTTGTCTACTAGCTTACCTTTTTCTGTGACTCAGTTTTCTCATCTGTAAAATGGGAATATGACTAGACTACATGACCTACAAGGTTGCTTCTATCTCTAAGCTTATGTTCCTAATACATCATAGCACACAATGCCAAGTGATAGGCAACAAAATTAGCTCAAATCTCACCTTCTACAAGAGGACTTTGCTGGTTACCATCCAGCCATCAACTCTAATGCTTTTTTTGTAAGATTGCTCTCTATTTACATTGTATATATCTTGTGTGCATGTTTTGTCTCCCATTTGAATGTTAGCAATTCTTAGGGACAAGATGGAGATTTTGCCTTTCTTTGTTACCCTTAACTTTTAGCAGACTGACTGGTACATAGTAAGTGCTTAATAAATGTTTGCTGATTGACCGGCAGGAGATCAGAGAAAGGTTAGATCAGTGGGCATCAGGAAAGGCTTTGTGGGCTGGGAGGAAATGAGGATTTATAAGGTGGGTACAATGTGAAACACTGAAGGAAGGCCACTTCAGATTGGGTGAGCAAATAGAGCAAAGGTCAAGAAATCAGAACGGTAAGTCAGGGCTAAAGAGGAGATAAGACTGATCCCTGTTCAGTACTCAGATATAAGCTTACATTGACAAGGCTGGACCAGATTACAAAGGATCCTAAAAACCCATCGAAAGACAGACTTGATGTTTATTTTTCAGAATTAATCATATTCAAGACATCTTAAAATTTATAATTTTATCAGCATGCTACTTCATCCCCAATTAAAACAACAAACCAAAGCTCCACCTATCTTTTAACAGATAGCTTCATAAGTTGATGTGGACACAAGATTCATTCCCTCCTGGTTGACTTTTTAGAAATGTGCCCCTCTGACCTCCAAAATTGATTTCAGACGCACCCTCAAGATCTTTTTAACTGGATTGCAAATAACTGAGTTTGAGTTGTGTTAGCCTAGCCTTGGAGAATTTCACACTTTCATAAGGCAAATATTGGTAGAGTGTGTGTGTGTGTGTGTGTGCGTGTGTATGTATGTGCATGTATTTATGTATATGTATTAATCTAATATAAAGTCAATAGATGAAATTTCATGCTTCTGAAAATAAATATTTTTTTTCTTTCAAAGCCTTCCTGCAACACTGCACCACAAGGGTGTTGACTAAATGGCATGCAAGTGATCTCAAACAGTAAAACTACTGACAAAATGAAGAACATTTTTTCCCTCCCTAACAGGAGTCTGATACATTAGACATCATCTCTTGTTTTTAAGTCCCCAAGACTGCACTCAGATACAATAACTTCCTTGCAGGTAGTAAGAATAACACCTCTCATTGCTAATAAGGTATGCTCTTAGTCTTAGCCTAAGCAATAAAGTATGAGAAATGTGTCCTCATGATGTAATTTTCTATCTGAAATGAAAAGTGAAGATAATATATTTAATGTTGCACACACAAAAAGAAAAGAAACATCCATCTGCTGAATAGAGAGAATCAATAGAATTCATAGCAGCTGGCAAAGGAAACTGATGTACAGAAAATTAATTCACTGGATGAGTGGTCTGAAACATATCTAAATAACCAAAGTTTGGTAGATTAAATCTCCCTTTTCATTGTTTTTAGGTTAAAGGTTTATGAGATTTTTAAAATGCACAAGTATTTGTTTAAAATATAAAACCTGTTTCTCTTTTATTTTTTAAAGAAATAGAAATAGAACCTTAAAATATATGTTGGCATTTAGCATTCTATTAGACCCTTGAATACTTATATACACAGAAATAGGTTTGTTTATTTAAACCTTGCATGAAGTAGATTTGTTAAGTAGACCTAATATCAAGAATATCCAGTATCTATAGGTGTTACAATCTTAAGAAAAAAATATCTGGCATTTGGCAATCTACAGCTTTCCTTCTATAGAAAGAGTACTTAATCATTTATTTCAGTCTGGTTTTAATGAATTATCCCTGAAAAAATTCAGGTGAAGGCACAATAGAAGACTAATTGTTAATTGATTTCTGTTTTAGAGAAAGAAAAAAAAAAACTTTAGTCCAGTCCTGAAATAGGCATTTTCCTCTTGATTTAAATTCAAGAGTGGGAGAAACTGGAAAGCTTTTTGCCTCTTTTCTCACTGAAACTGAATAGGAAGTCTATAATTAGAAAGTACTATTCAACTTATTATTTTAAGAATCCTAATAATGAAATGCAAAATGCTGGCTCAAACAGCTTAGAGCACCAAATCTGAATTTTACCCTCCTCACCATCAGCCAAAAGCACTTATCAAGTCCCTTGTCACACACACAGGCTACGTGAGGCTCTGCACAAAGACACCTAACAAAGGCCAAGTGACACCCTTCTTTGTTGTTGTTACCGTTGATGTTTCAGTCAGAATGGTTTTTGCTACATCATAGTTGAGTCATTCAGTAAAGTGGGTAGTTTGCCTGGCACTTTCCAGACACCTCCAGCCAGGCTATTTCTATTCCACTGCAACCATTACTTTGTCTCTCCTCCCTTCAGAGAATTGCATTCTGTCTCTCAAGCCATACTGGACTCTGATGCTCCAGCTTTGGATTTCTCTTTGTCTGGTGCCAAGTCTCCATGGCATTTCCCGGATTTCCTAGATAACTAGTCAAGGGTAAATGTTTCTCTGAGGCTTTTAAGTCCACTGTTGTCTTCTTCTATTAGAATGTAAGCTCCTTGAAATTAGGGAATGCCTAATGTGCTTTCATTTGTTTCCCTAGATACAATCCCTGGCCTATAGCAGACAATTTCCTGGGTCTAGGATGAAATTTCAAATTTGTCTTAACTTATATTTTTATTAGATTTGGGAGCAGTTTTCATATGATCATTCACAGTTTACAAGCCTTTGGATAAATATTCTTTAACCATTTTTCTAGTTGGGTATAGCTCTTAGTCTTATATGTTTGTATCAGTTTTCACATGTTTGTGTCAATTCTTTCACATAGTTTGCCATGCTTATGAAAATATGCTTCCTTTCATTCTTGTTCTTATTCTTCTAGCTCTACTACTGCTTCTTCTCCTTCTCCTCCTCCTTCTCCTTTCCCTTCCCTTTCTCCTTCTCTTTCTTCTTCTTCTTCCTTTCTTCTTCTTCTTTCTCCTCCTCCTTTTCCTTCTCCTTCTCCTTCTTTTTCTTCTTCTCCTCCTCCTTGTCCTCCTTCTTCTTCTTCTCCTTCTCCTTCTACCTATCCATTTGAAACTTGTTGCTGTATGCCATATACGCTATTCTAAACCCTAATTTAACCAAATTGTTTTCTGTTTCCCTGAAAATATTGTTCAACACCACCAATACACACACTTACACACACATACACACACACACACACACACACACACACACACACAAAATGAACCAGAAGTTCTTTGGTCCTCTTTGTATCTCCATATCTTGTGGAAAACCCTGTTTTCTTCCCTTTACTGATGCTTTTCAGTGGAGTTGAATCACATCAGTGTGGTTTCATAGAATTAGATAAAAGGAGATGTTACAGTTGTATTTAATCATTTATCATTTTGTCTAGGGCTTCTACAAATCCAAGGTAGGCCAGAACTTTTTCACCTTCACACAAGTCACTTAGCAGTTCAAATACCCAGTGTGTGTGTTTAAATGCATATCTTTTCATTTTCTTTAGTCAAGTCTAAAGGAACCTTGGGAGTCTGTGTAATAGTAAGCATGCAGACATACATGGGGGAGGGGGGGTGGGGGGTGGGGTCTGCTATCACAGGTTCTTTGATCTGCTTCTCTAAAAAGAAAGGCAACTTTTGAGGGGTTAATAATCACTTTAATCAAGCACATGTATCATTCAGTTAATTCAGGAGAAAAAGCACCCTGAACTTTAGAGAAAATACAGAGAAATCTAAATCAGGAGACAGACCTTCCAAACTGTCTAACAGTAAGCAATATATGAGTCACAATTCAAAGACAGGTCCAACTGTCTGACCATAGTTACCAGAGAGGGAAGCACCAATATCTGGGTTTTCAAAACTGGGAAGTTGCTTAGAAGTTTCCCAGCGTCTCATATGGCGTACAAACATTCTTCCAAAAATTAAGCCCCAAAGTAAAAATACGTCTTAGAGTCTTTATACACTTTTTAGAGTCAGAGGGCATCACATTCTTTGAGAAACAGTGCCTTATTAACAAAAGGTATGAATCTTCCTATGTATCTTCCCAGGCCCAACAATGGATGGGAAATTCTCCTTAATCACATTGTTCACAGGCATTATACTTCTTGGTATAAACAAAAACAGCAAAAGATCCTACTTTGCTTGCCCTCACAGTCTACAAAGGCACAGTTCAATGCTTAAATGATTTCCCCCTCCTGCATCGGTATAAAGGAAGCAACAGGAACCACTCATCTCTGATCTTGACATCTGGAAACTTTGAGTCTCTAATATGCTACAGTCAATTCCACTTCTTCTTACCAATCCTTAGTGCAGCACCAGGTACACTATAGGTTTTCAATAAATATCTGTTAAATTGATTTGATTGGACTTCTCTTCAGATCTAGTGCTGTTTGGTTTCTATAACTGGCACTGGCTCCCCATGATGCTACTTCTCTACATGGTATTCTTCTTAGGCAAGTGATTAATGGGGTTCTATAACCATTGTAGGCCCAGTCTAAGTATTATTCAGAGTTTGATAAAAAAAAAAACAGATACAAGCAGTGGGGTGTGTCGGTGCCAACAACTACTGGGCTCAAAAGTCAATTGTTAACTTCTCAGTGTGAATATTAATACCTCAGAAGTCAGCAAATTTTACAAATCAGAGCTTGATTTAAGTTACTGTTGATTGTCTAAACTTACGAAAGTGATAGAGAAAATGTAATTGATGAAGATTGAATTTTAAAGCATAACCAGGGCATTCCCCTTCCTCTCCCCGCCCAGAACCAATTGATAAACAATTAACAGCATACCCCTGGGTACAATGCCCTGGTGTCATTATCTCATCTTTCTTTCTCTATTTTTTTTCCTTCTTTCCAAATTTGAAAATTAGCTTCATCATAAGTCACTTCCACCTCTGACTTGCCACATCCTATGTCATTTCCTGCATGAAGCTTACTCCTTCCCACATTCCTCACTCCTGCATACTACTTTTATATATTTATCTACAGGTTTAATTCCAGCCACACCCTAGAGAGAAGGAAGGTGTTCAGATTAGGAGAGAAGAAGGAGAATACACTTATCTTCACCATTCCCATTTGATTATAAATTCCTGGAGAGGAGGACCTGCCTAGTGGCTATCACTGTATCTCATTCAATGAGTGGTAGGTATACTATCTGGTCTAAAATACTTATTCAATTAATATTTCAATCAATCAATACACATGAAGTGCCCACTATGTGCCAGGCATCATACTAACTGCTGGGGATACAAAAAGAGGCAGAAGATAGTCCTTGCCCTCAAAGAACTCTCAGTCTAATGGTAGAGAAAATGAACAAATTGTGAAATTAAGTTAAATTATTGAAATATTATTTCCTGAACAGTGAGGAGATGTGAACACAAAGCATATGTAATCATTAGTGAATGCTTATGACCGAAGGCACTAGTTTCCCACTGCATTCAAAGAATAAAGAAAAATGAACTGAGTTTTCTCAGGTTTGAGTAGTAGTTGAAGGTTTTCCACAAAATGAATAGCTGTTGCTTTGCGGGAAAAGTCAAAATTTGTTGTTTCAGGATTAAATGAAAGTCAGCAAAGTTTCTGAAAGAAATTGTTAACTCTGCTAACCACTATCAAATGTCAGTGATGTCTAACTCCTTTTCAGAAATTTTAGAAAAGTGGGATCACAATCAATTAGCTAAATCACTACTGTATGTGATTAGAAAATAAGGTTACTCATCAAGTTTCACATGATATTTGGTATTCTTGCTTTATATTCACACAAGATATACTAGGTATCAAATCATTTTAAGTACTTATCTGTCTCTCAAGATAAAAATTATACATAGAAAAAAATGAGCTTTTGTCCCCAAATTCTGTTATTAAAGGACATAGTGCAAAACTCTAAGTCACAGCATAGATTTGGGAAATGAATATAAAGTTATGGGATAGAACTGTGCAGTGGAAGGTGATTTCATGATCAGTTCAGTGCTGATTTAATTTAATTCAATCCATCAAGCATTCATTAAATTTTTATCATGTGGCAGGCTCTGTGGTAGGTAGTGAGAATTGTAGTTCTTTGCGGGGGGAGGGAGGCAAAAAAAATTCATATCCTGCTCTAAAATGAGCATGAAACATAAATGTGTTTAAAGAGTACTTTTTTTTTAATTTAAAGAGCACTTTAGTTGTATGTAGTACAGAAGTGTGGAGATCCAAGAACAAAAATGAACTAGTCTGTGATCTCAGGGTATTTACATTCTACTGGGGCAGGCAGGAGATGGGAGGATCAGAGAGAGAACTAATTATGGGAATCAGGAAAAGCATCTTGTCAGAGGTTGCTCTTGAGTTGGTTCTTGAAGAAAGCTAGAAGTTCCAAGAACACCTAAGGAGTTAGAGAATACCAGGCTTTGGAGACAACTTGTATAAAGGAACAGACAGAGATGGCTAATAGAATGTTGCATATGGGGAACAACAAGAAGGCCAGGATGACTGGTACACAAAATAGCAAATAGAAGAGGCAGTTCTGTGTAATCATATCGGGAAGGTAGAGTATAAAGGTCTCTAAATGCCAAACAGTGAAGTCTGTATTTGATTTCAAAGGCAATAAAGAGACTTTTGAAAGATTATTTTTAAACAGAAGAGTGTAATGGTTACATATGATTTAAGAAACAATATAAATATGGACAAGGAACAATTTACTCCTTTACATATTTAACAGTCCTTTGTGTTGGAGTCTCAAGCCCTCTACTAAATTTTCAGTGCCTAAGGATTTCTATGCTTAGAAACAAAAACAGAAGAGAGTAATAGTAAAAGTTGTAATAAATAATAAAAAATAGCTAGTACTTGCATACACTTTAAGATATATGAAGCACTTTATATATTATCTCATTTTTTTCACAACAACCTTTGAAATAGAAACTGTTATATATATATATATATATATATATATATATATATTATTATATGTGTATATATATACACATATACGCATATATATATATATATATATTATATTTAAGTTTAGCAAACTAAGGTCTAGAGGGATTAAGTGATTCACCCAGTTACACCCGCAGCAAATGCCTTGGATGGGATTTGAACACAAGTCTTCCTGATTCTTTGTCCTGCCCTCTACATACTGTACCATCTCCCTGAGTTTTGGCAAGCAGTGATTTGAGTGATTTGTTAGAGGGAGAGGTGGATGCACATGTTAATTTGATCAAAAATGTCAGGCACCTTCTGTAATAAAACAACAAAATCTTGAATGAAGCTAAGCTATTCACAGTATCTGTAGTATTATTTCAAAGTTTAAAAGAAAGGTCAGACTTGATTACTTATAATGATAATCTTCGACCTAGAGGCAACATGATGAAACAACCTCCCTTTATGTAGAAAAGTGAGACATTATGGGTATGGCATATTATACACGTTGTCAGAGACAGTATGGATTGATTTTCCTTCTTCTGTTTGATGTTGTTTACAAAGGAAGGTTCAGTGGGGCTTATATTAGGAAATGACAACATTGTTAAAACAAGATAAATCAATACAATTTAAAAATAATTATAAAAGGTAAAAAAAGTGGACTGTATGGATTTCTAGTCAAGGCAGAAAGAGTTACTTGAAACTTTCCGACAATAATTCTATGTATAGATTGAAATTTAATGAACAGCACTATCTTTGGATATAAAAGACATGCAATTTATCCTCCATTTATATATTAGCCTATCACTAATTAATTCAATGAGTTTAGAGTGTGAAGAACATTCCATCCATATTTTGGCTTTAGAACAGGTAATAACATGTCTCATGAAACCATCTGCCATATTTAGAATTTGATAATGAAACACCTGAGAAAATAGAAGTGAATTAGAAATTATGAAAGAATTGACCATAGCTAAATCTCATGCTTTAAGATAAAATGCCTTCCCATCTTAGTGTATAAAACAAGGTCAAACTGAGTGATGGCTCTTTGGAAATTTATAATAACTTACATATGCTAAGAGGAATTAAAACACACACTTTTGATTAATAGTAGTAATTTCCTCATTGAGCCTTCACCATGCCAAAAATTTTAATTCAGCTCATATTTCTGATATTTGCAGTGAAGAGGAATTTATCAAAGGTTGCAAAGCTCATTCTATGAAGAACTTCATAATAATTAGAGCTGTTCATAAGCTGTACAGGCTGCTTTGTGAATTTTCCATCTTAGGAGCCCTGAAGCAAAAGGTGGATGATCATTTATTGTAGATATTATAGATATACAGAGCTAAGTGGTATAGTGGCTAGAGTACTGTACTCAAAGACAGGAAGACAGAGCTCAAATCTTCCTCAGGCTCTATGTTATGTGACTCTGGACAAGTCACTTAACCTTTCTCAGCTTCCATTACCTCACCAGTAAAGTGGGGATATTAGGGTCTACTTCACAGGGTTCTTGTGAGGACCAAATGAGATGACCTAGGTAAAGATTTTATAAAACTTAAAATGCTATGTAATAATAGCTAAGTATTTGTATCATAGAGAAAATCCATGTATATGTAATGGGATTATATTACACTCACACAAAGGTCTCAAGATTCTGATACTTTTTTCATGGGAAAAAAACAAAAGTTTCTTTTTCTACTATGAGATTGGAGGGACACTAGAACATATTGCAAATACAGCATTGAAAATAGTTTTTAAGAAAATATCAATACTCCAGTAAACTCTTATTCTCTTGTTTAATCATGGTGTGGAGGTGATTGATTTTTTAAAAGTTATAATAAACAAAGCAAAACCTCTGACAGGTCCTATCAAGCTTTGAAGTTTCCATGTGTGGGCCAAGTAATTGACGATCATCTGAGCACCTGCCCAGAACTTTGGAGAGCTATCAGCAGAGAAGTGAACAACAGGCATGACTTGAGGGTGGTGATGACTGAAGAGGAGCACTCTTGAGAAGAGAGAAGGCAGGCAACTCATGAATATTGTGTCCTAAGCAATAAAGTAGCTGTGACCAGCACTGCAGGAAGGAATGCATAAATTGATGAAATCACAGAACTTTTAAGGATTAAAGTATTTTTTCCACTTCAATCAGTCAAGCTTGAAAGCAGAAAAAGTGCTTATAACGTAATAGAAATAGAGATGAATTCCCAAATTAGGACAATGCTAGGTAGGCTTGCCTCTGGTCTCCTGGGATTTAAACTTCATGTCCATTAACACGACTCTTGGAGAATTCATCGGTCTTCAGTCTATAGAAATGATCTCAGAGGTAATCTGTGTACAACAGAATTTTGACCTATTTTTGGTAAGCTTTTTTTCCACTCTTTTTATTCTTTGTCCTCAGAGGTAGTTCTCTGGCAAGCTGAGGGCATAGAATACATTGGAAGATGTAGGTTATATAAAAATATATATCAAAAAGATTAATTTCAAAAAAGAAAAAATTAAATTCAATGCACTGCAAAATAGTGGGAAGCTATAACCTGTGAGTTAGCAGATATTTCAGTTCTACTTTTCCCACCTATTCATAAGTTATTTTGGTTTTCTGGACTCCAATTCATTTATTTCTGAATTTAGAGGGTTTGACTAGATGATCTCTAAGATAGGAGCGTTCTTTATCTTTTTTTGCATGTATCTCAAATGCCTTTGGCAGCCTGATGAAGCTCAGAGACCACTTCTTAGAATAGTGTTCTTCAATGCATAAAAATACCTTAATATTACAAAGGAAAATAATTATATTCAAATACAATTATCAAAATATTAACACAAATGTTCATACACTGTAGGTTAAGTAATTGCTCTAAGTTTTCTTCTAGCTTCAACATTTTATGCTTCTAAAATACCATTTCTGATATTTCTATGAGTTATAAGCAGGGGTATGCTAAGAGGCAAATTGAAAAGACTTGAGAAAGTTGTTTATTCAGCTTTCAGTGTGAGCATTTACACCTCAGAAATTGGCAAATGCTATGAATCCGAGCTTGATTTATTGTTTTATTGATTGTCTAGACTTAAGAAAATAGTGAAGAAAATGTTATTAACGCAGGTTATACAAAAGTATGTCTGGAATACATTTATTTTTTTGAAGAATCAATTGTTAAATATTTACTATCACTGCTATCAACTCAGTAAGACTGAAAAGAACAAAGCTTAACCATAAAATAAGAATATCTAAAATAGTCTATGTTCCTACCCTATATAATCGCCAATTCTGGGGAGTGAAAATACTTCAAGACAGCTTGTTTTGACCCCGAAAATGACCATCCACCTTAGTAATGTTTACAAAACTCTCAAGTACTGGATAATTTCAGTGAATGCTCATTTTTGATTTCATTCTGTATCAGAGTATAATAGAATTCATTACAGAGCAAGTTATATTGCACTATTTAGAAATAAATTGATAGTCACTCAATACAAACATAACATTGACTTAATTTAGCCTTAGGATGAGCGAGAGAGGGAAAAAGATTCATATATATATATATATACACACACACATACATATGTATATGCACACACATATATGTATGTATGTATATATATATATATGATCTCCAAAATAAGGCTACAAGGGAATAATCCTAGAAAACCTACCTGCAGTCATCAGGGCATTGAAACAACCTTAGGTTTAATCCAGAGAATAATTCACTTACATTGCTAGAAATTTGATTTACATGATATTTTTCGTCAATGTGCCCAGGCCAGCCATGCTCATTTTCCTTCTGGCTCAACTCTGCCTCTCCAAAATTTTCCACTTATTCTTTTTTAGCTGCCTGGAGATGTCTCTGTCTCCACACATTCTCCAGCACCCAGACTGATGAGTTCCTCCATGAACCCTTCATTGAGGGTGGGCCCAGTCATTTACCCAAGTAGGCCATATAATAAATAGAGTACTGGGTCTGAAGTCAGGAAGACGAGTTCAAATTGGGTCTTAAGCATTTCCTCAACTGTTAACTTGGGGAAGTAACAGCACCTTCCTCATAAGATTTTTGTAAAGATGAAACGAGATAATATTTGTAAAGCAAATTATACAATGCCTGACATATAGTAGGTTCTTAATAAATGACTATTCCCTTTCTACCCCACTCACTTCTCTTCTGGATCTGTTTTTAGCTCTTCTGGATCTGTTTTTAGCTCTTCAGGCTTCTCCCAGTTTGTCCTTGAGTAGGTGCCTTCCCTCCCTACCCAGTACCTCCACTTTTCAGGTTTTCAGGCTTCCCTCATTAGAATATAAACTCCTCATAGGTAGAGACTATGTTTTCCTTTCCTGTGATCAGCAATAAGGTAGAGAAGTTGTTTTCAGCAAAACTATCCAATCTAACAACTTCATATTTTAAAAAATGGCCCAAATCTCACATACGAATATACAAACGTAAAATAGAAATACTGCACAACATAAAGCCTCATAAAATAATATTGGATAACAAAAATGTACTATTCCCAAGCCCAATTCACCAATGTGAATAACCTAGTAGACTTTTGCTGGATTCTCTTTCTGATCCTTCCATGGACAGGCCTCAGTCTGAACCCTCATACATTACAAAGTCTGAGGTACTGCTTTTGGCCAACCATGTGAAAGACACAATGTACAACTGAGATAAATGGAAGAAGGCAGGAAGGATAGAGTTCAGCTAAAAAGCCCTAGAAAAGCAGTTGTCAAACTTTTTGCTTTCTTTTCCTCGGAATCTCTTCATATTCTTGAAAGTAATCGAGAATCACAAAGAGTTTTTGTTTATGTGGATTAAAACTATTAATATATATTATGATCAAAATTTTAAGTGACAAGTTTTAAAGTATTTATTAATTTTAATACAATAACCCCCCTACATGCTAACATAAATATTAATGAAAACATCTATTTTCTAAAACAAAAAATAAGGAAAATATATTAAATATTTTTCAAAGTTCTTTAATGTCTGTCTTAATAGCAAACAGCTAATCTGTTGCAATAGATTGCTTTAGTCATTTTAGTTAAAGTATATGAATAAAATCTTGTTCTAAATGTGTATAGATAGATAGTTGAAAAAAAAGGAATATTTTACTGATTTTTTTCAGACAATTGTGGAAATTATTCTTTGATAATTGTATCAAAACTCAAAAAGTAGTAGTTTATTAAAAGAGAATTGTAGTGTAAAAGCTGAAGCCATACCAATGAGCTTTATATACTCTGTTAAATTAAAATCCATTTGTCTACCTGGCACTTTGAATGCATCTTTGGCTCACTTCTAAGTTTGTAGCAACATTCGTCGGTCATTTGAAACATTTAGGTTTACTGAGTTATACAGATCTTCCAAATATACGTTTCATTACGTAATATACAAGAAAATCGTATTTGTAATGTAATCACAAATCAGAAAAAGTCTTTTAAATATTCAGAAGTTATCAAGATGATGATTCTAAATGCAAGCTTTCAAAAATTCTAATTTTCACCTAAGTGCTTGAGTTTTGTCATTGACAATAAATAAATACTGTCAATTGTTTTTCCTTAAAGTGATCTCACTTCATTCATTTTTGAGAAAATGTCCACCACATCCCCTTCTAAATAGTCATAATTTGTCTTTCACTTGATATTTCAAGTAAAAATTATGTTCCATTAACAAAAAAAAAACATTTCATCTCAAAACTCAATTGCACAAGTACCTTTCCTCCAGACAACCATCATAGTTTGGTATGAAGTAGAAATGGTTTTGCATATTTCTCATAAAACATGTCAAAGAGAATATTTAAAAGATAGGTATTAAATTGGGATTTAATCAAATTAATAGTTTTTAAAATTTTTTCTTCAGGGACATTCTAAAGTGGAACTGTGACTTTTTTATGGTGATTTCATGGCAAAAACAAATAAAATGGCTGCTAGTATGATTAGTGCCACTTCCTTAATTTGTGCTAAGACACTATCAGTTTTAGATACAATTGCTTTTGTACAATCAGTGTTTATTAACAAAGTTGTTCTAGGATAAACCATGAGATTTAGATGATCTCATCAACACTTGGAATATTCTATCACCTTTTGTGTTTTTTGTCAGGAGTTCACAGAAAAAAAAGTTTTTTGGTGATTAGTTAGGGCTGAAATCAGACACACATTAGCAAAACAACAAATCCAGTTGCATCTGTAGATTTATCCATTGTAAGGCAAAAGTATAATTCTTCAGATGAGATATTACACTTCATGTTCGCTGCTACATATTTATTTCACAAATCATACAGTCTGAATTCCACTGTACTATCATGAAAAAAAATGACAGTGAAAACTGCAAAATAACCTTTTAGCATTATTGTGAAAAGTTTTGACACTGTGGAATCCCTGAAAATGGCCTCAGTGACTCCTACAGGTTCATATACTATCTGTGAAAAGTGCTCTCCTCAGTAACTGAGTTCCTAGGAACCCAGATGAAGTCAGTCTTCTCCCCACGGAGTTTACACTGGGCAGGAAGCAAGACAAACCTCTATCATCCCACAACTCAGGGATACTGAAGATATCCAAACTTTAAAGATCTATGAAGCAATGAAGCGAAAATGGACCAAAAGTGAGAAAGAAACACAAAGACACGTTACAAGCTATATGAGGAAATGGGCAAAAAGTCTGAAAATATAAAGACCAGGTACAAACTAAGTTTCCTAAACATCACAGAGATACTCATAAAGACAGAAATTTAAAATGAGTATAAACTGAAAGATCATAACAATTTGAACATGTATTATATACTAAATAAAAATGAACCAATAACTGCCAGTGAAAAGGAGAATTTTGCAATCTCCCCTAAGATGATGCAACAATAGCAAGAGATTTTAGAATAGCTCAAAATAAAAATAAAACTTTTTAAAAACATGATAGTATCATGAAAAATAGGGCAGAAAGAGCATTTAGATGCAGAATTTAAGGAAATCAAGCTAGAAAAACGATAATACATAGTTGCAAATCTCTTCAAAAAACAAAGTTCTGGAAGAATGATAAATTTGTAACAAAAACTCAGAAGTGAAAGAAAATGAGGCAGAAATAAACTAAAAGGTATTTACTTTAAAGGAATACAGGAATTCTACACAAGTCAAAGTTAGAAAACTTGAAGAAAGACTACACAGAGTCAAGAAGAGCATGATCAATCAAAACATCTGAATTACATATTTCACTAAATAATACAAAAAAAATGGTACAGAACATTTGAATACTGACAACAAAGTACTGACTGTTCAAATTCACCTATTATCTCCAGAAGAAAAAAATATATGCTAGAAATTCTAAGGCATAGGAGTTATGTTTCATTATAAATAACTTAGAAATTTTGTTGCTACCTTGGTAAATTATACATACAGAATGTTCCAAAAGTCTTAGTGCAGTCTCATGCACTAAGACTTTTGGGACACCATATGCATATGATGTAGTTGCCTATTTTCCTTTAAAAACTATATAAAATCTCAGTATCTTTTATAATATTTTATGGTAAATTGCATTCAAAAATGTATTTGATGTGTCATAATTGAAGTAAAGGTAAACTGAGGCACAAATCCCCAAATGCTCAATTTTTTCATAAGACTATTACCAATAAAAAGGATCTTTAGCAACTCAGCAAGCTAAAAGACCCCAAATGAGGGCTGACAGATAATTTTTACAAACAAAAAGAGGAACATACAAAAACTAAATGGCAGTATCATAGATTGAGAAAACAATATATTGACCACAAAGTATGAAACATCAAAGATATTGTAACGGCAAGTACCCTGACGTATCCAGAATGTCCTGCTAGCACAGGTTCTTAGACATGCTTTTCTAAAAGGAAGACAACTTTTGAGGGGCAAACAATCTACTTTAATTACATATGCCAACAGAGAAAAAACAAGCAGAGACATAAAGACCAACAGACAGCACTTGTAACTGCCTGATCATAAGCAATACCTACATCACAGATCAACATACATATCGAACTGTCTGATCATTGTTATGTACCTATATAGTTACCACAGAGTGAAGCACCAACATCTGGTTTTTCAAAGCTGGGGATGCTCCTTCATGATTACGCAGAGTCTCATCTGGCACAAGAAGCTTCTTCCAAAGAGGAAGCCCCCAAAGTAAAACTTTAGCTCAGAGTACCTGTACACTTTTCAGAGTCAGAGGGCATCAAGACGCTAGTGATCCAGTACCTCATTAAAATTTTTTTTGGGGGGGGTGTTCTAGAAAATTTACTAAGACCTGAAGGGGAAAGGAAGAGAAAGGAAGAAGCATTTATACAGTAGCTAACATTTGTCAGGCAGCATGTAAGCTGTTTACAAATCTCTTGCTGGATCCTCACAACCTTGGGAAGCTGGTGTCCTTATGATCCCATTTCACAATCAAGGAAACTAAGGCGAAGAGAGATGAAGTGACATGATGTCTGAAGCTGGATTCGAATTCTGGTCTTCTTGACTCTAGGCTCTGTGCCCCACCCAGCATGAGCTTGTCCCTTTCAAGGGAAAGGCTGAAAGAAGGATGTCTGTGACTTCTCCTTTCTGTATCCGTAGATGCAAACCTCTCACTCCATCGTTTGGAGGCTCCAGCCAAGAAAATGTCAATCTCTGCCCTGGGAAATTCCCTGGGTCTTGCTGTACCATCTCCCAAATCTGCCTTTCCTTTCAGGCCTCCCCTGGTGCCTCCTTGGATTCCTGCATGTCAAATAGTGACACCCGGATCTGGGAGGGGACTTCTGAGCACAGTTGTGCCTTGGCTCTCCCATGCCTTTCACTGGGAAGCTGCCATCCTTGCCTTCTGTAGGAGTGCAGAAGGCTGCCCACCTCCCCTTTCTGTAAAAACAGCAGAAGCGCCCCAACTCTGGGCTCGTGCCCCTGCTGCTGCCCCTGCCACCTGCTGGAATCCTGGGCATGGCTCAAAGGGTCTGATGCATCGCTGCCATGAGCTCTGGGTACAGGGGCTCCTGGTCCGGATGCAGCAGTCCATGTCTGATCAGGAAGTCCACCACAACCAGGGCACAATTGGGCTTGAAGCTTCCAGAAGCCACTGCTTCCCTGACCTTGTCCAGGGGCCAGAGGTAGAATTCCTGGGCTTGCCCATCTCCCACTTGGGGGGTGAAGTCTTCAGGTACCTCAAGGTCAAATGTAAACACGCATTCTCGAACCACAGTCCCAAAGTCTTCTCCATCTATCTCCTTATAGGTGTAGCTGAGACAGCCCACTAGCGGGGCCTGAGCTGCCAGCTGTGGGGGCACCCGAGCCTCCTTCCAACTCTCGTTCACCATGGTTTCCTTGATGCCCAGCCCAGCACTCACACCCCCGGCTGCCAGGTTGTCCAGCATGCCAGGGTAGGTGGCCTTGTGAGCAGACCGCCTCGCCAGCCACATGAGCATCTGCTGGGACCCTGAGGCATCATCTTGACGGTGAACGAAGGCACTGAGATGAGCCCCACACTGGAGGACTCCCAGCAAGGCGGCTGCTGCTTGCTCCATGGTGAATAAGGCTGGGCTTCCAAAACTGGGTCGAACCTCATATGCCTCATCTCGCCACTTTGCCAACGTTGCCAGGCGGCCCTGGGCCCGCAGCTGTGCCAGGACCCCCGCCACAGCCTCTGTGAGCTCCTCCGGGCAATGACCCCCTCGAAGCTCCAGGGTCCCTGCCACCTGTACAAACACATCGGGGAAGGCTTGCAATTCCCTGGCAACTTCTAGCACCACCAGTCCCACCTGCTGGCCCTCCACCACCAGTGGAAGGCACTGGAACCCTGAGGAGCCTGGCTTCTCCGAGAAGCTGAAATGTCGCAGCTGCCGCTGGATCGTGGCCGTCCAGCCCGGGTCCGACCCCGGGCCCGCCGTCCCAGCCGCCGCCTCCATCCTTCCCCAACCCGCCTCCGGTTCTGGTTCTGGCCCAGCCCGCCTCCTTAGAAATTAACAAAAAGTGTGGGCCTTCCTACAAGACTCTCCTAAATCAAGTTTCCTTTAAGGGGCTCCATCTGAGGCCTATTAATAGAGGGGTAAGATCTTTAAATCTTGTTAACATTACATTAAAATTAAGATGTGGGGGTAAAATATGATTAGCTAGAAATCAGGAATGCAGAGAAGCAATGGCTCCTTCTAACTGGGAAATTCTGATTGATCTACCTAGAAAAATAATGAATGGTATTAGAACAACAGCTTTCTTCTAATCAAACAAGGGCAGCTAATAGCATAGAGGTAATGGGTTATCTTTAAATAAAAGTGATATATATATATATATATATATATATCTCATATATATATGTCATATATATATATATATGAAAAGTGAACTTTTAAACTTAACTTAGAGAGGAAAAGTGAACTTCTGAAGTTATGAACTTCAGGACTCAACTTGGAGACAAAGACATTTGGCTTCAATAGCTATATAGAATACCAGCAATGATACCAAATAGAATAAATTATAAAATAAAATCAATTTAATTTTCTCAGTTTGTAAGCAGCCAGGAGAAAGAATTTCAGCTATGAAGGAATGTCAATTCCAATAGCCCAGAATTACTCCAGTTCCTAGTCATGGGAAATCACAGAAGTGAATGAAATAAATAAGTATAAAAAGCAAAGGAATTCAAGTTTCAATCAGAAATAACATATCTTAAAAAGCTGACCTTAAAAAGATGGACCTTCACCAAGAGACATTTGAACCATTTATTCTTGCAAATCTACACATACATTTTAATGAGAAAAGTAAATAAAATTATTAAGAAAAGACTAACTAGTGATATGTTTCTCATGTTTATAGGATATTTGCTTTAAAATTAGAATTTTGGAGGTTGAGTCAAGCTGGTGGAGTAAAAACAGGGATTCACCTGAGCTCTCCCCCAAACCTCTACAAATATCTTTAAATAATGCCTCTAAACAAATTCTAGAATGGCAGAACCCACAAAAAGATAGAGTGAAATAATTTTCCAGCCTAACACAACTTAAAAGGTCACAGGAAAGGACTATTACACATGGGTGAGAGTGGAGCACAGTCCAGCACAGGTTGCTCTAGCACAGCCCCAGCCCCAGCAAACCAGGAGTAGGCCTTGGAAGTCACTAAATCATTATCAGAAGCAGCAGCTGCTGCTTCCAGAGCTATCAGCCCACAGATGGTAAAGGTTGAAGGAGATTATAGCCCTGTTAACACTGAGGCAGGACTCTGTTGCTTTGCCCATATTCTGATCTGGGTCAGAGTCTTAGGTGATAGTCTCAGGGTGAGAAGGAGTACTAGAACATCAGAACTTGTGGCTACAGTGGATTGGGGAAACCTGCTCATAGTTCCAGGGCAGAAAAGAATACCTATTGTCACTCATAAACCAGAGTATAGGCCAAGTGAGCAGTATATGAACTTTTCCTTAGATTATCCTACCTTGGAAGAATTGGAAACTTATAGTTCCCAAATATATGTTTGAAAATAGCTGCACAAAACCCCTGAAGCTTGGGATAGTGGACACCCTATCCAGGAAGTTGAGTCACACTTTAACAAAGAGTTAAAGGTCAAGTAATAGTCTGAGAAAATGAAGAAACAACAGAAAAAATTGTGATCATAGAAAGTTACTGTGATGATAAGGAAGATCAAAACACACACTCAGAAGAAGATAATAAAGTAAAAGCTCCTACACCCAAAGTCTCAAAAAAAAATATAACTTGGTCTTTGGCCCATGGAAGAGCTCAAAAAGGGTTTTGAAAAATGAAGTCAGATAGGGAGACGAAAAAAAACGTTAAGAGAAATGAGAGTGATGCAAGAAAAATCATGAAAAATGAGTCAACAGCTTGAAAAAGAAGAAACAAAAAACTACCACTGAAAATAACACCTTAGAAACAGATGGCCAAATGGTAAAAGACATACAAAAAAACTCATGAGGAGAAGAAGGCCTTAAAAAGCTGAATAGACCAAATTGAAAAAAGAGGCACAGAATCTCAGAATAAAATTGGAATTTTGTAAATGAAAAGAAAAGGTGTTGTCAAGAGACGAGGGATTTAAGGGGCTAAAATTCAAGGCAAGCAAAAGATCAGGAATAAAGATTAAGGAAAAGTTAAACTAATATTCCCTAGATTAAAAGTCACATTTCTTTTTAATCCAGACTACTTTTTTTTTAACATGTGATATAAATAGCAGCAAGAAGATATTATGTGGGAAGGAGGGGAGACAATGCAAAATGACAAAAAGGGGAGATGGAGACACATCGAAATTCAGTCTAAAGGTAAATAGAAAAGGGAGGTAAGGAGCTGTTAGGAATGGTGGTTAGAGTGCTGGAAGACCAAAAATCCATAAGATGTGAATTCAAGTTTAGCTTGGGATACTTACTAGTTGTGTGACCCTAGGCAAGTCATCTAACTTCCTTCTGCCTCAGTTTTTTCATCGAAAAACTTAGGGTAATAACACCACAGGCATAATGATAGCACAACCTGCTCAGGTTGGCTATAAATATAAAATGATATATTGGAAAATTTTAAATCACTGTCTAAATGCTAACTTAATAATATTAATAATAATTACCTATATTGGATTAGAGAGAGTAGGAAGAAAACAATGGGGAGTAGATAACAGAAGACTAGGAGAGGAAATGGAAAGATGACATTAATAAACATTCTTCTTGACATGTTAGAGAATGAGTATGTTTGAAATGAGCAGATGCATCATTTCCCCATTGTGATGTCACATAGTTTTAGAGGCGCTAGGGATGATATCTTTTAAAGAGAGAAAAGAAAAGCACACACATCAGGAAGAGAGGTAAAATCATGCTTAGTTTTAGAAGACGTGACTGTTCATGTAGAAAATCTCAGAGAAGCAGCAAATAAACTAATAGAAATAAGCTTCAACAAATTAGCAAGTTGCAAAATAATCCACAAAATCAATCAACCTTGTTTCTACGTAGCGAAAATAAAATATTAAAGAAAATAATAGAAAGACATAACTATTTGAAGAGAATTATAAATGCCTAAAATACTGAGATTTAATCTTCCAAAAAACATTCAAGACTTTTTTTATGCCTATGATTTTGTACCTATGATCATCAGAGCATAACATTAGAGAAGAGATCAAATCTGACTTTCATAAATCTTATTATTTGAACTGAAAAAAAAAGGTTTTTCATTTTCTTTTCCAAATTAATCCAATTATCTGTTGAGGTAACTTTTAACAAAGAGTCATTTGATCAGCAAAAGAGCAGAATGGCTATTTTTTTAGCATACTACCCCAATTTAACAAACAGTATCACAAGGGAAAAAAAGTTTGCCAAATAATTAAAGCTAAATGCGTAAGTTAAAATAATAGAAACATTGTCCAAGTTATAGGCTTTATGGCATAATATTGAATATTACATCACCAGAGGACACAGGCTTCTGCAAAGCATTAGAGATGTGAATTGCACTTGCCAAACCTATTCTCTATCCGTGTGTCTTTCATACATACACATATATTTTTGTGTATGGTACTCTCTTTCACTGATGACAGGTTAATCTCTAAGTTAGTATATTCCTCATGTGCACATGGGGGATCTTTTCTTTCACTTCATTTGCTATACTATTTGATTAAATATGTTTTATATTGAAATAGTATCTTCTGATGAACTGGTAATAAGTGAGTACCTGAAAAGGTTAGCATAAAAAGGTCAAGGTCTCCCATTGCATCCTAGGCCATCTCCAGTCATCTTTATGAACATCTGGTCACTGCACCCAGATGGCTCAGGAGAAAAAAGTGAGGTTGGTGACATTGCATATCCCTCCCTCCTCAAAACAAAGGCAACTGCAAGTCATCATCATTTCTCCAATGTTATTGTCTTCTTTGAAAACAAAGGATGAACACAAACAGAAAAATAGCATTAGTGAGTCATTGCCTGAGTGGAAAACTTTGACACTATGGCTGTTCTCTCCTGTATAATGTTTGATTTCTAGGCTTCAAAGTATTCAGTATTTCTGGTTGTCCATCTACCTTTCTAACTACTCTTACTCTGCCTCCTTTGTTAGTTTCAAGTCATCTTTCTTGTTTCTTAAGATAGGTTTTCCCCAAGATTATTTACTGGCCTTCTTTTTCTCTACTCAGTTTCCCTGGGCAGTTTTATTCACTTTCATTCCAAATGCTTTAACTACTACCTCTACACCAGTAATTTGTACATCACAATCTCTGTTCTTCATCTCTAATTGACTAAACCACATCTCTAGTCACAACGCAAAATTCAGTAAACCTGAAAGATGAACAGCTCTGTGTTGAGAGAGAACTCATCAGGTATACCAGCTTACTAAAGTCAGAGTTGGATACATATTTTTTCTGGAGTGGATGCAGTAAGAGCACAATAAACTTATATAAGTTTTGTAATCAAAAGTAATCTAATCAAGAAGTTTGTATGCCTACCAAAAGAAGTGAACAACAGGCTTATGGCAATGCATTTGCTACCTGCCGAAAAATGTCACAACACTATACTTAGAGAATCCTAGAGAATCGACTAAAACTATTTTATATAATTAATTACTTTAGCAAAGTTTCAGGATATAAAATACAACCACATAAATCAGCATTTTTATACATTTAACAAAGCCCAGCAGCAAGAGATAGAGAAATTCCATTTAAAATAACTGTAGAAGATATAAAATATTTGGGAGTCTACTTGCCAAGACAAACCCAGGAAAAATACAAACACAATTACAAAACACTTTTCATACAAGTGAAGTGAGATCTAAATAATAGGAAAAATGTCAGTTGCTTATGGGTAGATCAAGCTAATATAATAAAAATGACAATTCTACAAAAATTAATTTACTTATTCAGTGCTATACAAATCAAAATACCAAAAAGTATATTTTACAGAGGTAGAAAAGATAATAACAAATGCATCTGGAAAAACAAGAGGTCAAGAATGTCAAAGGAATTAATGAAAAGAAATATAAGGGAAAGTGGCCTAGCCATATCACATTTAAATTCTGTCATAAAGACCTGGTAATCATCAAAACTATTTGGTACTGCCTAAGAAACAGAGTGGTGGATCAATGGAATAGATTAGGTGCATAAGACACAGTAATAAATGGTTATAGTTATCTACTATTTGATAAACCCAAAGACTAGATTCTGGGATAAGAACACACTATTTAACAAAAACTGCTGGGAAAACTAGAAAAATAGTACAGAAGAAAGTAGATATAGACCAATATCTTATATTGTATACCAAGATGAGGTCAAAATGGGTATAGGATTTAAATATAAAGGGTGATGTCATAAGCAAATTAGGAGAGCAAGGAATAGTTTACCTGTCATTTCCATGTAGAAGGGAAGTATTGAGGCCTAAATGAGAGATAGATAACATTATGAAATGCAAAATGGATAATGTTGATTACATTAAATTTAAATGTTTTTACACCAATAAAATCAATGAAACCAGGATTACAAAAAAATCAGAAACCTGGGAAACAATTTTTACAGCCAGTGTCTCTGATGAAGGCTGTATTTCTAAAATATATAGAGAACTGAGTCAAATTTGTAAGAATACAAGTCATTCCCCAGTTGATAAAAAGTTAAAGGATATGAACAGGCCATTTTCAGATGAAGTAATTAAAGTCATCTGTAGTCATATGAAAAGATGCTCTAGGTCATTACCGATTAGAGAAATGCTCATTAAAGTAACTGAGAGGGCACAGACCCTCTGGACTCGGTGCCTCATTAGCAATTAACAAAACGTGTGGGCCTTCCTAAAACAATTCTCCCCTAATCTGAGGCCCATTAATTGGCAGGGAAGATATTTCGTTGACATAAATCTCATTAATATTACAGAAATTATTTATCTGTTCAAAATGGAGTGGTACAGCACAAACTATAGGAATAAGTCAAAATACTTTTTTTGTGCTAAGTATAAAAACCTGGTTCCCTCTCCAGCAAGCTATATCTTTAAGAGATAAAATACTAGACAAGTAAATAAACTTTTCTTAAGTACTTACTATGAATCTGGCATTGTATTAAACACTGTGGAGACAAATAAAAGCAAAATGAAAGATATGCTAGGAAAGCTCACAGTTCAATTCTTCATGAATTTATCTAGGGTCATCTATGAGGTAGGCACCATACTAGGGGCTGGGAGTACAATTTTTGAGATATTTATTGTGTAACTTCAACCTGCAGTTTCAGGTGGTTGGGTTCCCTTTTCCATTTACTGTTAAGACGCTGAATCTCCTACTGGGTTAACGTTTTTGGGGGGAGAGGGGTCATTCTGTTTTATGAGAGATGAATCTGTCCCCTCTTCATATTCCCAGGAGGGTAGAAGATGTTTCTTTTTTTTAACACATCATTCTTATTCTTTGTATGGGTATGTATATGCATGCATATATGTGTGTTTGTGTATATGTACATATATACATGCATATGTATGTATGTATGCACACAGGATACATGTGTATAGGACTCTTAGAGACTTGATAAGAAATGGAAAAGAGAATTCAGCCACCAGAAACTGCATGTTGTAGTTCCACAATAAATATCTCAAAATTGTATTCCCAACCCCTAGCGTGGTGCCTAGGCCATAAGTGATGCTAGATAAATATATGAAGAATTAAAGTGTTAGCTTTCCTAGTATATCTTTCTACTACTTTTAATATTTTTCTATATAAAATGGTATATAGATGATGATGGAGGAGAATGAGAATGAGAGGAAGCAGGAGAAAGAGAGGAAAGAGGAGAAGGAGGAGGAAAAAAGGAGATCACAAAAACAAGAGTTTTATTTTATTTTTTCCTATTTATTTATTTATTTTTGGTTTTCAACATTCATTTCCACAAGATTTTGAGTTCAAATTTTCTCCCCATCTCTCCCTTCCCTCTACCCCAAAACACCATGCCTTCTAATTACTCCTTCACCCAATGTACTCTCCCTTCTGTCACATCCCTCCCTTTCCTTATCCCCATCTTCTCTCTTTCCTTCTAGGGCAAGACAGATTTCTATACCCCATTACTTGCATTTCCTATTTCCAAGCTACATGCAACAACAATTCTCAACATTCGATCCTAAAACTTTGAGTTCCAACTTCTCACCCTTCCTCCCTCCCCACCCATCCCCATTGAGAAGGCAAGCAATTCAATATGGGATACATACATATATATATATATATATATATATATATATATATATATATATATATATATACACAAATATAGTTTTGCTAAAGACTTCCATTATAGTCATGTTGTGAAAGACTACCTATATTTCCCTCCATCCTATCCTGCCCCCTCATTTATTCTATTCTCTCTTTTGACGTTATCCCTCCTCAAAAGTGTTTACTTCTAATTACCCCTCCTATCATTTGTTCTCGCTTGTATCATCCCCCCATACCCCACTTATCCCCTTCTTTCCTATTTTCCTGTAGTGTAAGATAGATTTTCATACTAAATTGAGTGTGCATGTTATTCCTTCCTAGTCTTTTTTTAAAGGGGTTAATTTCTTTAGCATTTTTGGGGTCTCCTTTATCAAGTTGTTGAATTGCTTTTCATGGTTTTCTTGCATTACTCTCATTTCTCTTCCCAATTTTTCCTCCACCTCTTTTACTTGATTTTCAAAATCCTTTCTGAGATCTTCCAAGACCTGAGACCATTATATATATATATATTTGGAGATTCTGGATGCAGAAGTCTTCACTTTTATAACTTTCTCTGATGGCATGCTTGTTTCTTCCTAATCTGAAAGGATGGAAGAAAATACTTGCTCACCAAAGAAGTAACTTTCTATTGTCTTATTCTTTTTCCCTTTTTTGAGCATTTTCCCTATCAGTTACTTGACTTTTGAGTCCTTTATCAAGAGGAGGGTATGCTCTGGGAACCTGTAAGTTCTCAGTTCTTCTGAGGCAGCAAAATCAAGGGAGAGGAGCTTACCCCTCTCCTACCCTGTACTCTGGTCTGGGAACGATCAAAGATTTCTGCCCAGGATCTGCAAGTAGAATTTCTTTTCCAGTGCCTCCACCAGCCCCACCACATCAGCACTCTTCCTCACCCTAGGGTTGCCACTCAGGGCTGAGACCCAGATCAGAAGCTCAATTCCCCCAGGGTCTTTATGCCAAGGGCCCCAAAAATGAATGCTCTTGCTGCCACTGCCTGGAATCAGGGCTAGTGTAGGACCTTGCTCCCTTCTCACTCAGGTTAAAAAGTTTTCTCACTGGCCTTTGAAACTATCTTTGGCATTTGTGGGGTGAGAGATCTGGGAATCACAGCCAGGGATTCTTCTCCCAAGGCTGGCTCTGGTCCCTTTCCTGCTGGTGCCCCACAGCCAAGGCTGCCCTGGGTTCCATGGCTGTGTTCTACCCCATGTCCCGTGTAATAGACTTTTTCTGTCGACTTTCCAGGCTGCCTTGGACTGGAAATCTTTTTCACTCTGTCATTTTATGGTTTCTGCTGCTCTAGAATTTATTTACAGTCATTTTTTACAAGTATTTCATGGGCTGTTGGGGAAGCGGTAGAGTAGGTGCATCTTTTTACTCTGCCGTCTTGGTCCCAGAAAGTGAGAATCTTAAGGATTTATAGGCACCTCCTGGGCTTGTCAATTTTCCCGAGTTTGGAGGACTCTGCTGAGTGCTTATCTAGGCTCATTTTCTAGATGTATGAATGTAATTCTGAGTCTGTACCTATGTTTAGTATCTGCCACAATGACCAAGCATTGGTCACCAATAATGCTGGTTTCAGTTGAACTAGATGAAGGTTTTGTTCTACTACATAATTATCACCTCATTTGTTTTTGAAAGTCACACTGGGAATAGAGAGTTCATAGAAGTTGTCTCAGATGAATGATCAAAGAGAGCCAACTGGAACCAAATGCCACAGTCATAAATGGCTTATTTATGTGATTTTTATAAAATGATATATTCATGAGATCATTGATTTTAAAGAGGATAGAGCCTCAGAGGTAATCTATTTCAACCGTTATTCCACAGATGAAGTAACTAAAGCCCAGAGAGGCTAAGTGACTTATCCATAGTCAAAAAGATAAGTGAAAAAGTTGGGATTTGATTCCTGGTTCTCTGATGTCAAATACAATGATTATTCCATCATGCTATGCTGTTTCAAGTTCTAAAGAGGAGTGAGAGAATCCTAGGGCACCAGAAGATGATCTCGATGCAAGAATTTTAACAGTTTTTCTCACTTTGAAGAGTTTGAAAGAACTTTTCAGACATCCTGTCTTGTATTGTTGGAAAACTCTTTGGAAATAAAAGCTTCAGGATTGTGATATCTACTGAAGAAATAGAAGCAAGGAAAACCCCAAATGACATTTCCAGTAGAATTCAGTAAGTAATAGGTTCCAAAGGACAGCCTTGCATTTTCTAATTCCTTTTCAAGTTAGCTAGATAAGAATCAGCTCTAAAACCACTGACAAATAATTGCGATTGGCTTATAATAAATGGATTTATCTTTATGAAAATATTCAATTGGTACTAAGTTTCATAGCTTCAAGTCCACTATAATTTAAAAAGTTGCAATTATATTCTGAATTCAGTGATGGTGATTCATTTGGTAAGGTTAGTATTAGTTATTTACTTATTGTTAACAAATATGCTATTTTTGTTAAGAATGACACTCCAGTAAAAATAATAGAGCATTGGCATTAAAGGGTATTATTCAGTTTTCATGCTGGTGATTGTAAGAGGAATCCTGGAATAGTTGATAGAAATTAATGCTTTCAGTAAAAAACAAAAAAACAGAAAAACAAAAACCTGGACTCAAGACCAATCTCTGACATGTATTATCTGAGTAACTGTGATCTAGTCACAAACTCATAACTTCTCAATGTCCCAAGGCAGTATTGAAAGTCAATGGGCACCTGTGGAGGAAGTTTACACCCTAATGAATTTCTAAAACCAATGAAATCGTATGTCTAATGCCTCATACCCCCACCTAAAAATAATTCTAAAAAGGTCTTACTAATAATAGTTTTATCCAAATCTGAAATTTCATTGGGGTAAGGAGTACCTAAATGTGGACCTTTCCTCTACCATTGCAAATCTGTAACTTAAAAACAAACAAACAAACACAATCTTGGATAGTTGCTTAAGGGCAACTTAACTTACTTTGCTGCACAAAAATCAGGGACTATCTTGCTGGCAGATATACATGATAAAATCAGGAATAAGGAACTGAGGCTGAGGTTGATGACTGTCTTTTTTTCTGTCACCTTATATGGATTTATTAACTTTTTAAAAGTGAATTATATATCCTTTTGAAGTTTGTTTTGTTAGAGAATTGATCATGCCAAATAACTGTTCATCTCTGGCTTCTTCCATGGGGATAAGGCCTGACTTTTCTAACTTGAAGGTCTAACTATATCAATCCCCAGAATTAGTAAATACAAGTGACCCCTAATATGTCCAAGGTAAAATATAAAGTCTCTATTTAGCATTTAAAGGCCTTCACAAACTCAACTCTCCTGTTCTTTCCATTCTTACACTTTACTGCTCTCCACTCCAACTATATAGAGATATAATTACTATTCCTCACGTATGGTATTCCATGATCTGTCTTGGTTCCTTTGAATTAGCAGTCTCCTAGATGTGGAATTGGAGTGTTCTCCCTCCTTCTTCTGCCTGTGGGTTTCCCTAGTTTCTTTTTTACAGTAGGAAGGCATAATGGTGACGATTGTTGATAATGATGATTTACAGTTTCTCTGGTTTGTAAAGCACAAACACACATATAATTTCAATAGAACATCACAATTCCTGTGAGTCAGATATTTTTCTCCCCCTCACAATTTTGATGGATGAGAAAACTAAGGGTCATTAGCAATTGAACCTTTTTATTTCTGATTCCAGGTCCAGGGATATAGCCCACCTGCTATATCATTCAAAGGTCAGTCAGGATAATATATTTAGAGCTAGAAGCAATCTCACAAGTCATCTAATCAAATCTCTTCATCTTAAGGATAAGGAAGTTCAGAGGAATTCAATGATTTGTCCAAGTTCACAAAGCTTGACAGTTGTACAGCCAGGATTTACACCTATGGCCTTTGACTCCAAATCTAGAGTTCTTTTCACTGGATCATATTCCTTTTAATTTTACATCTGCCTCAAACAGGAATCTTTCTTCTTCGTGTTGAATAAATCATCAACTCTTCTCTGCCTACAGAATTGAAGGCAATTTTTTACTTCTTGAGACAGCGCATGCCATTACAGGAAACCACCATTTGTTAGGAAATTATTCCTTATTTTTTCTTTTGGTCCTTGTTCTCTCCTCTGAGGCTAAGCAGAATAAATTTACTATCCTCTCATAGTACGATTTCAAGCCAGCTTAACAACTTGATTGCTCTCTTTTTGACACATTTTTCAATGACTTATTTGAGGTGGGATAGAAAATAAAAGTGCTAGGTTTTGAATCATTCAAATATTAAATTTGAGTTCAAATTGGTCTCTAAAATATAATAGATATTAAAGCCATGACTAACTTAAGCAACCCCATCTGAGTCTTTCTCCCCTGAAAAGTGAGGATACTCATATGTATAGTACCTATCACACAGATTTAGGGGGAGAATCAAGTAAGATAATATTCAGACCTTAAGATGTCAAAATGTGACAACTTTGCATATGATAGCTGCCTAAAGCACTCAATCAATTACAGAGAGCTGCCTGTATTAAGGAAAATTAAATTACACAGATGACCAAAATGTAATTCAAAAGCCCCAAATCAATCATTTTTAATAATAAATGGGTATACCAAACCTTAAGTGACTAGGTCACTTCAGATACATTATCATAATAACATAATCACTTTCATTTTTTATCAGGCTAGCATTTGATCATTAATTTTCAGCACCAGAAAACAGATTTCCTAAAACCACATTCCAAAACTGGGTCATGCCAGTATGATGCAAATGAGCATATGATCTAGAATAATTTATCAATTTAATTTTATTCTAATTACCTATTTAAGGCAATGGTCATCAAATTACAGTGACTGTCTGTTTTTGTATAAGCCAATAAACTAACCATGTTTTTTAAATTTTTAACAAACACAACAAAACTTTATTTAAATATATAAAATTTTGGAGATGATTTTGGGAAGATGGTGGAGTAGGTCAGAATTTCAACCCTTCAATATTTTCCTCTAAAAAAAGAGATAAAACATAGGACAAACATAGAACCATGAAAACAAATAAGAATGGGGCATAACAAGGGTCCTCTTGGGACTATCTGAGGAGACCTGAAGAAAAATCCCAGAACTAGACTTCCTTCCGGTGAAGAGTTAACATCTCCTGGCTAGGGCTTACTTTAACAAGCCGTAACTTCTTCACCCTGCCACAGGAACTTTTGCCCCTAGGATAGTGAGGGGAGTTGGGCATCTGATCTGGGGAAAATCTACTGAAGCTCTGCTGACAAAGAATGCCAGCCCCAGCTGTTCTGTGGAGAGCAGGGAGGGGCGAGAAGGAACCAGCACACACCTGTTGAGTGCAGAAGCAGTGGGGCAGGGACACCACTAGCTGTGGGCACTTACAGGAGACTGGAGGTCTTGGCTTGAGTTCCAGGTCACAAGGGAGAACTGAAGAGCATCAGAAGCATCATTCCCCATGCTGCAGAACTAGAGGTGATTATAAGTACTAAATTATTTTTTAAAATGCACAGACAAAGAAGAAAGAATCCAACTACAGAGAGCTAATATGGGAATAGAGAAGACTGGGGTTTATTTGCAGAGAGGGATACTGAAGCAAAGAAACCCTCTTCCACTCCAAAGAATAATGTCAAATGGTCACCTGCCCAAAAAGAATTCTTTGGTGAACTTAAAAACAAGTTTAGAAATCAAATGAGAGAGATTGAAGAAAAATTAAAAAGAAAAATAAGAATAATTTAAAAAAAAAGAACCTTATGACAAAAAAAGTCAATCAATTAGAAAAGGAGATCCAAAATCTTAAGGAAGAAAATGCCTTCTAGAAAATCAGAATTAGGCAAGGGGAAGCCAGTGAAATTATGAGATGATTAATATATGTGTGTGTATGTATGTGCAAAGAATGAAAAAATAGAAAAAATATGAAGCATCAAGCAAAACAATGGATCTAGAGAATAGATCAAGAAGACAAAATATAAAAATAATTGGATTACCTGAAAGTTCCACTCAAAAACAGAATCTTGATACAATAATACAAGAAATAATTACAGAAAATTGTCTTGAAGCATTAGGACAAGAAGGGAAAGTCAAAATAGAACAAATCTACTCATCATCACCTGGAAAAGATCCTACAAGGAAAAGTCACAGGAATATAATAGTTAAATACCCAAATCCCCAGATCAAGAATAAACTAGTATGAATAATAATTAAAAAATTACATATGTTGGTACACAATTAGAATCACACAATACCTAGCATTGGTGACACTAAAAGATCACAGGTCTTGGAACACAATATATCAAAGAGCAAAAGAACTGGACCTCTGACTGAAAACATCATACCCAGCAAAGCCAAGCATAATTTTGAATGGAAAACAAATGGACATTTGATCAACTGTCAGATTTTCAAGATTCTTAAAACAACAACAACCCTGAACTCAATAAAAGATTTGACATACAAGAGCCAAGAGAAATATAAGTTGCATACCAATGACAAGGGATTAGATGAGGATAGAATGTTTACCTTTTATGTATGGAAAATGTGAAACCTATATCTAAGATTTTTACTAGTAATTAGGTTGCTTATAAGAAGGATTGGGGTAAATCTGAGTATAATATGACTTTAAAATGTAAAACTATTCAAGAAAAACTAAAAGTAATTATCTTACACAAATGATGTACAAGAGGAAAAAAAAACAATACAGGGGAATGAGATGAGGTAGGGGCTATTGGTTCTGGAAATATACTTTCATCATGTGTTTAAGAGAGGAAAATACATATACATCTAGAAGAATATAAAGGTCTTCTAATTTAAAAAAAAGAAATAAAACTCTAAGGGAGGGGGAGAGGATAAAGGAGAGATTTTTAGAGGGGAGGGTGAGGGAATAGGTTAAAAGCGGGTATAGAAAGGTGTTTTAGGTTTAGAGGAATGACGGGATAAGGGAGGGAGCTTTAGAGGGCAGGGGGATGGAATAGGTGAAAGAGTGTACAAAAGGTATTTAGAATTAAAGGAATGGGAGGATAAGGGAGGGATTGCTGGAGTGGGGGGGTAAGTTAAGTAATAGGAGAGCAAGGTAGCAGATAGAAGTAAAGTAGAGGAGTTAGGAGAGACAAGAAAAAAAATGCACACATATAAAAACAAGATTAGGAGTAGAATCTAATAGGTAAAGTATATATTTATGAAAGTATGTGTGTGTATGTATGGGCATATGTATATATGCATATGTATATGTATATATTAATACGTACATATAAATATATTCATGCTCAGTTGTAGCCTTGAGGTGGTAGGTTGGGAGGAGGAAAGGTGGGAGGAGCAAAGTAAAAAGTGTACATCAACAGAAAACAAAAAAACCCCACAAGGAAGCAAAGATGGACAGCTCTCAACTTAATGCCCAATATTTAATATATAGGCTTTCTTGAAATGATGTTATTGCTATATATATTTATATATATTATTTATATTTATAATATTATTTATATTTATTTTTATATAAATATATATTTAATATATTGCTACATATACATCTCCTATGTTCTGCTGTGTACATGACATTTTCTTATTTTATATTTAAGTTTAATATTTAAATTTATAATATTTCTTTTCTTTTTAATATTTTTCTAAAATAAAAAAAATTAAAGGGAAAAATCAACAGCTATATATTGCAAAATAAAATAAAAAGAAAATATAAAATTTTATAGCTTAGGATGAAAACAAGCAGAAAGAAGTAATTTCTGACCATTTGGAGGATAATTAATAGAAAGCTATGCAAAAGAGATAGAGACTGAATACATGATTTCTTTACCTTCTCAAAAATTTATAGTGTTACAGAGTTGCCTAGAGGACATAAGTGACTTGTTCAGTTACACAGCCAATATGTATCAGAGGGACAATTTGCATCAGATTTCTCTTGATTTGTAGTCAGCTTGCTATCTACTATACTATGCTGTGTCAGGACAAAATAATAAAATTAATTTGGAGGAACAAAAAAAAGTAGATTTTTAGGAATTCTAAACCTAAGGGAGACATATGACATACACACTCTCTATCAAAGGATCAGTGGATGGAATTCAAAGGGCCTGTGAAATTAGATAGGAAACTAAAATATACCTTTATTAGTTTCCTTTGTAATCTTACTTTTTATGCAATTGAAAATATTATTCTGAGAGTCATGAGGAAACAGAAAAAAATTGCTATTCTGAGAATAGGCTAAATGAGGCTGTTAAAAGCTTTCACAAAAAATAAGAGCAACAACAACAAGAAGAAGAGGAACAAGAAAAAGAAGAACAAGAGCAAGAAGAACAAGGACAAGAAGAACAAGAACAACAGGAAGAAGGACAAGAGGAACAAGAACAAGAGGAACAAGAACAAGAAGAAGAACAAGAACAAGGACAAGAAGAACAAGAACAACAGGAAGAAGGACAAGAGGAACAAGAACAAGAGGAACAAGAACAAGAAGAAGAACAAGAACAAGGACAAGAAGAACAAGAACAACAGGAAGAAGGACAAGAAGAACAAGAAAAAGAAGAAGAACAACAAGAACGAGAGGAACAAGAACAAGAAGAAGAACAAGAACAAGAGGAACAAGAACAAGAAGAAGAACAAGAACAAGAGGAACAAGAACAAGAGGAACAAGAACAAGAAAAACAAGAATAAGAAGAACAAGAGGAACAAGAACAAGATAAGCAAGAGCAAGAACAAGAGCAAGAAAAGGAACAAGAATAAGATAAACAACAGCAAGAACAAGAACAACAAGAACAAGAGGAACAAGAACAAGAGCAAGAAGAACAAGGACAAGAAGAACAAGAACAACAGGAAGAAGGACAAGAAGAACAAGAACAAGATCAAGAAAAGGAACAAGAACAAGATAAACAACAGCAAGAACAAGAACAAGAGCAAGAACAAGAAGAACAAGAACAAGAGGAACAAGAACAAGAACAACAAGAAGAACAAGAATAACAAGAACAAGATAAACAAGAGGAAGAACAATAAGAAGAAGAAAAAGAACAACAAGAACAAGAGGAACAAGAACAAGATGAACAAGAGCAAGAACAAGAACAGGAATAAGAAGAACAAGAACAAGAAGAACAAGAGCAAGAAGAACAAGAACAAGAAGAAGAACAAGAATAACAAGAACAAAATAAACAAGAGGAAGAACAATAAGAAGAAAAAGAACAACAAGAACAAGAGGAACAAGAACAAGAAGAACAAGAGCAAGAAGAACAAGAACAAGAACAAGAACAAGAACAAGAACAGGAATAAGAAGAACAAGAACAAGAAGAACAAGGACAAGAAGAACAAGAACAACAGGAAGAAGGACAAGAACAGGATCAAGAAAAGGAACAAGAACAAGATAAACAACAGCAAGAACAAGAACAAGAGCAAGAATAAGAAGAACAAGAGGAACAAGAACAAGATAAGCAAGAGCAAGAACAAGAGCAAGAAAAGGAACAAGAATAAGATAAACAACAGCAAGAACAAGAACAAGAGCAAGAATAAGAAGAACAAGAGGAACAAGAACAAGATAAGCAAGAGCAAGAACAAGAGCAAGAAAAGGAACAAGAATAAGATAAACAACAGCAAGAACAAGAACAACAAGAACAAGAGGAACAAGAACAAGAGCAAGAAGAACAAGGACAAGAAGAACAAGAACAAAATAAACAAGAACAAGAGGAACAAGAACAGGCACAAGAAGATCAAGAATAACAGGAAGAACAAGGACAAGAACAAAATGTCATCGAAGCAATAACATCAGTAAATATCAGCAAACTTACAGGGTATAAAATAAATTCACAAAAATAGATCCATTTATTGTAATGCCAATAAAACCCAGCAGGAAGACCTTCCAGGGAAAATGCCATTGTTTCTGGCAAGCTGATTCAGGTTGAGTCAGGGCTCCATATCCAGGCTGACAGTCTTAAAGAAAAAAACTTCCTAGCAATCTCCAGTTAGTCTTTCACTAAGAGACTTTTTCACAGAAGACTCCCCACAAAGGTCAGACTCCTCTGCTCTCAATTCCTATTACTTCTAAGTTTGCATAGGGCTTAGGGTATAATTTAGATTGAATCTTCCTCAAGGAGTGGGGTGATTTAGAATTAGGATTCTGTTTTAGTTTTCTTTTTAAGTTTTCCCCAGGAGTGATAAAGGAAGACAGATTCCAGTAGTAGCAAGATACCTGTGGGTTTCTCCTTGAATAGATTTTTGATAGCATGGTACCTGGGGGTGCTTTGATAGTTATAAGAATGATAAACAGCCCACAGCTGAACGATGCAAAATCTGACATAAATCTGCAAGTGATTCAATTTGTTCCTCCCACCCCCAATTTAGCTCTTTTCATTATTGCAAATAAAAAAAAGACAAGACTAGCAGGTACTATCATTTTATCTGTGTTTCAGTTTCTTTGAAAATGTAGGAAAATCTTTGTCTTGTATCATGTTTAGTGTTGTTTTTAAATTTTGTTTCCTTGAAAGATTTCTAAAAGGAAAAATGCAGCCAGCAGAAAAACTGCAAAAAAGCTGTATCCAAAGTTTGGAATGCTGTGGAATATTAGTGAAGTTTCATACTTGAAGCAGTTGTCCCAATAAGCAGGACCAACTCCCACTTTAGGTTTTCAGCAAGAGTTTAGGATAAAAAAATAAATCTCTGCAAAATATTGTCTCTCTGTTGTTTCATCCCTGACCATGTTGAATAATTCCAGGAGCTCACTCCATTCTGAAATATCTTAGTAAGTTTTGGGGCAACACTCTGTAGGATTCATTTTAAGGAAAAAAAGAGAATTAAACTCTGTAATTTTCAGGGATAAATAACAGATTTTCTTTTCCTCTTTAAAGATTGGCACATCTATTGTTTTAGTGTAATGAAGGAAGGCAGCTAGTTTGAAAGTCATTCCACAGGGAAGAAGAAAAAAAAATAGGCATGCAGTTTGTAGTTTAAATTTACCTGGAGCTTAACCTTTCCTTGACCATGAAAAGAGAAAAGATTTTTACATTAGGGACTCCCTGGACCTCCCATCTCTACTCAGCTGATCCCTGTCTCTGATTAGGGTCCTCCTGATCCCCCTACTCCAATTCAAAGATTCCTCTTTGACCTCAGTCACAAGTTAGAGATTCACCTCTAACCTCTGTCACAGCTTAGAGACTCATCTGACCCTTATCCCAGGTCAAGGAATCCCCCCTTCCCAGCTGACTTGACTCCCCCACCAGTTCAGTGACCCCCTGATTCCCCCAGGGACGCTCCTCCTCTGACCTTGTCACTTCTTCTCCTCTCAGATCAGGTTCCCAAATAAAGATATTGGATCCCCCCCAAAAATGATTTAAAATTGCAGGGAAACTAATTATATTCTGGTGTCAGAAAATTATTAGCTCTGTGATCTTAAGTAAGTTCTCTTATTTGTTTACCTCAGTTTCTTGATCTGTAAAGAGGAAAATGAGATTGGTGCCCAACTCCCAGGGTTGTTGTGAGGATCAAAATGATACAATGATTGTGAAGTGTTTAGGACAGTGATTGATTGGCATACGGCAAGCACTATATAATGTTGACTTTTGTTATTAACAGTATTTATTTAGATATAATTACTCCATACTAGATACCTCTATACTATATTTTAGATGTGATTATTATAAAATACAAAATGTAATAAGATTAATGATTTCTACATAAGATAATTTAGAAATGCATTTAGCTGAATTGATACCATCTGAACGGTAATAAATTTTTTTTCTGTTTTAAATATATGGTCTTGTACATATTATTATTGTATTTCTAAATGCCTTTATATTGGGAAAGTTAGGAAATCATTGTATCATAAATGCTATCAGACAAAAACTTCTTTTTATTAGGGGTATTATTAGATTATGAATTTAACTTTTGAAAGACTGATAAAAATTTGAAAACTGTTAAATGAGACATATTTTGTTTTTAAATAGACAATAGACAATAACTATTTACTATAACAAAAAGTGATTTTGCATTTGAAAATTTGTTGACCATCACATAAAAATTGTGAAAATGTGTAAAGGGATTTAAAAATATAACTTTAGTAAATCAATATAAATCATCTATCAGGTATTTGCTGTAGATGTATTTAATTTTAATTTACAAGTTAAGGATAAATGAAATGTAAATGTTACAGAAACATGGGAAGTTGCATGAAATTTGAGATAGGTTACTGTATTATTAGTTATATTTAACTGTTTTACTTTGTTATAAATGTAACTGTTTACATTGTAAAAATAAAGCCCATCAAAATAATTCTTCTTTTTAAAAAAAAAGTACCAGAAACAATTGAATTAAACAACATAGAGTATAATAAAGCCAAGGACATGAATTACTTGGGGAGTTACTTATTTGACAAAGTCTGCTGACATAACTGGAAAGGCATGTGGTGAAAATTGTATTTAATGAATACATTATTAAGAACTCATTAGGTGTCTATCATATACCAAGTACTATACTCAGGACTGGGCTTGAAAAGACAAATGTGATGCAGTGCCTGCCCTCCAGGAGCTATCAATCTAGCAAGGAGAGACTATAAACCCATTCTCTCACTCATTCATTCAACCTATATTTATGTGAGTCACTACAATCAATGGTATAAATTCAGTTTTAGTCTCAAACTACTCAGATTTATTATACACAAATGCCAGAATCGACAGATGATTTCTCTCTTTTTTTTATTATCTTGTGCTTTGAAGTCAGCATAAATCTAGTGGTTATTTTCTTCCTCATTTCATGTATCCCACTCCCCAAATGGAACAACCATGTTGTGACACTGGAGAGATTGATAAACAACTAGAGAGAAAAGACTATGATTTATTGCTGGGGGAAGAAGAATACAGGCCACCTGCCTTTTTAGTCATTTCCAACTAGGCTGGCCCTTGTTATTTTCATAGAGCAAATTACCTCCTACAATTTTTTTCAGTTCTTTTTCTATTTGATGAAATAAAACTTCTGGGGTATTTTCTAAAAACTAACACAGATTCCTCACTGTATATTAGAGGATAGTTAAACTGAGGAATTCACAGGATAAAAGAGTGAGAGAATCATTCCAAAGGGAATTGAAAGAGAAGACCTAACCTTGGCCTGGGCATTGACTAGCCTTCTGTGGCCAATCTAGCTTAAAGGAAGACTCTAGTAGGCACTAGCTGAAAGAAATGACTTAGAAAAGCTACAAGGAGAAATTCTAGTACCAGCATCCCACAATGGAAAATGAAGGACACTGAAAGGACCAGTTGACAGGTCTTAACCTTCCCCTTCAATGAAGAGGTTTGTTAATCAAAGTATCCCTAATGGTCATTGGATGGTCTATCACTTTTCTCCGAAAATAACTGGGTAATTAACAACTAATGGGAGCAAATCTAACAAGGACCTTCAGAGTGATGATGCCCAAGGAAGAACAGTTGAGAAATTATCCTTGGCAAGGGGTGCTAAAAGTGTGCTGGCTGGTAAAAGTCCCAGTAAAGAGTAATTTAATGACATCATTAGAGGATATTGGTAACTGCACCTTTTGGAAGAAATGGTTGCTCCTACATGCGTCTGCCTTGATCATATACTCTCCTCTATATTTATACCACATGAGTGATCCCAATGCCTATCTATTCTTCCCACAGAAAAGAGTATATTTGTGGAAGAAGATTCTCCATGTTTTTGAGGTAGGAGGAAGTGAAAATATTTTCTTGTTATTTTATTACTATATTATTAAATGCCTTTGGTTTGAATGAAATGCATCTTCTGCCTAGTAAAAGTATTCACAATGGTGGGGGCTCCATGGAGAGACTTCTGACCCATGAAGAACTGAGGTAGCTTTCCATGAGTGAAGGAGTCTTCAGTCCTCTGTTAGTGAAAGAACAGTGAAACAGTAGGAGGATTAGAGAGGAGATTCCCATTCCGCTAGAGGTCAGGTCAGGCTACATGACCTTTGAGATTCTTTCCAACTCACAATTTAAAATTCTATGAGACATGCTCTCATACTTCAAAAGTGACAAAGATAAATAGATATCAAAAAATTTTTATAAACGCTAAAAATAACCTACAACTCACAGAATTTTTAAATATCTTAGCCATCATGTATAATAAAAACTGGATACTAAATATCAGTCAGAAACTTGAGAATGGGAAAAAAAGTTTGTGGAGACCTAATTTAAAAAAGTATTTTAAACAGCCTGATAGAAGGAAAAGTTTCTTCAGATTTTTCTTGCAAGTCATTCAGAATATCTCTTAGAACCAAATAGGGATTTTTGATACCAGTCTGCAGTTTTTGTAGAATCTGAGCTGGAATTTTATCTGTTATAAAACTTTTATCTTATGTTCCACTGATGTCGATACATATAATGATGTTTCAAGAATTAATGATTTCAGCAGTGTGGGGAAGCTTTTTCTTAAAACAGATCATAGCTACCTGCACATTTTTATATATGTTGTCATGAGATGTTGTGGTCAGTCTTCTGTTTATTGGCCTCTCTGAACATATTCATACCAACCCTCAGCCAATAGATTGTTGGATTATTTCTGTCCTCAGGTTTACACTTGATTTTTTTTTATAACTTGAGAGAATATTCAGAGCTTGTGCTTGCTAAGCATATTATCTGAGGACCTGGGGTCATCTCTAAATCACAGTGAAAGTAGGAATAGTAGGAAAGTAAGAAAATAGGGCTTTAGTGAAGGAAGGTTCAATATATTTTAATGTATTTTTTGCTATAAAATTAATCTAAGTAATATGAAATAATAATATCTGACATTTATATCAAATTTGGTATTTTAATTACATGTATTATTAATTATTTAATTACTATTTATTTATTAGTTATTAATAATTTAATTTTAATTAACAATAAATTAATTAGTAGTCTGATGTTATTAATAATTAATTGCTAATTGTTATTATTAATGTGTATTAGAGTTCTTCAACATCAAAGTCACCTTTGCGATGGTTTCATTTTTCTGCTGAGGGAAAGGAGACAGAAGTTGGCCTTAAACATAATTTCTTTCTATACATTCTGCTTATACATTCACCACTTCCAGGTAGTAGAACCCTTAGGAAACACATTCTTCATTCAAATACCCAAACACTCACCTACAAGGCAATATTTTTTCATCAAATCACCAAAATCTCCTCTACCCCAAAAGCCCAAACATGTTTGCTAATCCAACAAAGTTTTCAGCAACCAAGACCACTGACTACAAGATTATCCTCTGTCACATGTTTAATGCTAGTAGTAACTTGAAAGGTGACTAAGCTACTCATTTGATTGGTCCAAGAGGCTTAGGTTCCAACTTTGTCCCCTTTGACAGCTTCAAGATAGCCTCCGCACATATTAATGTGGCTTCCTTCCCACCTTCCCACACCACTCAAGTGGAGCTGGGGCCCTTCACACTTAGCAGATATCTCAAGAGCAGACAAGCACTGTTTTCCATACAGAGGCAAGAGGACAGATTCTACCCCAGTTAAGTTCTATAGTATCCTTGTTCAATATTCTTTCTATGTCATAGCTAGGCAAATTTTTGTTGTTGTTGTTAACTGTTGAATATTCTCATTTTATTAACACAGGACCTAAAAGTTCAAAAGGGATTGACCTGGGTCAGGCTTACCTATTGTACTACCAAAATTCTTGATATGATCATTAGAAAGAGATAGGGTTTTTGGGTGCTTGTGACCTTAATGATGCATAAACATTAATTTGGCTGTTGTTCCCTAAAACATATTGGATCGTTCTTTTTGACTTGCACATGAAAACATATGGATATAGACACATGCATATATCTACGGTTATTTATATGTATATTTATAGTTGTGTTGCCTCCCTAATTAGATTGGAAACTCCTTGAGAACAACTGTCTGAGTTTCTTTTTGTAAGCGTGCCCATAACGCAGGGCTTTGCTCATAGTAAGCACTTACTAAATGTTTTTTTTTCCTTTCTCCCTCCTCTTACTCTGCCAACTGACTTATGTGTGGGCTGACCTATTACAGAAATACAAGTTAAGAAGTTTCTCAGGGAAATATACAATCTGGATTTCCTATTAAGAGACACCACTTCCTCAGCTCTGAATTCCTCCCACCAACTAAACTCATGCAGCCATTAGTATAGAAATAACATTGTAAAGAGAAAATGGAAGCAGCTGTCTCATAGCATTTTCATTTAGAAACTGCATGGGGCAACTCCAGGTTTAATGTTAAATGACTGTATTGTAATAGTGAATATTACTCCTTGAGATGCAATGGTGTGTGTAACACCTATCATTAGAGAGTTTAATCTTTAGGAAATTCTGCTGACTCTTGTCTGGGTATGGAAATAGATTTCCTCTCTACTCAAATATCCTCAGTCATAATTCCACTTAGGGGTAGTTTTTTTTTTTCATTTTTTAAAACAATGAAATTCCCATTCATTTTTAAATTTTTTTTTAAAAAGCAAACAGAAAACTTTCCTTCATAGAGTTTCCTTTCAGTTTAAACCACAGATTGAACCTGAAGTATCACATTAGGTCATTAACAACTCTTTAATAATTTCCTCAATGTAAATTCATTTGAACAAATAGCTTTAAAGTCCCTATTGTGAGAGGCAAAATTATGCAGCAAATGGATCCAGGAAGACCTGTATTCAAGTGCTACCTCTGATACATATTGGCTGTGTACCCCCTTGGAAAGTCACTTAAACTCTCATTATGTTAAGCATTTTGAAAAAAAGTATTTGCAGAGAAGGTGCCAGCCTATATTAAGAGAGGTCTCATCTGAAAGATCTCCATATCAATGAAATAAAATCAATCCTTATCTATATTTTTATATGTGGGGAAGTTGTTCTTGGAAAGAAATGGGGGAGGGTTCTCATCTTAATTCCCTCACCCCCATTGATTATGTCATCAGGGAATAGGTAACAGGAACTTCCCTTTTAAACAAAGCAAATTTGAACTATGAAGGTTTGGCTTATCCAAAGGAGATGCAAGTTCTTTTGTCTTATTGAAGGAAATTAAATGGTAAATACATCAAATTGCTCGCAGTTAGAAGAGCATGTCCACGTTCTTCAGCTTCATGGACTTGAATCAATTTGTACAGACTCAAAATAGCTGAATGTTAAATTTTCAATATAAGAACTTACATCTTAGAAATTGGCAAATGTTACAAATCAAGGTTTGATATATTGTTTTGTTGACTGCCCAACATTAAGAAATTGATGGAGAAAATGTTAATTATGTAGACCAAACTAAAAATTATGTTGCATGTGTGAGTGTGTGTCTATATATATATATATATATATATATATATATACACATGCATATATATGTGTATATGTATGTATGTATGTTTGTGTATATATCTGTGTGTGTATATATTTATTTATATGTAAAATTTTATTTTTTGGAGAGGTAGTAAAACTCTCCAAATGTTTCATGTAAAAATGTTTCATGTGAAACATTTACTATTATACCACTGTATGTCACAGACTTCTGAGGGATTTTTTAAAATATTATTATGACTATATCTCATTAAAAAGTTCCTTATACCAATAAAGCTAATTAAGTATAGTTGAGTGTTAGCGGTAGCAAACCAGTAGGGACTAATTCATTGGAATTACCCCAAAATACATTTATATTTTAAAAAAGAGCTGTTACAGCTTTTTGTTTTTAAGGAAAATTCCCCAGAACTAAAAGTAGAGGTTATTGTTGTTTTCTTCTCAATATCTCTCTCTTTCTAAGTTATACCTATTTCATTTGGGAGTTATGAGCAATAAGTGTTCTGAGTTTCTACTGTTCTTTACAAAAAGTAACTAGGTTAGCCAATATCTTTTCTACTGCTATAGAAAAATTACCCTGCTCTTTCTACCTTCACTGATTCCTGGCAATATCATCATGATCAATGAGCATCACAGGATGAAAGGCTCTCTGATTTAACATAGAAAGAATCCTCTCCACAGCAGACATTGTTTATCCCTCAGTAGGCAGAACTCCAATTAACTTTCATAACCTAAGGGGGAAAAAACACTAGTTAAGGTCAGTTACTGCTGCATTGTAGAACATGTCACTCTAAAATGCCAGTTTTTAGATTGATTTTGGGAGAGAATGACATTGGACAAAAAGAACACATCGTACTTGCGTGAATCAAATCACTTTTACTAGAACATATGTTAGCATAGAATCATTTAAGTGCGTGGCCATCTTGTGAGCAGTAAATAAACACTTCTCCCTTTCTCACAGCAGTAACTAATAATGAGGAGTACTACTGAAACTCACACTGGTCAGCAACAAACCATCTGCTTCCAAAGATCTCAAGAATTTTTTTTTTCCCTGAAAATACTGGGCACCAGAAGGGTTGAATATTGTAAATAACATCAGAGGTTGTATGTAAACAACCTTCAGCACAAAAGGCACTACAACAGTATAGACTTTCTTTGGAATTGTTGAGGCAGCCTGGGGTTGATAATATTCTAGGTATTCTTCTAGACCTAGAATCAGGAAGACTTAAGTTCAAATACAGACTCAGATACTTCCCGTGTGACCCTGGGCAAGTCATTTAACTTCTGTTGGTCTCAGTTTCATCTTCTGTAAAGGAACCTGCCTTGGGGTGGTTGTGAGGATACAATGAGATAATTTTGTATAGAGCTTTGTAAACCTTAAAACAAGGTATAAATGCTGGCTAATATTGTATATGCCCAATCTCTCTTGGGCCGTGGGCCTTTGCTTTTATATTGATGAAGAATGAGAACAACTTCTATCCGTAGACACGGTACCAAGTAAGAAAGATCATTAATTCCTGATTTATTTCATAGGCTTCTTCCATATAATTTTTCAATCCTGTAGAAAACTGTGATGTATACCCAAAGCTTTTATATGAAAAAAACCTGAAAGGTGGTAGCAAATAGTAGAGAGCTGAGCATAGAGAGATGTATGAGAGAAAATAAATTAGGTAAGAGCATTAAAGGAAGCAAGGAAAACCAAAGTCCCTGCTATGAAAAATCTGTGAGCATTTCTAATGACCAGAAAACAAGGTAAAGGTGACAATATTTGAAGTTTAGCACAGACAAGTTCAAGATAAGGAGTAGGACCAGAGGAAACCCTACACAGTGGAAGGAGATCTGTGGCCTGGTAGGTCCCATTTGAATTCCAGCTCTAGAACTTATTATCTCTACAACAGACCATGAGGCAAATCACTACATCTTTGTGAGCCTCAATTTGCTTATTATTAAAATAAGGATAAAATTATATATATATATATATATATATATATATATATATATATGTATATATATACATATATATGTATGTATATATTTACCAAGAGGCAGTATGAAATAGAGGTTAGAACTGCAACTACAGCCAAGAAGACATGGGTTCATAATTCACCTTGGACACATGGTAACTGACCCTAGGAAAGTCACTTAACCTGTGAGAACCAGTGGGAAAGTCTCACTGCTCAGAGGGTCCCATTTGGAATCATGTCACCTGAATCTGAATCCTTGTTGTTCTACTTATTTTATATGTGACTTTAAGCAATCACTAAATTTCCCTAAACCTCAGTTTCCTCATCTGTAAAATGAGAGGGTTGGGGAGAGGGTTGGACTCATTGTCCTCCAAGTTCCTTCCCGTCTCCAGATCTATGACTCTGAACCTCTAAGATAATTCAGTCGACTTCCTATGCTGTTTTTCTAAGTGCTAAGTGGAGGGAATCTACCCTTTTTCAAGACAAAGAAATCCTAGAGTCTTTGTCTATGTACATAATACTCATACTTCCTATCTCACAGATGAATTATTCTAAAAGTTTCCCATATTAGCAAGTGCTAAATGTGAACTCTAATACTGCTCACTTCTAACTGCGAAAAAACGAGCTTCGAGAGTACTAGATTAGGAATTACAAGGCATAGATTCTATCTCCCCCTCTATAACTAACTAGTGATGATGGAGTAAATCACTTGTACTAACTTATTTAATGACTGGTTTCCTTTGGCCACCGGATACCATTTTGACCTATCTTCCCTCAGTTGAAGAAAATCATGTAGTCTGCCTGCTTGGGAATTGTTATCACTATCGTCGTCATTATTTTTGGTCAAGACCTGTGATGTCATCAATATAGGGAGTTTGGTGTGAGCAAATTCCCCCTACCAAACATAAGCAACTCTTGCAATTGCTGTCTTAGACGATTTCCTAAGGCAGTGAGAGGCTAAGACATTTTCCTAGGGGAAAGTGTCATAAGAGGACTTGAACACAGGTGTTCTTGATTTTAGGTCTAACTCTCTTTCCACTAGGCCTTTTGCCTCTGACTTGGAGTATACAAACAAATATTTGGATATTAACAAAATATAAAAGAACAAGTCTTTTTTTTTTTTTAACTTACATTATGACAACAAACAAAACATCTTTTAAGCATAGACAAAGGATGCTGCCTTTGTCATGGGTTGACAGAGTTCCAGGAAAGGTTCTTTTTGTGTCTGTAAACATCTCTCTTACCTGGTTTCACTGATGCAGATGAAACTTGCCTAGAGTTTTCACTTTGAAAGTGACTATCAGAATGTAAATGCTGGCAGAGAGAAGTAACACATTAGATCACTATCATCTTACATTATTTCATGAACTGCTGAACACAAAGCAAGGCCTTCAGGTAAAGGCAGGGATCAATTCTGAACCAGAGGGAGAAGACATGATCTGAGCCTCCCAATGGTAGATCCAAGCAGTTAGTGGGAGGAAAGAAGGGCACTGTCTAGCTAGGAAAATGGAGGTACAGAAAAAGAGAAAGGGATTGTAACAATAAGGAGAAATGTGGATCAAAGACAAACTGGTTATATCTCCCAATTCAGTCCAGTGACTGCCAACAGCATACTAGCATCTGCATTCTTGTTTAGATGTCTGCTTTTATTTTATGATCAATGTTTTACAAAAATAAACAAGAAGCACTTCAAATTCAAATGATAATATTCTAGCAATTCACAGTCTCTTTCTCTTTCATTCTTCTGGAAGGTAGAGTCAAAGAGAAACAGACCAAATATCTTGACCTCTCTGGCATATTAAGTTCCAATTGCCGTTTTATTTCAATCTTTCACCCTTTCAATATAAGTAGATTATCCAAAAATAAAATCTCATTGTCCCATTCCCTACCCCACCATTGAAATGACAAGATCCACTGAAGATGTAGCATCATTTTTCTGTAAATGTTACATAACTTGGCATAGTCTAGCTACAAAGCTTACTCATAGGCCAGTTTTTGTTTATTTTGCTTTTTGTTTTTTGTACATGGTGGATTGGGTGAGTGTGTGGAAAACCTGCCAGGACCTGAAATTTCATCAGAATACAGAGGTCCTGGTAAGGAACTTTCTTTACCAATTCAAATCTGCAAATTCTCTAAAACTTGAAGAATTGCCTGGGGGCACTAAGAAGTTAAGTGACTTGCCCGATCACAAAACAAGTAGGTATAAAACTCTGAACTTGAATTCTAGGCTTTCTGATTCCCAAGTCAGCACTTTATCTATTGGGAGACTGCACAATAGATAAACACCATGTTTACCGTGTCCGGGATCTTTTCTGAATGAAAAAGCAAGCATTTGAAGATGACTTCATGAAGTAATATAGTAATATATGGTGGGGGGGGGGAGAGGAAAATTTGTAAATGAAGAGACAGAGGCAATGATGTGACTGTGCGGTACAGCTAACACCACCCATAGTGACCTCAATTGCCCTTCCAGTTTGCTGTCGTAATAATCACCATGAAAATATTGAATTTACCATTGCAAGAGTCTAGTATGGATAAGGAAAATATGCCAAAGTATGGGGCAATTACCCTTCCTAAGGAAATATAATGTATTGTTCACCATAGCTTTTTATAACACCTCATTTTGGAATTTAATTGCTTCGTTTTACAATTCTAGTTCCCACATCACTGTGCAATTTCCCTACAGTTTTTCTTGTAGACGTGCAGAAGATGGAGGAGTAGAAATAATAGAGTTTTGATTTAGCTCACCTAAGAAAAAAAATGACATTCTTTGAAAAATGATGTGTCTGGAAATACCTGCAGTCTCAATTGTCATTTTTTTCTTCCTGAGCCATCACATATTTCTCTCAAAATTTATGTTGCTGTGTCTTTTAACTTAGCCTTTCATTTTTTTTTAATTACTAGGCATGCTACTATTTCTTCTGTTTGCAAGCTTTTGGCTTCATTAAATACATATATTTTTCAACTCAACTTTTCTATATGTGGGTGAAATCTCTTTACAATTTCTATATAACTAAACACTTCTAAGCCTGAGGCAGTAGTCTATTTATTCTGAGAAATAATAGATGCCATGGATTCCTTGTAAAATGAAGGAAATGTAGACACCCTCTTGAAGTGCATTATAATGACATTGGCATATCCTGAAAAGGATTTTGAATCTGAAGTTTGTAGGATGTAAAAAATGGACTATTTGGAGGATTTGAGTTCTCTGTTAAATATATACTTAGAAATATTATATGAAGTTTTTCCAGGACTGAAATATTGTCTACTTTCTATAGAATCTTCAAGCTAAAGTTAATAGTGTTTTTAGAATATGATGGTCACCTGCACTACTACTTTCTGGATCATGTAGAGAGAGACCTGGAAGGGAATTTAGAGGTTATAGTATCACGGGCTTATAGATATAGAGTGGAAAGGGACCTCAGAAGTCATTTTAGAGAAGAGGAAACTGAACTCCACAGAGCTATGTGACTTACCCAAGGTCACACAAGTAGCAAATGAGTCACCCACCTACAAATATGGTACCCTTTCCACTGCACATTTCCTCCCATCATTAACATGATGGCTTGAGTAGATTTCCCAATAAACTGTCCATTATTCCTCATATGCTTCCTATATCCCTCCTTTGTTCAAAGACTTGTAGGGCTCCCTAATGTCTGTGAAATAAAGTACAGATGCCTGATTCTGACATTTAATGGGCTCCAAAATCTAACTCCAATCTACCTTTCCAGCTTTATTTCTTAACATTGTCTTTTATGCAGCCTTTGTTTCAACTAAATTAGATGACTCTATCTTCTATATCATCTTATTTACTCCCATAACCACCTTTGTGCTCATGACATTCCATGCTTAGAATGGACTCCCCTTCCCCACCTACTTTTATAAAATGTCTTCCTGACTTAAAAGCTCAGCTCATTTGCTTCTTCTGTGATTCCTTCCTTAACCTTGAATGTCCCTACTTCTCCTTCCTTTCCCAGATAAAACAAGTTTGGGAAAAGTTGCATAATTCTCATTGCACTTTGCTTATACCTTTCCTTTACTTTTATTTAGTCTTTCTTATTTCACATGGACTTGTGGAAATGTCCTTCCCCCATTAAATTCAAAAACTTTTTGAAAATAGTAAATTGACTTGGATGATTAATAGGCTAATCAAATCTTAGATGTGGAATCAAAAAAGACCTTAGAGGTTATTATGTGCAACCATCTTATTTTACAAGTGAGGAAACTAAGTCATAGTGAAGTTAAGTGATTTGCTTATGGACACACAGATAATAAGTATCAGAGGCAAGATCTGAACCCTGGCTTTTCTGATTCCAAGTCCAGTAGACTGTTCCCACACTAGGATTCTTTTCAACTGTAGAAACCCAAAAAAAGTTATTATGGTTTTAAGATGAATTATTAGAAATGCAATTTATTCCAATAGTCTTGGTGTAATTTAAAGCTTTAATAGTTTAAAACTGCTCTAGGATAATCTGGATTGTTGCATTGAAAGCACTGAACTTATATTTCTGCCCATAGCAGAGCACATATAGATTTTCATAGGACTATTTTACCTCTCATCATCCAGTCAGTTTCAAGTCCCAATGATTACATCTTTGAAACATATCCTCTCTAGTTCATCCTCAATTTCTGTACCATAGCAGTGACCTCCATTATTGTTCACATGACTGATTGTAATAGCCTCCTTTATAGGTCTTCTGTATCTTTCCACCTCCTCTCTTTCTAGTACCTCATCTATACATGATATCTGTTAGAACAATATTTCTTTGATATAATTGGTCATGTTACTCCTCTGCCTAAAGGCCTTTAGTGGCTTTTCCTTGATTTCTAGATACAGTTAAAAATCTTCTGCATGGCTTTTTAAGTTCTCTACTACCAGGTACTGCTTGAGCTTTTTAGTCTTATCTCACATTACCTATCTTCAGACATTTTGTTCCCCAGACAATAGGGTACCTCTACGTTACCCAAGAATGCTCAGTGCTCTTTTTTTATCATGAAAAATGTTGTGTATAATAAACATATTTTTTAGGATCTTATCCCCCAACTATACTATAGCAGGGCATGATCACTTGAGGGTCAAAATCATATTTTATCTAAGTTTTATATATCTCCAATACCCATCCAGCATAAGTAGTAGCCATTTAGTAATAGACAATAGTTTAATGTGATTTCTGTATTTGTAACCCTAGTTCTAAAGTCCATTGGTGTGGAACTTTGTCTTTATTGATGGAAGTCAATGTCCCATGCCTGTGTCTTGGGTGTGGTGGAGTTGGCAAAGTAGGGGAGAGGAGAGTTTTCAATTCTCACCAGATCACTTCCACTGCTGTTCAAGTTTTGAGTCACTTCTGATACTTCTGGTTTCCAGCTTAAAAGGGGAAGATGGACAAGGTAAACCCTACTTTAGGTTGCTGAAAGAAAAGATTCTGGAAAGATATGAGAGCAACTGGCAGTCCCTATCTCCAGCTTAGGACTCTAGAGATTTCAGGGAACTTCCCATTGACTCAAATTGAGGACAGTCTCTTGATTGAACTAAATTACCTTGCTCCAAATAGGAAAGCTCCTTCACTCTATATAGTTTGGCATATATTCTCCTATACGTACTTTTTCTGATCGCTATTTTTTTTTCTGCAATTTGGATAAATAGGTTTTCTTGGATAAATGCTATATATATATGTTCATTGTAGAACTGGCATTTGGTGAAAAGGGGTCAAGACTTGAATATAGAGTTTCCCACCCACAACAATGAAACAGCAATCAAAAATTAACTTGAACGTGATCACACCCTCTAGAAGAACCATTATTTAAGGAATCAAATATATATAATTCTAGCTTGGCACCCTGTCTCTCTGAGGATAGCAAGGTGATTGTTAGTCCCAATTTCCTGCTTCTCTTCCTAGTGGGAATTAAATTCTTCCTTGGAGAAGGGTCAAGGGAGAAGAAGATTACTATGTCTCTTCTGTCTCTCTTTGGGCCATGCAATAATATTCCTATGATACATATGGGGGACGGGCCTTGCTTGATATGTGTGGTCCTTGCTGCATCTTACTGCACTGGAACAATTAGAATTTTCAGAAAATAAAGTTGCCTTCCAATACAGTGAATTTTCCATCAGGGATAATACTTGTCAGGGAGATTGTAGAGGAAAATTATGCTTCAGGTTGCATTTGGGTTGGATGTGACATCTCTAATACTCATATATAAACATCTCTGCCTTGGAAGAGAGATGGGTTGGCAAGAAGGGAAAATTCACCTTGGTCTAATTTGGAGGTAATACCTTAAAAAAAACTGCCTCCCCCCAAGGTCCTTGAGGTTTAGATAATAGAGAACTCTTAATTTGAAACAGATTCATTAACTTTGAAATTCATTATTAATCCTCTGATGGCCCTTGCTACCCATAGCAGCATTTCAATCTTAAATTTTCATTTCCTTCTCTATCTCCTGACTACATTTCGGATTATCACATATCCTCCTTTTCTAATTCCGGTATCAATGAACCATGTTTACTGGAACAAAGGACTCAACCTGTCACAAGGACTTCATTAACCAAGCGCTCCAGATCAATACCTATTGGAAAACTTCTGCCCCCTTCCAAGACTTTCATTCTCTGAATCTTTACTAGTCCTTTCCCATCATTATTGCACACTTGCTTTTTCTTTTAACGTAATACCATTTTACTCTACATTTCCATTCTTATTACATTTTCTTCTTTTTTGAGCTGAATAACAAACATTCCCCCCTCTATAGTATTGAACCACTTTTTATCTCTACCTGCTGTCTTGCACTGTGTAAATGCCTTTTCCTCTAGGGAGTTACAAACACCTGTATTAGAACTTCTGTCTTAGGGGAGCCCACATGTAATAAGGCATCTCTTGATTTGCCATTTAGATGTAAATACTGGCAAGTCAAGATAATTAAGTAATGTTTGGTATTCCATAAACAACACTGCACGCTACAGGAATTGGATTTTAAGCGACTTTCTAAATGATCTCTAATTAAACACAAAGCTCAATAATAAATCTTTTCCATTCTTCCTACTATGAAAATCATCATCTTTAAGGTCTGATAGAAAAATTCAGCCCAGAGTCTGAGCTATTTCTTAAACATTTACACTTGAGAACAACTTGAATCTATAAAAGGTTTGCATTATTTTCTTTTGTCGGGAGAGCAGGATGAAAAATAAAGCAGCAACTTGTGATTTGTCAACTGAGTGAAATGCACACTGGATATAATTTTTTATTGGACTACACTCTTCCAAAATAGCAAGGAAATAATCATCAAGCCAGTTGTAAAACTGCTTCCAGGGTGAGAACTATTAAAAAATCAATAATTGAATCCATTACCCTGGATAGGACCATGTACCAACTATAGCACTTGGAGTATTCTATAGGAAAAAAAGAAACATAGCAACTTGAAAATGGAAAGCTTGTGAATATGCAAAGGAATAATTTATTAAAGGAAATATTTCCATGCAATAAGCATACAAAATCTGTTCCTAACACCTACACAGAGAAGAAGTAGTATCTATTGAAATTGGTACACTAGTTTTATGAATTTGTGTAAAAACTGATATAATTTTACTACTGCTTTTAGGGATGGGGATTTTATATTTTGTGCATAATTTAAGGTATTAATTACTCACCAAAAATTATTTTATAGTCAGTTCATTCTTATTCCTAAATATACTGTATAGGTTGTCACTGTCTACATGCATATGTACAAAGATATTTGTGAGGTAATTGACATAGCATGCCATGTAGAGGGGAGGTCTTACAATCAGGGAAACATGGATTAAAATCTTGGACTAATGATGCTTCCTAGTTGTGCAGCAGTGGGCAAATCATTTAACCTCTCAATAACCCTGAGAGCAGTAACTTAGCAGATTCTAAGTTACAGATATGTTGCTGGATCTGCATTACTGAAGATAATTTCTCTGATAATAGTTGTTATAAATTATGAAATTACAGGTACAGACCATGTCAGAGGCTATTACTCAAGTACTTTACATTTTACATGTGTATATATGTATTATACATACCCATATATAATATATGCATTTTATATACATATATATTCATGTATGTATCCATATGATGTTTTGATCTAAACCTGTGATTTCACCCATGTAGGTAACTTCTGACATGAAATTCCCTCCACCAAAACAATGACAATTTGTCTTAAGACTTACTGCTTGAGGTATTAAGAAGTTAAGTCACTTGCTCTTGTCAGAGGCTAAATTTGCACCCAGGTCTTTCAGACTCCTGGTCCATTATACATTATATAGCACTTGATGTCATACCATACTTGATGTCATCAAAATATGCGTGATGGGGAAATTTTTTTGAATTATTCTTTGTACTAAGTCTTTGGTATCCTCTCTGTGATGAAACAATTATTTTATCAACAACTTTCAAAAATATCATCCAAGAATTTATTTCTTTTACTTCCAGTGCCTGGCACATAGTAGTTGCTATATAAATATTAATCATACTTTGTTATTGCTATAATCACCATCATCACCATCCTACTAAGTCCCTCATACAATTTCAAGAAAAAATCTGCCCAGATTTAGACATATATCATTTCTCTGGAACTAATTTATAAACCTGAATAAAGGCTGAACTGACTCAGAGGACAATAGGATATCTTCTGGATCATCTGTGGGATATCTTATACTTCTGGCTCCTTTTAGAAAGCATAAAAGAAACAAAAAGGAACATGCTCCTGCTAAGTCTGCTGAAAAGCACCGCATTATGGGAATTTGCTCACTTGGAATTGTGAAAACAATAAGCCCTGCCTAAAACAATCAATCATATTTTGTGTGTACCCAAGGGAGGGAAAAATCCTTTTCTTGCATATGTAGTTCAATCATCTTCACTATTTGTTTCCACTTTCTTCTTTCTCTTTTCTGCACAATTGGCCTACGATAAAATTGATATGTGTTTTGCTTTATTTGGCTAATTTTGTTTTAGAATCAATGGATTCATAGATTTAAAATCAGCAGGACATTAACATTCAGTCCAATTTTCTCATCTTATAGATGAGGAAACTGAGACCCTGGGAGTTTAAAGAACTTGTCCAAAATCACACAGTAAGTGAAAAGAAGAGCCTGGAGTCAGACCCATTTTACCTGATTCCCCATTTCTGTTACACTTCTGATATAGCTTTTCTACATAACCATCTCCAAATATAGTGCCATACACATAATAGTCACTCTGTGCATGTATGTTTAATGAATGTTTTCCTCATGTGTGGAGAAAAATTCAGGTCAATATAAGAATATATTTGTCTATATTCTTGGACCACATATTCAGTTTAAAACAGATACATTGCTTCCCTGCCTTATTAAACAGCTTATTTGGTCCTACATGATGCAGAATTCTCACATGCTCTAAATACATTAATTTTATCCAATAAATAGAATTAGCATTCTCCTTGGTTAAGGGTAATTTACACATATTTATTTCTCATTGCTGCATCAATAAGAAGCAGCAGAAGCATAAGAAAATGGCTTAATTTTCGCAGGACTATAAGTGTTATGTAGCAGGATCTCTGCATTTCTATGTAATATGATTCCTACAGAGATATACTTCAATTATTGCCCAAAGATAAACAACCTTTATATAATTTTCCACTCAGAAGTGAGAAATACAAGCAGCCACATTTTACAACTTGGTTTCTTTTATAGTAAACTGATACTGAGTAGTTAGGAAAAGAACTTGGCTTGATTTGTGCCCATGTTGGAAGTGGCAGGAATATGGTACATGCTTCATTGACCAAGATTATGCTGAACCAACTACAGCTTTTGAGGTCCTTTCTAAATCTATTAGGCTATAAACCTATTTCTTTTGTGCATAATAATCGCTGACCCCTGGTTACACAAGATGGATGTTTTCACTGTGGCATGGTTCTAGAAACTCAAGTGAAAGTTGAAATGTGTTTGTGACTGGGGGCATGCCTTGGGATTGATTTTCTTGTGTTTCTTATTATGACTATCTCCTCCTCAACAAATGAGCAAATATATTATAGAGCATCAAAAATGTGGGTCATGGTGATGAAAGAGACAAACTGTATTTTTTAAATTGTTGCTGGTTTCCTTGTGTAAAGCCAACTTCAAGGATTATTGATCCATAATCCATCATTTTTCCATGGACTAATCAACTTAAGAGCTCATCATGTGCATGTTTGTGCCTTGGTAAACAGTGGCTTATCTATTTTCTTTATTCTATCTTTCCCTATGCCATTACACACACACATACACACATATACAGATACATACATGCATGCACCTCCCTCAAACACATAAAGACATACCCAAGTCATAAAAAAGGAATTATGTCCATCTAAGATATCAATTCTGTATTCCTTTCCTTCCTTCCTACTATATCCCTTTGCATATATATCATGAGTTTCTGGAAAGAAGTATCTTTTCCCATAGACTACAATTCATTGCATCCATAATCAGATTTTTGAAGCTATGATTCTGATCTTTAAAAATACATTTTAGGAATTACTCAATACCAATTCAATCATTGTTTTATTGGCCTGGATGGAAAAAGACTTAATAAATGTATTTGCTATTCATAGATATTTTAGCTAGCATTCCCCCTAATGGCACCTTTCTTTTCTGTTTTTTGGTCTTGTTTTTGCTTTGTGGCTTTCCCTGAAGCTTTGATGTAATTATTTACCATTTAAGTATGGTCTTTCTGACATAACAGGTAATTCCAAAACATCTATTTTGCCTAAATGAAAAGTTTAAAATTGAATAGCTACTGAATATTCCCACAGAAGAATGGGATTAAAGTAGTAAGATGGAAACTGCATTTGTAAATTTTTTTGAAAATGAAAATGTTAGAACTGAATACCTTCAACACAGTCAGTCTTCCTAACGGTTGGGATAAAGAGATCCATTTGAGTAATGCCACAATTTTATGTGGGAGGTTAATAAACAGACTTTAGAAGATATAAAGTGTCTATATGGCATCCTTGGAATACCAAAACAATTTTAAGTACTGTATGGTAGAAACTCCATATAGGCAATACTTTCTTTTATTCTCCACCACTCCACATTATTCTCCACATATAATGGTTACCTTTCTGAGACTAAAACTCAAAAACTAATTTATGACATATTAGGGCTGCTCGGGTTCTGTTCCAGGGGTATAATCAGAATATAATGTGTACAGTCTATCAACGATCTCTGGTAATGGGGGTAATGGCAAACATTAGGTCATGTTCGTTATAAATTCATTAGTTACTGCAATGAAAAGCTGGACAGAAGGGCAAGGTATAACCATCCAGGAAAAAACACTGAATACTTAGAGGGGATGCTTTCTAATACTGAATGACATTCTTATTTGTATATGCTCAATTTTTTGCAAAAATCTGCATTTTGGAAAATGCAATTTAAAGCTAATGATTTAAGTAGTGTTAATCTTGAAAAATATTATGCTATCTCTAAAATGTTTAAGATGTATCTACAGGTGACTATGATACTAGGGGACCATCTAATGGAAACTATTCTTTTCTAAGGGATAAAGAAAGGAGATACTATTGAACATTACCGTAAATATGTGGAAAATAGAGGAAAGGTAAGCTACTCTCTTATAAATATTTGGTGTGGTTATTGGGGTTGCAGTGGAAAAGAGGTACAAGGGGAAAAGCCTCCAATACCATGATGATAGAGATGAAATTTTTATTTCCAGTGAGGTTTGGGGGAAACCATTTACCTAAGGTCAACTGGAAAGTTAATGTATTCATTTTTTTTCAAAGATATTTGCAAACCCCAGTTGCCAAAGCAGTGAAAATTTATATTCTATTTAGTTACAGATTATTTTAGAGATTCCCAATGATATATAGGTAGTATTTCTTCTTCCCTACTCACCCCCTTTTTTTTATCCTGCTCAAGTACTGGCTCAAACATCTTCTCTTGGCCCTCTCACCATTATAGGACTCGGTCTGAGACTCTCAGACTTGGGGTAGATTTTAGGAAAGCAGGAGGTGAGCATAAGCAAAACTTTCCACTGGTACTTGGAAAAATCCAAGTACCAATGACTCAAGTTCTAAGTAATTGTATATTCTTCTCCTGCCATGAAAGTTTGCATTCTTTTTCTAGCCTTGTCATTGAGTGAACATCTATTTCCAAAAGCAAGACCAAGTGTTCTATCAATAATTCAATAAGTATTTATTAAAATACTTACTATGTGTTGAGTCAGGAGGTCATATTCTAATGGGAAAGACAATATGTACATAATAATGTAAATACTATACATATGAATGTATACATGTACATGTGTATATATACACATGTGAATACATGTGTAGTATCATCTGCATAAATGTATATGTGTGTATTTCTAATAAATACTAGCCAAGTATGTTGTTAGGGTGGGCAGGAACAACTGGGAGGGTCCTCCTGTATTAGGCTCAAAGTATGCCAGGAAACATAAGAGGCAGAGGTAAGGAAGGAAAACCTTCCAAGAATTGGGAATAGCTCTTGCAGTGACTTTGTGACATTGTGTACTTACCACCAAAGTATAAGCTCAATCTACTGAAAGTCTTCTTCTTCTTGTCTTCACAGTTGTTGCATCTTTCTGTGACCTGGTGGACTTGCCCAGGGTCACACGGATAGAAATTGTTGAAGACGGGTTTGAATTCTGGTCTTCCTGACTCCAGTGCTCTATTCACTGGGTCACCTGTCCCCTTCTTACCTTTACTACTGAAAATTTAGTATGCAATTACATACAAAGAAAATAATATTACTGTTGTAAGCACTAAATAAAATGAGTATTTTTTAAGAATTTAAAGATTGGGCAACATATTACTTTCATTTGCTTAACATTATTCCTAAGAACTTCAAAGAAATGTTAATTCAATTAATATTTAAGTGCTTCCTCTGTACAAAGTGCAGGGGCAGTGTGGTGTAGCTGAAGATTCCTTAGATCCAGGAAAAAAAATAGTTTTAAGTCCTACCTTTAAAATGTGCTGGGGCAAATCACTTTCTCGGTGCCATAGGCATTTGTCTCACATTTTAAGTTACCCACTAACTGTGGGTATGATTTAGCAGAGTGAATTTTCTCAACCACCCTCCAACCCCAACAAATCACAGATATGATAAAAAAAAATACTAAAAGGTACTTTGTTCAGGAAGACAACTGGAATGCAAGATTTATTTTGAAAATATTTATTGATCTTTTATTTTTATATCATTTTGTTACCTCTCCCCTCTCCATCTTCTCATAGACCCATTTCTTATTACAAGAAACCTTTTGATTTTCACTGAAAGAGGCAAACAGGAATTCTCAGTGGATTGCATATTCCATGTTTAATGCAATGGTACACTGGGTAAAACCTTTGGTTTAGTGAGTTAACGTGTATCTAAACGATATTTTTTTGACTTAATCCTTCTATTTTCACAGCCACCGAAACTCAAGTTTAATCTAACTTATCTGTAAGCCCTCCTACAGCTCCTTTCAACTTTTTAGAACACTGTTCAGGAATCATTTACTTGAATAATAATCTGGAATTTATTTTGAGAATGAAGTTCTAGGACATTGGCATTCACATATTCCAAATTTTACTGTATGGTAATGGCATGCTTCAGGAAATATAAAAAAAAAAGTGTTTAGACTAGCCTTCTGCAAACAAATACCAACATTCTTGTTTTTGGGAATTCTTTTCCCCCTTTTTAAGAGCCTAATTGAAGAAGAGGAACCAACATTGTAGTTTATACTCATAAGATGTTGAGACTTAAATATAAAATCGTATTTTCTTTTATTGAACTGAAGTCCTTCTAGGTCTCCACAAAGAATGCAGGTGAATTTTGATTCTTAGAGGCTATGAACAAACTCTGCAAGTTACCACCAAGTGAGCAGGCCCAGGTACCAACTACGTATTGGTTATCTGAGGACTACTAGCCAAGTCGAATCTGGAGAAGATTATCACAGAATGGACAACTCAAAAGGTAATTGTCTTCAGCCATAGCATTTCATGAAGAGAATGTTCCAAGGTATAGAGAAGTTGCAGTGTGGACCCTTCCTTCACCTCCAGTCCCTCAGCAGGAATACCCATGACCATTAAATAATGGATCTTGAGGTTGTGTATTTTTTAAAGTAACTTGTTTCCAATCATTCACACCAGCTGTCCTCCTCATTAATACTCATTAGTCTAAAGTCTTTTTCTCCCTTTTGGCACTGATAACCCAAGTAGGAAAAATAATACTAGCTAATACTAGCTCATTCATGCCAGTAGCTACCCATGGGCCCAAACAAAAATGGACCCTAACACCTACAATGAATTATTTTGGATTACATGATGGGATTACAACTTAAATGAGAGGCAATGAGGGGTAGTTGAAAGAGGATTAGGCTTGGGATCAGTAAAATTTAGGTTCAAATCTCTACCTATATGAACATAGAGAAGTTGATTACACCTCTTTGAGCTTCAGTAGCCCCCATCTGTAAAATGAGGACAACACTTACTGTGAGGAAAACTCTGTAAACTTCAAAGCACTAGAGGACCATGAGGTGTGAGTTATTCTCTAAAGGGAAAACTAAGTCAGCCATGAAAATAAGCATTGGGCCATATACCCAGAATTGAAAAGAATTCAGGATGGGTCTGATTAAAACTGAATATATTCTGCCTTTTCATTCTTTACAGTTTTGGATTGGTTTTAATGGATATGTATTTGACAGGAAATGCCTGGTCTATGATGCAGAAGATTCTTTCTGAGAGCTTTACTTTCCTAATAATAAGGGGGAGAAAGAAGAGGAATGGAAACTGGGTGGAAAGGAAGATGTCATTAATTATAGCAATAACTAGCATTCATACATACAATTTTAAAGTTTGATAAGTATTCTGCATATAAACATACACACATCTACAAACACAAACATCCATTATCAATCTCATTTGTGCCAATTCTACGAACAAATTTGATTTGAGGAACAGGGGAAGAACAGATTGATCCTATTTGTTTAAAATTATTTCTAGTGTAAGGCTCTGCCCTCAGGTATATTAATACCATGGGAAACATTCTCTAAAATGCTTAGTGCAGATTACCTGAAGATTACATGCAAAATCTCCATTTGAGAAGGCTACAACTTCCCCAAATTTGTCAGCTAGAAAGAGGCTGACTGTAACAATTTTGTTGTATTCCAAGGACACTTTAAGACTGGGCCACCATACTGAATGGAGAAGTCTGTTTAATTGACAATTAGTCCTAAAAATTCCCTGAGGTTGGAGAAACAGGGAAACAGCAGAAGACAGGAGGTAGAATGGGACAGAAAACTTTAGGCATGTAATTATTCACTTAAGTCTTTTCATCCTCTTACTTTTCTACCTCTTTGCCTAGATAAGACTTTCTCTCTTTCTGTTTTCCCTGTTTTTTCAATCGAATGGAAGGTTCTGATTTCAGCCTAGCCCCCATTCTCTTCCACAGATATACAAACTTCCACGAATATACTAGAGTGCACATGAAAGCATTAGGAAAAGGAGAGATGATTTTAAAAGCACAGTTTAAGTATTTAAGCAAGTCTCTGTACATGCAAATGACCTAATTTATTTTCTAGTTTAAATGATTAATAAAAGACTCCCGAATAATCAAGGTCAAGTGCTATACATGGTATCTTTTGATAAAAGGCATTATGGCTACCTTAGTTCTATACGTTGAATGAGACAATGCATTGTAATGTTGTTCTGTTTGTGAATGGAGAGTAGGGCTGTCAGAAGCAGACAAAACCCCTTTTTGAAATAGATTATAATACTGTACAGGTGAATAAGAGCAATAACCATGTTGTTCAATCACTGTTTTAATCCTTTCCAACTCTTTGTGATCCTCTTTGAGATTTGCTTGGCAAAGATGCTGGAATGGTTCACTTCCTTCTGTAGTTCATTTTACAGGTGAGGAACCTGAGGCAAATAGAGTTAAATGAGTAGCTCAGAGCCCCAAAGTTAGTAAGTGTCTGAGGTCAAATTTGAACTCATAAAGATGAGTTTTCCACATGAGGTACAGCACTCTATCCACTGTACCATATAGCTTGCATTTATCCAGCACCTTGGGATTTGCTAAGATCTTTAGAAAATTCCCTCTTTTTAGCTTCACAACAACCCTGGGTGGTAGGTGCTTTCATTATCCCCATGTTATAGACGATGAACTTGAGGCAGTCAAGGGTCTGCCCGGGGTCACATACCTAGAAAATGTCTGAGCAGAATTTGAACTCAGATCTTCTTGTTCCTAGGCCTAGTGCTCTATCCACTGCATCACCTAGCTCTTCACAAATATGCTACAAGATTCAATCTATCTTCTAAATTTCCTTTATTTCCTCTATACTATCACACTGAAGCAAAGTGTTTTGGGGAAATTATATTAAAATTTCAGTCATTTCCACAAAGTAGACTGTTTTGTTTTTTTCCCCCTTCCATACTTTTTCATGTACAGGAAGAAAGCTTAATTAAGTTTATCTATTGGCAATCAAATAGAGGAGATAAAAATGTTTAAGGGTAGCTCCTCAAGAATCCAAGGACAATGAATATAGCAAGATAAGGCTTCAGTTATCACTGAATTGGCCCTTTAGATCATTTCTATTTCCAGGACAGTAAAGAGATGTAGGATTCTTCTAAAAAGGTTTACAATTCAACAATTAAGGATCTGCAGTGCCTGAGAGTCCATAATTCCCCTTAGTCACATGTTTTAAAATGTATTCACTTTCTAGATAGGTCAACGTTAATGAAATCTTAACTAATTTCTTCTTTTGAGTTCTCTGTATATACCAGTGGGTATGTGGGTCCATGAACTTGGATGTGGGAAAAATGCATGTTTATTTTCACTAACCTTTTGTTTTCTTTGTAATTTTATGCATTTTATTTTATTCATTTGAAAAATTATCCTGAGAAGGGATGCATAGGCTTTATCAGTTTGCCAAAGCAATGTATGACAGGAAAAAGAAAAGGTTAAGAATTCTTAGTATAAATGAAACAGTATGTAAATCCAATTTCCTTAAACTTATTCATCTCTTATCTCTTTTCTTTAATCTTAATAAACCTATACCCCCTAACCTTTTTACTCTCACTGGTCTTTTCACTAGATTGTTGAATAAACTATAATTAAGCTATTAGACTGTTGCAATATTCTATGCCTTTCTAATGCTTCAGAAACAGAAACAAGGGGGAAAAACTTTCTCCCACCATTTTCTTAAGAAAAACTTTGATCAGATCATTGTATCTCAGGGGATTAAGCCTAACCACAATTAAACTTACCCCAGAGAATCTTAGAATAATCAGCTGATGGAAAGTGTAAAAATGACAAGTACACTGTAAAAATTAAACCCAACAATGTTTTGAAAGTTTAATAAAGCTTTGATAAAACTGAGCTTGCAGTATTGAGTACAAGAGTTGATATTCTGTATAACTCAAATGAACTTGTACATTTATGTAATTAGAGATTGCATGCCAGAAAATGCAATTATTTTGATTTTAATTTAAATATGTACAATTTACAGTATAATTCAAGCATAGATTCCACAGTAGAGAACACAGACCGGCTGTGCAGTTAATCTGAACCGCCTTTATAGTGTTAAACCCTCAGGTTGGGCAAAACTATAAGAATTGAGACATTAGTAGTCTTACAAACAGATCACGAGCCAGCTTTTGGACACTTCCTAAATCATTCCTTAGTAACAAGCATGCATTAAGTGGCCCTTATTTGCTCTAAAAGAGTTTATTTGCCCACATGCCTATCTTACTACTTACTAGGAAGTGAGTGGCTTATATACTGGGACAACAGAGTACATTGTACTAGTTGACTAACAACTTTCCATAAGTTAAAAATTCAAACAGAATCATGTTCTGTTTGTTATTTTCACTACACTCATCAAAGATTGTGTTTTCATGTCATACCAGATGGCTAAGATATGAGTTCACATGTGATTTTTTTAAAGCTGAAGACACAAATTATCAAAATTATTTTATTTCATTTATTTATTTACAGCATTTGGATGAATCAGATTGGAGCATGTTGATCTTGATGGGTTCTGCAACATGAGAACTCTATGAATAGGGAGTATTTTGCAACAGCTAACTTAAATAGGATTGTTCAATTCATCAAACACTTTGTAGTGTCAGAGGGTTACCTTTCAGTATGTATTGTAATGCTGACCACAACATCAATGAGCCAAAATTATCTTGAAGGAGGTTTGCTTTTCTTATAGACTCTTTCCCAAGGCCTAAGTATCACAAAATCTGCCAAGTGACAGTGCCCAGAGATTTATATTTTATTCAGTCCATAAAACTGCATAAGGCCTCTGTGCTAAGGAAGGGCACCATACACAGACTAAACACAAGTTTCAAGAATCATTTTGACAAGAGGCCTCAAGTTTGTACAATTTGCAAATAACATAACTTGTTTGGACTAGAGGTCAAAGAGAGCCAATAACCGGCTAAGTGAGAGAAAAGGGCATCATTTCTTTGTTAACTATACTCAGTATAGTTGTGAGCACAGTTCAGTTTCATAGTAATGAATTCATTGAGAATAACATAACTACCCTGGGTGTCTCTCACCCCCAATCCTAGAAAGCAAAAGTGCTATATCACAAAAAGTGACAAGAACAAACGAGGTTCACTCAGACGCATCCATTTGAAATAGATCTTAGAAATAACGTAAAAATGTACTTCAGAGAGTGCCTTTCTGGAAATGATGTCTGTCTTTCATATAAGGCAACATTCACCAAAAAAGAAAATACCACCCCTACCCCCAACACACACATGATCTATTCATTTCCTGCCACAAGTTAAGTTAATGTGGAGGGCTGGAATGGGTTCTGTACACAATGGATAGTCAGTGTTGAATAATTACTAAAGCATGCCTTTCCTCCGATATTACTTTCCATTTATACTGTACATATCTTGTATGCACATTTCTTTGCATGTTATCTCTTCCATTAGAATCAGAACTCCTGAGATTATGGGATATATTTTTGTCCTTTTTGGGTTATGTCCAGTGTTTGGCTCAGTGTGTGACTCATATTAAGTGCTTAATAAATGCTTGACTACTTTTAATCAACTGATCCCAGTAGTATTATAATGTCCTATAGTGTCTTTGTTCTTTTATAAATAAGTCAATCACATTTCAGATAGTGTGTAAGAGAAGGTGACCCTGGGAGAAAGAGAACTAATGATGTTCATTCAGTGGGATATTTGCCTATCCTGACTTTCAGTCTTAATATTATGAGTTACCATTCTAATCAGGTGTGTGTGTGTGTGTGTGTGTGTGTGTGTGTGTGTGTGTGTGTGTGTGGTGTGTGTGTGTGTGTGTGTATGAGAGTTTGAGAGTGACAGAGAGAGAGAGAGAGAAAGAGATTTCATCAGAGTTTGGAAGATACAAGATGAACAAGGCCTCTTTAATATGTAATCTTTAAAGAGTTTCCAGGGGGCCTTGAGAGATCAAGTGACTTATCACAGAGTTGAGCCTTTAATGACTATTTGGTTCACAAACGTTTTGGTCTCAGGACTCCTTTATATTCTTAAAAATTATTGAAGAATTCCTCCCCCCCAAATATATTTTTGCTTATGTGGGTTCTAGTTACAGATATTTCCCATATTAGAAATTAAAACTAAAGTCTTAGTATTATTATGAAAATAGTTTTGACCTGTAAGCCTTCTTCAAAGGGTATCTGGGACCTCCACACTTTGAGAACCAATATTGCTTTTCTACAAAACAAAATATCATTTACCCTACTAAATACATCCCAAATAACCACAATGGTGCTAGAGGAAACATGAACCAGTCCCACAGAATTACCGAGCAACAATATGGGGCATAATTATACAGAGCAGTACCAGATTTCATGATGACTTAGTTTGAATCCAATGTGTGACCCCTGGCAGGCTGCTTAGCCACTCTCACCTTTCGTTTTCTCATTTTTTGTAAAATGAGGAAGCTGGATCTAACAATATCTTCTATGCTTCTTAGCACACACACACACACACACGTGCGTGCACACACACACACACACACACACACACACACACATTCCTTTTATAACAAAGAAAACCAGAGTAAGATACATCATTTCTCTTTATGCCTTTTACATTACTGATGGCTCCCTGTGAACGTGGCCATAAAGAATCAGTGAAGGCATGTTATGGTTACCTTCTCAAACTATTGACTTTGTCATGCATTCTTTGCAAATCACTGTCTGAAGTATCCCATTCATTGGTAAATGCAACTTCATACAAACTATTAAAAAGTTTCAGAAGTTGGGATTAGGAAAATACTATTGGCCAAGTCTCAGTTCATGTGCCAGCTCCTAATATTTCATGATTCTAATAACAACTAGGACTTTCTCCTTTCTCCTCCCCCAATGAACATGTATATACTTATTTATTTAAATGTTAACATTCTCTGCTATAGTATGTAGGTTCCTGAAGGCCAGAGAATGTCTCTTTCATCTCTGTATCCACAGTACCCACCATTGTGCTTTACATATGCTAGGTGCTTAAAAGAAATACATGCTGGATTGGATTAGTTTAGAGGAGGGACCCTAATGGAGACAAAATTTGCTCTGAAAGTATTCTTATTACATTAGATTTTCATCCCCCTACAAAACCCCATATATTTCTTCTGTACAAAAAGTTCCCTTCCAAATCAATGAGATCAAATGAACAGGAGAAATTGATGAAGTGAGAGAAAAAACGAGGGCAATAAAACAACAAAACTATTTAGCAGAGGAAAAGAATAAAAATTGAAATCAAATAAGACCTATACATTTGTTATGGATAAATATTTATCATAGTTTATCATTAAATGGTCACCTTGTTTGAGATAATTACTTGGCTTAAAAGTAAGAAAAATTCCACACCATACTGTTTATATCAGTCCAATTGATTCAGTCTGAAATACAAAGCATTCATCACTGAACCTGTAATCAGATTCTGACATATACAAAGTAACTTGACTGCTAATAATTACCAAAATGATTCAGCATTTGTTCATGTGCTGGGTCCTCTACGAAGCTGTTTGAGAATGTAAGTCTTTTGGTATTTTTAGAAAACATAATTATTTAAAACTTCACAACATTTTAAGAAACAAGCTTTTCAGGAAAGGGACCAAAATCTGCAGATCTCAAATCAAGCAACATTTCTTCATTTTTATCATTTTCACATCATTTGTAAAAAAAAAAATCATAAAGCCACTTTAAATAGTGATATCACTGCATATTTGTATCTTGCATTTAAAAAGTTAACTCTATAAGGGTTATCATTTGCACAGCCCTAAAATAGTACAAACTTTGTGAATGCCTTTTATAAAGCATAAGTGAAAGCCTCCCATGATCCTAAATGACAGATAAACTGAAACAAACATTAAATCAAAATTTAAAATGACAAATAATTTAAGGCCCAAGGAACTGGTTAATAACTTTGTAATGCCAATAACTTTAGCATTCTAAGAAAGTAAACATGCAGCAGGACTATTGTATTGAACAGAACAACACAATCTCTATCAGAAATATATATGTACATGTATATATGTGCATAGGTACACATACATATATGTCATATGTTAACTTAAAGTTGTAGTGTGCCCTGCAAGCTATCCACTCATTTTTATCTACTATACACTTTAGAAATATAGGGGAGGGTAACACCTCCTTAAATATTTTTTTTCAGAATATACAATATAAATATAGTAAGAATCATGCCATAAAACTAAATGTGAAATTTGCACATTATTGCATGCTTGGTGTGATACTACATGCCAGTTAATAATAGCAGGTCCCTTTTGACTTTCCCCCGTTACAATTTCCATTTTCTGCACAGTCAACATTACTTGAGAAGCAATGTTGACATGGGTACATGGAATACACAGGGAAGTGTCACCTTTTTCACAATCTGTCCTATGGAGAGGCTTATTTTGTCAGACAAAATTTGGACTACTACTAACTTCAACTTTAAATAATGCCTAAAAGTCTGCTTTTGTTATGTGAACCGATCAGAGTTCATTTTTCTTAATTTGGCTGGAAGGTTCCCCTCCATTCTGGCTGCACCTCCTGACATCTTCTGAAGCTTTGGTGGCAAATCAGCCACTGACTGGCTCATGGGATCAGACAACATCTTTGTGGTTTTAGATACCAGTTTTTCTTCTGAATTGCCAGGAACTGAGCTTATTCGTTGAAGTTTCATGGGTAAGTCTCCCAAACTGTAGGCCTTTTCTGAAGTTGTAGAACTCATTCTTAGGAGTTTTTTGGGAAAGTCTTCTCTTCCAGTAATTTTCTGCAACTTCGATGGGAGTTTGGTACTAATATCATCTATTCCATCTAGACATTCAACAGAATTATTCCTTTCTTTAGTGTTAGTTATGGCTGGTGCTATTAAAGGGGAGGACATGAGAAGCATTTCCTCCTGTTCTTTCACACTGTAAGGTGGGGTGGGGACTTCAAAGGTTGCATGGAACTGGGAGTAATCAACTTTAAAGAATCCTTCCTCTAAGGAAATAACAGGGAAAAAGCGGTGACCCCAAAGAACTTCATCTTCAGTGTATGAAGTCCGAGCCTGACAGGTCATTCCTACAAGTAGAAAAAAAAACACAAAACAAATAACTTGAAAAATTATAAGCAATTAAAAGTACATGTAAAACCAGCATGAGTCAATAATTCCAATTTACATTATCACTACAATTTCTTGCTTCCAGTTACGTGATTTTTAAGGCTGAATGATTGAGTGTGTTAGAAGTTTGACTGTCTGGATTTTTGTTAACATTATATCTATGCATATATGTATATATAAAACATTATATTAGAAAATGTATAACCTAATTTTAAAAAGTAGCAATTTTCTACTCTTGAAAGATGCTCAGTGAATACTTAGTTGTCGGATCCAACTAATCCTGATTTTAAAAGTGAAGATGATGAGTTTTGGGTATCCAGGGTATCCAGGTTTATACCTTTCTGGAGAAAATTTGCATTTGAGAATACTAGTCTCCATTAACAATGTAAAATTGTGGCCTACAAAATAGAAGTGCAAAACATTTTAGAATATATGCAAATGATCACAATAAGAGAAACAACAACTGTGAAGGTATAGTATTAACCTTGTATTTACCTATGAAACAATGGAAGTGAATATATATGACTTTTGGAAGTCTGATCTCATTCAAAAAATTATTTCATATGATGACAAATTCCCCCTAGAAGACATGTCATGAAATTCAACCAAAAAAATGCCTACATTCATTCTCTAGGATTCTATGCAATATTTTAGTACAAAAGAGAAAATGGAAATTGCAGTGTTATAAATATCATTTAGTATATACTATGCTGATTCATCAAATGTCCTCTTCTGTTTAAAGGGAACTGATTGTGTTCATTTCTATTATCAAAAACTATTCTATTCTTGATTTTCCATGGTACTAGAAACAGGGAAAGCATGGATTAATAATATCCAAAGGTAATGTCCAAATTTCACTTCAAGAGAATTTACCTTCTCTACTACAAAGAAGCTACGACAACTGCAGAACAGACTTGCAATACTAGTGGACAGCATTTGACAATTTCTACTTCTTCCTCCTTTCTGGAAGGGGCAGACATGAATCTCAACTTTACTTCTATACTGCTTGCTCCCTTTCTCTTGCTGATATAGAGATTAAATATTTGATCAGCCACACCCTGTTCTAACAATTAGCTTGATTTTGGCATATTGGTAATGCAATCATCTTCAGATTCATGAAGTCTCTTTTGGTTGTTTTATGGAGCTTATATAAGATAGAAAATTATTAATATAGCAATAGTGCAAAGCCTCACTTCAAGAAATTTCCTATGACCCTTCACCACTTGACTGACTCATAGCTTATCTGACTTGCAGTTTTTATATGTCTCCCAAGAGGTGTGACTTGATATTCTCCACGAATCAAAATTTACTTTTCATCTAATACCCAAAATTCTATTGTCCCTTCAAATTGATTAAGAGCTTCTCTGCACGTTGCAATGAGATTACAACAAAACACTGTAATACCTAGATTGATTGATTAGATTAATTCAAATGTATCCCTTCCATGATTACATCAATTTTGTGTGTGTGTGTGTGTATGTGTAGGGGGAAGTTTCTTATAGACTGAAGAGACATTTATCAAAGTATTTACTAATAGCACACTGGCACCAAGAGGTAGCTAAGATATATGAAGAAACACATACAAAACATAATTCATTCCTAAATAAGCATAATTTTAAAAAACCCACTGATTTGGAAATTGAGGAGACTTGGATCCAATTTTAAATTCTGCTACAAGCTAATTCACTGCATTACCTTAGGCAAGTCACTTGCCCAATATTTCTGACAGACTTGTCTTCTTGTGTCAACATATGTAAGACTCAGTTTCCTTATCTATTAAATTCAGTGATTTCACTTACTACCTACTTCATGAGGGTGTTGCAAGGGAAATGATTTATATGCTCAAAATACTATATAGATTGTTTCATTATTAACACTGCTTACCCACACTCTGATTAAATACTTTGGGAGAGGGTAACTGATACCTCTGAATGTAATCTAACTATGTCTTGTTGATAGAAAGTTTTACCTTATACTGAGATGAACCTACTTTTATTATATTCTGCCCCAGATGAATAAAAGTTGACATCCCATCAGGTACATATTTAGTCCAATTTAAAGAGCTGAATAAATGTTAATAAGTTTAGTGTTTCTGAATATGAATGCTAGATGATATAATTCATTTTGCTTCATGGAATTTAAGAGGATTAAGGAAAACAAAGAGAAAACCACAGCCATGTAATGCTTTATCTTCCTTTTTTCTGACCTTATGGAGAAGACTCTCTAGAATTGACTATATTCCTTCACTTATCTCATGCAGACTACAATGTCCTGGTCTATAAATAGTTGTCATATTAACTCTGAACTTCTTTGAGTATACTATTAAGGTCTCTCCCTCTTATCCCCAGTAAAACCAATGGGAGAGGCAGAATTAGTGGGAATAGGTACAAACTAGGTGGAAGTTTATGCAGCTAGTTAGTTTGCTTAGAGGATTCTCTTGCCAGAAGTTTGTGGCATCTGAAGGAGAATATAAGAGGGAGTGTATATTTGTGTGTGATGGAGGGAGGCTTTTTATCATTCATTTGCAATATGATACAAGAAGAAATCATAATGGTGTCTTCTGAAGGAGAATGCTAGATTAGATCATAAGTATGCTGGCCTAAATCTAGATGCAATCGTAAATGTCATTTACAATAAAACTCTCACTTATAGATATTCCTCTATCTTTGCTCCAGGCAGCAATGCCTCTAAGGAGTATATTTGAGAAGAGCTGCTAAAGGTGCAAATGTCTGTGTTCATGTTTTGAGAGAAGTCAGATAACATATTTCAAGAAATATGAGTCTGATTAAACAGGAACTGATACTGAAAGTGGGACCAAACAAGGAAAAAAAGCTTTCTTCTTGGTATACTTTGCCTAAGACTTTCTCTGAGTCTTCATTACACTTCTACTTGAAGATTTCTTTTATTGATATGCATAAAAAAATCAAATATAGAGAAGGAAGCAATCACTTTCTAAGGTAATTTGGAAATGCTGATGTAAGTGTATGAAATATTTTTTATTTTCCTAATTCATTACTTCCACTTTCACTGCTCTCTTGGTCTCTACCTTTGGCTCTCTACCCCTACAATCATTGAAGCAGATGTTCAACCTGGGAGAGAGAACAAGTGAAAGCCTCCAACAGTCTCTGAGCTTTCATGACCTTTAGCTTTAACCTCCTTCACTGTGTGAATGGATGATCCATCTGGCAAATAAGAATTTTTAGGGTCCATTACACTGATACACTAATTATTGATTTATAACATAAAAATTTGCCTAATAATATTCCTCCTATGCCATGGCTAGCAATATCCAAAATTCTGTTGCTACAATCTTTCTTTTTTAAAACAAAACAAAAGGAAATAAAACAATAAAAAACTCCAAAAACAAAACAAACAAAAATCTGTTTTTATTTTGCTGTGTCTTCCCAAAGTCATGTTTTCATTTGATCACAGCTCTACCTTTCTCAAGTTTCAAATTGTCCTCTGCCAACAATGGGACCTCTTAAAAAGCAATACCCTATTATCAGCAGAATGGCCTTCATTCTTGATCTCTCAACTCTGCACTTCTTACATCTCTTGGCATTAACTGGAACCTGACTCTCCACCCTTGTCTTTGTTGGCTGCTATTTTTCTTATTGTCTCCTTCTCCTCTCTCGTTCATTCCCAATTTACAGTTGCTAGAAGATATAGCAAAATTATTGCACATGACTTCCATTTTAAAATTCTCACTCTACTGCTATTCTTCCACAAACCCTCTTCTTTAAAAGTTTAAGCCATTTTATTTTGTCACCTTGTACAGAACCACATCATTTTCATTTACTATTCTTCCACTTTCCTCAAAGACTGTAGCAACTGGTTTAACCCTAAAATATGGAACCAGATCCATTTTTGAAAATAATGTGCAGATACTAACCTCAGTTTTCCTCTCTACTCTTTATTCCTTGGTGATTTCAGCAGTCATATTGATAATTTTTAACAGGCAACATGGCCCCTTAATGCATTAACCTGTCCAGGTCATATTTGCAACCCTACTTCAATCACCTAGAGACATAGTTGCACTTTGGACTTCAACACCTAAAACTACCGCACTTTCAAAATTCTGAACCTTGATACTCTTCCTTTCCTATCAACTCACTATGCCATAACTACTTGAAGAAAAGTAATCAGAGAGAATAGGAAAGATAACAATTTTAAAAATCACATAAACTCATCTAAATGAGTTTTTTCAAGAAAAATCTAAAGGAATTGGTATTAATTCCTTTTTCATCTATGGATATTTTTTTCAAAATAATTTCATTTCTTAGTGTCTCACAGAATTTTAAGTATTCTTTTCTTTGTATCTAATGTTAGATACTCTTGTCAAGCAAATCATGTTTAAAGGAGAGGCTTCTCTAGGCATACTTAAACCTCTACCTTACTTTGTTTCATAATTAATTCTCTACTTTTACTCCATATTTCTTCAAGTATTCCTCTCTTGCCTCTGCAAGACTGCAGAAACTCTGAGCTCTGTGAGAGCAAAGAAGGACAGATTTTTTTGCTTATTTTTTTATGATCTTAATTTGGGGGGGGGGGATGGGAAGCTCACTTTATTAAGACATTTGCAACTTCTGGTCTTAGAAAATTGCTTGGGGCATGGAGAAGTTAAGTGGCTTGCCAAGGGTTACCCAGACAATATTCTTCAGAGGAGACACTTGAACCTCTGTCTTTCCAACTCTAAGGCTACCTACCTCTCTTTCCCTTTAAGTTAAACAAATGGGTCTACAGGTCAACTTGCTTGTCTCTTTTCTACATATTTGTATGGTCCCACATACTCATTTTCTGAGTGTAATTTCTTTCATTTTGTTTTGGGACTTTCTGTTTAATTTAAATTAAAAACATTTCAGCATCTTAGAAATGTCCCCCTTCCTTGTGAATGTACAACATATAGGGTCATTGGTGTCTAGAAGAGTGTAGGGGTACTGACAGCTTTCTGAACAAGGTGATATATTGGGAGGATGAGAATCTTTGTCAGAGAGGTGACATATATTAAGGAAACCAAAGTATTTTCCAGTCAAGATCTACAAGCTATGGAAAACTGTTTTCCAAGTAAGGGGCAGTCCACTGGGTAGCTATGTGGAATGAGGACCACCTGAGTTAAAATCTGACTTCTGACCCTTACTAGCTGTGTGACCCTGGGCAAGTCACTTAACCTCTTTTTACCTCAGTTTTCTCATCTATAAATTGCAGAGAACAATAACACTTGATTTTCTGGATTATTTTAAGGGTCAAATGAAATAATAATGGTGAAGCCCTTAGTATAGTGCCTGGGACATACTAAGTGCTATAGAAATGTTAGATATTAACATTGCCGTTGTTATTAAAACCAAATCAATGTTTCAGAGTCTTCTAAAGAGAGCATATCTCTTGTTCAGTATCTACCATAAAAGGAAAGGAAGTGGGGTATGTGTTAGCACTAGAATTAGCTTAAGTAGTAATTAATACATCTCCCTCCATAGTCATCCACTCCTTCCAAAGGCAAATGAGGGTAATGTCTGTATGAGAAAATAAGGAGAGACAGCTATGAATTCTATCATCACAGCTACTAAAAAGAAATTTGACACTAAAGACACAATGCCACTGCGGCAACATGTGTGGAAATTATGGGTTGGGTCATTTGATTAAAATGACTGCATAAGGTCCTTTTGCAATCAATAGGTAGATCAACAATAGTAATATTAATGATGATGATGATAATTAAAAGTCATGGAGTTCTTTACAATTTACAAAAACCTTACAAATATTTCGTATGATCCTAACAACAACTCTGGGAGATAGGTTACTATTGCCCCATTTTACAAATGACAAAACTGAGGCTGAGAGGGGTTAAGTGACCTGACTAGGGTCAGAGAAATCTGAGGACAGACTTTGAAATCAGGTCTTCCTTCTTCTAGGAACAGTGTTTTATTCACTGAGCCACTTCGTTGCCACAATCTACTCCGTGGGGCAGTTTATGAGCTGGGCTCACTGGGTGGTACCAGCAGCCTCATGAGATACAGGCAGATTTAGTGGAGATTAATTTAATTGAACACTTTGAGCTTAAGGTGCCATAGAAACATCCAGCTAGATAAACCCAACAAGTAGCTAGAAATACTGGACTTAAAGAAGGTAAGTATTTGCAAGGAATATGTGTAAATGAGATCATCATGGGAGAGAATATAAAGAGGAATCAGAAGTATAGATACTTATAGATACTTGAATTTAAGAAGTATGAGCAGACTAACAAGGAGGACAGGTCAGAGAGTTAGTGGAACAACTCAGGGCAAAAAGTATCATAGAAACAAGGGAATAACGAGTATGAAGAAGAAATAAGTGATCCATAGTATTAAATGGCACAGTTAAGGAGGATGAGGCCAAGGAAAGAAAAGAGGCTGTTAGAGTTGTTGCTAAGAAAGTCATTAGCAGCTTAGGAGACAGGTTTTAGGAGTATGGTGGTAACAGTGTCAGACTGAGAATTCAAAAGGGTTAGAGTTGAAAGGGGCCTATGAATCCCCAAGTTAAGGTAAGACTGAAAGGCTGTGAGATTGCTCCTTTTTTCCTTTCATTTTGGCAGTAAAGGATAAAGACAGGATCATAGTTTGAGGAGATGGCAAAGTTAAAGGAAATTGTTTTTATTTTGTTTTGAGGACACCAAGGTTCTGAGAATGTTTGTAGGCAGCAAAAAAAGAAAGAGTAAAGAGGAGGTATGATTGATGGAACAAGGTTATGGAGTACATAGGCAGAGATGGGGTAAAGGGTACAGGTGGAGATTGTAGCTTTAGCAAGGGGAAAATATTTTTCCTTCTAAGACCGAAAAGAAGTAGACAAGAATGGAGTGATAGAAGTGAGATATTTAGAAGAGTGTTAGCCAAAGGCCATCATAATTAGAATGTAAAATAGTAGGTAAAACCATATGGTAAACAATTATAGATAATGAGAAATATCACTTAATAGAGAGATGTAAAGAATAAAATCAGATTTAAAAAAGCTTAATGAGAAATTCTATGAAGTTATCCCAAAGTCATTTAAGGATGAAATTGCAAAGTAGACAACAGAAGAAAAGGGGGGGAGGGGATCTAAATTTATTTATTTATTTTTATTTTAGGGGTAATCAGGACTGCAACTTCATCAGGGTAAGGAGTGTTGAATGAGGACCCTTATCTTCAATTTACAATCTAAAAGAAGTTTCTAGGGTACTAAAGATAAAGATATGCCCAAAGTCATACAACCACTGTCTAGCACATTAGAAATTGTACCGAATTTTTATTTAATCCAGGTGTATTCATTAGGCCATACCACCTCTCTGTACACACTTTTATAAGAAATCCTTTTGTCCATCAAGAACCATATTTGAATACTTTAAAACAGATCCAGCTGTGCTTATACAGAGGATAGAAATGGCACTAAAACCCAAAACAACAAAAAAGGGAAAAATGGATCAATTTAATCAAGTACGTATAGCGTAGAGCCATGCAGGAGGTACTTATTTACTTACCTACCTCTCCAGTAGATAGTACAAATGAATGAATTGGGATCAGAATAAATCAAGAATATACCAGACTAGGTTACTTTTGGAAAACTATAAAGCTGCTTTGATGACTGCTACTTTCTTCCAGAAACAAAAATTTATCTTTTGGATACTAACATCCTACTCAAATTCTTCAGTTGCAAGGCCTAAAAGACTAGGTTTCCAAAGAATTATAAATGAATTTCAGAAAGACAGCAATAGAGAGGCAAATGGTGGAAATGAGCAAGTTGTGATATAAAACAAATAGGAAAATTTGAAGAAATTTTATGATCAGGACAATATATGCTTGAAAAAAAAAGATTGGTAAATTGTATGACCATAGAATGGATAAATTAGTTGAAGGGAAACCTGTGTGCTCTAACAATATTTTTGTAATGTCAAGAAAAAACAGTGAAGATCTATGGAAGCTCTGTGACAAATTTATGGAAGGACTTGGAAAGGAAACAAATAGAACACACAGGCATAGATGCGTTGCCATCTGCACCCTTGCAGAGAAAACCTGTATCAGTGATATCAAATTGAATATTTAAGTAATTCTGATTTTTGAAAGAAATTTCATATGAATGGAAGACAGAAAATATTCTCAAAATTGGAATCAATAGGTTTCATCTGAAGAGAATTCCTTGATTAAAATTTAAAGGAAGAATGGACATATATTACCAAGAGAAAGGAAGAATTTTTACATCAGATAGTGGGTAAATTAAATTCATTTAAAATAATCCCATGGAATAAAGATGTTCAGCCATGTATATATCTGTATCTACATACACACATACATATACATATATAAACAATTTGAAAATCTCTACTTGTGCATGAACATATTTCTGGCATTTGCAAGTCTATTAATCAAAAGAAATTACTGGAAAATTGGAGAGTGTGTATATATTCATCTGAAAAATCAGGTGAGAGAAAGAAACTGGAGCACCTGGTAGAGCTTCACAAAAAGGCTGAACAGAAAACTATTTTTAGATCTAGAAAAAAAATGTGAATTTAAATAGTGGTTATTATGGAGATGAAGCCAAATTTACTATATTTCCAGAGCACTGTGAATTTTCTTTACCAAATTTAGCACAGTAATCTTCATTGGTGACACATGGCTATGATGCAGTCCCCATTTTAAAATTTTTGTATAGAACAGATACCCATAGGAAAATGAATTATAAGTTTCCAAATGTATCAATAACTTTCTCAGCTAGTCAATGATAACACAATTCTATTAAGGCAGGGATTTTTCACTTTTGGTACCTGGACCTGGAAGGACTGTGGATAGATTTCAAGAGGTCCTTTTACCCTTCTTGAGGAAAAAAATGCATTTTCTTTAACTTTTAATTGCAATTTCACATTTACTTTAATCTGAGGAATCCATAGGATTCACCAGACTGTCAAATGGATCCATGAATCAAAAAATATTAGAAATTTCCTGTTTTAAGGTAAGAGACAGATGGGGGAAGTGAGGATTTATTTGCTCCTAGCCTAGAAAAGAGGTTGATTCCCTTAGCAGTAACAACCTTTCTTTACCTTTCTATGGTTTTATCTACTACCACACCATCCCAAGAATAACGGGTAAACTCCTGAGTCTGAAACTGTTTAATTTTAGCCTTTGCATCCACAATGACTAAAACTGCCTTTCTCATGGTTGGAACTTATTAAATACTGGATCTGGATAGAACACTTTATTTTTAATTATATGTAAATTCTATCCCTCCACTGCAGTTCTGTTCTAATGACTCACATTTTACAAAGAAGAGACCCATGGCTTTCAAAGGCTATACCAGAGTAAGCTCTGCCAGCCTCTCACAAGCTGGAAATGGCTCAAGTAAAGCCAAGTAGTAAACTATGGTTTTATTGCCCAAAAGCCAGACCAGCTGTATTCATGGAACCTCATCAAAGATTTGACTTCGGGCTTATGATTTTGTAAGAGAGCATATGTTACCTGAGCTTATGTCCTTAGAATTTAACTAGCACATATAAGGCACTTAATAAATGCCTGTTTGTTTTATAAATGAAAGAAAGAATGACTAAATAAAATATAGACAAAAAATAAAAGTGATCATAATTGAGTGATAACATTTTAGCCAAAGTACCTCCCAAACACCATCTGCTAAAGATGGGTCATATTTATACTGGTGGAGGGAGGACCCACACCAATTAAATTGCAAGTATGTGTGGGAATGGAAAAATAAGGTAGGGTCACTTAGTTTTTGAAAAACAATTCAGGTGGGGGCAAAAGAGAGAAGTTGGGAGGATAGAAGTAACATTAAGGCTCAATTGTTTTTGCCTGACAGAAATATCAAATTGCTTAAACTAGTATCCTGGCGGGCAAGGCCAGAGCAAGTAAGTAAGCTAGGTATTGGTAACTGGGAAATGGTTAGTTACTAGCCTAATGTTTGAGGGGGAGGGTATAAAAGTGGTTGATAATTACAATATATAAGCAACTGAAGAAAATAATCAACCATCGAAATTTGCAAAAAAAATTTTAAAAAAGGGATAAGAAATGCAAAACCTGTATGACATCGGGGTCCTAGAAGTTAAAAGCCCTTTTTCTTAGTGTCTGTTCCTTTTTCTCTAAACATTTTAAAATATGATTTAACATATTGAATAAAACAATTATATGAAATGTAGATCTTCCTAAAATCAATTATGGCATCATGGTAATTATACTGAGCACTTTCCCCAACCTTCTTCTTCACAGCTGCTCATTAGATGTAGATACACAGACACCAAATATTTCCAACCAGGGCCCATCAACATCAGAGTTTTGAGATCTGATTTCACCTAGGGATCTCATTAGCAAATGAGTGTTTGTAATCAATATATCACTAATGAATACAGCAGCTTTGGAAATTAGATAAGGCCAAACTGTCTAGGGCTGCCAAACTGTACTTTGGTAACAAATATTTTAAAATGTTTTTTTAAAGAACAGAACTGAGTTTCTTGTGATTTAAAAAAACACCAAAAATATTCTAAAAAACATGAAGAGTGTTATTTATATAAGGAGGCTACAAAGTTAGATATAGTTCATGATGAGTTTTCTTTGGGGATACAGATTTCAGAATTACATATACAAGTGTGACTCATTTCCTGTAAAAAGAACTCATGTTTAAATTCCTAAATATCACCTAAATTTTGAATAAATGCACTTGGATTCTGTTATCCAAGTAACCATATAAAAACTTGTCCAAATGGACAATACAAAAAATATTACCATAGTTAAATGAAAACCATTAAAGTATAAGATGTTGCTACCAGAAACAGAACTTTTTTTTTATTTCCAAATTGAGAATTACTTTATTTGGAAAATACCTGTAATTCACTGATCCATGGACTTAAAACATGAACTACTGATTACATTGTAATATTTTGCTATTGCTGTGTTCCACAGGAAGTATACTATTCTCCCTTTTTCTTTATCTCCCCATATTTATTGCCTACATTACTGAAGGTTCTAGTTCACTTTTTTCCTCTAAACTCATTCTTCTTTTTCAATTAAATTACCAAATCAAAGCGTTTTAATTTGAAGCAATATAGCCAACACTGAAATTTCTCCCTTTTACTTTCAAGATACCCTTCAACCCAGTCATTTTATAGTTTCCTCTGTAATTAATTATGTATATGTAACCCATCCTTTGAGCATGTATAGTTAGTCTAACATGAAGATCTTTGTGTCCCTCACCACATGGGTGGGGGTAATCTTCTTGACTGGCTGTCTGTTTCTTTAAAATTATTAAGATCATGCTGCTTTTTCTCTCCACCATCACTTCTTTTGTGTTCCTAGCTTCTGTACCCAGTGTAGAGTTTGAAATCATGAAGGGCCTGGGATGTTTGTTTTTGTTCTGCGTTGTTTGTCCTTAGTTTCACTGGCTGGAAGTGTTCCTCAAAGGTCCAGGCATTTGAATTATGGAGACTTTGGAGCCAGGATTACTGGCAGGAGAGTCTGGTCAACTACCTACTATGAAAGCATTGAGAAATCAGAGTGCTTAGAGCTCGAAACCCACAAGGTGTGGACTTGGAACTGAGACTGTGCTTTAAGGAACTGAGCTAAGCGAGGACCCTAATCCTCTTCTCAGTGACTGAAGTGATGAGTAGGGGAGAAGGGTACTATGTGGAGAGAAGGAGTGTGCTTATGTATTTGAGGTTCTCTTTTGAAGTAAATACTAACTCTTTGAAGAAGTTGCCCTGCTATATTATCAGTGCACTTGTAGTGTTTAAAGGAAAAAGTAGAGCAGTACAAATCTAGTTCTTAATCCATTTTTTGCTTATATGATACTATTCTGTTTAGCTGTTCTCTACTAGTGCTTTAAAAAAGATGATCAGTTATTTAGAATGTTATCATTTTAATCTCGTCATTTAGTCTACCCATCAAATTGATCTATATTCTATATTATGCTCTATTTTCAATCCTTATGACGTGTGTGAAGATGTATTGAACACAAGAACAGACAATCTCTATTCATCATTTCTATCCTTGTCCAAATAATAGAATCTTTGGCTTGTAGTACTGATACTGTGAATTCTTAATTGGCTGCTTATGGTCCTGTGGGATCCAAGTTATTAGTCAGGCAGTTCATCTTAATACATGATTTGTACAGCATCTTTTCAAAAGAAAGACTTCCTTTATTATATGTCATCTCCATCTTCATTCTGTGGCAATATACTGAACAAGGTGGGCAGAGCTTTCCTTCCTAAGTATTGGGAAATCTCACCAATTCTTGAGCTTTAACAACCATAAAATCTAATTGTTATTCATTTTTCACTTAACTGAACTAATATTTAGTTTGTACATTATCTAAAGAAGAATCCGAATGTGTCTTTGATCCTCTTCTCCAACTAAATCAAAACAAAAAACCTAAAACATGCAGGAGTAATATTTAAATAACATTAAAGTTTCTGGCAACCTTCCCTCTAGAATGCTGGTGGCAATGCCATGGGGAGTGAATGCATTACTCTTAGAAGTACTGATATTTTACCTGTTTGACAGAGATTTTTATGAGACTTTGGAACATTCTGATTTTAATCAGTGATTTTAATAGTCAAAGATTTGAGGATGCATTCAAACCAAATTTATATGTTCTATTATTTATATATAATTGATCTTCCAATGTATATTCAGATACAAGCTTTCTGCTATTCCTCATCTAGCACACAGAATGAGCTTTTCATTTTTTTGTATGTAAGATATAAAGAAACTCAATATACATATTTACATTTGAATTATGTGATTTTTTTAACTTAAGAAAAAACCTTTGGCTGAAAAGCCTTTGTATTAGAATTCTTCGTGGTGGTATCTCCAGATGTGCATCATGCAAATGTTAGCCTTAGAACTCAAAATGATGGGGTACTAGCCCAAGCCAAGACCTTTTCCCCTTGGCTCAGGAGGACTTTTTGTCATATTTGTCTGCAAAGTCCCAGAAAGTCTGGCCTTGGGTGAGGATGCTCCTTGGATTTCCCTTCCATCTCTCTCAGCCCTGATACCCACTATCTGATCAACACTTAGCATTCTCCTCCTTTGACCATCCTTTATTCCAGATTACTTAGCATTCTCTTGAAGAACAAGTTTCCTAGCCTGGTTTGTGGATTGTCTAGACTACTGGCCACTCCAGTCAGGATTCTCCCTGGGGCTGATCTATGGAGACCATCCCTGGGACCCCAGACTACCTGGCCACACATGCTTCTGGCCCAGGCCCTTCATGGTCTGATATCTCCTGATTGCCTCCAGCTGTTTCCAACACTTGACCAGTCACCCCCTCCTTGGACTTCTCAAGATCCTCCCTAAACCCTCCCGTCCCATCACCCTAGATTACCAGACCACCCCTAGATCCCTCCTACAATCTTTTTCTGTATTTAAGTTTCATCTTGCCTGCCCGAAGGTGCTCAGGTAGGATCCAGCACAGACCCTGTCTAGCTGAGATTCTATCTGATCTGCTTTGCAACTTAAGCATTTCAAAAGCTTAGACATCTTAAGAGCCAACCCAATTTGGAGAATCTTTAATAAACTTTGTTTTCTCTGGCTTTAAAAGGCTTGAGTCAAATTCATTCAAGCAGGATCCAGACTGTTGGTATTTCAGGGTCCCCAGCACCCCTAAACCTCATCAAAAAGACTTCAATAAACAAATGCCAGAAGAAGAAAAATATGGCTATCCAGTGAGACAGATGCAAATGGAGAGATGAGAGGGACTGCATTGGAAAACTCTATTTATTTATTTATTTGATAATAAGATAACTCTATCTTATTTATTTCACTGAAAAACTAATTTAAAGTGCCAATTCTGACCTCACTCCTCAGAGTCAACTCAAAGTAATGAAGCTTTTTTTCACCATGTTCTGTTTTTTAGTAATTCAATATAGCCAGTTTGGCTAAAACTTAGGTGGCAATCAATAGTCATTAAACATTTATTTAAAACACTATATGCAAGGCATGTTGCTAAGCACTGAGAATACAAAAAAGAGGCAAAAAATATTATCTGCCCTCATGGAGCTAACAATACAAAAAAGAGGCAAAAAATATTATCTGCCCTCATGGAGCTAACAATCTAATGGGAAAGCCAGCAAGCAAGGAAATATATACAAAGAAAATTACACACATATATATGATGTGTGAAATAATTAACAAAGGGAAGACACCAAAGTTCAGAGGGGTTTGGGAAGGCTTCCAGTTAAAGATGGGATTTTAGCTGGTATTTAAAGGGAGCCAAGGAGCTCAGTAGGTGAGGAAGGAAAATTCCGAGCATGGGGGACAGCCAGAGAAAATGACTGGAGTCCAGAGATGGAGGGTCTTGCTTGTGGAACAGCCACTAAATCACTGTCACTAAATCAAAGAATATATATATGGAAGTAAGGTGTGAGAAGAATGAACTCAGAAGGGGCTAGGTTATAAGAGGCTTTAGATGCCAAAGAGTATTTGCATTTGGTCCTGGAGGCAATAGAAAACCACTGGAGTTTACAAAGGTGGGGGTAGAAGATGACATGACTGGATAGATGCTTTAGGAAAATCATTTTGGCAGCTGAATGGAGAATGAATTAGGGTAGGGAGAGACTTGAGGCAGGTACATGCACCAACAGGCTATTACAATGATGTAGGTATGAGGTGATGATGTCCTGTACAAGAGTGAATGTAGTATCAGAAGAATTCAGGAGAAATATCTGAGAGATTTGCAAAGGTGAAATTGACTCTTAGGTTGTGAGTGACTGAGAAGAGGTATTGCCCTCTACAGTAATAGAGAAAGTAGGAGGAGAAGTTTAGGGGGTAAGATAATGAATTCCATTTTGCATATATTGAGTTTCAAATGTCTACTGGATACCCAATTTAAGAATGGAAGTTGGAGATGGGAGATTGGAGGTCAGCAGAGATGTTAGAGCAGAAGAATTAGATTTGGGAGTACTGCACTTAGAGATCATATTTGAATTCATGGGAGAAAGTAAAGTACAATAGAGGGAGAAAAGAAGAAGGCCCAGGGACACTAATGTTTAGAGAGTGTAATCTGGAAGACAATCCAGAAAAAGACATAGAGAAGGACCAGTTACAGAGGCAGGATGAGAACCGGAAAAAAAAAACGTATTTCAAAAACCTAGAGAATAAAGTATCAAGAAGAAAAGGTGCAGAGAGGTCAAGGAGAATGAAGCCTGAGAAAAAGCCACTGGACTTGGCAACTAAAAAATCATGATAACACCACACGCTATATATAGGCCAACTGCACTATATGAAGAAGCACATTTTATAGCCAATCTTTCCACTTGTCTTTCTCTGGCATAAGATTCACCTGTATTTTTCTATCCATAAAACAGTTCCTAAATTTTATCTCTCTTTTATGATACAAGTAGTTCAAATGACTATACAATGTGTTGTTTTTACCATGTTGCATCCTAAGGATTTACATTTTAAGTGCCAACTCCCAGCACTTAGGATAGTATCCAGGGCTTAGGAAAGTGCCTACTGAAGGGCTTAACAAAGTAGATGCTTAATCAATGTTTATTGATTGATTGAATTTCTAAGCAACATTCTTACAATTTTGTTTTTAAATGATAAAAAACCCACTATACAAACAGCTACATTCTTTTTAAACTTTATTATTTTTGTTGGTCCATATGCCTCCATATACCTATGCATATTACCATCCTTCTATGAATTAGAAGACAGTCTTTAAGAATTGCTGTGATTGGAAAATGGATTGTCTTGTGACTAACCTAATAATGCATCTCTCCAAATTTAGATGGCCACACCCTTGGAATGAAGCTACAGGGTTAATCTGTGGAAGTCTACCTGAAGCTTTCTAGTTTGGCAGACCATGCCAGAGCTTTGCAATATGCTGGAATAATCTTCAAGGTTTCATCTACATCGTGACAAAAGAAGTAGGACTGTAGTGGAGAATAGAAATATTATTTTCCCTTTTCTGTAGAATGAGAGGGAATATTTGGCATAGTGGATGAAATGATTTACTTGGAGTCTGGCAGATGAGACTGAATCCTTCCTCTGACATTTTAATAGCTATGTGACCTTGGGTAAGTCACTTAATGTTTTTGAGATTCTAGTAATAATAAGCAATAATTATAAATATAAGCATAAACACTACCACTAACATTTATATAGTATTTACCACGTGCCAGGCACTGTGTGAAGCACTTCACATTTTTTATCCCATTTAACCCAGCAAGGTTGAAACTAGTCTTATCTTCATTTTTTACAAATGAAAAAACTGAGGCAAGTCTATGTTAAGTGACTTATCCAGGGTCAGAGAACTAAGTATCTGAGGCCAAAGTTGAACTCTGGTCCTCTTGACTCAAAGGGCAGCACTTTATCTACTGTGTGACCTAGGTACCCACAATGATCTCACAACTTACTAACAGAATAAAAAAGGTGTGGATTTGTTTTGTTGTTTTTTTGTTTGGTTGGTTGTTTTTTTTTTTTTTTTTAGTAATTATGATGAATGAATTCACCATCAATTGGCTGGACTACTGGTCATGAAATTGAACAAAACAGGGAGAAACCAGGTGTTGTCTCACTAGAAGTAAACTTCTTGAAAGAAGAGAGGTCATATATATTTATATTCCTACCACTTAACACAATGCTTTACTCAAGTTGTTCAGTGATTATGTCCTACTCTTCTGTGGACCAACTATCCATGAGGTTTTCTTTGCAAAAATATTAGAATGGTTTGCCATTTCCTTCTTCAGTCAACTAAGTGAATCTTTTCTGTTAGGCAATCAGAGATTAAGTGATTTGCCCAAGGTCACAAAGCTAGGTTAGACTGGATTTGAACTGAACTCTTCTGAAAAGGCTTTAGCCTAAAAAACCAAGGTCTCTCATGGCATCCTAGGCTGTCTCCAGTCATCCTGATGAATATCTGGTCACTGGATCCAGATGGCTCTGGAGGAGAAGTGAGGCTGGTGACCTGCTCACTCAAAACAAAGTCAAGTGCAAGTCATGTCATCATTTCTCTGATGTCATGGCCCTCTTCGAAAATGAAGGATGAACAAAACAAATCCTGACCTCAAGCTTCAGATATTTACCTAGAGGCCTAAGGAACTCTGTAAGACTTGCCTATTGAGTTATTAGTGAATTGTGATCTGCCTTACTTGAAGTTTCCACACCAAGCAAATGAAAGATCAGTGAAGTGTGAAATACAAAATATAAGCATTGTGGCTAGTTCTAAAAATTATCGATGTTTTCATTTCATCAAGAGTAGTAATTTGAACAAACTATCATTTCAATATCTTTGATCACTGTACCTTTATTTATTCTGGTTTTCCATCCATTTCACAACAACTTCACAATACTCCATCATATCCCTAGAGAATATTTCCTTAAGATAGCAATTGGCATTTTTTTCCTTTCCTAAGACTTGATTTATAGATATGAAAGTATCACAACGGTTACAGTGATAACACAATTCAATAAGTTTTGAGGCTTAGTTTTATTCTATCAAGCTTACATCAGGACATATTTTTTTCACATGGTAAAAATGTAATAATGAACTCGTAGCTTGTAAAAACAGAACCTTTTTCAGTATAGGCTGGAATTTAATTAGATCTGAGGACATTATCCCTAGTCATTGAAAAGAAAACCTTTTACAAACCTTGCTACAAGAAAACCCTAAATGTTAACTTTCTCCAAGTATTACATAATAAATTAAAATAAATGCTTTAATCTGTGTTTGGTAAGCAGTTCTAAAATTTTGATTTTTCAGTGTCATCATAAACAACTTCCTATTAAATGAGGTGGGGTTAGAGAGTGAAAGAGGAAAAAAAATAAGCAAAAACAAAAATGTTTTAGATTTTTATTTGCTTGTGTTCCATCTTCGATCCTGAGCATAAATCAAGAACAATGTCCCTGCTGTCATGACAAATACTATTGAAAGTAATGGTGAAATATGAGAACCGAACATTTAGGTGGGGAGAAGACTGATGGAGCAATTCCTTAAAATATACATCATGCCATCTTGTGGTGCCTTAATCTTGGACATAGTCAAACAAACTTTTGATTTGACTTTTAAAGTAAAGCTATAATTTTTTCCTTGAAAAAGTCCTGCTCACATGTTCAGTCAAACTTCAGTTATTCTTTTCTGGGCAATCATTTGGATCCTACAAACTTCTTACAAGGCTGAGAATGAAGGAAGAAGAGTGAATAGTAATCCCATATCTTATGTCATTTATCCTTCCTACCATATCTGCCAAAAGGCTTCTTACTCATTTCAGAATGACAACTTAATCTTTTGATTTTCAACAAAATTGGTTCTAATTACCTAATTAGAGTTTTATTTTTCATTTATTGATTTTTTTTTAAATGGTCCTTAAACCATTCTAGATGAGGAACAAAGGCCCTCTTAGCCACTCTTTTCAGCATTATTTAATCGAACTTATAAATAACTTTTGAACTATGTTTTCAGGCTGGAATTATATATTAGTTAGTGAAACTTAAAATAGGCTTCTTTTTAGAGGCACTATTACTTCTACTTTTTTGGCTGCATATCTGTCACACAAAAAAATACTAAATATTTTAATTTTACTAAATAAAAAGAACACCAAATTTAAAAATAGATAAAATGTATGTGTGATCTCCCTTCAAAATTATATTCTTATGCCTCATCATAGATGAGAGATCTTGAGGTTTCTAGATATTGTAGGATACCAAAAGTCTTAGTGGTTTAAGTTAAGCTTAAAATTGAACCAAGACTTTTGTGACACCCTTGTGGGAACTCAAGAACTGCCAAGTCTTAACAAATTGGAAAAACTCTGGGTGGAAGTGTGGTGATAAACTATACATCTGTCATCTGTGGACTAGACTGGCTGCAGAGAAGTTCAGGACCAGGTTGACCACAAAATAATGAAGATTTTGGCTAAAGTAACTTTTTAAGACCATCTGCAAAGTTTTCAATAAGTTATGATTTTGCATAACCAACAAAATCACAGATACTGAGTGTGGGTATGCCCATGAACATCAATACATTTGGTTTTAATGGCCTCAATTGTAAATGTATATGTGTGCATAAAATATGGGAATATTTATATGTGTATACATGTGTGTATGCATACAAATTTTTATATATGTCAATAGATCTTTTAAAACAAATATCTATTGTTGCAAATAAATGCATATTTCACATATATGATAAATTTTGTTTATACATGTATGTATAATTCAAGTTTGATTTTTATTTATACATATATGTTATGGAAGTGCTAAAGAGATATACATGTGTGTAAACACACTACTATACATTATTTTTAAGTGTTCTTTGTCTCTTCCTTCTTCCTCATACCTCTGTGTGGGTATGTGTGTACAAAATCAAGCTTGCAAAACAATGTACAATTTAGCATGAAATCAATATTATAAAAATTTGAACACATAGACTTAACATCTGCAAAAATCTCTTCATCTGCAGCAGCAGATACTTAGAAGTTTATAAGGAGAAAAGGTTTAATTTTTAAGAAACAAATGATAGGTTCTCTAGCATCTCCCCATGTAACAGGGAACTGTAACTGAGAGCTCCTACTTAAAATTTAGAGGTCTCCACTGACTGTCTACATCTTGACACATTTATGCTATTTTATTATAAGTCCCCCAGAGAAGAAATATAATTTTATCCCAGAAAAAAATACTTTGTGTTAATATTTTGTTGTGAAAACATGTCAATGTCAAGTAAATTTAAAGATGATCTTTTGTTTCCCAAGGGTATTCTACAGAAATGTTCCAAACCTGAAATTTTACTGCCCAAAAGACATGTTTTCTGTATTTTGATATTAGACATGTCATTTTCTAATTCTACATAAATGGCACATTGGGTTGGAAATGACAAGACAAACATATCCATAGGTAAAATCTAAGTTCCTTGATGACTGAGACTGTTTCATTTTGACTTTCCAGCCAATACCTACAATGGTAGGTACTGTGTCAATGTTTATTGAATTTAATTGAATATTTTTTTGGATCTGAAATACCTTCATCCCATATGCTCTCACCATTTAACATGTTGACAGTAAAGACAAAGCAATTTAAGTTGTCATTAATATTTGATAGTGGAGATTAAAGGACAATGATATGTTTCCAATCATTTTAACTCATCTTTAAAAAGTAATAAAGATGTGATGCCATAAATTCACTCAATTGTAAGAGATACTATTTGTGATATGTACTATCACATTTATGATATATGCTATAGTATATATACTATATACTATTTGTTCATATATATATACATATATGACCGTATGCATGTATATGCACAAAAACATGACATTTTTATAGTGATTTGTTTTAAGACTTTTCATTTGGAAAACATTACACTGAGAAATTTCCCAAACATAAAAATGGACTACAAACTACATTGTGGTAGTTATCTTCTGGTGATTAATTATTTATACTTCAGTATATTTACTGGAAGTGTAATAAAGAATCCCTTCCTATCTTGACTTACATCCATACTTATTTCTTATCAATAGAGCACTGAGAGCTGGTAACTCACAGGAGATTCTCACAAAAAATACGTATCTAAAATTTCAGAGCTCTAGTCAAATGTAACGCAAGCATTTTTTGTTACTCTATCATGTCCAAGTGTACACAAAAGACATACTTGAATGCCCATGTATACATTTACATAATGCTTTATATTTTACAAAAAACCTTGAATACAAAGAGATACAAGTATTATAATTTTTGTTTTACACATCAGGAAACTGAGGCAGAGGTTCTTACATGGTATGGGGCAGCTAAACAGTAGCACATAAGGCAGAGCACTGGGCCTTGGTCTGTACAGCCCTAGGCAAGTCACTTGTTTTTCTCAATTTCTTTTTCTACTGTAAACTGAGGATAGTAACAGTAACCACCTCCTAGGGTTGGCATAAGGATCAAGTGAGATCATTGTGAAATGCTTAGCACAATGTCTGTTACATAGTGTTATATAAACATTTTGTTGTTCAGGCATTTTTAACCCTTTGTGACACCATTTGGCATTTCCTTGGCAAAGATACTGTAGTAGTTTGTCATTTTCTTCTCCAGTTTATTTTACATAGGAGGAAATGGAATGAAGTGACTTGCCCAGGGTCATGCTTCTATTAAGCATTTGAGGCTGGATTTAAACTCAGGTAGATAAGGCTTCCCAACTCCAGATCTAGAACTCTATCCACTGTACTACCTACCTGCCCTGTATAAATTTTAGGTCTTTTCTCATCAATTACCATCATCATCATCATCATCACATCACTGGTAAGCAAAAGAGCTGGAATTTAACCCCAGGTTTCCCAACTGTAAATATACCACCAATCTTTCAAATATCTCCCTCAGGAACTAAGTAGATCATGTTCATTCTCATTAGTTTGGAGCAGAGAAGGCTGTTACTGCTCAATGACCTGACTTTATAGCCATTTAATATCACAAGCACTGTAACTCGGATTGATCTCTTTTAAGGACATCCATATCCACTTTACTCTAAGGTACAAATTCTCCATCAGCTAATACTCTGCCGGTGTTCAGATAAAGATCAGATAAGAGGTTCATTGGAAGAGCAGAGGGTGAAAACTCAACCCACAGACTGAAACAGATCATCTCATGTCTGTCAGCAGTTTCTTTAACCAGAAGTGGGGAAGGTCACTAAACAAATATTTATGGGTTATAGGCAATGATAAAATGGATATTTGAAGCATGTCAGACTGCATCATTCTCCTGCTTTAAAGACAAAACTCCATCAGCTGAAGGAGTGAACACAGAGATGCCCTAGAAACATCAGAGCCTAGCACCCCAAATTCCAGTTCAAAATAATTCTCAATTCAGAGAGTGAAAGAATAGAAACAAACAGCAATGGAAATCACAAAGGGATCTGAAATAAGGTACTAATACTCCAGAGATGGAACATATATTTATTGTTCATTTATGTTCCATGATTACCTAGTTAGCATAACTTTGTTGAGCTCCGACATCCATTTTAGAAAGCTCTATGACAATATAATTTACTCTTAACTTTTTATAATAACATCATCTAGATGTTGCAGTTTATCTGGACAAAGTCACTGGAGTTGTTTATCTAAGAGGAAAAAAACCTATTAAAAAAAACTGATCAGATGTCCTGATATTTGTAAACTAATTAAAAAAAAACCAAACAAACCTTATCTGGCAAGGAAACAGACAATGCATGAGGGTATGCACCCTGTTTCCCAACTCAGAGTTCATTAAGCTTTCAGTATTTCTGAAAACCACTTTTTATCCCTTGATCATCCATTTTTTGACAATTTAAAACTTGTTTGTAATCTTATATTCCCTCTGTTTTTGTTTAAATGGACTTTCACATTGTTTTTAATCAAAGACAAGAACAAGGCTTACCTTTTAAAATCCTCTTTTGGCAGTCATTCAAAGTGTGTGTGTGTGTGTGTGTGTGTGTGTGTGTGTGTGTGTGTGTGTTTGTGTGTGTGTGTAGTAGGCTTGGAAGAGAGCTTGAATAAATAACTGTAACCCAACATTTTTTCTTACTTCATCTTTTTATGATAAAAATGTCATGGACTCTTTCATCTGTCCAGATCACTTCTTTTGAAGTTCTATTATTTATAAGTCATATATCACAAATAAAATTTTTATCATTCTATGGTACTAGTTCTGAATAGTCTTTCAGTTTTGGTGTGAAAATATTGTAGTATATTAAAAAATACAAATATATTGTGTCAGCATACATAATGATGCTAAAGGTCCCTTCCTAATTTAAATTTCTAATATTCTGAAGAATGAAAGATACCTAAAAACAAGACAAATGTGGATTTATTTAAATAAGTCTTTAAAAGGAAATAAATTTTTCTTACATAATAGAAACCAACTACTGAAAGACTGAACTACCAAAAATTATTCAAAACTACATATAAGTTCTCATCTATTTTAGGAATTATTGTAATCTAGTTTGTTTACAACCAAAAAGATAAATAAGAAATGAATCAAAAAATATCAAATATCTGAGGACAGACTGTTTCTGTGAGATACAAATGGCAACTATCTATAACTGTTTTTGTTCAGAAGGGAATTAATATAGATCATGTGAAAAATTATGCTAAAACACAATTCAAGTCATGATGCAGCCTGGATTTTCTCCTGGGGCTTTCAAAGTGACAAAAGATGTGTCTAAAATAATTTCGTTAATGTAGTGAAACAGGGTCCAGAAGCAAAATCCCTAACTGGTCTGTTACCTCAAGGGGGAATTGTATCTTTTATTCTTTTGAAGATAATTTTTATACTTCTGAACATAATTTTTATATAATATAAATTATACTAAGAAAGAGCACCAACACAAATCTAGATATTACTCTAAAGGGGCATCTATATAGTAAAATCTTATCAGTAGGGAGGAATGGAAAAGGAAGAGAAGAAAATTGTCTACTTTGATCAGTGGAATCTAGTGTACTTGACTATGTAAGCCTTATAAAAGAGAATAAATTGACCAAAAAAAAAAAAGTAAAGTAAAGAAGGTAAAGTCCATAGTCATATAAAAATAGCAATACATTGCAGTGAAATTTTAACTTTTAATCAGATAAATGCAGTGATTTGCCATTTCAGTCCCCCGCTCCCCAAATCATTCTTGCATACAATTGGAATGTATCCTATGATGAGTTTTATTTATTCTTCTTATGATTTTGGTATGACTGATTTTTAATTTTTTCAGAGGAGCTCTGGACTGGATACCTTCCCATGGAGTTAGACATATGCATTAGCCCCTCCTTGAGAGGACAGAGTAAACGTCTCTGATTGGAGTCCAGTGACTTGGTTGCTGTTGAAGGTATCTCTCCTCTCTGTGGTCTATAAGATTGAAATTTGTAAAATATTCACCCTTTTGAGCCCTTATCTCTTTTGAACACCTTTTTCTCCCTTGAACTTCCAGAAAACAGAGATAAGACAGAGCATTTCTCCCCTGATCCCCTGCCCATAGCAGAAACAACTTATAATATAAAGATGGGCAGAGACAGACATGTTTGAGACTAAAATTCCTAGTTCTACTATTAGCTTGTTGCCATCTTCACCCTTTCTATTTTCTTTACTACATCATCTAGTACTCCTGAGAAATGAGTATTTCTAACTTTGGTGGTTCCCTCTTTGGTCTTGTAACTCCCTGAGTTCTTATAATAGGCATATGGTATTCACAGGTTCAAAGTATAGTCAGCTAATAAAATAGAGGCAGAGTGTTACCAAATGTAGCTTGAGGTGTTTCCTTTATGATCTTTATGTTTATATTTATGATCCAGGAGGCACAGTGGATAGAACACTGCTGCTTGAATCAGGAGGATCTGAGTTCAAATTCAGCCTCAGGCCATTTACTATGGGTAACTCACTTAACCCTGTTTGCTTCAGTTTCTCATCTGTAAAATGATCTGGAGAAGAAGCAAACCACTCCAATATCTTTGCGAAAATAATAATCAAATGAAGTCACAGAGAATCAGATATAATTGAAGCACTTAACAACAACTATAACAATAACAGAAATCAAACAATTCCATAATGGATAAGTATATAATTTAGTATTAAGTACTCCCAAGATTTTCTCTGGCTTGATATGCAAATGAATTTGATTCAGAAAAAAAAAGCAAACTAAGGAGGCAAATCAACATTTTTCACTCACCTTTCTGTATTACATCCTGTCAGTTATAAGGCCTAATTTCTTTAACACTATATTTTGCCCAATCTAAATTCTATTTTTCTACAGTAGTGAATCTTTCTCACTTCAAAAACCTGCTAGCTAGAATTCTACTTTTGTCTAAGATTGTTGTATCCTTTATGAACATATATTAAATTACAGAACAATGAAGTTAAACATTTCATGTCAGGCAATTATTTATTTTGTTCAATAATTTTTCCTGTTCTTAACCATGAGTTAGATAATATCACCAGGAAAAATAAAAATACCTGTATAGTGCCTTACAATAAATGCAAAGTTTTATAGCAACACCATAATTGCAAAATATGTAACCATTTTAATGTTTCTTCATTCATTCATTGCACAAAGACCTTGAGTGTTTACCATATACATGAAAGCAGAGGGAAAGTGAGTATCTAGAGTGTGGTGCTCAAAAGCTTCACAAAGGTCAAAGAGCATGATGGCTGAGAAAAGGCTTTTAGACTTCTGTTAAAGACTATCAAAAGAACAGTTTCAGCTTACTATACAAATCCAAGACTGAAGGAAGTTAAAAATGTGTGGGAGATGAGAAAGTAGAGGCAAGATGACTTTTTTTTGGAGTTTGGTTGTGAAACAGACAAAAGACATAGGTCAACTGCCTAAGAAGATGCAAGTTTTTATGTTATTTTATTTTGTTTTTGAGGTTCAAGACAACCTGGAAATGATATTTGTTAAAAGTAGTAGAGAAAAAATGGAGAGATAAGGAAAAGGACATAGGGAATTGGGAGGATAATGACTAAAGCAATAAGTTCTTGGAGGAAAGAGGAATTAGGTAGAAGATGGAATTAAAGGAACAAAGAGAGGGGTAGATGGCAGGATGGGAACTTTTGGAGGCAGATAAAGTTAGTTTTTCTCATGTGGATTTTGAGGTGCTGGAAGGATATCTGGTTGGCTATCAGAGGATTATAATTTCATAATCTGTAGCTAGGAAGAATCTCAGAAAGTATTTGGTACAATAAGTCCTCCTTTATTGTAGAGATAAAGAAATTGAGACCCAGTGAAGTTAAGCGACACAAGTATGAGAGGCAGGGTTTAAAATCTATCTTCTTTCTCTGGCACCAGGCATGTGGAGGCATGGAATTAGAGCGCTGGGAAGAGATCACAATTAGTGGGTGAGAAAGAAAAAGATTAACAGAGATGTTCAACTAAAAGTGAAAAAAAGATTCAGGTGACTGTAATGGCATGAAAGTCAAGAACAAGGAGTTGGCATAATTTAGTGATGACTGAATCATTAAGAGTTAAATGAACATTTTACTCTATGTAAGGAAACAGAAAAGTATGCCAAATTAAAATGTTTAGAATGTAAAAATAATCCCAATGTTTAAAGGGAGAAGCATGTGAATATGCAAAAAAAAAATGGAACTTTCACTCTAGAGGGGAAAGAGAAATAAATATGTACTTATTTAGTGCCTACTACATGTCAGGCAATGTGCTGAGTGCTTTTTACAAATACTATCTCATCTGATTTTCACAACACCCTGCAAGGTATATGCTATTATCAACATTTTACAATGGAAGGAACTGAAGCAATTTAAATAAATGACTTACCTAGGGTCATACAGCTAATAAATATCTGAGGTCAGATTTGTGCTGATTTCTTCCTGACTCCAGGCTCAGTTGCCTCTGGCACCATCAGTTAGCTGTAGATAGCTAAGATCTTACTATAAGTTAGGCTGCAATATAGCTTCCAAAACCCTATATAAACCCATGAGTGGGATATTTATAATATGGCCAAAATCACTGCAGAATTCATCCATCAACCAATCAAGTGATTATTACACAGGATGACAAAATTATAAGCCAATAAAACCATTGCTAACAATAATCACTCAACCTGATTTCTCAAAAGCAATTTATTTTTTCATTATTTTTAAAATGTATTGAATTACACAACCTTAATCCAGCCATTTACCAAGTAACTAGTTCATGCAAAGCACTGAGATAGGTACAAAGGGAAGCACAGGTCTTCTGCCATGATGAAGTTTACAATTTATTTGGGGAGATAATACAGCATGGTTGTCACAGTAAGAGACGCACATGTGAAAAAAACCTAAATGCCAATTCTATCTAATGATAGTCAATGGATTTTAGAGCTAGAAGGACTTTTAAGGGATCAACTTCCTCATTTTAGCACATGTGGAACCCGAGGCTCAAAGAATTTAACCAATATGACTAAGGTCTGATAGAGTCAGCACTAGGATGTCAGATGTCTTGATTCATAAACAAATTCTCTTTCTAGTTTATATTAGTAGGATTCCTCAGCCTTCATGAGAGAGAAAGGAATTAAGTTGAGTTTTTAAAAACCTGGAAGATAGCAATTGAGTAGAGAAAAATGTGGGGAGGGTATTGCAGGCAAAAGTAGTTGACTAGATCAAATGTTGAAAGGTAAGAATGAAAATAACATATATAATTGAAGGATTAACATGGTTCAAGCAGAGATGAGCATGCTATCCAGGCTGTAAGATTCAGTATGAAGAAATTCTTCAATATCAAGCTAAGGAATTTGGACTTTATTCTACAGTTACTACCACTATTACAACAACAACAACAAAAACTACCACTACTACTGCTACTACTACTACTACTACTACTACTACTACTACTACTACTAGTACTTATCACTTTGAAGGATTTTGAACAGGGAATGGCGTGACAAATTTTTTAAGAAAAATGTTTCAGTAGCATGCAGGATGGACTAGATAAGAAAAACACTGAAGTAAAGTGAGTCAGAAGACTTTTGATATAACTCAAGTTTTGGAATAATAAGTCTTTTTATTATAGTAATTGAAATTAGAAGAGAAAGTAAAGTAAAGATATAAATGGTATTGGTTAAATAGGGTGACTGATTTGGAACAGGGAATGCATGAAGTAAAATTTGAAATGACTTCTGATGACTGAAAGACTATATTTGAGAGGGCTAGAAGATTTTTGGGGTAAAGACACATGAAGGACTCTCTGTCTTAGCATTTAAGGAGCCCTTAATAGTCTGCTCCAAAATAACTTTGCAACCTCATTTCATATTGCTCTCCTTCAGAGACCCCACACTAGCTATAACTTTTCAAATTAATATTTTTAAACTTTACATTGGGTACCTATTATATATAAGACCCCATATTAGGTACTAGGTACACAAAGAAAAAGTAAAAACGATTTCTTCTCTCAAAGAGTTTATAAGATTCTATTTGGAGGAAATGAATATGTACACAGTTAAACTACTGCTGGATGTCCTTGGCATTATGGAATGAACACTGACTTTGGAGTAACCACTTGTTGAGGGCATGTCACCAAATTATATGGCCCACATAATCCTTCTCTGCAAAATTAAGTGCTTAGACTAGATAGTTGCTAGAGTCCCTTCTAGCACTAAGCCTTTTATCCAATGCTCATATTATATACTTTATCTAAGCATTTTTACAAACCCCATTAGCTGTAACCCTCTCACTCTCTATTGAAATGTAGCTATGTCTTCAACACTCAGCTCAAATGCTCCCTACCAAAACTGAAAATATTTTCTCTCTCTTCAAATATCTTGAGAAGGTGGGGGGCGGGAGTTGGAACAAAGATGGCAGAGTAGAAAGACTTACATACTTTAGCTCTTCCCCCACAGCCCATAAAATACCTGTAAAGAAAGAATTCCAACAATACTAGAACAGCAGAAGCCACAGAAAGAGGAAGTGGAGAAAATTTCCAGCCCAGGGTGACTGGGAGGTCAATGGGAAAGGTCTATCACACGGGACACTGGGTTGAGTCCAGCCCAGCTGTGGCCACTTGACTTTGGGAGGAACAATACCAGAGCAGATCTCTGTGGTAGAATCCCAGGAAACAGCAGTAGTACACAGATCCCTCAACCCACAGGCAACAAAGGTCAATGAGAGGGCGTTTTCAACCTGAGGGACAAGGGAGCAGAGTTTACCTGTGGCCCCTGCCCAACGTGGCAGTGGAGGCTGAGCAGCAGAGGCTTCTGGAGGCCTCAGCATGCAGGTAGCAGCAGCCAGGAGTCCATAGTTCCATTGTTGGAATGCTGAGCATAAAGCTTCTGGGGGAACTGAGAAGCTGATCTAATCACAGTCCTGAGTGGAGGCCCTGCCCCCACCTAAAGCCCCTGGGTGAACTGAGCAGCTGATTTGAATCTCAGCCCTAAACAGTCCTGGGGTGAGCAAGAGCACTAGGATCCTCCTCTTGACAAAGGATTCAGAAGTCAAGTAACTGGCTGGGAAAATGCCCAAAAAAGGGAAAAAAAAATAAGACCATAGAAGGTTACTTTCTTAGTGAACAGATATTTCCTTCCATCCTTTCAGATGAGGAAAAACAAAGCATACTGTCAGAGGAATTCAAGGCTTCTGCATCCAGTACCTCCAAAATGAATAAACAATGGACCCAGCCCATTGAAAGAGCTTGAAAAGTGAGTCAGCAGCTTGCTAAGGGAGACCCAAAAAATGCTGAGGAAAATAATACCTTTAAAAATAGGCTAACTCAATTGGAAAAAGAGGTCCAAAAAGCCAATGAGGAGAACAAGGCTTTAGAAAGCAGAATTAGCCTATTGAAAAAGGAGGTTCAAAAAATTACTGAAGAGAATAGTTCTTTCAAAATGAGAGTGGAGTTCAGGGAAGCTAATGACTGTATACCACACCAAGAAGTTACAAAACAAAACCAAAGGAATGAAAAAATAGAATATAATGTGAAATATCTCATTGGAAAAACAACTGACCTGGAAAATAGATCCAGGAGCGACAATTTAAAAATTATGGGACTACCTGAAAGTGGTGATCAAAAAAAAGAGCCTAGACATTATCTTTCATGAAATTATCAAGGAAAACTGCCTGGATATTCTAGAACCAGAGGGCAAAACAAATATTGAAAGAATCCACCAATCACCTCCTGAAAGAGTCCTGAAAAGAGAAACTCCTAGGAATACTGTGGTCAAATTTTAGAGTTCCCAGGTCAAAGAGAAAATATTACAAGCAGCTAGAAAGAAACAATTTGAGTATTGTGGAAATACAATTATGATAACCCAAGATCTGGCAGCTTCTACAGTAAGGGACCAATGGGCTTGGAATAGGATATTCCAGAAGTCAAAGGAACTGGGATTAAAACTGAGGATCACCTACCCAGCAAAATTGAGTATAATACTTTCAGGGAAAAAGTGGTCATTCAATGATATAGAGGACTTTCAAGCATTCTTGATGAAAAGACCAAAATTGAATAGAAAACTTGACTTTCAAACACAAGAATCAAGAGAAGCATGAAAAGGTAAACAGGAAAGAGAAATCATAAAGGACTTACTAAAGCTGAACTGTTAACCTTCCTACATGGAAAGATAATATTTGCAACTCTTGAGACTTTTCTCAGTTTTTGGCTAGGTGGAAGGATTACACACACACACACACACACACACACACACATACACACACACACATAGAGCACAGGCTGAGTTGAATCAGAAGTAATGAAACCTATAAAAATAAAGTCAAAGGGTGAGAGAAGAATATATTCGGAGGAGAAAGGGAGAAATGGAAAGGGGCAAACTATCACTCACAAAAGACATAAGAAAAATCTTTTGCAATGGAAGAGAAAAGGGAGGAGGTGAGAGGGGAAAAGTGAAGTTTACTCTCTGCACATATGGCTTAAAGAGGGAATAACATGCTCACTAAATTTGGTATGAAAATCTGGCTTACACTACAGGAAAGTAGGAGAGAAAGGGATAAGTGGGGTGAGGGGAATGATAGAAGGGAGGACAAAGGGGAGAAGGGAGTAATTAGAAGTAAACACTTCAGGGAAGGGACAAGGTAAAATGAGAGAATAGAATAAATGGGGGGGCAGGATAGGATGGAGGGAAATATAGTTAGTCTTACACAACGGGACTATTATGGAAGTCTTATGCAAAATGACACATATATAGCCTGTATTGAATTGTTTGCCTTCTCTGTGGGGAAGGGTAGGGAGGAAGGAAGGGAGAGAAGTTGGAATTCAAAGTATTAGAAACGAATGCTGAGAATTGTTATTGCATATAACTGAGAAATAAGAAATACAGGTAACATGGTATAGAAATCTATCTTGCCCTTCAAGAAAAGAGAAAAGATGGGCATAAGGGAAGGGTGGGGAATAAAAGGGTGTGATAGAACATTGAGGGAAGTTGTAATCAGAAGGTAAGGTGTTACGGGATGGGGGAGGGGGAGATGGGGAGAAAAATTGGAACTCAAAATTTTGTGGAAATGAATATCGAAATCTAAAAATAAATAAATAAAACTATAAAAAATATTTTGAGAAATATTCAGGTTTCTTCCTTGTCACACTCTATTATTCATACTACATATAGTGTCCTGAAAATCTTAGCATTAGTTACCTTTGAGACAACCTGCATATAGTATAAAAAATAGACTCTGACAATAGAGAAATTCAAAATTTTAAGCTATTAAACCCTAAAACTACACTGAGACTTTGGAGACACTGGGTATTTGTGTGTATATTCAATGTTTCATCTATTTAATTATGAGATACCTGAGGGCAAGGATGGTGTCAATTCTCAATTTTGCATTCAAAGCACCTAACCCACTGCTGAGTGTGTGTAGAGCAAGTGTTTAATAAATGTTCACTGAGTTGAACTTTAATCCTGATAATCAGTGGACTAATAATTAAAATGTTCTGCCTGTTTTATCTCATGGGCTGCATTTTAATAACAGGTACAACCCTTGTTTCACCTTTACATAAGTGTTAAACAATTCCAAAATAGTAAAGGCAAAAGAATCATCAAGATATGGAAATTGAGGGGGTATCCATCAACTGAGGAATGGCTAAACAAGTTGTGGTATATGAATGTAATGGAATACTATTGTGCTATAAGAAACGATGAAGAAATGATGAGCAGGCCAACTTCAGAAAAACCTGGAAAGACTTTTATGAACTGATGCTGAGTGAAATGAGCAGAACCAGAAGATTGTTGTAGAGAATAACAGCAACATTGCGCAATGACTGGTTTTGATACACTAGCCTTTTTTTAGCAAGGCAAAGATCTAAGAATCATTGTGCAAAATGCTATCCATACCTAGAAAAAGAACTATAGAGTCTGAAGGAAGATTGAAATATACTATTTGCTCTCTCTCTCTTTCTCTCTCTGTCTTTTTCTCTCTCTTTCTTCATTCTCATGGTTCCTTCTATTGGTTTTTAATTCTTCTTTACAATATAATTAATGTGAAAATATGCTTAATATGAAATGTGTATGTAGAGCCTCTATCAGATTGCATGCTGTCTTGGGAAGGGGGAGAAAATCTGGAACTCAAAATCTTATTGAAGTGAATGTTGAAAACTAAAAGTAAGTTAATTAATGATTAAAAAATTAAAAAATGCCCTCTAAAAAGAGGGCAGCAATAAAAAAAAATCATCATCAAGAAATTCCATGAACATTTATAGAGCATTTATTTTATGAAGACAGTGTAAGACTAATATAAAGATGAACAGAATATAGACCTCTTTTTAAAGACCTTAAATTCTGGGATTCTATGGAATCATTCAAACCAAAACTCTAACTGAGGGAAGCAACTCTGAAGGAAGATTTCACAGAAAAATAAGTATGAAATGAGAATTTTTACTGACTTTTGTATCTGATAGAAATACACATCATATAATTTAACAGTTACTTTGGTGCTAATGTTCTGCATATAGAAAATAACCAATAGATACAAGAGACACATATAAGAGACACATAGAAAATTCCTGCCCAAAGCGGTCTTTATATTCTGTGATGTAAAACTGTTTCAGAGATAGAAAGTTAGAATGAATTAGTAGATTAATTTATTGTCATGTTAACTGTAACATCTATTGTAATGTTTAATGATATAAAAATGCCTGGATAGTTTATTTCCTCCATTAGTGTAAGATTCTTGAGGGCAAGGCCTGTCTTTTCCCTCTTTTTGTGTCCCCAGGGCTTAGTACAGTGCTTGGCATAGAAAACATATTTAATAAACTTTTATTGACTAACAATCTAACTTTTTTTATGAGTTTACATTATGAAAAGGCATTATGGACATAGGAGCTTTGAGAATTCTCAAAATGTTTATCCCAGTCTCTTATAACACAAAGAGATTGTTGTCTTTATACTATTGTTTTTAAATAGTCTAATGATGAGCTTTTATGAATAATTTCTGAAAAAAAAATCAAACCTAAATAAAATAAAACACGATTTTTAAACTGCAGGTCTACAATTTTCCCTATATAAATTAAATCCATCACTTTTAGTTATACCACCTCCAAGACCCCTTTGTTTCTTGGATCTGACAGTATTCTGATATTTTTAGACTGTCATCATGACACCTCTTAATCTCCTTCTACCCCAAAGCTACATATATTTAGTTTTTTTCATCTTTTATTTTAGACATCAATTTTATAGTGTTTTTATCATCAAATATCCTTTAGGAAAGGAAGTCTACCTTGATTCAGGCATGATCATACACTAACATTTAGTCTGAAGTTCTTAAATATAGATATTCAAAAATCTCAGATATTGATGGACAACAGTTCTCAGTCTAGGACGCCAAAGCAAATGTGCAGAATCATTTAAGTTTCTTACCACAATCTGAAAGTAAAAATTACAAGATGAAAGAAGAGTGTCCTAAATCACAGTAGAATGAAAGCATAGAACCACTAGAACAGCAATTGCTATTAACTGGTCCTAATTTTATATAAATACATACATACATACATATGTATATACACACACATACACGTACATATATATAAAACATTTAAGGAATGAAGAAAACTAAAAAGACATAACATAAACTTATCCTATTTTTATTGTATATATGTGTTATTTTAAACAGTCAAATTAAGACATCCTGTAACCACTTTTCTAAATGCTTCCCTTCACTTCAGATAACAACCAAACTTAGCCCAATGACATCTAACACAATGTTTCTTCACTACCTCCTTTCTTCCTTCCAAAGACGAATATGTACATGTCACCATGTTTTCTCCTTTAATGTTTTTCACTTCATAATGCTCCTCCATCTAATCTCTCTCAAATAAATGTCCTTTATAATACAATTATTTGTTGTGTGTGTGTCACAAATATATACATATTATATATACAATATATATACACACACATGTATCATAAAGATACACAGACACTCACATACGGATGCATGTGCATGAAATAAAATATATACTACTATCAACATCTAAAGTTCATGAAAGGTCCAGTTAAAAAAAAAAGCTCTAAATACTTTCTTATTTTCCTTTAATTAAACCTACATTTTTTCTGAAGCACCAGTTTTCAAAATTAATTTCAAAATAACCCAGAAACTCATTTGTTCAATTTTATTGTTTCTGAATAATGCCTAGAATTATGATAGTTTTATTTAAACTGCCTTTCAATATAATTATAAATTATTCCATCAACATGGAATTGAACTATGGAATGAACAGGCATATGATTTGACAACCTTACTACCAGTTTCTACATAATTTATATATGAATGTATTTTCCAAAGGGGAAGCTCAGTAGATGAAGAGCCAGGACTAGTCAGAAAGACTTGGTTTCAATCAGACTTCAGCCATTTATTCATTTTATGACCCTGGGGAACTCACTTAACCCTGTTTACCTCAGTTTCCTTACTTATAAAATAAGAAGGAAAAGGAAATGGCAAACTACTCTAGTATCTTTGCCAAGAAAACTCCAAAACAAGATCATGAAGAGTCATATATGCCTAAAAGCAAATGAAAAACAATGTATTTTTCAAGTTCTAAATAACAGATTTATAAATTTTTTTGAATAAAGTTCATTTTTACTTTTATGACTACATTTACTTTTTTTTGGTGGATAGAAAAATGGTTTTACATACATACGTGTGTGTGTGTGTGTGTATGTGTGTGTGTGTGTATACTCCATATACTACAGTGTCCAGTGTGTTCTCATGGATAAGATCATGGAAAACAATACTGAAGAGGTCATTACTGAGGAGGTGAATAGGGTAAAGCTGGGACAGGCAATGCTTATCTGGGGTATGGGAAGACCTTGGAATCCCATCTCAGCATACATTGGCTTTAATCTTCATTGTTTCATGGATGTCTTTGTGTGAAAGAAAAATTGTACTGCAACTGGATGCAATCACACCTTGGAGAGGGAACCACATCTCCAAGGATCTAGCCCATATATATGTGGTGTGGTCAATAACACCCTGATTTAATTTAACTTCACTTCAGAGCTAGAAGGTGCAAATGAAGGGTGGTAAGAGGAAAAGAGCCCCTAGACAAGGGTACCATTGCAACAGAACCCTGGCAGTGAAATCTTACAGTCAGGCAAGGAAACAATGGTGATCATTCTATACAAAAAGAAGCAAAAACAAATAAAAGAAGACTGCTGTGGCAAATTGCAACCCTTTTCCCTAGCTGTTGGCAAACATTGAACAATGAGCTGCTGGCTCATATTCTCCGACCAGTTACATAACTCTTGAAAGTTTTATAACTACACCAACATGAATTTCTGTTATCTCTTCAGACCTTATAAACTTTGTCCTGAGTGAAGAAAATTTTATTTTTTTAAATAAATTTGTTTTCAGTTTTCTACAATCATTTCCATAAATCTTAGATTTTCTCCCTCTCCCTTCTCCCTCCCTCCTCCCTATCCGAGATGGCATGCAATCTTATATGAGTTCTATACATACATTATTACTAAATACATTTTCACCTTAGTCGTGGTGCATGGAAGAATTAAACTGAATGGGAGAAACCATGAAAAAAACTAAACCAAAACAAAGCAAAATACAAGAGAAAATAGTCTGCTTCATTCTGCAATCTAATTCCATAGTTCTTTCTCTGGATGTGGATGGCATTTTGCCTCAAGTCCATTGGGAATTTTTTAGTTACTTGCATTGCTGTGAAGGGCTAAATTTACCAGAAAAATTCTTCGCACCCTGTGGTATAGTGAAGAAAATTTTAGATGTCTTGAAGCATTCTCAGTTTCTACTTAGAATATCATTTTATTAGAAATATTTCCAAAAGATTTGAGGAAAAAATACCATTTCCCAAGATAGGGCATATAACAGGTGCTCCATAAACACTGCTAACTGATGAAAGGTAGGGAAAATTGAGGAAAATAGGTTAGCCAAAAAAACAATCTTGCTAAATTTGGCATAATGAAATATTTTTTTTTAAAAAGAGGGCTTTAATATGAAGACAAATAACACTAATAGGAATAATAGCCAACATTTATATAGTGTTTTAAGGTTTGCAAAGCACTTGAAAAATATATTATTTTATCTTCATAACAACCCTGGCAGGTAATCACTCAGTTAGGTAGTGATTAGTATGAATAACGAATTCCTGTGAAATGTTCATACTACTTGAATTTCCATTGGGCTGGACCTAATTACCATATTTACATAATTATAACATTAAACAGCACAAATTTGAATACACGAGACCACTTTGCACCAATTGGGATCTGGCTATATTATCGCTGTTTTAGAGATGAGGAAATGAAGCTGGAGAGAGGTTGAGTGAATTGCACAGTCAACAAAGCTATCAAATATCTGAGGACAAATTTGAATTCAAGTTTTTCAAGACTCTAGATCTACCTCTATATTCACTGTGCCACCTAGCTCTCTAAAGCAAATGTAGAAGCAAGAGAGAAGCCTGACATGTATGAGGAGGTTGGAATTTGCAAAACTGTCACAAAGAAAAGGGGAAAAAAAGGATTGCTGAAAACCACAGAAATGAGATGTTCAAAAGGTTAGACAGCTCAACTGCTGAAGAAAATACAGTAGCCGTGCTCTGAGAATGTGAGAGATCTTCCGAAGAAAAAGATGTTGGTGACTCCCTGCTAAAGGTCACCGAGGCAGCTGTTTTTTTCCTGTGGGTCTCTTTTGGGCACTTATCTAAGGTAAACCAAGAGAACCTTCTCTAGCATATGTCACACTAAATGACTACTAGCTATACCTGGTAATTTACAATGGCTCAAATGCTGCTAGGTTAGAAATGGCCAGAGGACAATGGTAAGAATCAGGAAGTCTCAGGCAGGACCCTGAAGTCCTTAGGAATGACAAATGTCATTGACATCTAGGGTAGGCTTTGGAAGAGAAAGGAAGATTTGAAAATCAAAAAGGTTCTTAAGCAAATTGTGTCTGAAAAATGGATTTGGATCATTATCCATATATACCACCCAATCAAACTTCTGCTGTTGTCTACACACCTCCAAGTACCCCCTCTCCTTCCTCAATGAGTTTGGAACATGGCTTATATTTTTTCCTTACTTCCCAACTCCTCTGTTAAACTCGGGGGCTTCATCATATATTTTGACTTTCTCTTGAGTCCCTTAATCACTTAGCTCTTCAACTTACTTACTTCTCATTACCTTTTCCTCCAAGCCACCTCAGTCACACACAAAGGTCATAACCTTTATCTTGCCATCACACACAAAAGCATACCTTCCATGTTCAAGAATTCCAAAATCCCTTTATCTGAACATAATTTCCACCCCTCTCTCTGCTGTCCCTTGAAAAACTTAATCTTCATCCACACTGTGACCCCTCCCCCCATCTCTTGAATTCTCAGTTCTCTCCCAGGCCCTCTCCCTTACACTAGCCACTCTCTCCATTATTCCCCACCTTGCCCCTTTGGCGAATCAATTTAACTCTCCAGCCATGGAAAATCCCCACCATTTGCCACCTTCCCTCCTACCCATATACTGCTGAAAGCTAAAAAAGGAAAAAGGCTTAAAATCATGGAACCAATCAAATTGGGTCCGCTACACATTTATGTTACACAACATAATGAACTCTTACTGCTACTAGGCAATCCTTCTAATTCTACCCCTTCCCATATTTCATATTTAGAGGGCAACACTTTTTCCAGTGGCTCAGGCTCACAGCCTAGGACTCATTCTTAACTCCTCACTATCTCTCAATCCCTTTCTGCAGCTAAGTCCTCTTGATTTCACCTTTGCAATATCTCTCAAATACTCTACCTTCTCTCCTCTGTCATTGTTACTGCTCTGTTGGGGGGCCTCATCATCTTATATTGGATTACTGAAAAAGCCTGCTGATGAGTCTCCCTAACTTTCCAATGCATTCTCCATTTAGCCACTAACATGATTTTTCTTAAAGTACAGGTCTGACCATGTCATTTTCCTATTCAATGAATTCCAATGGCTTCCTATATCCTCCAGAAACAAATATAAAATCCTGTTTGACATTCAAAGTCTTTCAAAACCTAACCTTCTTCTACCTTTCCTGTCTCTTTACCTTATTCTTTTCCCAGATCTGATCAAAATGGTTTTACATTGAAAAAGCAAAGGGGTTAAGAAAATTGCCTTTGATTCTGTACCAATACTGGAGACAAAAGGCACAATTAGAACTACTGTAGGAAGTCACAGAGAAACAGATTTAGATTTGATGTAATGAGACCCTTCCTGATAATCAGAGATGGTGATTCTCCTTCAGGAGCTAGTAACTGCCTGTTTGTTGGAGATCTTCAAATAAGGTCTACTAACTGTTCAATAATTTTTCTCTGGTGCACTTTATCAGAATCAGCTGCTGCTGAGCCATACAACTACTATTTCTAGTACCACCACCACCACTACTACTACTACTGCTACTACTACCACCACCACCACTCAACCACTCAGCATGGATTAAGAACCTACTATATACTAAGAGACAAAAGAGAGTCCTTGCCCTCACATAATTTACAGTTTAATCTTAATACTACTACTGCTGTTGCTGCCACTACTACTAACACTACTTGATGATTCAAAGATCAATCAAACAAGAAAGATTTATTAAGCACCTATTATGTGCCAGGCATTTTGTTAGGTGCTAGGGATACAAAAAGAGGTAAAAGAGAGTCCCTGCCCTTAAGGAGCTTAAAATGTAATCTTACTGTTTTGCTGCCTCTTTATGAAAATCAGCTACTGTTATTTCTATTGCTACTACCACTATTCTTTCTCCTCTTCCTCTTCCTGCTGCTACTGTTGCAACTCTTGCTGTTGCTTCTACAACTACTATTGCTACTACTGCAGCTACCACTAGCTAGTACTACCACAACCACCAGTACCCTTATGCTATTCTAATAATGACTGTGATGACCACAATTAAGAGCAGGGAATATATAATTTTTCCTCTTTGACTCATTGTGCCTTTCACATTGTTGGTACTTTTAAAAGGATTGTTGAAATAAATTGGATAAAATTTTTAAATGATGAATTATCTTTTAAAAGCATCCCTTAGGAATTGTATTCCTCCTTCCTAGTTGACATTTCAGTTTATGATTAATGTTTGGAAAATGTATCTCTATCAGTGGCTAAAGTTTTTGCTTAATTGTGAACTAATACTTTATTTGTAATAATGCCACTCTAAAAAAAATACATCTATTTGCCAAATTATGAAAGACTAACTACAGATTATTATATCTAATGAGGTAGAACTTTAGCTTTAAAACAGAAGATCAAAGCTTTTAGTCATGATTGAAAATCCTGATCTAATTACTGCAATCTTCCTAGGCAATGAAACTGCCTTGGCTTTTATGTTCTTGCTTAGCTAGTTAAAATTTCATGGAAGACTGACGTTATTGAGATGCAACATTTTATATATTTTATACCCTAGGGTCTCATTAACAAGTATGTTAGATTATTCAAATATTCAACAGAAACATATAGATTTTGATTTACATAACAGGGCATCTTGCCCAGAGTAACTATAGAGTCAATGCCTATCTCCTAGTTCCTGGAGTGCATCATAAAACAAAACATGAAATAACCACCTCAAATAATAAGAAAAAGAAACACAAAGATACTTACACTTCCAGCAGTTTGAATTTTCTTTGCTTCTTTTTGCCCTATTCTGATACAAATCACTATTTTGCAAACATCTACTTTCATTACATACAAGTCAAAAGAAGCCTATGCTTCAAGATCTGTACTGAATTTTTGATACTACCTTGACCCAGATACAGATTTACACAGATTTTGATTACTTTCATCAAATCCAAATTAGTTTTTTTTAGTAACTTAATTAATTAAATGTTTTCTATTTTGGTAGCATTTCCATAGCATTTCTTTTACATGTTCTCCTTATCTCTTCTCACAGATCTCACAGCTACCCCAGATCACCCCTCTAATACCTCTCCCATATACTATTCTGAGAGCTTCCCTCTTTTTTTTTGCTTCCAATCTTTCCACTTCCTCATCCATTTCCCACACAATTGTTAAACTGATATTCCTAAAGCACAGATCTGATCATACTATTTCCCAATTCAAGAAACTTCTGCAAATATCTAATTTGACTCTAAGATAAAATTTTTAAAAATACCTCTACTTGGCATTTAAAGCCTTCCACAATATGACATTACTCTATCTTTGATTACAGATTGTTTCTCCAATACACAGTGTTCTGGTAAAACCAGACTTCTTGATGTTCCTCATATTGAACTTCCCTTGTCCCGTATCTCTGTGCTTTTTCACAGGATACATCCCTCATACTAAGAATGTCTTCTCTCTTTGCCTCCTCATCTTAGGAATCCTAATGTCTGTTTAGGAAAAAAAAAAAACAAACAACAAAATGGATCTTAGCAATCAACCAAACATAAAAAAAATCTATGATTTCATTATTATGGATATTTCTTCCAATGATGGAAGTCACAACTCATCTGTAAATTCTCATTCTTTGTTATTCTTACCCATGTCTTCCCATGAGTTCACCCAAGGATTCCCACCCAGTGTTCTAGGGGATCTTCCTAATTTTCTCTTACTGAGGATATCGGTGTAGCACATGAGCTCATTTTTGATGAAATCCTTTACTCTGATTTTAACAGGTACTTCCTTATATTTCATAGTCATGAAGCAACTCTGGGAAAAATATTTTAAAATGTGAGTGTTCATTTTAGGGAGAAGTTTGGTGTTACTGAAGAGAGCTTTGCAGTTTCCCAGCCCACTCAGGGTTATTTAATTCTGGACCCAACTTATTGTGCACTCACAATGATTGAATGTACATTCATAGAAAGATGAATTAGCTCTATGGTTTGTAAATACATGTATTAAAATACAATAGGCATTCACTGTCAGCTTTTTTGTGGGAGTCATTTATGTTAAGTTCTTTTGAGAGTTTATGGATTTTATTTGGTTTACTCTGCAATGGTCTAGGTCTCAGTGAAATCAACACAATGTATCCGTAAGGAGGAGTATCTAGATGACTTCACCATCTACTGGGATTCTTCAAAGTTACTATAGTATTTTGTTTGTACTTAGTTATTTCCACGTAGTTTCTTGAATTAGAACATATGTTTCTTGAGGGTAGAGACTATTTTTGTTTTCACCTTTCTTTGTATCTCTAGCTCTTAGGACATTGCAAGGCAAATGCACATATTTAAGAAAAGGTTATTGAATGACTGGTTGATCATTAACGAGAAGCATGAAACAGGAAAATGTTTGCTTAACAAAGATCTCTGTCATTGTTAAGGAGTAGAGCAAACACAGAGTCCAAAGTGAGGGATTCACTAAAGATTGTGAATTATTCAGATACTTCTGCTTGTTATTGTTAATTCATTGGGGTCTGGAACATTGCAGAGCATCCTAAATAAGATTTAAGATCACTCAAAAGATTTGGATCTAAGTATCCACATTGGGGAAATAAAAAGTAGATGAAGAATGCCTATTTTCTTGACTATAATGTACAAATTAGGAGTCAAATGAAGGGAAAGAGAAGGGACAGCTGATGGCTTCTAGACAATCAAAATATTTTCTTAATGACTAATGACTTCTTTATGGAAAAAGAACCCATTATTTTTAATATTTATCCCGTATTATTGTATGGCTGATAGTCCCAGAACACTGGGTTAAAATTGAGAGTGGATCAAAGTAAAGCAGAAAAGAATATGGTGAGCTTAAGCTATAAAGCAATAGAAACAAGTGATCATGAAAGGGAAGTGATGCAAAGAATGATACTAAAGAAACCTATGGTGAAAGAAAAGATATATTGGTTAAGTGCCAAATGCAAGAGATAATTCATGGACAGCTCATCTATCTGGTGATCTCTCTGAATGTTTGTGATGTCAAGAGAAAGCAAGAAATACCCACATAACAACGTTATACTAAATAAAACTAATGGGAATATATGAATAAAAGTTGCATGAGAGAGAAAGTCATTAATAAGTTGTGATCTGTACTGTTTGAGGGAATATTTAAACTGACAGAGGTCACAGATCCATTTGACTATCTGAGGAAGAATTATTTTATTAGTTAAGACCTAAAAAACAGTTCATTTATGGACTTCTAGATTCACATTCACTTAATTCTCAGAGAAGGTCTTATCTACTACTCATTTAAATGGGATATTAATTCTTATGATTGATATCCATAACAATAAAAATTGTTGATAACCATCATCATTTAAGTTAAAGTTTTGTTGTGGATGAATGGAAAGAGGCTTTTTATACATTTTTTCTTGACTTTTTATTACTAGGAATAGGAAATTTTTCTTCATAGAGGTTAGATTGAAGATAATTGTTTCTGGTAATTATTTTTAGGATAGTCAAAAACAGACCAACAAATTCATAAACACTGACACTGATAGATAACCTACTACTAACTGTAAATCACTGTGTGAAATGCTGTCTGGGGTTACCAAGAAAATAATATCTATGTAAACAATGAAATTTTCACTAAGTAGAGAATAATCAGCATCAATAGGCATTAAAATTACACTATGAAGCATCCTATACAAATATATAAAAAGGCAAAATTCATTCCAACTAGATAAATATTAGAATTGCCAGAATGACCAGGCTCATGATACCCAAGGGTCTTACTCTAAGAAGAAATAGGAAGCAGGAAATGACGAAAAGGAAACATAGCTCCTCTTTCTTTCTGAGCTCTCTACTCAGATTTTTCAGATAGCCTTGTACACTTTATGTCAGCTGATCTGTATTCTTCTTAGCAGCCTGTAACATTAGGAAACATAACCATCCTCATCTAATCATGTGCCATTAAACTTAGAACAATTACTTCCAACCAAACTGTCTTTCCATTCTGTCAACCTCGAAGGAAATGTTATGACCGAAATGTCACCTCAAATCTCAGTTTCTATTCCTGGCATCAATTTCATTAATTATAGCCCTTTTGTTTTACTACCTAGCTGCTGACAGAGCACTGGCTTTGTTTCAGCCAACTAATCAGATTAAATAAATTTAGATTGAAACACATGGGGAGCATATAGAAGCAACTGCCTTCCAAAGATCTTTGCTGGCTAAGAGGGTATCAAAGTAACGTCATGATGATTTGATGATACTGAAATGTAGGTTTACTGGAAGATTATCTTCACCTAATCAATAGAAATGAGATGTAAAAGTGATTTCACTTGCTTTTCTGTGCCTGAAAATACTGTAATGCACAAAAAATAAAAAATTAAAAAAGAAAGAAACTGGCAATGGCTCTTATGAGGTAGACAATATTTTTATAATAATGTGATTTCTTCTTTTGGTATAAAAAGTTTAGATGATAGAGATAGAGAGACAGACAGAGACAGAGAAGAATAGTGAAGTCAGAATAATTTTTAGAGCTTAACACCAAGATTATTGGCCACAATCTAGCCCTCTGATTTCTAAGGTGAGGGAAACAAGAATTGAAGAGATTGAATAAAAGCTTAGAAGATTTGATTTGGGCTCTTTGGTTGTGCTATTTTATGTAATTTGGCCCTCAGATTCCTCACATAATTCCTCATTCCCCCCTATAAAAGGGGGATAGTACTAGTTTCTTTATAGGATTTTGTTAGGATCAAACAGATAGTATTTGTGAAAGTATTGTGTAGCTCTGATATACATAGGAGTTTCTTAATATCCTACTTTACTAAATTTCACATACATATAAGCACAGAAATAGCCAATATACCTTGGAAATAAATTTAAAGGTATTACAAAAGATATGTCAAGTCAGGTGGAGTGAGTTGAAGAATTAGGAAAACTATACATCTAATTCTGACAACAATGAAATCCTTGTTTTAAGTGAAGAAAACTCATACTTTGTTATGAGTTTTCAGGCGAAGAACTTGTAGATTATTTCATAAACTATAGAGAGCAATATGAAAGACAAACAGAGAAGGGAGACTTTAAAGATCAATTATAAGGCTAAAATAGTTCAGATAGTCAATAAATGTTAAATTCCTACTATGTGCTAGGGATGGTACTAAGTGCTAGGAATGCAAAGTAAAAGATAGTTCCTGTTATCAAAAACTTCAGTCTAATGGGGTAGACAAGATGCAAACAATTATGTACAAATAAGTTATATATGGTATAAATTGAAAACAATCAACAGAGAGAAGGCATTGGCATTAAGAGGGATTAAGAAAGACTTAAGGTGAGATTTTAGCTGGCACCTAAAGGAAGCCAGGGGGAAGAGATAAGAAAGAACAGTCCAGGTACAGGGAACTGCTAGAGAAAACACCTGAAATCAAGAGATGGAGAGTTAAGTCTTTGTCACTAGATAGCAGAATATTTGGTGGAGGGAGGCTAAAGTGTAAAAAGAACAAGAATGTAGAAAGAGGACCAGTTTTGAAAAGTTTTAAAAGCAAAAGAAAATATTTTTTTTATATTTGATCCTGGGGGTGAGAGGGAATTTATCGATTGGAAGGCATGTGGGTAATATGGTCAGGTGTACACTACAGAAAGATCACTTTGACAGCTGAATTAAGAACAGACTGGAGTAGGGAGGGATTTGCAGCAGGAAGACGAAGCAGTAGTTATTACAACAGTCCAAGCATGATGTCCAAGAATACTTGTAGAGGAGAGAAGAGGGCATATATGAGAGGTATTTCAAAGGTAAAACAGATTAGATATAGTTTGAGAGAGAGAGAGAGAGAGTAAGGAGTCAAGGATGACATCTAAATTGTAAGCCTGGGCCAGTGGAAGGATAGTGGTGCCTCTGTTAAGAGATAATAAGGATATGAACCATCAGATTCCAGTTTTCCTGGCATATATCTTTGACATACTTAATTGTTGATATATTGCCTCCAAAATTAGTATAAAAGATCCTTGAGGGTAATGACTGGCAGGGAGGAAGGGCAAGAGGGGATTCTTTGTATTCCCAGCACTTAGCACCATGATAAATGCTTGCTGACTCACTAGGTGGTAGCTGTAGTGGACAGAACAACACATGTGAAATATATTGCACAGGTAGAATTGCAAGGATTTAGAAAATGATTAGATAAAGCATATGAGGGAGAGGAAAAAGCCAGGTGTTTTAAGTATAGAAGAATGGCAGTATTATCACAGAAATAAGGAGGCTGGAAAAATATATTTAAAGTAGAAATTTATGAGCTCAATTTCAGACACTGAGTTCAGCATATTGATGAGACCTTAAAGGCGGAAATGCCCAGCAGGGCCTTAGAAATGTAAAGCCAGAGTTCAAAAAAGAAACTTGCACTTGGTATCATTTGATATCCCTGGGTCTCAATTTTTTCATATGTAGAAAAAGAGAATTGGATTGGATGGTCTCTGAAGTCTCTTCTAGCTCTATCTATGGTACTACAGATTTGAGAATCATCTGCATAGAGAGAACTGTGGTACTAGATGGAATTACCAAAGGAAAAGATATAAAAAAAATGAAGAACAGAGCCTCAAAATAGTTGAATACATTAGGAGGGAGTGCAGAGTGGAAACATCAAATTCAGAATCTGACATTTTAATAGCTAGCATGCTACTGGAAAGAAATAGAAATGGCATTTAGGAATATGAAAAATCTAGTTGGGAAGAGGGACTAAACCTGATCCAATCCAATAAGTATTCATTCCATAAATAAGTGATACAAGAAGTCACTCAGGGATTGCTGCTCAAACTCTCTTAAAAGAATATATAAAAATTATGAAAAAGATCATGAGTGGAATCATGTATCACTCTCTGAAAAAGAGAGGGAGAATCAGAGATAAAAAGGGATAAGAAGAGGAGGAGAATTTTGCCTTTTAGAGAAACATGAAGGTTCAGAAATTCTCTTCCTGACAAGGTGCCTCCCATATGTTGTTACTTTCATAAGAGTTCCTCAATAGAAACAACCATAAAGTTAACTTTATTCATGATGTCCTAATTACAAATTGACATAAAACAGATAAATGTTTAACAAATAATCAGAGAATGTCACAGAATCTAACAGAAGTGGTATGGCCAATCAATGGAGAGATATTCTGGATGTTTCTCTTTAATAATAATATTTTGTCAATTGTTTTATATTTCAGAACATGTAGAGACTCTTCTCAATGAGATCCATGGCCACTTGAAAAAGATCCAACTAATAGTCCATACAGGTGAAAAGAAAAAAGAAAAAAAATGAGGAATGTATATTGCTAGAATTTAGCAAGGTGTCAAAAATTTCTGACCAAAGTTTGCTCTCACTCTGCTTGAAAAAAGAACAAGAAGTTTTCCAAAAGTAATGAAAGAACAATGTTCAAAAAAAAAAAAAGAAAAAATTACTGTGATGTCATCATCAAAAAAAAATTAAAGAAAAACTAACAGTAACTAGAGGCTATACTTTTGACCCTGTGATTCTTTGGTCATCCACTAAGAACGCAGTCTTGCATTGCATATTCCTCATGGTTACTGATTATAGTAACTACTAAGTTAGAGAATTTTGAAATTAACAGGAAAAGTCACAAAAGACTTGCAAAGCCTCCTCCAGTTCATCATAGTTCCTTGCCCCTTGTTCTCTAAACACTACCCTAAGGCTTGCACTGAAAGAACTTTGATGCATTTCTCCAGTCCATAGCAGTGGCTATGCTTAGTCAGTCATCATTCATTTATTGTATGCCTATTATGTGTTAGAAGCTCCTGAGTCAAAAAACAAAAAAGAAGTGAATCCGACAATTGCCTTCATCAAGTCAAACTCCCTACCATTGATTTAATCACAGCTCCCCACCATCAAAAGGAAGTTGAGTCCCAATGGATAAAAACAGGAAATGATCAAGTAAAGGAAAATGCTTACACAACAATGAAGAAATACTATGGGATAAGAGCATCTCAAATTGAATCTTGAGAAGAACACAACAATTTTTTTCAATTATTTATTTAAAACCACCAACAAACATGAAAATTTCAGTATACAAAGAACAAAAAAGACTATATAAAATTGTAAATTTCTGTTTATAATTTGTTTTTAAGTGTGTATTAATTAACATAGTACTAAAAAATTAACTGTTCTCTTGTATTTTCTTTTGTTTAGTTTTCAAGAAGAGAATAATGTTACCGTAACCTCAGAAGACAAAATGGAATGGCTAGGGAATTCTGAAAGTAGCTGGAAGGGCTAACAAAAAAAGATGAAAGAAAACATAAGGAGTACACTGGAAGCTAGGAATACACATACACTCACATATACACCTATGCACACATTCACACAAATTCATTCACACACATATGCATGTATGGTAATGAGATGGTTTTATATTTCATTACTCAAAATGAAACTAGAGCACAAAAGAGAGTGTGAGAACTATTGAGAACCCAGTTTCACTGAAACTTGGGAAGATTTTATGAACTTCTGGAGAGTAAATTAAGCAGAAATAATTAAAACAATTTATTCAATAAAAACTAAGTTAAAGAGAAAACAATAACAATTTTGAAAGATCTAGGAACACTCATCAATGAAGTTATCAACAATGATGCCAGAGGACTGTGATGAAACATGGTACCCATCTCTTGACAAAGATGGAATGAACTCAATGCAGACTAAGGCACATATTTTTCATTATTGCTAACGTGAGAATATTTTTTTTGTTTGACTATACATAATTGTCTTAAGGATTTCTTTTTTCTTTTCAATAGTGAGGGGAAAGAATAAAAAAATCATTTTTTGTTAATTGAAGAAAACTAACGTTTTATTTAAAACGACTGTTGGGATCTAAAAGATTATAATAAAATTAATAATTTAAATACTACATTTTAAAAAGTCATAGAAAATAATTTCACAGAAGTATAAATAACAGAAAGCAAAGTGATAATTGATAAAAATCCACAGGTCACCAGAGAGTAACTCACAGATAAACATAACCAAAAGTAATATTTCCAACATTTAGATTTTCTACCACTGAGGAAATGACAATTCGCATAGCAAATCTAGCAATATTCATTCTTCATTTCCTCTTCCCTGACCCCCCTACCCCATCCCCATGGACTATTGGGCTGATCTATTTAAAGAAGCCATTGATCTCATTGAGAAGGATGTCTACATGTTTTGAAACATTACATATCTAAAAATGTAATCTTTAAAGAGAAACATTGGGATTATCTCTCCATACCTCTACTGAACTCTGTGACATTTTTCTCATCATTTTGTAAGTTCACTTACCTTGGTAGTGTACTTTCCAGTGATGTACACATTAGTAATGAGTTTGACACATGTATTGCCAGAGCTAGCTCAGTGTTTGGGAGACTCCAAAGGAAAGTATGGGAGAAAAGAGGTATTAGACTATCAAAGTGAAGGTCTACAGAGCCATTGTGTTGACCTCATTGTTATATGCCTGTGAAACCTGGACAGTCTACTGGCATCATGACAGGAAACTGAATCACTTCCATTTGAACTATCTTTGAAAGACTCACCAGGCATAATAAGGTAACAGATACTGAGGTCCTTTCTCAAACAAGCTGCCAAACATTCAAACTCTACTTCAGAGAGTGCAACGCTGATGGGTTGTCCATGCTGTTGGAATGCAAAATGTCTGCTTGCCAAAAAGACTATTTTATGGAGAACTCACACAGGGAAAATGATCACATGGTCATCAGAAGAAACAATACAGGGGGGGCGGAGCCAAGATGGCGGAGTAGAAAGACTCACCTATGCTAGGTCCGAACCCACAGCCCATAGATTTCCTGTAAAAAGAACTCCTGACAAATTCTGGAACAGTGGAAGCCGCGCAGCAACACAGTGAAG
>CM053771.1:175952072-176018103 GCA_028658325.1 Potorous gilbertii | reverse complement strand
GGAGGCCCAAAAAAATGCTGAAGAAAATAGCACCTTGAAAAATAGGCTAACTCAATTGGCAAAAGAGGTTCAAAAAGAAGCAATACAAAAGCACTCTCAAGGTTTCTCTTAAGAACTTTGGAATGGATTGGGTGACATGGGAAACACTGGCATAAGTCTACTCAACATGGCATACCCAAATCAGAGAAGGTGCTGTGCTCTGTGAGCAAAACAGAATTGAAACAGCTCAAAGAAAATGTAGGATGCACAAATTTAGAGAATCCACCCCACATAAAAAAACTATCTGTGCCCAATTCGTGGTAGAATATTCTGAGACTGTATTGGTCTGATCAGTCACAGTTGGGCACACTGGAACTTGACTTGAGCATAGTGATGTAATTTTGGCTTTCTTCAAGAACAAAGGACAACAACTAAACATTTATCTGTGTAATGTTTTAATTTGTAATTAGCACATCATGGACAAACTTATCTCTATGGTTATTTCCATCTAAAAAATTTTAAATATAACACTTAATAATATATGGAAGGCATCTTTTATCTTTATGGGAAGTTATTAAGGATATCTCAAAAATTATGAGAAAATAAAGAATAGATTGGAATAAGGTTAAAAACTACATAGTAATGAGTATAAGTGATAATAATTTATCTTGCAATTTGAATATAATCATATATGGAGAAAAAGAGAGATTTTGTCAAGAAAACTGAAGTTAGAATTTTTCTAAAAAATGCAATAAGGAAAAGAAACTTAAGAAAAGTAAATATATAGCTGGTGATCCTGGGCAAGTCAATTAATTACTTTGAAACTAACTTTCTTCCCCTTTTTTCATTTATTTATCTGCTGTATGATCCTGGGCAAGTCACAACCATGCTGTAACTCATTTTTCCTTCTTTCAGTTATATCTATTTATTTTTAACTTACATTTTTTTTTTTTAGTTTGAGTTTCAAATTTTCTTCCTCCCACCTCTCCTACACCCACTGAGAAGGCAAGGATATGACATCAATTATGCATGTGAAACTATGCAAAACATATTTCCATGACTCATAGTCTAAAAAACAAACAAAAAATGAAAAGCAAGAAACATAAAGAATTGAAAGAGATATGCTTCAATCTATACTCAAAGTTCACCAACTTCTCTCTCTGGAGGGTGATACCATTTTTCATCATTTTTTTTAGAATTGTCTAGAATCATGATATTGATTGGAGTAGATAAATCTTTCACAGTTGATCATTGTTGCATTATTTCTGTGTGACTCAATTTCCTCATGTGTAAAATGAGAATAGCACCCGTACTCTAGAGTTGTTGTGAGGATAAAATAGATAACATTTGTAAAGTGCTTTGGTAATGCTACTATTATTAAAATAGAAATGGTGGGGTGGTTGAAGGATCTTGGAAATGTTAGGAACTTCACTCTTAGTGGGCTTAGAAAAGAAGACTGAAACAAACTACAGATATTCTCAAGAACATAAAATTGACAAATGTTGCTATCATAAATTACTATCATCTTTAAAGTTTTATGTGTGAGGCTCTTGATCTTCTTTCAAGTAATCTGCCTGAAATTAAAGTATGTCACTACCAGCTGGGTAGTTGTGGCTTTTGGCCCAGGCTTTCACTGTAGGTATGATTAATGAAGTTATAAATAAGCATTCTTTTCCTCTTAATTACATTTTTAAGCAAAAATAGCACTGTGGATAATTATATCACTAAAATAGGAATACCTTAGAAAGCAATCTTAAAAGAAAACCAATCATGGAGTCCTGTTAGGTCCTTTACTCACTAACTCAGTTAATTTACTGATATTTCACATTATTTACATTCACCGATCTGATTAGAGGATTTACTCTGAATTTGAACAATTTTTTAATAGTCAAAAACCCTTACTTAATTTTATACATTCATGTGACTGAGACTAGAAGCCAGATTATGACCAGAATGCCTTGTAGCTGTAACTGTGGATAAAATAACTATTCTATGCTTTTCCTCTTCCATAAACTGCATCTAAAGTAATTTCCTGAAAAATTTCAGCCCTTTCTCTTCATACTTTATTTTATCTCTCTTTTCAAATGGGAGTGCGTAGAAAAATTACTTTTTTTGTAAAGGGCATTTTTATATCACTAGAGAACTCTAATAATCCTATTTTTAAATAAGATTTCTAGATAACTTTAATATTTTTTTTCCTTTTCGAGATTACCTGACTGAAAGCCCTCATCAGATAGATATTTGCCTTAAATTATCACAGAACATTCCCTTTAAGTACCAGTACTTAAGAAGACTTAGTTATAAACTGCTTTATGATCCAGACTGTCTTAATGTTATATATCCATGTTCAAACAGGCAGGCATGACAAAATGCATTCCTGGAAAGTGCTTCCAAAAATTTAGTGATATTTTCTTATAAGAATAATGCTACAAGTTGGGAATTCAGTCTTGACCAGCACCAAATAAATCATAGACATGGCCAAAAATGGCATCAAAGCAAATGATAAAAAAAAAATTTAAGTTTTATAATGGAAGCATGGTATAGTAAAAAAAGTATAGGCTTGGAATCGAAAGATCTGGTTTCAAATCCGGGATTGACAAGTTCCTGTGTAATCTTGGAAAAGTCATTTAAATATTCTAAGCCTCATTTTCCTTACTTGTAACATGATAATGAAACCCCATGTCACATGGTTATTGTAAGGAAAAGTACTATCAAATATAAAGCATTATATATATTTATAGAAGCTATTATCATAAAGTGGACAAATGTATTCCAAAGTATTATAAAGTGTACATGTGGCATATATAAGAATATGTTAACTGTATCATAAATTTGTCCTATGTTTATAAGATGGCTATAATATTTAATGGATGGTAAACTTTAGTTTCTTGTATTCTGGACAGGCTATTTGGAGAAGATTAGGATAGAAAAGTCTCTAATATACTATCCATAAAAGTCTAAACCAATGATTTCCTTTCTTGTCTATAAATTTCCTAGTTTCTATTAGGGGAATTCAAAATCATCCAAAATGAAGCAGAATAAGCTCTGAACATACGATTATTGCCTGCTCATTTCCTGTTGCCCTCCTCTTTCACTAATCATATTAATAACCTAATTAATATAGAAATTAAAATAATCTACTTTATGAACTTGATATAATACTCTTCTCTATGCCTGCATGCCTTATTAACTTCAAATCTCATCATTTTTTAGGATAAAGAATTGAGTTTCTTTAATATTCATAGATCCATGCACCCATAACAAAATTATTCCTTTTAAGTAGAAAATAAAGTATTTCAAATAATTTATTGAAAAACACTAGTAACATCACAGCTTAAGGACTAAGTAACCAGACACATAAAATTATGTCCTGATATATACATTAGCTGACTATTTTGCCTGACATTTTAGTCATGCAGGTCCACTGAGAGACATATGTTTAACCTGTAATTCATATGGTTGTTTGTCCTTTGTTGACAAAGGGGATCACAACATCGGGAAGATGATGCCATGATTTTCAATTGAATTGCGTTTATGTGAGGGATGGTTATGCAAGGTCATTAGGCTCGCTTTCTCCTTCAGAGCCATATAGGTCCAGTGGCAAGACATAGATCAGGATGACTGAAGATGGTCCCAATAATCTTTAATTATATATCTATTAAGAAATAAATCTAATTTTCTTAAAAAAATGTTGACTGCAAGTTAACAGGTATTTCATATGATGAACTGGTGGATACTGTAATTATATTCTATCATAATAGTTATTCTATCATAGTAGTAGCTATTGCCCTTATTATATAAGGGAAATTAGCTACACTGTCAAATTGATTATATATTTTTTTCTTTTAATGTCAGAAAAAATGTCACTGGACTATGGAGACAAAGGTGATAACATTTTTCCATTTAATAAGAAAATGAACTATTGGGAATTGGCAAAGGATCTGAACTCAATTTAGGGTCCTTGGGAACTGCATCATTCTTGACTTCACTTTATACCCACAGAAATAGCTTAAACTAGAGTTAAGCTTTACGGTAGGAGTCATAAATTTGTTGTAATCTACATATTTATGCAGCACTAGGAGCTGAGATTCAAAGCACTATGGCAGCTTTTTTTCTGTATGTCTTCATTTAACATATTACTATTTTAGAAAAAAAATTAAATAAGATTGAGCATTCTATGATGACTCATAGCACCTTTAATATTTGAACAACTGCTCGGTCCCATTTGCAAGCATCTGAAAATGCCACAAATCTACACTTAAGAGCTAGAGTCAGAAATCTATTTTATCACAAGTACCATGTTTTCTGGTTTGCAGCATCATTAAAGCTGACAATTTGCTCTGCAGGTAGTGAAGGCTACAGTGGCATGTTATGATGCTCTGACTCCAGAAATATGAAGCTAGCACGACAAAACCTTTTTTTAATGTCTCTCTGCTGTCAGACAGATGCACTTTATAAAATTAGCAAGTTTATTTTTCCTTCTTGGAAAGGTTTATATGTTAGCATTTTCTATCATCACTGTAGGACTCTGAGGGGAGCTTACTTTGCTTTCTTCAGAAAAGAAAACCATCTTGAGCAAGACATGAAAAATAGTTAATGAAAGCTCACCTAAACTCTATCAGAGATCATGATCTGAGGATGAATCAGCTATTAAAAGAGCACAAACAGAGAATAAGAAAATATAAGGCTACAGTTACCAGCCCTGTAATTTAACTTTGAAGCAGAATTCTTTTAATGATAACCAGTATAATATGTTGCTTTTCTGTTTATTTCTCAAAGATGTCTAATCCACAAATAATAGCCACTTAATGGACACACATACACACACAGAGTTATTTTAATTATGAGCCTTGTTCACCAGTAGACCTACACAAAGTTCTGGCCATATTTTTAGTTTCCCTACAATTCATGACTAGCCTAACTCAACATCTGACTGGCATTTTTTCTTCTCTGAATATCTCTATATTCTCTGTGATGATATGCAGAGGAACTTGGCAAGTGCAAAAAAGAAAGTCTTTTGCATCTTAAGACAAAAGGCTTGGGGACTTCTTTTTTTATGTGGAATTCCAATGAGTTCTGGTAAGAAGGAAAAAAAATGCCAAATATATTTGTTGGCTCTGAGGCTCAAACACTTCTACCTACAGAGGTATAGAATCTTAAAAAACTCCAAACTATGATTAATCACAAACTAAAGAAAAGGATTCATAGAAAGAAAGCCAATTTGCATCATATTCTTCTGCTATTTTGAAAGAAAGGAGGATAATTTGGATATACTGACACCAGACTTTGCTAGGAAAATAAGAGCCATTTGGAATCCATAGCTTTTGTATGTGCATCGATGAACCCTGAATTTAGTTTCTAACTTTAAAGTCTTCCCCAGTGATAGTCTTTTTTTTTTCCTTCCTGGATTGGTACACATTTCTGGGAGCATTTAAACACATCAAAACTGACCTGCATTTTGAGACTGGGAATGGAATGTGTATTTCTGTGAAAAGCCAAGTAGAAGTCATGCAGTAATAAGTCCATAAAATCTCCAGTTCATTTTGCTAACAGTGCCCCCATAAGAAAAGGCAACACACTGTTTATCCCTTTCAAAGGGACTAAGGAATCTATTCAGTTTACAATTAAGTATATGAACTACAGTTGATTCTTCATTATAGAACAGATTTTTTCTACCAAAGAAATCAGAAAGTACAATTTGTTTCTAATGTTAAAGGCTATTAATAGTCCTTGGCATATAGTAGGTGCTTAGTAAATTCTTAGTGACTGACTCACTGACTGAAATAGTATGAAAATGATCAACTTGCTTTTAAGTGTTCCACACAACAATGAAAACTAGTCTCTTTGAGCTTGTCTTGCACTGCAGACTCTGAGCTGAAAAACTTAGAATATGAGAACACAGCCAACATATGCATGTAGTGGTAGTAGTGGTGATGGGGGGAACAGCTTATGTCACAAAGGATCTGGTAGGCAATTAAACAAAGGAAAATGTGGGTTAGCAATTAGGAAGCATTTCTACACAATGTTATCTATTAGACCAGAAAAAGTTCTCCTAGGGGAAGCAGTCAAAGCCTTATCGCCAAAACCATTTCAAGCCGACTAGATAGAACAATCTTAAAGGGAGCATTCACTCCAGAGCTGTGGGGTTGGATTAGATAACCTAATAGATCTTCCTATCTTTATATTTTCATGATTTTACAAACCTAAGAGGTTTGCCAGAAGGCTGATGGCTCAGCAGAGAGGCTTTAATTGTACTTTTTATGTCTTATCTAATAGGTGAATGGCAGTAATCTTGAAAGCCTGGACTAGTTTTCTCTCCAGGGTTGAAATTTCTGGCAATAAACTCAATATAGTTCTGATACAAACCTCAATGAAACCAATAATTACATAGTACTCCCTATGTAAGATTTCTAGTAGACATCTAAGACTCATTTAGCTGGTGCCAATGTAGAACTATTGAAATTTAAATCAAATATGTTTACTGAAAAAATGTGTTAAGATAGTTTTGAGACCCTTTATAATAATTAAGGCTGCAGAATGCCTATTGTTATTAGAGTATAAAAGGAATAATACATGTACTAAAAAACCTGATTAAACTCTGAATCCTAAAGACAGAGAAATCCTAGTTATTGAGAGGGGAAGAGGTAAATCTTTATTTGAAATACAATGAATGCAGTCAAATGGGAATGACTTACTTTTGTCACATGACACTGGTTTTCTGTATGTGACTAAGAGCTGATATAACATAGAAACGAAGGGTCAAACAGCTTGTTACAGGAAAAAAAAATGGAAGCCTCAAGTTATTTGAAATCTAGCACTACAGTTTTATCTTTTTGATACAAACACATACTTATTAATGCCCAAAACAAAGGTCAGGAAAAATCAAGCAATATTATTATGTTGAAGTTCCCACTTACATTTCAAGAAATTATCACACATCAATTAATAACACTTAAATATAAATGTCTACCCAGAGGGTTGTTTTCTGGTTTTAATAATCCATAGCTTCAGAAACTTTTACAATTCCTACTTAGCTGAGTGTAACTAAGTACTTCCATTTGTTTCTTAGAAGCAACAAACTTTCCCTATAGCGATTAATGATTGTGCACAAAAAGGATACTACAGACTTAACCTGTCATTTCTATTAGTCACTATAGCCAACTATGAAGCTAAAGAAATACAATATAGTTATTAACAAAGAAAGAATGAGAAGATTCCATTCACTTTCCTCTACTTTATAAATGCAATGGGAAAACAACAATGGTTTCTGCCTCATCTGCTCTGAATTCAAATCAGCAATTTGCAGAATTAGACAACCTTGACTCTACATACCCTAAAGTCTTCTGAACATCAAACACACTTAATATTAGGAATTTTAGATAGAAGAAACTCTACCATCTCAAATGTCATATTTCCTATTTAATTTCATTCCCTCATTGCATTAAACTGCACTTGATAAAGGAAAATCTTAAAAAACAGTTTTCCATCTGAAAGAGTTCTAAGGCTAAACATCATTCCTTTTGACCTCAAATTATAAATATTACTTTTTTTTTATATCTATGGATTATAAAATAATTTTTCTTCTTTTGCAAGTCCATGTCTCTGTTCTCATTAGTTATTGGTCATTAAAACTGGAATTAGAATGAACAAATATTTAAACACAAGAGTCATATTAATAAATTGGGTTTTAAATGGCTCTTTTTGCAGCTCATTTGCTGTGTCTAGTACTGATTCAGAGAGTAAATAGATGTTTTGGGAATAATAAATTAATATTTGTTAGGAATGACAATAAAAAAATCAGTAATCAAAGAGATATACGGTGCTGATTTAAAAATTGAATTATGCAAATATTTAAAATGTCTTTACATCTATCAACTATTCATAATCTATCTACTTATCTATGTATCATCTCTATTAACCTAGTTTCTTAGAAAATATATGTTCATACTAAAGGGTTTTTTACAAATATGTTTGGCTTCTAATTCAAATCCAACTTTCTGCCATTGAAAGGTAAGCTAAAACAAATCGGACAGCTGAATTAAGCTCCCTTTTGATCAATGTATTACATACCAGGCAACAACATGCATTGATGGATATCTAGTAATTGCTAATTATATTTTTTAAAAAATCATGTCTGATTTAAAATGCATTAACTTCAAAAATATCATTATTTGAGGTTTAAATCTAAATATAATGAAACCAGATCATGTAAATAAAAATGTCAAAGGAAAAAGATGACTATATTTCTCAAGTGGAAGAAAGAAAGAGCACTGATTTAAAAAAACTGCTAAGAGACTTAAAGACTAAAAAGATGGACAAACAAATAACTAAACAGATAAAGAAAAGGGAAATTAAATCACCAAAATAAAACAATGAATACAGTGAATTCATAACAAACAAGACATAACAAGAGTTATCAGAGTAGGTGATTTTCAGACTGAAAATCAGTTGGGCCTAAGAGTCCAAGTCCAAAATGAGGAAGCATGTATCCACAGCCAAGATGAAGCAAACTACAAAGGTGGCAATTCTAGGAAAACACAAACTGTCTGAAACCTCAAATGTGCTTAATCAGCAAGTACATAACTACAGAATTTTGACAAATGGGGAAAACTCATTCTTAAAAATGGTACGTTTATTTTAAAATGTAATAATAACAAGGAATTTAATATCACATAAGTATTAAAAAAGCCTTGTCAAAAATGCACAATGCAATAAAAAGCTAGATCAAATTTTAAACACAAATAATTCAACTGGAATAAAAATAAAGAATCTTTCAGGATAGGGATAAAAAAAAACAAATTTCAGTTCAAAATATACCTATGTGTATATATCTTTCTTCCTTTCTTTCCTTCTTTCTATATTTATATATATGATCAAGGTGAAAGTTTTCTCTTATTTAACAAAATAGATATAGTCTACCAAATTTTGCAGCAATTTTCTAGAGAAAAATCCTATTTGTCTATGATGAGTTTCCTTATATCAAAAGTACACTGTTAGGGAAAAGAATTGATCTATGTAATAAAATATTTTAAGAACACAGCAAATCTCTTTAAAACACCTATAAAAGAAAATGACTTTTAAATAAAACATAAACATTATTAAAATATCACAGATTAATAAAAATGATAATATAATGCTATGCTAGAATCTCAACATTATTAATCACCTGCTGCATCCATCACAGATAACATTTTCATTGCAAAAGCACCAACCAAATATCTTCAGTGGTTTGATTTGTTTATATTGTTCTTTTAATGTTAACCATTCTAACTATATGTGTAAGTTCTTTTCACTCCTTCTTTTCTTTTTCCTTCCTTAGATTTGCATTCACAGATCTCTTTCAAATAATTTCCCAGTAAGTCTGTCACATTCATAGATGGGGATGAGACAAGATCTAGAATCAGATATTAAATTGATGTCCCTGAGGGCAAATCTTAAACAATATCATTCCTCTCCTCAAGAAACTTCAGTGCTTCCCTATTACCACTAAAATAAAAAACACATGTCCCTGTTCAGTATATAAAGCCACTCGCAATATGGCTCTAACTCTCTATCCAGGCCATTTACACATCCATGCAATCAATGCTGCAGAGAAACTGGCCTACCTGCTATTCCTTATGCACATTATTTCATTTCCCACTTCTACACCTTTGAACAGGCTGTGTTTACTATTCCAAGAATGCTCTACCTTCTTACCTCCCCGTCTTGGAGACCTTAGCTCCCCTCAGGCTTCAGTTCATGACATTCTTTATTCAAAAGGCCTTTCTTGATGTCTTCAGGTATTAGTACTTCCCCACTTTTACAGTAGAATATAAGGTGTATTCAAGGAAGACTAGTTCCTCAGAACTGAGAGTTGTTAAGCCCTTTCAGGACTCCTTTACACCTCTGGTGTCTACCTGCCCCATCTAACTCTCATCTTTGGCTCCAAAATGCTATAGTATGTGCAGTAGACATACCCTGGTAAGCCATTTCGGCAGATGGACTAAACCTGATTGAGGGTATCTGAGAGTGTCAAACCTGTAGTGAGTTAGGGGTATGTCTACTCAAGCATATAAAACCTTTCCCTGGTGCAATGGGTGGATAAGAACAATTTGTTTCCCATGAAGGCAGCTGAAGCAGGCACTGTAGAACACTTAGAGCTTGGTTAGACATCAAAGACTCCAAGGTCATCCACAGCATCTGTAGCCATCACCAGTTGTCTTGACAGGTACACATACATTGGGAACTGTAGTCACAACCCTGTACACAGGCAGCCCAGGCCACAGAGTCATCTTCTCACTTGAAGCAGCAGTGGGATTCTGCAGCCCCCTGGGTGTCTGATCAGTCTTTTAAGAATTGCATTTCTCAGTGCTCCTGGTGTGAGGAAGGGGCTAGAAAAAGTTCACTAAAAATTGTCTGCTTACTCAACACTGGGCCAATTACCACGGCATGTGGGAATCTCACCTTGTGGTCAAAACAAACAAACAAAAAATATACAAAAAATCTGTAACGATGATTTCACTCACTTTCAGTACATGGAATATGCACACATTTATAGACAACACAAAATTCAGTAGATCTGAAAGATGAACTGCTCTTGTTGAGAGAAAACTCATCAGGTATCACATCCAAATAGCAGTCCTGAATAAAGCAGGGCTGACAAATGAAGGCCAGTTTACTTAAGTTGAAGCAGGATGCATGTTTTTCTGGAGTGTCCACAGTGAAGGGGAGCATCATGAAGCTGGAGAAAGGTTTGCAATCAAAACTAACCATTTCAGCAAACTTGTATAGCTCCCAAAAGAAGCGAATGACAGACTAATGACAACGTGATTACCACTTGCAGGAAAATGCCATGCCACCCTCATCAGTGCTTATACTCCCCCCCCCCCACCCATAATAAACCTGTATGAGTCAAAGAAAAATTTTATGAAGACCTGGACACTCTTATCATCCATTTGCCAAGAGGATAAGATTATAATTCTGGATGACATTAATGCTAGAGTAGCCTCAGACCACCAGACATGGCAGGGAGTCCTTGGGAGGAATGGAGTTGGAAACAGTAACAGCAATGGTCACTTAATACTGAAGACCTGTGCGTTTCATGACTTTCTCATCATCAATACAATTTTCCATTTACTAAATGCAATAAAACTTCATGGATGCACCCTCACAGCAAAGACTGGTATTTGATAGACTGTGTGATCATAAGAAGGGAAAGACAGAATGTGAGAGTGACAAAGGCAACATGTGGTGCAGAGTGCTGGACTGATCATAGACTTATCTGATCTAAGTTAAACATTCACATTCAACAAAAGTGGCAGCCCCAAGGCAAAATGACTACCGGAAGACTTAGTGTCAACAGAGTACATACAGCTCTTCTCTGAGTGGGAACAGTTTGTTGCTAGCTTGGAGGGAAAGTTGAGCCAACACACATTTGGCAAGAGTGGAGCAGAAAAGGAGTGGGCAGCTTTAAGAGATTTGGTGTACAGCACTGCATTTGCTCATCCACATCAGAACACTCTCAGACATCAACATTGGTTTAATGAAAATGATGGCAGAATTCAGAAATTTGCTAAATGAAAAGTGAGAACTCCACAGGGTTTAACAGCAGGTCAGTTTGTATCTAAGAAAGGAGTGTTTATTTTCATCACATGTAAAGTACAAGTGAAGCATAGAGAGATGCAGGATTCTTGGTTCAGTAAGAAGGCATTTGAAACTCAATTTTATGCTGAAAGTAACCATCCAAAGTACTTTGATGATGCCTTGAAGGTTATTTATGGGCCAAAGATATCTCAACTACTCAGCACTGATGGCACCACATTGAATAATAATAAGAGCATGATCCTAGAGAAATAGGCTGAATACTTCCATTGTATTCTCAACAGACCAACACCAATTAATAATGAAGCCATAGACTGCTTACCTCAGGTTGAAATCAACTCTTCTGTAATGGTATTTTAAATGGGAAGATCTTTCTCATTCCTTAATAGACCCATGTGACCTGCTTAAATTACATGGAAACCTAAGTCACGCATATTGGGAGGAGCTTGTTTAACAGGTGGAACAGGAAGGGTGAAGTAGAGTTGGGAGGAAGGTGATCAGGCTATTCAGAGCTGGGAAGGACAAAGGCAAGCAGACACAGCTCGGTTCCAGAGTGTGTGTTTATGAAACGGCCCCATGGGAGATAGGGCATTGGGAAGTCTTGGAAATGTCTTTGTTCCTTATAGTGTTAATGTGTACTGACTTTCTGGTACTATGACAGATTTGCCTTTCTTTTGTTGGGATTTGGCTTTCTGTTATCTGAATAAATGTTTTTCTTCTGTCTTCAATATGAGGAGTCTGTCATACTTTGCAACTCAGAACTACACTCGCATATTCATAGTTGTCCTCAGTGCTGTGAATATTGCCTGGGAGATACATCCTCCCTAGCTGAATACCTGGTTTTGAATGCCATTAGACTACTTTTGTGTGGCAAAGCACCTGGTACTATTCTATTCCAGCTAAGATTTACAAAGTGGGGGTGGTCCTTTGCCCATATGAAAGCTGACTGAAATTTTCCAGGTCATCTGGCAAGAGAAGGTTAAGGAAATAGATTCTCCTGTGACAACCACAGAATGATTTCTCAGTCATTCCTGGCAAGATTCTTGCTAGAGTCCTCCTTAACAGGTTAATCCTTTACCTGGAAGATGGTCATCCGCCTGAAAGCCAGTGTGGCTTCAGAAAGGGCTGAGGAACAGTCAATATGGTGTTTGCTGCATGGCAACTCCAGGAGAAATGCCAAGAGCAGAATAGAAGTCTGTATAAAATGTTTGTAGATCTTACCAATGACTTTCATACTGTCACTTGTGAGGGCTTATGGAAAATTATGGTTACCTGGAGAAGTTCATCAGTACTGTACATCAATTTCATGAAGGCATGTTTGCCCAGGTTCTGGATAATAGACAGTGTTCTTGTGCTTTCTCAGTCACCAATGCAGTAAAATAAGGCTGTGTGCTTGCTTCCATGCTTTTTATTATGACGTCTTCAGCTATGTTGTCAAACACCATCAATGAGGACAAACACAGCAACAAGGTCAGATACCAGACTAATGATAACTTCTTTAACCTGTAAAGACTACAAGCCACAAACAAAGTGGAGGGAGTATTGATGCATGATTTTTTGTTTGCAGATGATTGTACTCTCAATACAGCCTTTGTAGCTAAGATACAACAAAGTATGGCTTCATTCTCTATTACTTGGGCTAATTTTGGCTTAACAACACAAAGAAAACACAGGTGCTCCATCAACCAGCACTATACCATGCATAAGTGAAACTTTGAATGTTATCAATAAGTTCACTTATCTTGGCATTATACTTTCCAGGGATATACACACTGACAGTAAGGTTGACATGTCATGCATCGCCAGAGCCAACTTGGTATTTGGGAGGCTCCAAAGGAAAGTGTGGGAGAGAAGAGGTATTTGATTAACTACCAAAGTGAAGTTCTACAGAATTATTGTGCTGACCTTATTGTCATATGCCTGTGAAACCTGGACAATATACCAGGGCCATGCCAAGAAATGGAACTGTTTCCATTTGATTTGTCTTAGGAAGATTCTGAAGATAAACTGGAAGGATACAGTAACAGATACTAAAATCCTTTCTTGAACTAAACTGCCATGCATTTAAACTCTACTTCAGAGATAGCACTGTGATGTGCTGGTCATGTTGTTCAAATGCCAAATATATGTTTGCCTAAAAGAATATTTTATGGAGAACTCACACAGAGTAAACACTCACATGGTGGTCAAATAAAGTGATATGAGAACACTCTCAAGATTTCTCTTAAGAACTATGGAACTGATTATATGACATGGGAGACACTGGCACAGAACCAATCAGCATGGTGGGCCCTCATCAGAGAAGGAATTGTGGTCTATAAACAAAGAAGAATTGAAGTAGTTCAAGAGAAATATGAGAAACGCACATTTAGATAATCCAGCCTAAGTGTTCACATTGATTTTATGCCTGACTCGTGGTACAGCATTCGGAGCTCATACTGGTCTGATAAGCTACAGTCAGACACACTGTAACTTGATTGCGACATGGTGATAACATTTTGGTCCTCTTTGAGAGAAAAGGAAAATGACCAATTTCCCACCAATACCTGAAGAAATCATGAAACAGGCTCACAACACAAGGGAATATTTTTGTCATGATATCATGTGTTCACAAATAATCTAATACAAATCCTTTTGTGGGATTGTGCTTACATTTCTCCTTCCTCTCTGAGTCTTTTGTCTCTCTCTCCTTCCCTTCTTGTCTCTCTCCCCATCATATATACATACACACATGCATATATGTATAAATAAATATATACAAATATACACATAGATATGGATATAGCATAGTCTCTCCCTTATCTGCCATTTCATTTGTTTTTATCCCATCAAACTAAATTTCCAGTGGAATGAGGGAGACAAGAAGAAGTTCATATATCAGTGGAGGGGACCAGCCCAAGTTTCAAGGACAAATAGGGATTAGGGATGGATACACAGTACCAAAGCACAGACTGACTGAAAATAGACAGGTGAGGAGCCAGATATGTGAGGTAGAATAGATGGAGCAAGGCAAACATCTCACATTCTTTAAGTGATCCTCATATGGTCCTATCCATCAAAATTTTCTTTGATTAAGAAAACAATTTAACTAAGATTGTCTGATTACATAATTCCTGCAAGTACATCACAATAAAGATAATTTTATAACCAATTTTGATCATTTCCCATTTAGTTAAAACTCTGATAAGTTTTGAGATAGAAAGTCAGAGACTTTAAATTTTAAGGGCACAATGTGGATGAGGGTCTAGCAAATAAGACTGAGGAGTAGTTTAATAGATAGAAGAATCAGGGGAGAATGGTGTTCTGTAACCCTAGAGGGGAGAGAATGTTGAGGAGAGAGTGCTCAACGGTGTCAAGGCTGCAGAAAAATCAAGAAGAATGAAGACAGATTATGCCACTGGATTTAGCAGATAACTGATTACTCAAGAGAGAACAGTTTGAGTAGAACAAGGTCAGAAGATTGTAGGGGTAAAAGATGAGTGAAGAGAGAGAAAGTGGAGACAATTATTGAAGGCAGCTTTCTCAAGGACTTTAACCCCAAATGGCAGAAGATGACAGTTGGATGATATCTGGTAGGGATTAAAAGAAGGCTTTTTGAGGATGAGGGAGACATGGGAATGTTTGTAGGGAGTAAGGAAATGGCCGGTAGAGAGGGAGAGATTAAAGATAAGTGACAGAATGTGGATGAAAGAGGAGGCAATCTGTTGTAGAAGGGTGGAATGAGATCACTTCTGCATGTAGAAGGATTTGCCTCGGTAAGGAGTAGGGCTACCTTTTGGTATGAGAAATAGGTGAAGACATCTTAGTGGCATGAGATAAGAGGAGAGAAGAGGCAGCTCATAGCAAATGGTCTCTTTCTTTTTTTCTGTAAAGTATGTTAAACACAGACTGTTTACCATGCTGTTTTTCATTCACATTCTTTTTCCTTTCATTTGAGTCTTCTTGTACAAAGTGACTGTATGTAAATGTTTTACATGACTGCATGTATATAACCTATATCTGATTGCTCATGATCTCATGGACAGGGGAGAGGAGAGAGGGATAGAATTTGGAACTCAAAACTTTAAAAAAATGTTAAAAATTATTTTAACATGTAATTGGGGGAAAATAATATTTTGTATATATATATGTATATACACACATTTGTGTGCAATATTTGGTGCTTAATAAATACTTAATGACTGATGGAAAAAAATAATGTGTGGTTCTTGACTGAGAGAGTGGGAAGCCATGAGAGATTTGAGGAAAGATGAAAAGATTTGGAAAATTTGCTGTGGGAACTGTAATAGTGAGTTGATAAGAGAAGTGAAGGATTTTCTAGCAAGTATGAGGACACAATTTGAGGATGTGTAACATCAATTTGGAGTGGATCTAGTCAGGAGAGTTACACAATTTTGGCAACTTTGGTTGAGCAATGTACATGTAAAAAGTGAAGAGAGCAGACAATGGAAATGAAACATGGATGATGCTTGCCAGGGCACAATGGGCAACAGGTTAGTGGGCCCAGAGACTCAAGGTAAGAGGTAAATACTGTTTCACCAAGGGGTCAAAAGGGGAAAAGAGTAGCTAGTGCAGGGTGATGGACTGGAAGGGAAGTAAATGATGGAGACATTAGAGGTCATGATATGAGGCAAAGAGTAAAGTTTTGTTAGTGAAGACAGAGGGAGAATTATAAAGGCAAAAGATTATGGTCAAATAAGGGAATTTTAGAATTCCTCAACATTTGAGTGATGGCAAGATCAAGTGTATAGTTGAGGAAGTGAGAAGTTAGTGAGCTTGAGGGGGAGTTAATAAATGTTGAAGCTCCCTAGGATAAGAGCAGTAGTTGGACAGGAGAGAAAAATTGTCAGTCAGGCTTTGGACTCACTGAAGAAGAAAATGGAATGATATAGTGATCTTTAGATAAATTGCTAGGATTTTAATTGTGTGGTAGATATCGATTATATGAATCTGAAAGGAAGAGGTGTTTTTGAATGATAAAGGTACGGGAAGAATCTGAACGTGACAATGTGGATCAAAGAGTATTCCAACTCTCTAGCTTCAACCAGTTAGCCTAGGGAAAAGGGTGTAGTCAGTACTGAAAGGGAAGCCAGAGAGACAATGTTAGTTGGAGGAGCCAGGTCTAGGTGGCTCCTAGAAAATGGAAAGAGTAGAAAAGGAAATAATTTAGGATGAAAGAAGTTTGTTGCCAATGGAACAAGCATTTCATAGGACACAGTGGAAGGGATGAGAAGTATTTGGTTGGGACTTCGAGGTGGGAAGATGAAGAGGTATGCTAATAAGGAATTAGATAATAAGGAATGTGAAATGGGGTTAGGATGATGAACTACAAGGATTCAACATTACTGAGAAATGTAGAGTAGGATGAAGTTTAAGCACGTTAATCACTGAGCAGAAAGAGACATTGCTTTTCCCAGAGGAGGCTGGAGATTATGTAGGAGACAAGTATAGCATGAGATGAAAGACACATGGTTAGACTGGAGGCATCTATTCACTTTGCTTCTTTCCTGTAAGGTCGGAGATGAATCAGGAGACAGCTCAGCAAAAGATAGAAGTCAAACCTGTACAGCAGGATATGGGAGACCCACAGTCAAAGGGAAGATCTTCTTTGTATATGAGACTTCATCCTCAGAGGAGAGGAGTAGGAGATGGGAGATGAGGCTGAGGCTGGAAGTCAGGGTTGGCACAATAGGAGGTGGAAGTCTCACTCACAGTGGGAAATGGAAATTCTGTTGGAGTAGATAGAAGACAAGTCCACCAGCAGTCAGAAGAAGTTTATATCTCTTCTCCCTCGAGACTGCAGATCATCCAGGCATCGTAGGAGGTAGAAGTTTCCTGTGAAAGTAGAGCTAGCCCTTTGCCACCTTCTCTCACAGGACAAATGCTGTGGGAGATGGAAACATTCAAATGGAAGGTCATTCCACTTCTCTTGGATTTGGTTTTAAAATACTAGGGCTCAAATCTCAGCTCTATCACTTATTACCTATATGTCTTTGTGTACTGATGTGGCACTTTGGTTTCTTCTTCTGAAAATGTAGGGCTTTGCCTAAAGGAGCTCTCAGGTTTTTAAATTCTAAAAATATGATGATAATGAAATTGAATTACTATAATAACTGTTTTTAATGTGAATAATCTTACAAAATCATTAACCTCAATATACTGTTATATTAGGAAAAACTGCCTTCAGGAACTTGGTCTTAGATTTTATCCTGAAATTAATTTTGAACATGCATTTTCCACTTCAATACTGAGAAAGTTGATTCATTGAGGACCCATACTCTAACCAGTATCAATCAATTTGATATGATTCTTTAGGGGCAGTGATTATAAGTTCTGTATATTTTGCCTCAGTCTGTGAGCTGCAGATTGTAAGTTTGATGAGAGTTGGAAGGGGGTTGGGGAGCAAATTCTGGGACCTTCCCAGGTTTTCTGGAATGAATTCACGGACTCAAGCATTCTTGAAGTCAAGGTGGTAAAGATTTATTGTTACACTTTTCACAGGGCAAGAGCTCTTAGGAAACCTGTAATTTGAAAAGGGTACAGGCAAAGTTTATATAGGATATACTATAATATAACATGGGCTAAATATGCTAACTAGGTGATTCAGGGCAGGATTAGGGAGTGGTTAGTTTTTAAAGAAACATGTACTTTTGGTATCTACTTCACAGATACTTTACCCAGAGTTCATTGGGAAATAGTCCAAGTAGGGGCTACAGGGAGATGTGGTTTTAGGTCTGAAAAGTCACTAAGTCAACTAGCATTCAGGGATGACTGATAAATACTCAGGGTGCCCCTATTAATATCTTGTCACACAAGATAAATATAAGGGAGTATACATATGTCTAAGTCTAGGACACAAAGGGTTGGTCAGTGAGTAGTAAATATCTTTATGACTCCCAGTACACAGTCAATTCAGCCAGTACACAGCTGGTTCAAACCAATAAATTCTATAGGTGCAGCTAGCTACTGTATCAGGAAGAGAGATAAATGTTTTGCTAAAGCAAGCTCTTCTTGGGCTGGGAGAAACTTTCTGATATACTGTTTTGAGACTAGAGAGAAAAGTAATTTTTAGAAAGAAACATGATTTTAGAACTGGGGTCCAAGCACAGGCACCAAACCATTCCATCAAGTTTATTTGCTTAAGTACAGAAACCTAGAGACCTTCTACCCTTGTTTTCCTTGTCATCATGACCAAGCCCAGAAGGGTGGAGGGGATTCAACTACATAGAAAATCCCCTAATTTTATTTTTGTGCCTCTAGATCATTTTCTTTTGCCTAACACGAGCAAGTGACTATCATGTTACCACTTAGTCAGTGGAGATGCCCCCTGCTTCACCCAATCTGTGATACCGCTGCTACCATGTCATTTTTTTTACCCTTAAGAGCAAGATCTATTGAACAATTCAATTCTGGATTTTCATGGTTCTTTTGCATATTTGGGTACAAATAGGTAATGTATTAATCAACACTTTGTATAAGTCACATAGGAATACAGATTATAATATAATATAGTACAGTATAATATGCCTCAAACTTTAATGTAACGTTCATTACTTGCTTAACAGCTATGAAGTTCACTTGGACAACCATAAGAAAGTTGACAAAGATATCTCTATGCTGTTTTGCTTAAATTCCACCACCAAATCAAGCATGGGTGGTCGCATGGTATGGAAAGCCCCCAATATGTTCTTGAAGTATAGATAGATAGATATAGATATAGAGATATAGATAGATACAGATATCTATATCTACATATATATCCTGCCTAACCTAAAGAGAAGCCCATCCATCTTGTGTCTACCTAGTCAGCAGCAATATTTCCTGCTTTGCCCAACCTATGATCCTGCTGATACATCGTTTTGCTTATTTTAATTTATGTATCATATATCAACCAATGGAATTATTCTGCATTTGGTATAGCTGTTCTTGAATGATGAGACATCTCACCCTATAAAAATAAGGCCCTGGAAGGAGGGGGGTATCTCAGATTATGAGGAAGATCTGAGGTCCACTTCATTAGAGGAGTTCATGAACTCGTTAATAGTGTCATTGACTCAAAGCTCTACCTCAGTCTTATTACAGGTTGAATAATTTTTATCCCTACAGTACTCTCACAAACTATAACTGTAGATGTATATACATGTATACACACATATGTATGTACATACACATTATATAGGGTATTTGTTTTATGCCATATATATTTCTTAGATTGATTTTTCTCTAGTCAATAAAAACATATGAAGCAACTGTGTGAATGAATTAGTATTTTTTTCTTTCAGGAAAACATAACAACAGCTGGCTAATCAATATTCATATCAAATTCTTTTGCCTTTTATTTTATACATTTGAAGAAACTATAGTAATTCTTAGCCAATTAGGTGATGGGTTCTTCACTAATGTTTTCTCATAAAAAATATTTTAAAGAACTTATTTCCAACAAGTCAAAATTTACTTTTCAGCAACTTTGTCCACTTAAAACTGCTTTTCAGTCATCCAACAATTTGACAAGGAACTGAGAAATCTGCTTAGATTTCCCTGCATGAAAGTGCTCTCATTAGACTAGGAAAAGTAAAGGAAACCAGCACAATGATACTAGCATATATGTTTGTGAGTCTGAATTGTTATAAGAAATAAAAGAAAGTCAGGGTAAAATTGTCAGTGTTGTCATGATTTCCCCCTTGAGGGCTTAATTTAAGTGTCTTTTAAAAGTTCTTTCTTTATAGAATTATAAACCTATACTTCTGTGGAATGGTATTTGAACCATGGGTCCTGAAAGACTATATTGAGGGCGCCAAAACTTGAGTAGATCTCAGGAAGCTGAAAATGCTTTGAGTCCAGCACCTATGATGCATGCATCCATAAACATTGATAACATCCATAACTTGGGGGAGGTTCATTCATTGCTAGAGTGTTAAGCCATCAGATAACAAACTTTTCTGCCACAGAGATTCATGAACATTAATTATTATTGTATAGAAAGGTTAAAATATAAATGAGTAGACAATTTATCAACAGGGATGAAATTATGGATTTTAAAATAAATATATTTTAAGCAGTCAAAAAAGTACTAAGCAAAAATTAAGTATTCATTAAAATATTTGTTTTATATAGAATAAAGAAAGTAAAGTATCTCTATTAGGAAAAAAGCAGTAAAAAACTTGGGAGTATTATTCTTAAATCATTTATTTTGCATGATTTCAGAAGGTGATTTTCAAATACAGAATGCTTACTCTTTTCCCCATTGGAGAACAGCCATTGTTGGAAAAGTCAGTTCATAGGCTCATAGTTAAAAGGATCACAGCTATAGAGATAGAAGGCACCATAAGGATATTGAGCTCGATGAAAGGATTTTACTCAAATATAATCACAGGAGAAATTGGCATTTTATAACTGAATTTTTCTGTTAAATCCTTCTACCAAAAACCATAAGCATGGCCCAACAAAGGGTCTGACAAACTGAAATGACTCATATAGATCATTAGGGTACATTTATATTAGTAGAATGATAACCCAACTACTCCCAGGTGCAACAGCCAGCATACGTATTGTCAGAATAGTCTCAAAGTGTTGCCATAACATAATTCTTGATCTTTGGTGTTTATCGCAGAGGAACTCTAAGTACTTCAGTGATTTCTAAAGCCTAGTTTGTCTTCACAAGATCTTATCAAAGCAAGGAAAGAACATTCATTATTACCTCTGTTTTATAGATGAGCAAACTGGGGCAGTTAAGTTTCGCGTCACTTTCCTGACAGCCAGAATCAGTGATTATATTAAATAAAGAAAATCCATAAATTATATTTTTCTCTAAAACAGCAGGTTCATTAGTACAATCATGTTGGCAAAAATCTTATCCTATTATGGTTCATATAGAAAACAAAACAAAAAGCAAAACAAAACTTAATCTTGAATAATTTGATGTTATGAACAAGAGAAATCAAGGTTCAACTCCTCTGATTTTAACATCATAAATGGGAAACATAACACCTTCCTCAGCAAATAACAAAAAAAAATGAAAACATTTAGTAAGGATACAGGTATGGAGAAGCAGGAAAAAGGAAGCAAAGGGAGGAAAAACAACATGGGAAAATGATAAGAGAGGAAAGGGAGGACACAGAGATCTGTCTATCCATCTATATTTCTTGGTGAGAGAGACAGAAAGAAATAGAATTCATCAACCAACTTTGAAAGCAATGACTGGAAATTTGTATTAATTTTATGCTACTAATCTACTTTAAATACTTTTCATTAAATTTTGTTTTCTTTCACAAATATTGGTCATATGAACCCATATGAACTACAGTTACAACAAAAGACAACAAAGAGCTGCATAACATGAATGGGGAGACTGTAAGGAGCAAGAAAAATTTTGAGATCTCAAGTCTAAAATATTAACGGTTAATATATTTATTCTGAATTGGGAAGGAGTTTTTTTTTTCTCTTCCTTACATGTCACTTCTCACCTAATAGTTTTGTACTTTTTTTGAGGCCACTCTAACTGTAAATACTTTGGTGAATATAAAATGCCATGTAAAGTTTACATAGTTGAATGATAACTAAATAGAAATAAATCTGATGATACATTCAGCATAAGATTTCCCTCTGAATTCCTCCACAACGGAACATGGTCTAGTGGCAAAAGTATGAAATTTATTGTCAGAGAACCCAACTTCAAATTCTGCCTATATCTTTTACTACCTGAGTGATTTGGAAGAAATCACCCTATCACCTAAATTAATTTAATTATTCAGTGCCATACCAATCAAACTCCCAGAAAACTATTTTCCAGAGCTAGAAAAAATAATACCAAAATTCATCTGGACGACAAAAAAGGATGAGAATAATAAGGGAATTAACGAAAATAAATGCTATGGAAGGTGGCCTATCCCCATCAGGTCTCAGATTGTATTATAAAGCAGAAATCATCAAAAGCACTCGGTACTTGCTAAGAAATAGAGGGGTAGATCAGTGGAACATGTTAGGTAGTCAAGACGCAGTAGTCAATGAATACAGCAGTTTACTATTTGATAAACCCAAGTACTACAGCTTCTGGGATAAGAATTCACTGTTTGACAAAAACTACTGGGAAAGCTGCACAATAGTTTGGTAGAAAGTGGTCATAGACCAATGCCTGACACTATACACAAGAATAAAGTCCAAATGGGTACATGATCTAAGTATAAGGGCTGATACTATAAACAAATTAGTGGAGCAAAGGATAGTGTATTTGTCAGATTTATAGAGAATGGAGAAATTTATGAGATTAAGAGATTTATGAGAAATAAGAGATAGAGAACATTATGAAGTACCAAATGGACACTTTTGAATACATTACTTTGAATGGTTTTTGCACAAACAAAGTCAATGCAACCAAGATCAGGGAAGTAGAAAACTGGGAAAAAATTTGTACAACTAGTGTCTGTGATAATGCCATCATTTCTAAAATATATAGAGAACTGAGTCAAGATATACAAGTCATTCCCCAATTGATAAATGGTCAAAGGATATGAAAGGCAGTTTTCAGAGGAAGAAATTAAAGCTATCTATAGTCATGTGAAAAAAATGCTCTAAATCACTATTGATTAGAGAGATGCAAATGAAAACAATTCTGAGGTACCACATCACACCCACCACATTGGCTAACATGACAAAACACGAAGATGATAAATGTTGAAGAAGATGTGGGAGAGTTGGAACACTAATTCATTATTGGTGAAGCTGTGAGCTGATCCAACCATTCTGGAGAGCAATTTGGAACTATGCCCAAAGAGCTAAAAAAATGTGCATATCCTTTGACCCAGTAATACTGCTTCTAGGACTGTATTCCAAAGAGATGGTAAAAATGGCAAAAGGTCCCATATGCACAAAAATATATATAAAGCTCTCTTTGTGGTGGCCATGAACTGGAAATCAAGGGAATACCCAACAACTGGGGAATGACTGAACAAGTTGTGGTATATGAACGCAATGGAATACTATTATACTCTAAGAAATGAAGAACAGGAAGACTTTAGAAAAGCCTGGAAAGACTATATGAACTGATGTTGAGTGATAAGAGCAGAACTAGAACATTATACACAGTAAGAGTCACAGTGTGTGAGGACTGTTTCTGATAGACTTAGCTCCTCACAGCAATGCAAGGACAGGACTCTTGAGGCAAAATGCCATCTACATCCAGAGAATGAACTATGGAATTGGAATGCAGAATGAAGCAGACTATTTTCCCTTGCGTTATGTTTGGTTTTCTTTTAGTTTTTCTCATGATTTCTCCCATTCATTTTAATTCTTCTATGTAACATGACTAATGTGAAAGTGTTTAATAATATATGTAAAGAACTCATATAAGACTGTATGCTATCTTGGGGAGGAAGAGGAAAGGGAGAGGGAAAAAATATAAGACTTATAGAAGTGGTTGTTGAAAACTGAAGACAAATAAATTAATTTAAAAGAAAAAAATCACCCTCTCTGAGTCATCTTGAAAATGAGAGGACTAAATAAGACAGTCTGTGTACCTTCCAGCCCTGTGTCCTATGGGCCTACAGCTTCACTTAATGAGGGTGGGCTTATAAGAAAGAACACAGTCATCACAAGGGAGTTGACATGTGGCATAGTAGAAAGGGCTCTGGATTCATACTAACGATCATAACAATATTAATAGTTATCACTAGCATGCATTTAGTGACTGTGCCAGGCACGATGCTAAGTCTAAGTGCTTTACAAATAGCTCATTTGACACAGATAACAATTCTATGATTATACTCATTTTACAGTTGAAGAAACTGATGCAGACATTAAGTGCATGAAGGCATATTTGAACATGTATCTTTCTGACTCCAGGACAAGCCACTCTGTGTACTGAGCCACTTAGGGACCTCTAGATATCTTGCTGGTAAGAGGACCTGGATTCGATTTTGGGGTCTTATACTTACTAAATGTATAACTTTGGATGTGTATGTGCTTTGTTACCAAAGAAGACCACGCCATCAGAGAAATAACAACATGACTTGCACTTGGCTTTGTTTTGAATGAGGGAGGGCTATGCAGGTCACCAACCTCACTTCTCCGAGCCATCTGAATCCTGTGACCAGATATTCATCAGGATGAATGGCAGTTGGAGTTAAGTGACTTGCTCAAGGTCACACAACTAGTGAGTGTCAAGTTGTCTGAGGTGAGATTTCAACTCAGGTCCTCCTGATTCCTGCACTGGTGCTCTATCCACTGCACCACCTATGCCCCATCAAAGGAAATATGTCCTAACTGAAGCCTCCTTTGACTCTACCATCTCCATAGTTCTCTTCCCTTTCTTGAAGATGCTTGAAGAAAGGTCATCTACATTTACTACCGCCACTTTCTGACTTTGGATATGCCACTTCTTTTTGGGCCTTAATTTCTTAACTAAAATGAGCAGACTGAACTACATAAGAACTACTGTCCTTTTGAACTCAAAATCTATGATTATATTGATTGTAAATACTATCTCTTTTAAATTACTTTGTTTTGTTAGACTTTTATGGATTTCTGTTTACATGAAAGCTTCTGAACATATCTGCTTCATGGAGAAATCTGCTCTCGATTGTAGAGAACTTGGTTTGACAATGGGAAGACAGTATGGACAGAAGATTGTACAGCTCTGTTATAAGATACAGCAACTACTTGTTAACTGAGTGAGCTTTAACTTTTAACATTTAACTTCTCTAGGCCCTAGTCTCCTCACTGTCAAAAAGGATTTCACCCAGATGACCACTGAAGTGTATACCAAATTGAAGTCTATAAAATTGGGGATATATCTGAAACAGATATGAGATATTGCCACTTCATATTTTTACTGACAAACAGAAAAGGCATTAGTTTCCATACAAAAATAACTTAATCAATCAATAAACATTTATTAAGCACCTATTATTGTAGGATATTCATTTCTTTTTTCTAAAACTCTTTCAACATTGTAGACATTCTAAACTATTAGTAACTGTTTTTGAGAGGTTTTTTGCTCATCAAATAATATTTGTTAAATCTTTCCATACAACTAGAATTTATCATGTTCAGACCTAAAACACTGATGTCATATGACATTTCACTGCTTGCAGGAAACTAGCTTCCAGGAGGCTAAGCTGACAGCTCAAAAATACTCCAATTGCTTAACTTTGACATTAAAGAAGACATCAATAAAAAAGGGGTGGGACTATTCAGTCACTGTTTTCTCACTAGCCTGAAATCAGAATGTCAGATAAATACTGAAACATTCAATCATTCAAGTTAAGTCAAGTCAACAGCATTTATTGAGCATTTTCTGAGTGCATACACTATGTTAAGTGTTGGGGATATGAAGGTAAAAACAGTTTCTGCTCTCCAGGTACTCAATTTAATCAATGGTATATACTTACCCCTCAACTTCAGAAACAGAACCTACTAAGTGCCAACCAAGCATTTTGAGCAAATGATCTCATTTGATCCTCACAACAGCTGTGAGGTAGGTGTTATTAGTATCCCCAATTACTATCCACAATTGAGGAAACTGAGGCAAAGAGACTAAGTGTCTTTCCCAAGGAACATGGCTAGCGAGTATCTGAAGCTGAAGTTGAACTCAGGACTTCCCACTCCAGAAACAGCACTCTATTTAGCCACTAGCTAAAGGTGGAGTGTGTTATCTCATTTTGAGTACACCAGGGAGTTTTGTTTTACCTTTCTCCTCTCCCTTTAATTCTATAGGAGATGAAAAGATCTTGGAAGGTTGCAAAGAACCACAGCACCTTCAAGGTTTCTTTGATGAAACACCTCCTCCATAAATGAGTTTAAGGACAGAGCATCCCTTTAGGAATCAAGTTGGATTACAAAGACTCTAAGCCTAAATCAAACAGAAACTTGGGAGAAGGTAGGTCTTCCCAGCAGTAGGAAATAAATTCAAAGACAGATTAAATGGCTGTCAGCACTGTGTAACTGGATGGTATTCTTTGCTTACTCTGGAGATGAAAACCTTCCTTGTGTAGGTGGGGAAAATACCCATAGCCAAAACCTTAGGAAGTGACAAATCCCCCTTTCCTCATAATGAGAAGAGCTACTAAGGGGTTTTCCCTGGCAATACTAGTTGAACAAATGGCATTTTACCCTAAGACAGAGAAACTTACCAACAACTCTGGGGCCATAAGATAAAAGATGGACAGCAAAGTCCATTCTTCCTCTTAGAGAGGTATCCTCAGCTGAGGGGGGAAAAAGAAATTCTATAACCATGTGACCTTAGAAGAGAACTATCAAAACTCTATTATAAACTCCTCCAAGTACTATCCAGCAGCAACCCTGGAACTAATGGACTAACACCCAACAGAGACTTCCATCTAGGATATAAGTGAGAGCAATATGAAAACTTGGGTGACTTTACTCTTCTCCATGTATAGCCTCAATAAGCATTTTGCACATCAGATTCTCCATTTAAGTGTCTGAGCCACAAAAATTTCCAAAATGTGCTATCTATGGCCAAGTATTTCTAATCTCTCCACTGATAGTGTATTTGTGAGAAAGTATGCCTCAGGTTAATAGTAGAAATATATAATTTCTATTTTTCATATCTTACTATTTTATTACCTGGCTGAGTAGTAAAAAATAATATATAGGTGGGGGCTCATAAGCTAAAATTTTGCTTATATACAGAGTCACATTGTGCCTTGAAATAAAAGTAACTTTGTGAAGAGTGTGATTCCTGCTTAATATAGGAGAATATATTTAAAGTGGTAACCTCCTTCTAATTTAATAACTATTTTCTCTTAAGAACACTGATATTTATAAGCACAGTATCATTTTAATACAGTTGACATAAATTTCTTTACTTTTACTTTTTTAACATGTATGCATATACCCCTCCACTCCAAAGTCTTTAAAACAAAATCCAAATTGCAAAGACAAATTAGATGAGATAGAACTGAAAGACAACGGGGAACAGAAAAGACCATAAAATGCATATTTTGATATCACTTAAAGTTTAATTTTGCACTGAAAAGTAACAAGAATGCCATTCAAGAGGAAGGAAGAAGAGATCTGAGACTTAGTGAAATATTGCATCTATTTTAAGATGACATATTTTTGAGGGGAAATGGATAAACTGGAAACAATTCAAAGAACAGCAAAAAGATTACAGATTTGGAAAATAGGGCTTACAAAGAAAAGTTAACAGAATTATCATAAAGAAGAGATATTTGGATATTTGGAAGAGATATCACTTCCATATATGAGGCAGTATAAGGATCTTGTTAATTTCTCCAGAAAAAAGAAACACACACACACACACACAAAAAAAAAAAAAAACCTACCCCTAAAAATATTTTAAGGTTAAACATCTGGTCACACACAGTTTCAGAGTTGGAAGGGGACTTAGGAATCATCTGTGAGGAAGTATGACATAGGAAAAAGAATCTGAGGATTGGAATATGGAGAGACTTGAATTTATATCTGACCTGATTATATGACTTCCTGGTTCCATGACAATGGAATGGGCAAGTCACCTAACCTTTCTTACAATCTCTTTCCTCATTTAGAAAAATGCAGATAACACTTGTAATTCTTATCTCAATGGGTTCATATGACAAAGCACATCCTTATATGAAGGACTTTGAAACTTTTAAAGTACTGGACAAGTTCAATTAATTTTATTTCTGCATCATTTAATACCTTATTGTATATATGAAGAAACTGATGTCTTACGATGCTTCAGTGCCATATTCACAAGAAAGCAGTACTATTTGTAATTCTTAATGAATCTAGACCAACAGCAGGTACTTGAAATTCAAGACATGAAAACTACTTTTCTCAGAAGCAACATCCTTTATTTCAGGAGCTTATTGGTGCTCATTTTCAGAAATTGACACTAGCATTGCATATTTGGAGAAGTCTTACTTCTGGTAAATTGATATGAAACCTCAAATCTGACATTCTAGTTGGGCTTCAGATACACTTGGATGAATCAGTAGTCTCATAAGTAGGGATCCTCTATACCAGTGCAAATCATAATCCCTCCATGCCTTCTCATTTGATTACATCATAATTTTATTCCCTGGACTACTGAATCTGAACTGTGATTATTTTTCCTTAAACTTTCTTTGTTGGAGTGTTTCTTCTCCTGGTTCAGTTACATTTCTTTTTCTCTGCCTGAGAACCAGATATATTTCATTGTTACTTCTCTTTGATGTATATGTCTTCTTAGAAAGGATTGAATCTTAAGATAACTTTCTTTGGACACTTTTCCCCCATTCTTCAGATTTGCTCTGCTATATTCTTAAAGCATTTCTGACAGAAAAAAAAATCTACTCTTTTAAGTCAACATGTTTTTATTTTTAGGTAAATCAATATCAAGCAAGGCATAAAGCAAGGAGACATGCTCAAACATTTTGCTACTGTCATGGAGAATGTCATACAGTCAGTTTAAATTGAAAAGGGATTACTTGTGGAGGGAGAAATCCCTGCGATGGATAAATTGTATTAAGTCTTGCAATGCAATGCGTCCTTCTCAGTGAAGCCAAAGGCTGATATTTTTTGACTGATCAAACAATCCAAACAAAGTAAATGAATGATGATGATTGTCGATATGATGACATACAGACAGAAAGGACAGTAATGTGAGTTAGCCCAATTTAAACAAATAATGCAGGTGGCCAATGAGCTGGGCCCTGAATTGAAGAAGAGATCCAGAGAGTAAATTAGATGGCATTTTAAAATATGTCTAATTTATCCAGCTTACAAAATTCAAACTTTATTTTTCCTTTAAACATCAACACATTCCCAATCATAAAAACCAGGTAACATCACAATTTTGATTCTTAGAAAAGTAAAAATTACAGTGACCTAAAGTGCTAAGGAAAAACATATTGTAAACAAGTTATACCATATCAGAGAAGCAATGATAATGTTGACTTGACTCTCATTTCTGAGTGAATGGTACAAAAGGGCTGGAGGTGAGCATAACTTGGCCAGTAATAAGGCAGACATAGAGAACCTACTGGTCAAGGCAGGGATTTGTGGAATTTTAGGGTCCGCATGGGTATAGAGGGATAAAGGTTGCTTGAGAAATTTTCTCTATAATCCTTACTGTTTAGAAGTTTGAGACTTAGCCAAAATCATCATTACTAGACATATATCCTCAAAATATCAAAATAAAAAAGAACTAGGAGGTACAAAAATATCTGTAGCTCTTTTTGTAGTAGCCAAAAACTGAAAACTAAGGTGGTGGCTGGTGTCCATCTATTGGAAATTAACTAAACATAATATAGTATATGCATGTAATGGAATATTGCTGAGCCATAAGAAGTAATGAAATAGACAGTTTCAGAAGAAATTGTGAAGTCTGTGAAGTGCTATGGAATGGAATGAACAGAAACAGAACAACTTATGCAATGACAACATTATAAAGAAAGGCAATTCCAATCAGTATTACAGAGGATGGAAGATGAATCTACGACCTATCAGAGGTGACAGACTAAAAATGAAAAAGAGATATATTTTTGGACATGAACAACGTGGGAATTTGTTTTGTTGGACAATGCGTATTTGTTAGGAGGGTTTTTTCTTTTTTTTTTTTAATTGTTCAGTGAGATTATACAGAATTTTTTTTTAAAAAGAAAGTATTAGAGCACAAAGAGGATATTTGGTATGATACTGGCCATTAGGAATTTCACTTTTGTGATCTTTTTCTTCATTTAGAGACACAATATTTAAATAATCCCAGCCTTCCTAAGTTTATATGTAACTAGCTCATTAAGTATAAATGTGATGATACTATTTTTTTTCCTGTGGGGACAGGAAATTCTGATGAAATAAGACATTCAGTTTTTGTTAAATTCTAATGAAAATTTTATTAAATTCTAATGAAATGTTAAGTTCTAATGAAATAAGACATTAATATTTTGTTAAAATTATCAGAAATTTTGGATTGCACACCTCCCCATGACATATGTTTTCCCCCATGAATCTAATGTCTTGCATAATTTTATAAATGGAATCTTTTTCTTGTTTCAAAGGATAAATAATGTATTACTCAGATCACATAAGTGATGATTCAGTAGTTTGTACTTAAGCAAACTGATTCACTCTCTAGATAAGTACAAAGACCCCAGCAACCTCACTCTCCATTAACAGAGAGAAGTCCCCATCAAAATCAAAGACCCTTGATTGGAAAGCTGAGCCACCATGTCCAAGTAAGATCAGCAGAAAAGTCCCTTTTCCTACTGGAGTAGGAAGTCTGAATATCAATTTGTTCCCCATTTCCCAAAAGCCTTTCATCTCAGTAGCATGATTTAACACTAGTATGGATCCAAGATCCTTACACCCACATTGTCTGAGCTTTCTAGTCCCAGATAAAAACCCACAGGACTTTAGTGGTTTGGAGTAAGGGTACACCCTTCCCTTCAGAGCCTTAGCAGGGAACCTAACTCCACCTGGATGCCATGCCTGCAGTCTTTTCTGGGTTGATCCTCCCTAACCATTCTTTTTTTTTTGGGGGGGGGGCTTTGTGAGTATCTACCCTTAATAAATCTGACTTGTTCTGCTGCCTTGTTTTAAACCCCAGGTTTCCTTGTATCTGAAACATTTATTTCTGTGTTAAAGCAAATGGAACTAAAAAACTAAAAAAAAAATGTGTTTAGAGAAATATTTATCAAAGACAGTCAAATTCATATTTCTAATATTTGAAAAGTCAAGTTTTCCTCAATCAAATGAGAAAAAATTATAAAACATGCTTAGCATAATGTCTGGTGTTCAGTAGTCACTTGTCCTTTGTCCTCAAAGAAGACAAAAATGACATGAGCATTAGAGTCAAGTCACAGTATGTCCAACCACAGCTGATCAAACCAATACAAGCTCAGAATGCTCTACCATAGGTCAGGCACAAATAGCTCATGTGAATATTTGGGGTCGATTTTCTAAATTTGCGTATCTCATGCTTCATTTGAGCTTTTGCTTTGCTCATAGAGCACAGCACTTTCTCTGATGAGGGCACGCCATGTTGGGCAATTCTGTGTTAGTGTCTCCCTTGTCACAAAAGCAATTCCAAAGGTCTTAAAAGAGACCTGGAGAGTGTCCTTGCTTTGCTATTAGTGACCACCATGTGAGTGCTTGCCCTTGCTCCATAAAATACTTTTTTTGGCAAGTGTATATTACATGGCCAGCCCATCAGAGTTACACCTAGTAGGTACTATATAAATGGTTACTCCACTAAAATTAAGAAACTGAGGCAAATAGATGAAATGACTTGCTCATTCAAATTCATATAGCTAATAAGTGTCTGAGCTCATATTTTAATTCAGTTAATTTAATTCAACTAATTTAATTTCAATTTAATTTTAAGTCATTTATTCTTGAATCTGGTTGATCTATCCACTGTATCACCTTACTGTCATCATCTTCATCACCACCACCACCACCATCATCTAAGGGTGAAGGGATTTGGGTCTGCATCAGAGCAGTCAGAGAAGAGAAGAGGAAAATGTGTGGAAAATGCAAGGGATATAGGTTTGAGAATTCACAAGTTTCAAGGGTCATTCAAAATCATAAAGAATCAGGGTCAGTCAGGAAGAAAAAAGAAAGGTATGATTCAAAATGAAAAACTATGTCCAGAAATAACAAAGTATTGCTACAAACAGTTTTATGGATTCTCAGATAAAAAAGCAAAGATATTCAGAGGGAACCAAGTCTTTGAAGTCAGTATCATTGATTCCTTTAGAACACAGCTTAAGCTTTTTGAAGCTGCAAGAACAATGAGAAGACAGTAAAAAAAAAATAGTAAGGGTAATTTTTCTCCAATGAAATTCACTTTTCCATTTAAGGGTACATCAAAATTTTTGTCAGAAATTCAGATGAGTCAAATAATTAAACTATAAACTATTTTCCCAGAAAAATGGTTTAGTTAATTGTTTTGTTTTGTTTTTCACTTCCAAGTGAGTCTTGAAGTTATTTTCTCCTTTGGAGAGAATAATGAATTCTAATAAATATATTGATGTACTGAAAAAGCAGAATCCTTCCCAAGTCACAAAAATTTTCTAAAGGAGATAGAATACTGCAAAGTGATCTTATACTGTGCCATTACAAAGGTTGAGAAATTTATCTATGAATTGGAAATCATCAGCCATCAGTGTTCTGGGAATGTGTCCAACTTAAACCCCATTCAAAACTTATGACATATAATCTGAACTAGATTTGGAAAATACAAATGAATTATTTATCAAAGGTACATAATATCCAAAGTGATAAAATTCTGGTTTGATGATGAATTCCTCTGACACTTATTGGTTGTGTGACCTGGGCAAGTCCCCTTAAGTTTTCAGTATTTTTATTTATTTTGTTAAACAATTCCCAATTACATTTTAACCTGGCTACAGATTCCAGAGTTTTGCAGCCAAGAGTCTGATACCTCTACTCTATTAGGGCTTCTTAACCTTTTTTCCACTGTGCAGCCCCTTCAGCATTTCTTAAACTGTGCTCGACCCCATATGGGATCTGTCACCCAAAGTTTAAGAAGCAAAAGGCAAACTCTCTAAGACTCCAAGTCTCAGAAAAGATGCTAATTTAAATTATTAGGGTTTTTTTTTTCTCCACCTGGGAATCTCTCATACCAGTGAAATCAGTCTTCTAAGTAAGATGACATTACTACTAGCACCAATGTTTATATTTAAAAATTTAGTTTGCTGTTGGGTGGTGATGGGGACATGAACTGTATCATATGTTGCCATAGCAATTTTGGAGTCTGGGAGATTCTGGTTCACATCTTCTTCTAGTCTAAAATTCACTAGGTATTTGACCATAGACAAAGTCACTAGGTATTTGACCTTAGATATCACTCTAAGGCTCTAAGTTACTGAGAGTTTGCCTAGAGGTGGAGGAGTTTCTAATCGAGAAATTCCCTACAACAATGAAATCATAGTTCTGGAATTAAAAAAAAACTACTAAAGGCATAACAAAGCTCAATATTGCTCTATGCTTAACAGCTAATGAAATTAGTTGATTTTCTAGTCACTGAATTCAGGTCAGTTTTACAGTTTCCTTTTGTGGCATAAATTTTGACTAAACTTTACAAAGACACTAAAAATTAGCAAGAGAAATCTTAATAAACTAAAAGTATTTAAAATAGAAGGAAGGGTCTATTTTTTTAGTTTTTTTGGTCTTAATTTTATTTAATTTTTAATTTAATTAATTTGCTTTCAGTTTTCCATGATCATTTCCATTAGTCTTAAATTTTCTCCCTCTTCCTCTCCCTTCCCTCCTCAAGATAGCATGCAATCTTACATGAGTTCTATACATATATTCTTCCTAAACACATTTTCACATTACTCATGTTGTACAGAAGAATTAAAACAAATGGTAGAAATCATGAGAAAAAAACAAAACAAAACATAACTCAGGAGAAAAAAGTCTGCTTCACTTTGCATTCCAATTCCATAGTTCTTTCTATGGATATGGATGGAATCTTGCCTTAAGAATCCTTTGGGAATGTTTTAGGTCCTTGTATTGCTATGAAGGGCTGAGTTGATCAGAAACAGTCCTTGTACTCTGTGATTCTTACTCTGTATAATTTTCTCCTGGTTCTGCTCATTTTACGTAGCATCAGTTCATATAAGTCTTTCCAGGTTTTTCTGAAGTCTGACTGTTCATCATTTCTTATAACACATATAATACATAATATACATATATATGAATATATATACATATATAAATATTCATATACCACAACTTGCTCAGCCACTCCACAATGGATGGGTATTCCCTTGATTTCATTTCTTGGCTACCATACAAAGAGTTGCTATAAATATTTTTGTACATGTGAGACCTTTTCCCATTTTTATGATCTCTTTGGGATATAGCCCTAGAGTGCAAAATCTATGTTAAAAATTACCTTTATTAGTTTGCAATATTAAAGTTACTTTGTATTCACTAAGAATTTCAGGGGAGAGATAGAAATCAAAAAGTACCATATATTCTTTCATAATGACAGGTAAGGGGACAACATTTTGACTAGGGAGACCTCAGACGCCACTGGGAAGAGTTACCAAGACACCATTGCCATAGGAAGGTAGAAGAGTCCTAGATTATGAGATTTTACTTTTAGAATAGCTCTACCTTCTGTGATACCTTTCTGGTCCTTAGTTTCTTTTCTGTAAAATATGAGTATTAATATTCCTCCAGATTAGTAATCTTATGTACCTCAAAGATTTTTATGATATTCAAAGGATTTGAATATGAAATTGCTTTGAAATTTTAAAGTATCATATCAATCAACTGCATTATCATTCTGAGTAGTAAATGTAGATTAGACTCAAAATCTGTACATTAATCAGCCTATTCATAGAAAACAATACTGAATTTTTAAAACAGTCTTTGAAGCCACATGGTCTCTAAAGCAGGAAGATAAGGATTAGATGTTCCCTCCAATTTGAAGACATGAAATTGGGGTAAAGAGATGTTAATTCCTCAAATAAAGACTCCAGTAAAAGATGTAACTTAAATTAATATTCCTAACCCTAAGCTGCTTTCAGTACATGTCAAGAACCCGTATTTGTTCACCTCAAGCCATATCTACAGCCTCCAACGAAACTGATGTGTTAAGTTAATAGATTAAATGGATTTTCATATGCAGTGCAACTGTTACCTTTCATTATCAAAGCAACATGACCAATCAACACCTGTCTCCTGCTTCCCCTATTTGTTGGAAATGTAAAATCTGGAAAAGTTTAGTTATATCTCAGAGCACATGGTCTCTATTTCTCACCTTTTCAGATAATTATTTATTAAATATTTTATCTAAGATTCTAATAAATATATTGCTTTGTTTGGGAAAAAACAGAACATGAAAAGTAATTTGCAGTACAAATTTGCTAAGGTAGCATTGTATGGGATTTATTAGTGGGGGTGGGGAGGAGAATGTTCTCTGCATAACTTCTTTAAAAATAAAAACAAGAAAATGCAGTCATTCATGAAACTTGGAATTTGGCTTTATTCAATCTAAGAATAAATCCATTACCATCAATGAATTCCTGAATATTAATATCACATGACATAATTCCTCCATTGGAACTAATGAGTAGAAGAAGGAGACTCTAGAATAGGACATGAAGAATTCTCTCTAATGTGATGCATTATAACTTGGTAATTTTCAAAACTATTCAGGCTTGTTAAAGTGCTGGAGCAAACTGTAGGTGATCCTATGGATGTACAATCTACTAAAATCACCATGATGACCTAATTTCTTTATACACCTAAGTGGGACAGTGGCCATGTCATTCAGGAAGGGAAAAAGGAACTGTGTATGATGGAACAAACATTTTTTGCATAGTCTCATATTATCTAACAAATAATTCAATATGGGTTTAGTGAGTCATGGAATTAGAACTGAATTAGGCAAGCATCTGTACTAATTAAAAACAGACGGCTTTTGTACTTCTTTAGAGGAAAAAGGCAAAAAAAATTAACAAAAATTTCACAGCACATAAGAGGGAATCTGCTTTCTTTCTATGCATGATGTATAGTGGTTAGAACAATTATACTTTTACACAAGTGAAAAGAAAAATAATCTACAATATTTTTTAAAATAAATTTTTCTTCATTTTAATAGCTTTTTTAAAAGGGCAACCTTAATCCATCAAAAATATATGCCACAAAGTAGCTTAGAAACAAGAACACAGGCCAGAAGAGCAGCAAATATATCTTTCCTTAGATTATACCACCTTGGAAGAACTAAAAAATTACAAATCCCTGGGAGAGTCTAGTAAAACAATTACATAATCCCTCTGAAATTTGGGACAGTGTGCCCTCCACCCTGGAAGCAGAGTCCTACTTTAACAAAGAGTTAAGAGCAAAATAATAGTCTGGGAAAATGAACAAACAACAGACAAAACTCTGAACATACAAAGTTACTATGGTGACAAGGAAGACCAAAACATACACTCAGAAGGAGATAGCAACATCAAAATTCCTACATACAAAGCCTTCAAGAAAAATATGAATTGGTCTTAGGCCATGGAACAGCACAAAAAAAAAAGATTCTGAAAATTAAGTAAGAGAAGTAGAGAGATAAATGGGAAGAGAGGTGAGGGAGATGCAAGAAAAATCATGAAAAACATGTTAAAAGCTTGGTAACGGAGACACAAAAAATATTGAGGAAAGTAACACCTTAAAAAAAAGACTAGATCGAATGCTAAAAGAAGTACAAAAAGCAAGTGAGGAGAAAAATGTCTTATTAAACAGAACTGGCCAAATGGAAAAAGAGGCACAACAATTTGCTGAAGACAAAAAACAAACAAATCTCTTTAAAAAAAATAGATTTGGGGACAGAGTCAAGATGGTGGAGAAGAAAGATGGATCTGTAGAAACTTGCCCACATAGCACATAAAATACCTGTAAAAATGATTCTAAACAAATTCTAGAGCAGCAGAAGTCACAAAATTACAGAGTGAAGGAGACTGCCAGCCCAGAACAGCTTGGAAGACTGACAGGAAAGGTCTATCCCACCAGCTGTGGAACAGAACACAGACTAGCATGGGCAAACACAGCATGGCAGCTCAGGGACAGGACCCTGAACAGACTTCAGGGAGTCATGGGAAGCAGTAGCGCTCAGATTGCTCAACCTACAAATGCCACAGACAGCTTCAAAGGTCAGTAGGAGGGCTTCACCCAGGAGAGGGGAACTCAGTCTGGACCACCAGCAGCATTCATTTATGGAGCCCTCTGCTTAGAGGCCTTGGGGAAATTGAGTAACTGATTTGAATCTCAGTCTTGAGCACAGCCCTGGGGTGAGGAGGAGGAGCTCTGATTTGGTAGAGCTAGAGGTGATTGTGGAGAAGGAATTCCACTACTTGCAAATCCTGGGCAGAAAAGTTTTGGGTTGCTTCCAGACCAGTGCACAGGAGGGGACTAACTGCTTTCCCTTGATTGTGTCACAGTGAAAGAATTGAGAACTTGCAGGTCCCCAGAGTATACCCTCCTCTTGACAAAGGACTCAAAAGTCAAGTAACTGGCTGGGAAAATGGCTAAGAAAGGGAAAAAATAAGGTTACTTTCTTGGTGAACAAGTATTTTCTTCCATCCTTTTGGATAAGGAAGAACAATGCATACCCCCAGAGGCCTCTGCATTCAAAACCTCTAAAACAAATATACAATGGTCTCAGGGCATGGAAGAGGTCAAAAAGGATTTTGAAAATCAAGAAAGAGAGGTGGAGGAAAAATTGGGAAAAGAAATGAGAGTGATGCAAAAAAAAAAAATCATGAAAAGTGAGGCCTGCTAAAAGAGACCCAAAAAAATGCTGAAGAAAATAACACCTTTAAAAATAGGTCAACTCAAATAGAAAAAGAAGTCCAAAAAGCCAATGAGAAAAATGCTTTAAAAAGCAGAATTAGCCAAATGGAAAAGGAGGTTCAAAAGCTCACTGAAGAAAATAGTTCTTTAAAAATTATAACAGAGCAGATGGAAACTAATGACTTTATGTGAAATCAAGAAACTATAAAACCAAAAGAATGAAAAAATAGAAGATAATGTGAAATATCTCATTGGAAAAACAACTGACCTGAAAAATAGATCCAGGAGAGACAATTTAAAAATTATGGGACTATCTGAAAGTCATGACCAATAAAAGAGCTTACACATCTTATTTCATTAAATTATCAAGGAAAATTGCCCTGATATTCTAGAACAAGAGGATAAAATAAATATTGAAAGAATTCAGTGATCACCTCCTGAAAAAGATCCAAAAAGAGGAACTCTTAGGAATATTGTAGCCAAATACCAGAGTTCCCAGGTCAAGGAAAAAATATTGCAAGTTGCTAGAAAGAAACAATTTGAGTATTGAGGAAATATAATCAGGATAACAGAAGATCTAGCAGCTTCTACATTAAGGAATCAAATGGCTTAAAATATGACATTCCAAAAGTCAAAGGAACTAGGATTAAGACTAAGAATCACCTACCCAGCAAAACTGAGTGTAATACTTCAGGGGAAAAAATGATTCTTCAATGATATAGAGAACTTTCAAGCATTCTTGATGAAAAGACCAGAACTGAATAGAAAATTTGACTTTCAAAAACAAGAATCAAGAAAAGCATGAAAAGGTAAACAGGAAAGAGAAAATATAAGGGAATTTCTAAAATTGAACTGTTTACATTCCTACATAGAAAGATAGTATTTGTAACTCTTGAGACTTTTCTCATTATTTGAGACACGTATGGAGAGAGACAGAGAGAGAGAGAGACAGAGAGACAGACAGCACAGGGTGAGTTGCATGAGAAGGGGTGATACCTAAAAAAGTAAAATTAAAGGGCAAGAGAGAAATATATTGGGAGGAAAAAGCGAGAAATGAAATGGGGCAAATTTTCTCTTGTAAAAGAGGGAAGAAAAAGTCATTTCAATGGAGCAGAAAAGGGAGCAGATGAGAGGGAAAAGGTGAAGTTTACTCTCTTCGTATTTGGCTTATGGAGGGAATAACATGCTCCCTCAATTTGGTGTGAAAATCTATTTTACAGTACAGGAAAATAAGAGAAAATGGGACAAATGGGTTGGGTAAAATGAAAGAAGGAAGAATGGGAGGAGCAAATTAGAATAAATGAGGGGGCAGGATAGAATGGAAGGAAGTATAGTTAGTCTTACACAACAGGACTATTATGAAATTTTTTTGCAAAACTGCACATATATGGCCTATGTTGAATTGCTTGCCTTCTCAGTGGTGATGGGAAGGGAGGGAGGAAGGCAGAGAAGGTGGAACTCAGGGTTTTAGGAATAAATGTTGAGAATTGTTTTTGCATAGAACTGGGAAATAAGAAATACAGGTAATGGGGTATCTATCTTGTCCTACAAGAAAAGAGAAAAGATGGGGATAAGGGAAGGAAGGTGTGTGATAGAAGGGAGGGCTTATTGAGAATTCAAGGCATCATGGGGTGGGGGAGGGGAGAAATTGGGAAGAAAATTTGAAACTCAAAATTTTGTGGAAATGAATGTGGAAAATAAAAATAAATAAATAAGTCTTTTTTGAAAAAAAGAAAAAAAGCAAAAAACAAATAAACCTCAATAAAAATAAAGAAAAAAATGTGGGTTTGACCAAATGGGAAAAAAGGTACAAAAGCTCACTGAAGGAAGTAAATCCTTAAAAATTTGAATTGAGCAAATAGAAGCTAATGACTTTATGAAAAATCAAGAAAGAATAAAACAAAAACAAAAGAATAAAAAAATGAAGACAAAGTGAAATCACTCATTAGAAAAACAATTGAACTGGGTAATAGATCCTGGAGAGATAATTTAAAGATAATTGAACTACATGAAAGCCATGATAAAAAAAAAGAGCCTAGATATCATCTTTCCACAAATTATCAAGGAAAACTGGCCTGATAGTCTAGAGTAAGAGAGCAAAATAGAAACAGAAAGAATTCACTGATTATTTCCTGAAAAAGACGCCAAAATGAAAACTCCCAAGAATATCATAACCAAATTTCAGAGCCCCCAGGTAAAGGAGAAGATATTATAAGCTGCCATTAAAAAAAAAAATTTAAGTATGATGAAGCCACAGTCAGGATAACACAAGATTTAGCAAATTCTACATTGAAAGGATCAGAGGGCTTGAAATATGAGAGTCCAGAGAACAAAGAAGCTAGGATTACTTATAACCAAGAATCACCTATCCAGCAAAACTGAGAACAACGAAAATTCAATGAAATAGCAGACTTTCAAGCATTCTTTATTGATAGACGAGAGCTGAAATAGAAATTTCAAATATAAGACTCAAAAGCTGCATAAAAAGGTAAACAGGATGGGAAGACCATAAGGGACATAATAGGGTTAAACTGTTTAGAGTCCAATATGGGAAGATAATACTTGTATCTCATAAGAACTTTATCATTATTAGGGCAAATAGAAGGAGTTACATATAGACAGAGGACACAGGTGTGAGTTATATATTGAGGGATAATACATAAAATATGAAATTAAGGGGTGTGAGAAAATGTACTAGGAGAAAGAGACAGGGAAAAGTAGAATGAGGTAAATTATCTCACATAAAAGAGGTAAAACAGCTTTCACAGTGGAGGGGAAGAAAGAGGAGGTAAGATGTAGTGAGTGAACCATACTCTTATCAGAACTGGCTCGAAGAGGGAAGAACATACAGAGTCAATTGTGTATATAAATCTGTATTACCCTGTAAGAAGGAAGGATGGGATGGGGATGAGGGGAGTGGTAATAGAAAGAATAACAGTTTGGGGAAAGGGGCAGTCAAATGCAAAAGAGTTTTGAAGAAGAACAGGGTGAAAGGAAAGAACAGAATAAACAAGGGGGAATAGGATGGAAATATAGTTAGCAATAGTAATTGAGAAAAGAAATTGAAGTTTCTCTGACAAAGGTTTCATTTCTCAAACATATATAGAACTGAATCAAATTTATAAAAAAAAAGAGCTATTCCTCAGTTGATAAATTATCAAGAGATAGCAACAATTTTCAGGTGAAGTAATCAAAACTATCTATAGCCAAATGAAAAAAAAAAATTCTAACTCACTATTCATTGGAAAAATGCAAGAAAAAGCAATTCTGAGATATTCCCTTATATTTATCTTATTGGCTAATAAAACAGAAAAAGAAAAATGAAAAATGTTGGAATAGATGTGGGAAAAATGAGACATTAATACACTGTTGGGGGAGTTGTGAACTGATTCAACCATTCTGTAGAGAAATTTGTAATGATACCCAAAGGATATAACATGGCACCTACCCTTTGACCTAGTAATACTATTACTAGGTCTATATCTCAAAAGACATTTTTTTTAAAAGGACCTATATGTACAAAAATATTGATAGCAGCTATTTCTGATGGCAAAGAATTGGAAATTGAAAGGATGTCCGTCAATACAGAAATGGCTGAACAAATTGTTGTATGAGATTATGATGTAATATCACCATGCTATAAGAAATGATAAGCAGCATGGCTAGGCCAAGCTCATATAATAAAAATGACAATTCTACCTAAATTAATTTACTTATTCAGTGCCATATCAATCAAACTACCAACAATTATTTTCTAGAATTAGAAAAAATAATATCAAAATTCATGTGGAAGAACAAAAAGTTCAAAATATTAAGGGAATTAATGAAAAGAAATGTTAGAGAAAGTGGCCTAGATCTCACATTGTATTACAAAGCACCAATCATCAAAACCACCTGGTACTGGCTAAGAGATAGGGGGTAGATCAGTGGAATAGGTTAGGTACATAAAACACAATCATCAATAATTACAGTAGTTTATTGTTTGATAAACCCAATGACCCCAGATTCTGAGATAAGAACTTACTGTTTTACAAAAACAGCTGGGAAAACTGGATAATAGTATGACAGAAACTGGGCATAAACCAATGCCTGACACTGTACACAAGAATAAAGTCCACATGGATATAAAATCTATAAACAAATTAGGGCAGCAAGAGATAGTTTGTCGGATGTAAGGAGAATGGAGAAATTTATAATCAAACAAGACATGAAAAGCATTATGAAGTAAAAGATGGAAAATTTTGATTACATTAAATTGAAAAGTTTATACACAAATAAAGTCAATGTAACTAGGATTAGGAAGGAAGCAGAAAACTTGGGAAAGAATTTGTGCAGCTAGTGTCTGTGATAAAGGCCTCATTTCTAAAATACACAAAGAACTGAGTCAAATTTACAAGAATAAAGTCATTCCCCAATTGATAAATGGTAAAAGGATATGAACAGGCAGTTTTCAGGGGAAGAAATTAAAGTTATCTATAGTCATATGAAAAAAATGCTCTAAATCACTATTGATTAGAGAGATGCAAATCAAAACAACTCTGAGGTATCACATCATACCTATCACATTGGCAAACATGACAAAACAGGAAGATGATAAATGCTAAAGAATGTGAGAAAAGCAGAAGACTAATTCATTGTGGGTAGAGCTGATCCAACATTCTGGAGAGAAATTTGAAACTATGCCCAAAGCGCTACAAAAATGTGCATACCCTTTGACCCAGCAATATTACTTCAAGGACTGTATTCCAAAGAGATCATAAAACGGGAAACGGTCCCACATGTGCAAAAATATTTACAGCAACTTTTTGTTGTGGCCAAGAACTGGAAACTGAGGGAATGTCCATCAACTGGGGAATGACTGAACAAGTTGTGATATATGAATGTAATGAAATACTATTGTGCTTGCTATAAGAAATGATGAACTGGAGGACTTCAGAAAAACCTGGAAAGACTTATATGAACTGATGCTGAGTGAAATGAGCAGAACCAAGAGAACATCATACACAGGAAGAGGCACAGTGTGTGGGGACGGTTTCTGATAGACTTAGCCCTTCACAGCAATGCAGAGAGATACAACATTTCCAAAGCACTCGATGCAAAATGCCATCCACATTCAGAGAAAGAACTGCAGGACTGGAACGCAGAATGAGGCAGACTATTTTCTCTTGTTTTGGTTTGGTTTTTCTCATGGCTTCTTCTATTAGTTTTAATGCTTCTATGCAACATGACTAATGTTGTAAAACGTGTTTAGTAAGAATGTATTTGTAGAACCCATATAACACTGCATGTCATTTTGGGAAGAGAGTGATGAGGGAGAGGGAAAATTTTAAAACTTAGGAAATTGAAAACTGAAAATAAATAAATTACTTTTTAAAAAATGATGAGCAGCATGTGCTCTGAAAACAATGGAAAGATTTTCATGAGCTCATGAAAAGTTAAATGTATTGTGTACAAAGCAACAGCAATATTGTGCAATGATCAGCTGTGAAGGACAGCTATTTTTAGCGATACACGTAAATCCAAGACAACACAAAATAGGATGAAAAATGATATCTGTCTCTAGAGAAAGAACTGATGGTGTCTGAGTATAGACTAAAACATATATTGTACTTTATTTACTTTTCTTGAGGTTTTTTTTAATCTGTGTTTTCTTTCACAACATGGCTATAATAGAAATGTTTTACATAACTACACAAGTATAACCTATTTCAAATTGTTTGCCTTCTCAATGGGGGGCATAGGGGTGGGAAGGAGGAAGGGAGAGAATTGGAACTGAAACTTTTAAAAACAAATGTCAAAAATTGTTTCTACATGTAACTGGGGAAAATAAAACACTAAATAAAGAATTTTTTAAAATATATGCCTCTGGGCTTGTATATACCTAAAATTTCTCCTTGTACTAGAATCAAACATGAACATACTCACCCATTAAGTTAATTATCAATTTTATAAGATCACGATTCTTAGAGCATACGCAATTGCATAATGACATCAAAAGGATAAATGAAAGAAATCAGTAGTAGAAATATACAGTTAACTTAAGAATGCACAGAACTAAGTGGGCTCTGCTGAGGAAATACATGTGGATTTGGTAGAAAGTTCAAGAAATAAAAGAAAAGTATTCCAAACAAATTTGAGGTGAGAATTCATCAATTGATAAATAGTCAAAGGATACAAACAGGCAGTTTTTCAGAAGAAATCAAAGCTATCAATAGTCATATGGAAAGGTGCTCTAAATCTCTATGGATTAATGTGAATTACAACAACTCTGAGGTAGCCCATCACACCTATCAGATTGGTTAACATCACAGAAAACGAAAATTACAAATGCTAAAGGGGGAATGGAATAATAGATATATTAATGCACTGTTGGCAGAGTTGTGAATTGGTCCAACCATTCTGGAGAACAATTAGGAATTATACTCAAAGAGCTATAAAACTGTGCATACACATTACCAGGGAGGTGGAGACAAGATGGCAGAGTAAAAGCAGGGACATCCCTACAGCAATCTCCTCAGTTCCTCCAAATAGCAGTAAAAAATGACTCAACAAACTCTAGAGCTACAAAACCCACAAAATGACAGAGTGAAGCAAATCTCTAGCCCAAGACAGACTGGAGGGTTGAGAGGAAGGTTATAAAGCACCTGACTGGGAGCACAGCACAGTCCAGCATGGACTGGACCAGCACAGATATGGCTGGAGCAGGCCTCAGGGGACTGAATCACTGACAGCTGTGGTGATTTTCAGTCTTTTCAGCCTACAAACACCAAAGACAGCATGAGTCTTTTCAGCCTACAAATACCAAAGACAGCATTGGAAAGTCTGTGGGAAAATTCTGTAGAACCTGGGTGGGAGAGGGACAGAGGCTGCTTCCAGAGCTCTGGGCCCGCAGATGGTATGGAATTGAGCAGCTGACAGAAAACCCTGAAGCCTAGGACAGTATACCCCCTGTCCCCCCTCACCACTAGAAGTAAATTTCTACCTGGACAAAATATTAGAAAGTGAAATATTTGGCCAGGAAGATAAGCAAAATTCAGACTATAGAATTTTATTTTGGTGACAAAGATCAAAACATGCAAACATAAGAAGAAACAAAGCTAAAGTTCCTACATTCAAAACCTCCAAGAAAAATATGAATTTGTCTCAGGTCATAGAAGAGCTCAAAAAAAGATTTGAAAATCAAATAAGGGAAGTGGAGAAAAAATTGGGAAGAGAAATGAGGGTGATGCAAGAAATTCATGAAAACAAGTCAACAGTATGCTAAAGGAAACCAAAAAAAAAATGCTGAAGAAAATAACACAGTTAAAATTATACTAACCCAAATGGCAAACGAGGTCCAAAATGCCAATGAGATGAAGAATGCCTTAAAAACAGAATGGGCCAAATGGAAAAGGAGGTCCAAAAGCTCACTGAAGAAAGTAATTCCTTAAAAGTTAGAATGAAGCAAATGGAAGCTAATGACTTTATGAGAAATCAAAAAATTATAAACTAGAACCAAAAGAATGAAAAAATAGAAAACAATATGAAATACCTCATTGGAAAAACCACTGACCTGGAAAATAGATCCAGGACAGATAATTTAAAAGTACTAGACTACCTTGAAAGCCATGATCAGAAAGAGTCTAGACATCATTTTTCAAGAAATTATCAAGGAAAACTTCCCTGATATCCTAGAACTAGGGGGTAAAACAGAAATAGAAAAGATCCACTGTCTGTCTCCTGAAAGAGATCAAGAGGAAAACTGTTAGGAATATTGTAGCCAAATACCAGAGTTTACAAGTCAAGGAAAAAGATATTGCAAGCAGACAGAAAGAGACAATTTGAATATTGTGGAAATACAAGCAGGATAACACAAGATCTAGAAGCCTCTACATTAAGGGATCAAAGGGCTTGTAATATGATACTACATAAAAACAACAAAAATAGATTAATGGGATAAAGGAGCAAGTTTTTATTAAACATCTATTATTTTCCTGACAGGAATATTATCTCCTTTAGTCCTCACAACAACTCTGGAAGGTAGGTGTTACTGTTATTTGTGTTTTACAGTTGAGGAAACTGAAGCAGAGAGAATTTAAATGACTTGCTCAGGTCACACAGTCAGTAAGTATATGAAGCTGGATTTGAATTCAGCTTTTTCTGACGGGTCCAGCACTCTGGCCATTGTGATATGCAGTTATCTTTACAGCACAGCAAAATACTCGACATTTTATTCTGTTAACACAAGAAGAAATAGATAAGTGAATTCAAGTCACTAGTGTACCTTAAGCTATTTTATTCATTTTGAAAATTCCAGGAGGATCTTAATCAACAGTAAAGGTTGACATTCCCAAATACTGAGTGTGCTTGCTTGTGACTACAAACATCTCTCCCTCTTCTTCTCAGGTAATGTGTGTGCATTGACTTTTTCCCCTCATTTTTAAACCAGGACCATCATAGACGATTTGTTGGAAACCTTAGAAAAGGAGGCAGGTATAGCTCTATGGGCAGTAATTTTTCATTTTAGAAACATTGGGGATTAAAAACAAACAGGCTATTGTTCTATTTCTGTATTTATAGAAGGAGACAAAGCAGGCCTAGGAATAGTAACTACCTCCATTGATCTAACACTTTAATATAAACAAAATGATTTCCTTCTAACAACCATACAATTAAGGCAGTGAGAAGCTTATCATTTCAAATTTACAAATGAGGATCAGGAAAAAGAAATTATATGATTGTGGGTTCATTACTATCAAATGTATCCAATCTCGGATTGAACCGAGGTCTCCTGATTCCAAAATTGTTAGTCTTTGAAGTGCATCAAGCTGTCTCTAAGAGATACGGTAAAAGTAAACTTTCTTCATGGGGGACCAAGAGTAGGAATGAAATATGGTACCCTACTTAGGATAGCAGATATCAGTGGCACCCAATGTATGCAAATGATGAAGAATATTTATATTTAATAGTCAAAATCTTGTAGGAAATCTTCCACCACTGAAAAAAAAAACTTTCATATTTTAGGCATCACATATGGGTTTTTACCCCTTGAAAGTGGATAACAAAGATTTTTATCTGCCTTAGAATACCATGTTGATTAATCATTTATTCTCTTTAAAGGGCTTTGAAAAATTTAAAAACCTTACATAAGCATTAAGCAATGGAATTGCTGTACTCTTTTTTTTATTGGCACTAATACTATTAATTACATAAAAACTTTTTTTTTGAGACACACAGAAAACCCTGATGGGGCAGCTGATTCACATTAAATAATCTCCTAATAATTTTCCAATTTTTTATTTGGTAATCGAAATTTATACTACAAATTTCAAAGTAGATCAGGAAGATAAAGGGGACGAAAATGTATTGGAACAGCCAATAGAGAACAATAAAACTTGAAGTAGAGAATATTATTCTTTTTAAGCAAAGACACAAGATCAAGTAAAGTTTAAATCAACAAGAATATATTAAGTGTTTACTTTGTGCCAGGCACTATGGTAGGAACTGAGGACACAAAGAAAGACCAAAGAGCCTAAAGTCTTCAAGGAGCTGAAGTCTAATGGGGCAGCCAGCATGCAAACAAGTATGAACAAACACATTTTTTATATGTGTGTATATATATACATATAATAAATTGGATACTATCTCAGAGACTAAGTGTACCAAGAACTGAGAAAGTCTTCTTGAAAATGATAGGACTTTATCTGAGATTTGCAGAAAACTAAGAGGCAGAGAGAATTTTAGGCATCCAGTGAAAATGCCTGGACTCGGGAGATGGAGTATCTTATACAAGGAAGAATAAGGATGCCAGTATCACTGAACTGCAAAGTGTATGGAGAGGGGTCAAGTGTAAAAAGACTGGAATGGTAGGAGGGTTCAGGTTATGATACCTAAGAGAATAATTTTCATATTTGATCCTGGACACAACAGAGAATCATGGAGAGTATGACATCATCAGATATCCTTTATGAAGATCAGTTTAAGAATTTAGCGGAGGATGGACTAGATGAGGAGGAACTTTAATCATGGAGACCAACTGTAAAGCTACTACTCTAGCTCTGCATTGTTAGGTGATGAAGGCCTGCAACAAAGTGATGACATTGTCAGAGAGAAGAAAATGTATGTAAGGTATGTTAAAAAGTTAGAAACAGCAGGATGTGGCAACTAATTGGATATGGGTGATGAGAGTAAAGAGTCAAGGATGATACTGAGGACGCTAACCTGGGTGACATAAAGAACAGAGGTAGTTTCAACAGTAATAGAGAAAGTAGAAGGAAAGGAAGGTTTTGTAGGGAGAGTTAATGAGTTCAGTTTTTGATATTTTGAGTTAAAGATGTCTATGATACATCCAGTTTGAGATATCCAATAGGCCACTGGAGGTGTGACATTGGAGAGAAGGAGAAAGACAAGGACTTTACAAATAGATTTGAGAATCACCGGCATAAACGGAAGTTCAGGTGACCACCAAGTAAAACCGTATAAGAGGGAATAGAGTGCCCAGGACAGAAGTTGACAGATATTCACGGTTAGTGGGTGTGGCTTGAAAATCCAAATAAAAAGAACAATAAGGAGTAGACACACATGTAGGAGGAGACCTAGGAAGAAGGCAGTATCACAAAAACCTAGAAATAAAAAGTATACAGAACAGGGTAAGCAATAGTATAAAAGGCTCTGGAGAAGTCAGCAAGGATGAGGACTGGGAAAAACTCATTATACTGTATTAGAAATTTAAGAGCATCTTGCCACTGTCTAACCGAAGCCCAACAATGTAAACTTCTGCTTGGTTTGAATTCCATGGAAATATATGTTGCCACAACACATATCCTCTACTACCCTCTCATCTGTACTTCAGGTTTCTAACAACTTAATAAAAATTTATTGGATTGAATCAGGCTTTTAAAAAAAACCAAAAGAATAAGACATTCTCACATGGGAAACAGCTCTGAATGTGAGTTATGTCAGTCTAAATGACAGAGAGCCAGATATGGAAGAAGAATCCAGCTCTGAAAAGGAAATTACTTTTCTCCTTTGGGAATAGGAGAGATTTCTTTCTCTTTCTCATTCCCCAATAACTGTGAGGCAGAATTTCTCATCCAGTAGGAGACACACCTACAGAAAAATATGTAGGTTGAATGAGTCAAGGCATGAGATCAAAGGAGCTTCATGAGTCAAGAAAGAGTTAACTTTAGCTGTCAGGAGTTGAATTGTAGAGAGGAGCAAGGTCTGTGAGCTCAGCTAAGTGGACTATCTAGGATTTATGCTGAAGCCTAGGCACAATGTGAGAACGCTATCAGAAAGAGCACTGGATTCTTCAAGAACTGGTGCGTGAATCAGCTGAGGCATGCGTATTCCTGACCTGTGCCCCTCATTGCTACTGGAGCCCACATGGGGGCCCATAGTTCTCATTGACTTTGTGATTTATTTTAAAAGGTTACCCCAAATTTGTTTTTTTTGCTATTATTCTTATGATACTTCTTCAGAAAAATACCTTTACTTTAATCTAATCTAATTTAATTTAATCTAAATTCTTCTTGGTGACTCTTAAGGTAAATCCACTGGTGAGGGTGGGGGCTGTGAGCTAGAGTTTGAAGAAAGAGACTCACCCAATTCTGACAAGGTATCTATTCTGAAAGGAAGTAATAAACCAGATCACAGATCTTTAGCTGGAAGGGACCTTAAATGTCATCTAATCCAAATCCCTTATTTTACATATGAACAAAACAGAAATTTAAAGGATTTAAAGTTCAAAATGATTTCTGTAATGAAGGCAGAGCCAGATTGTGAACCTGGGTCTTCTGAATCCAGATCCCTAACTTATTACACTGCAACACATGGATCAGATTACTTCACCAATTTTGATTCATCAGGGAGGCTAGTGGTATTGCTGAGTTTCTTACTTCTTTTCAACAAAAATAGCTGAATGCAACAAGTCATCATAGTTGTATCATCCTGACTGATCATGGGAATTTAGAATTTTATCTTCAAGTATCAGTTTCCTTTATAGAGAAAGGAGAAAAAAATGCTTACAATAAAGTATTACTAATATATGCACACAGAACCTAAGTATTCAATTCAAATTTCCTGTGCAAAAGAAAAAAGTAGGTACTAAAAGGACTACTTATTCTTTGGCTTATTAAACCAAGGCTAATTATACCTTGATACTAACATGTTAGTAGCCTTTTGTATTTTAAAATAAATAGGGCTGAAAAATAAAATGTGTAGGAAGACTGAATTTCACTGAAGTGAAATTTCAACAGTAATTAGTAGTAGCATTGATTTCAAATAAATTAAACCGATTTAAAGTCTATTTAAATTTATTTAAATCACTATTCTGAAAGAGTTCATTTAACTAGTTCCTTTTCTTCAAGATTATATTCTTGTTTGACATGACATTGATTCTTGACAATCCAATCTTAGAGTTAGGGTACAGTTTCAAAGGTTACAGACCACAAAGTTTAAATCCTGATCTTTCCCAGACAAATTTTACAGGTATAAGGTAAAAAACAAGTGATGATTAGGTTGTTTTATCGATCACAGCTATGTGATGTAGATAATTGTGAATTGATTGGGAAGTGAACCCTCTCCAAATTAACATATTAATTATGGGTATTTAGAGAATATTTTTGCCATGCTACATCATGATATGATTCCCCAAACAACAAAAATCTTTTGAAAATATTAAGTATCCTAGATAATTTTACTCAACATTATATATAATTATGTATATGATAGATAATTATTTGAATAAAATTCATTGCCATATTTGTCACTTCTATCTTCTTAACATCTTTCACATGCATCCTCTTCTCTCTACTCAAACAACCGCCACTGGAGTTCAGGCAATTGATAACCTTTCATCTGAACTACTGCAAAAACCTTCTAACTGGTGGCCTCATGTCTCTTTGTATTCTATACCATCTTCTATTCACGTATCAAGGTGATTTTTCTGAAGCGTAGGTCTGACCATGTCAACCCCACTGTTCAAAGAGATCCACTGGCTCTCTAACAGTTTGAGGTTGAAATAAAAAAAAAAATCCTTCTTGTCATTTAAAGCTCTTTACAATCTAACTTCCTCCTCCTCTCTTTTCTTTCCTTTCGACACACCACACTCACTCTACTACCCAGAAATATTTGTCTACATTCAGTTTCTCAAACAAGACAACCTTCTCATCTCTGTGCTCGGCTGTACTACCCATACCAGGAATGTTTTGGCCCCTGACATCTCTAATTCTAAGTTTTCCTAGTTTGTTTAAAATTTCAGCTGAAAACCTCATTTTTATGAAAGAGGCTGTCACTACTTTCTTCAATTTCTTCCTCCTTTCCTCCTTCAAATGACCTCTATCTGTTCTGCACGTCTTCTATGTTCCTAGGTATTCATATTACTCATTGGAATGTGTTTTTCTTGAGTACATAGAGAGAATTTGTTTTGTTTTATGTCATTCTTTGCATAATGAGCCTTAACACAATGCCTGGCACACAATAAGGGTTTATTAAATGTTTAAACCACTTTATTTTAAACTTTTACTCTTTCAGTTATGAGAATGAAATTCTTTACAATGTTAGTTTAAAAATTAAATGGATATTTCAGTCATGTTACTAGGTAATAATTAAAATATTAGATTATGTAGCTAGCAGTCTTCAACTTCTTTTTTCCTATTTACTCATAAAATTGGAAAGAAAGTTGAGATATTTAGGTTTTTCAATTGTCAAATAATTTCCTACTTTTGACTAGATAACTATTTCAAGGAAACAACTCTCTTCATCCATTTGAAATAGTTTCTGTCAAATAGTGATCCCTTACCTCAGCAGTTGGAACTTTTGGATTTATCTAATACCATACTTCTAGGTGTTCAACTAGTTGATCTGTGTTTTTGTTTTTTTTTAAACAAGTAACTTTTTTTTAATAGTTATTGCTTTGTTAGGATAATTGGAGATCTAATACTGCAAAACACCCTCATTTCCTTGCCCCCATTATTTTCCTTGAGATTTATAAACTTTTGTTCTTCAAGGTGAATTTTATTATTATTTTGTCTAGTTCTATAAAATAATCCTTTGATAGCTGAATGGATATGGTATTTACTGAATAAGTGAATCCTGGCTTTTTTCATTATCATATTGGCTCAGCTTACTTAGAAACAATTAAATTTCTCCATTTATTTAGGTCTTTATTTCCATAAAAAGTATTATGTAGTTGTATCATATACTTCATAAGCGTATTTTGGTAAAGAGACTTAGAGTATTCACTAATTATTTTAAATATAATTTGGATTTTATTGGCATTATAGACAAAATTGATGATTTGTGTGGATTTATACCTTGTAAAATTGCTTAAATTAATTTTTTCAATTGATGTGAGTTGATTTTCTAGGATTCTCTAAGTATAATATATTATCTGCACAACAAAATCATTTAAATTTTTCTTTGCCTATGATTATTCACAACTACTTTTTTCTTGTCTTATTGCTATAGTTACCATTTCTAGAACCACATCAAATAGAAATGATGACAATGGACATCATTGCTTTACTCCCCATGCCAGATAATGCTGACTCTTGATTTTAGATATATGTATTTTACCATATTAAGGAAAGGTCATTTATTCTCATATTTTCTTATGGTTTTAATATAAATTATGGTATCAAAAGCTTGTTCTAAATTTATAAATATAACTATGATTTGTATTGTTCTTGTTATAAGATCAATTTTATTTGATTATTAATATTAGTATGAAATCAAATCATAGCTCTTGGTATAAATCCAACCAGTCACTGTATAATTCAGGAATGGGGAACCTGTGACCTTGAGATCACATGTGGCATTCTAGGTCTTCGGTTGCTGCCTTCTGACTGAGTTCAAGTTTTACAGAACAAGTCCTTTTATTAAGAGAATTTGTTTTGTGAAGTATGGATACAATCAAAGGGCTGCACTTGAGAATCTAGAAAGCCACATGTGACCTGAAGGTGGCAGATTTCCCACACCTGTTCTTTGTAAAATATTACTCTTTTCTCAAAATTTATTTCATATTTTTGCCTTCATGATCATTAGCTATACTGGTCTATCAATTTCTTTCTTAGTTTTGAATCTTCCTGGTTTAGGTACTAAGACCATATTTCTATCATAAAAAGAATTTATAGAAACCCTTCTGTTTTTATTTTTACAGTTTGCATAATACTGCAATTGAATTTTCTTTTAATGTTGAGTAGAATCTGTTTTTTAGATCCACTTGGTCCTGGATCTTCATCCCCCTCCACTTTTGGAATTCATTAATCATTTGTTCAATTTGTTTTCCCCCTGAGTCTAGATTATTTAAATTCTCTGTTTCTTGCAAAAAAAACAACAAATGTTGGAGGTATTGCAAGAAAATTAGTACACACTGGCAGAGTTGTGGATTTGATTTAGCCATTCTGGAAAGCAATTTGAAATTATGTACAAAATATTTCTAAACTCTGCTTGCCCTATTATCCAGGAATACCACTAACTGGAACATATCTCCTGGAGAACAAAGAAAGAGAAAAAGTACTATATGTACAAAAATAGTTACAGTAGGTCTTTTTGTAGTGGTAAAGAACTGGAAAGTGGGTGTCCATCAATTGGGGAATAGCTGAATAAATTTTGGTTCATGAAATGGACCAAAATTTATGTCATAAGAAATGAAGAGCCAGTTTTAGTGAAACTGGGCAAGATTTGTATGATGTGACTCAGAATGAAGGGAATATAAAAAGCACAATTTATACTATAATATCAATATTGTAAAAATGAGCAATTCTAAAATACTTAACAACCTCTCAATGTAATGACCAACCATGAAAGATACAAAAGATTGATGATGAAGAATGCTGCCCACACGGGTCTGGCCATGTTGGAATTCATTTTCTTCATTATGATTATATGACACAAGAGTTTTGTATTTGTTTTCTGATAGTAGAGGGAGAGGCAATCCTCAGAAGGATGATGATTAGCCATGTGTAATACCTAACTCTTTCAGAGTTACGAATATGGTATGAAGTTCTGAAAATATTGTGGCACTGATGTATAACTAGTGTTTTTACTTCCTTATAATTTTTTGAAGGATATGTTTATGTGAGTAGGTTTATTGAACATAGGTTTCATTTTATGCTTTTGCTTTTTTTATGCTTTGCTTCATATCAATCATCGGAAAGTTGTAAAGCAAAGTTATTCATTTCTGTTTTCTATATCTCTAGGAATCTTTTATAATTGTAACATATGTTCATAGGTGTGCTGGTAAATATTTAACAACTGTTTCATATATTTTTGTCACATATATATATGTGTGTATATATATATATCTACATTTTTAATCTTTTTAACTTAACCTGTATAATTATGTTTTTCCACAACTTTCTTAAATCTAGATAACAAACTAAACAATGAGTTTTAGTTATTTGCTAATTCCTGAGGTGTAAATACTCACAAAGAAAATTTAACAATTAGCTCTCTCAAAGCAATTAATACTGGCTCTAGCACACCCCTGCATATGTTGTCTTACAGAATAAAACATCTCTGTATAGTCAATAAACAATAAGATCAGTGATAACTTGTCTCCTTTAGTTTTTCATCAGTTTACAGATTATAAACTACTTGTTCTCTGTGGCATATTAGACCACTGCAAATGGTAACATCCAGTGGAAAGTTCAAAGTGAAGAAATATCTCCTACAGATGATAAGGTCTTTCTGATGTTGCTGTTTGCTAATGACACTAGGCTGATACAGTAAGCCATAAAATACTTCAGAGACTCCTAAATGAAATTCATAACCACTCAAATGTTACCTGTACTCTTGGAAGGAATACTCCATTTGATGAGATCACAGATCTACTAATATGGATATTAATATAGTGTAAATATTATCTCATTACTACTTTCTAATTGCATGACATTATCACTATCCTTTGACACTATCCTTAGGAAGGTTCTAATACACAAATATATAGTTGTAAGAGATAATGAAAATATTAGTTATTTGGAGATGGAAATGCATGATTTAATGGATTCTAGTCTCCAAATCGAATGCAGTCCAATCTCTAAATAACCAGTATTTTTCATTAGCTTTTATAATATATTCCCCAGTAGGCCCACAAAGGCCTATTTCACAGGATGACAAATATATAGTTACCAGAAACAGCAGAGCCCATCTACTCCAACCTCCTTATTTTAAATATGAGCAAACTGAGTTCTAGAGAGGTTTAGTGATTTGTCTAAGGTGACATTAGTTGAAAAAAATCATCAGTCAGAATTTGAACCTAGGTCCTCTGATTTAAGAGACAGTTCCCTGTATCAATATGATTTAAATTAAAAACATAACTGGAAATGAGCAATAAATAGGAGTGGCACAATTGGAGTACTTCTATCTCTGCAGGTTAAGACACATCTATGTCTTAGGAGATAGCCTTATGAACTGCGGTGGTTCAAAATATCATTACCTGGTGGCCAGCATTCTAATGCTGAGGAACCTTAAAATCCTATAAATTGGAACATTCCAAGCTTTTGAATATAATATTGGAAGCCAGATTCTTTGAGTTTTACTGGAATTTTATAGCATGTATGCCTTAATTTTCCTTTCATTAATTATATTAATATAATTCATTTGGGTTTTTTATATGAATTTTAACATCAGAAATATGATCTATTGGTGACTACATGTAGTTTAAAATTCTGCCTCTAAAACAAATTCTGTTATCCTAGGCAAGGAACACAGAGCCCCAGGCAACTTTTTAAGATAATAAGTTGTACATATGAGAAAGACAATATACTACGACTAGATGAGATTTATGTAAGGAATGTAGAGCTGGTTCAATATTAGGAAAACTATCAGCACAACCGACCATATAAATGAAAAACTAAACAAAAAAAAATAAATATTATATTATCTCAATGAATGCCTAAAAATCTTCTGACAAAATAGAACACTTATTCCTATTAAAAACACTAGAAACATGAGCAAATGGAGCATTCCTTGAAATAATAAGTAGTATTTATCTAAAACCAAGGGCAAGTATTATTTGTAAGGAGGATAAAATAGAAACCTTCCCGGTAAGAACAGGGGTGATGCAAGGATGTTCAATATCATCGCTATGATTCAATATTATACTAGAAATGCTAGTAATGCTAGAAAAACTAGTAATAAAAGAAGAAAAAGAAAGTGAAGAAATAAGAATAGGCAACAAGGGAACAAAAATATCACTCTTTGCAGACAATGTGATGATATACTTAGGCCTAAGGAATCAACTACAAAACTTGCTGAAAGAATTAACAACTTTAACAAACTTGCAGAATATCAAATAAATCCACAGAAATCATCAATATTTCTACATATTACCAACAAAATATAGCAGGAAAAGATAAAGAAACTGCATTTAAAATACTGCAGACAATATAAAATACTTGGGGCTCAATTGCCAAGTCAAATCCAGGAATTACATGAATACAATTACAAAACACCATAAAAATAAAGATCTATCTATTTATCTATCTTTCTATCTATCTATCTATCTCTGCCTGTCTCTATCTAAATCTAAATATATATTATACATACATATACATACATCCACATATACATGCGTATAGATATATTTGTGTATATGTGTGCATACATATATATGAATATATGGAACTGAGTTAAGTTTATTTTGAAAAATATGAGATATGTCTCAACTGACAAATGACTAAAGGATATAAACAGTTTTCAAAAGAAGAAATCAAAGCTATCTATAATCATAAGAAAAGGAGCTCAAAAATCACTATTGATTACAGAAACATAAATTACAACTCTGACATATCACCTCATACCTATCAGATTAGCTGACATGACAGAAAAGGAAAATAGCCAATGTTGGAGGGGATGTGAAAAGTAAGGATACTAATGCACTGGTGATGGATTTGTGGACTGGTCCAACCATTCAGTAGAACAATTTAGAACCATGCCCAAGAGCTATAAAACCGTACATACCTTTGGACCCAGCAATACCACTAATTACTAGGTCTCTATCCCAAAGAGATGAAAGAAAAAGGAAAAGGGCCAATTCAAACAAAACTATTTATAGTTTTTAATTATTTAAGATAATAAACTGCAAATATAGCAAAGAATTGGAAGTTGATGCCCCGTCAATTAGAGCATAGCTGAACAAGTTGTGGTATATGATTGTGACGGAATGTTTCTATGCTATAAGATATGACAAAGGAGATGACTTTGGAAATACCTAGAAAGACCCATAAGAATTAATGCAATGTAAAGTGAGAAGAATGTGATCGATTTGCATAGTAATAACAGTATTGCAACAACGAGAATCAACTGTGACTCAACTATTCTGAGCAAGACAATTTTAAATGATCCATGACAAAAAATTCAGTATCAGAGAGAGAACTAATTTGCAAAAGCAGATTCAAATTGAAGTGTAATTTTCACTTTATTTTTCTTGCTCTTTTTTTTTCCAACATGGCTAATACGAACATATGTCTTCCGTGATTTTATGATATATTCCTTACCTACTCAATGGGTAATGCAGGGGTTTAATGGAGGGAGTGAATTTGGTACAACATTTTTTTAGAGTACTAAAAATAAAAAATAATAAAATATAATAAATTGCAGAGAAGGTAGAGCTATATATTAAAAAAAAAATTCCCTATCATGAGTTACAAAATCACAAGTCAGACCAGGAATACTTTCATAAACAGAGAGAATAAAATTAGCAGAATGAGTACAACAAATTTTATTATAATAACAATACTGCAGAGACAAACAACTTTCAAAGACTTTTGACTTTGAGCTTGGGCAAGATAGAGATACTCAATTTTGAAAAAAAGGAAAAGAAATCAGGAAAAGGGAAATTTTACGCCCAGGATTCAGTGGGAAAAAACTAATATAACTGTTCTAACAATGAATATTGATTTATCATCAGAGAGAGGAGGCTTAGACTTAAACCCATTAAAAAGAAAATATTGTAACTGGCTTGATGAAAGTTGAACACAGTTATCATGGCTGGAGTTCTTGCCAAGGTGCTCTCTGGGGGCATTTTCATTATCAAGCCTGTAAACAAGATTACTTTTGCTGAAAATTCATGGCATCATAGGACTTTTTAAATGTAAGAAAAAGCATGGTAAAATTTAAGTTGGATTTGGAAGTTTAAGGAAGTCTGTATGGTAGTTGACCTCCTTTACTATCTGAGTGACCTTGGATAAAACATTTAACGTTTCAAACTTAATTTCCTCATTAAATTAGGATTTTGCCTTCCAGTTCCAAATCCATGATGCTACAATCAAAATGCCATCAATACATTTTTCAAAAAACTAAAAACTGAGTCCCAGAAAGGTAATGAAGTTTTAAAATATAATACTGAAGTTTGTCCAGTCCAATGTGTTTGTCCTTCGTTGCCAAAGAAGACCATGTCATCAGAAAAATAATGACATGACTTGCACTTGACTTTGTTTTAAGTGAGGGAGGGCTGTGCAGGTCACCAGCCTCACTTCTCCTCCAGAGCCATCTGAATCCAGTAACCAGATATTCATCAACATGACTGGAGATGACCCAGGATGAGGCAGTTGGGGTTAAGTGACTTGCCCAAGATCACACAGCTAGTGAGATGAGATTTGAACTCAGTTCCTCCTGACTCCTGCACTGGTGCTGTATCCACTACACCACCTAGCTTCCCCCTATTAAAGTTTGTAAGTCTCAAATAAATTGCATTTAATATTAGAAATTCTTTACTCTGAATAAAGGAAGCAGCTAAATGATGCTATGAACAGAGCACTAGACTGGAGACAATGAAGATGGCTTAAACCCTACTTTAGGCGCTTAATAGTTGTGCAATCATGGGAAAGTCAGTTAACCTGCATCTCAGTTTCTTCACCTATAAAATGAGAATAATGCTGGCATCCACCCATCCTCCAGAATGGTTATAAGGATAAAACGAAAATAATGTACGTAAAACACTTCATAAACATTGGAGAACTGTATAAGTATTAGTTGCTATCATGAAGAAACAGTATTTTGTGAATTTGACAGAAAACTATATGAAATTGTTTGTTGCCTGAAAAATAACTAAACTAGAGTAAGTCATGGAAACAAAATATGAAAATGTATTGAATAGGCCTAATTTTTAACTTTTCTTTTTTTCTTCTCCGGGACATCTTTTGATTGAGATATTCCACTGGTCATTAGAATGTTCACTGGGTGTTTCCAACTAACAGACCCAGAATTTCCATTTTGTTTTCTCAACTTGAAAGTTTTAATTTTGAAACTTAAAAAATGGGAGCATCTTTTTCTGGGTCTCTCTTGTCTACATACATGTCATGGAGCAATAGCAACTTTGCTCTTTGTAGACAAATTTAGGAACTAAATCTGGTCTATCTCCAAACAGAAGAGACTGATATTTTATCAACCTATCAAAAGAAATGAAACCATTTCATTGTCTATGAAATATCTACATCTACAATCTTTAGAAGTTATAACCTTCTTGCTCATATGTAAAATTGGGTCAGACTACATATTTCACTCATCCTATATGAAAGTCCAGAGTACAGAAGCAGAATGGAGCCAGAAAAACTGTGAAACCACCCTGGCTAGGTTCACTATAAATTCATGCTATGTAACTTCAATTGGGCCCTCAGAAATGCAAGGAGAAGCTTTTATCCTCTCTAATGGACTCATTATCCCACTTACTATAGCATTTTGTCAACTGTTCCAAGCCCTATCACACTCTATCCCTCTCTGCTGAGAGACCATGCCTAATATTGCATTGAAGAAAAAAAAATGATTGTACTATTTTGTTCAGACAGTTGGAGCCCTATCTGTTGAATCTCTTTGCTAGTTTCTCTGCTTGTATTTTTCATTCACTCCTTTCTACTTATCTGTAATTAAAGTAAGATGGCTGACCCCTTTGAAGTTATCTTTCCTTTAGAAAAGAAGATCAAAGAACCTGTGCTGGCAGCCCACTTTGTGAGGTAGTGTGGCTACTAATACACATTCCACTCTAACTTTTCCAGCAAATTGCCTCCTCTATCATCCCCATTTTCTCACTTATCTTCAATCTCTCCCTGGTATGTTGGCTTCTTCTCTACTATCTACAAACATGTCGATGTTTCTCCCATCCATAAAAAAAAAATAACAAAAAATCTCACGTAATGTGTCCATCCCCACTATCTATCATTCCATATCTCTCCTTTTTGTGGTTGAACTTCTGAAGGTCATCTTCAATCATCTTTCAATCACTTTCTTCTCACTCTCTTCTTAACTCCATATAGCCTAACTTTCAATCTCATCATTCAAATGAAATTGTTCTCTTCAGTTACCAATGATTGTGTCATTACCAAAACTAATGGCCCTTTATCAATGAATTTCAGTTTTTTGACCTCTTTGCAGACTTTTTCTTTGTTGATCAGAGTCATTTCCTTAATATTCTAATCTCTCTAGGTGACATTTTTTTCTAACCTAATTCTCCTTCTACCTCTTACCTTTTTTTCCTCAATCTCTTTTATCATATCTCCATTCGTTCGGGGCACACCTGTTATTCCTGAATGTATTCTGGGATTCTCTCCTAGTCCTTTTTCTATATTATTTCATTCAGTGATCTCCTCACATCCCATAGATTCAATTTTCATTTCTATTATGATTACTCTCAAATCAAGCTTATACAGTTTATTAATTTCTGCTTAAAATTCTAAAATAAATTTCTAGTTTATTAATCTCCGCTGATCTCTAGTCTCACATCTCCAAGTTCCAAATGGACATCTTGAATCGATGTGGACATCTGAAATCAACATGTCTAAAACTGAACTCATTATCACTTTCTCAAACTTTTTCCCCTCTCAAACTTCGCTATCACTGTTGAAGGCACTACTGTCTTCTCAATCACCTAGGCTTGCAACCAAGGTGTGTGTCATTCTTAATTCCTCAATCTCTCTCACCCCCAATATTCAATGTGTTATCATGTCCTCCTGATGCTATCTTTACAACATCCCCGTTATACATCCCTTTCTTGCCTTTGACACTGAGACAATTTCAGGCCCTCATAACCTCCCAGCTGGGCTACTACAATAACTTTTTGGTTAGTCTCCCTGCCTCAAGTCTCTGACCGTTCTAGTTCATCCTCCACTCAGCTGTCAAAGAATCCTTGCTAAAGTCTAAATCTGACCTTATCACCATCTTCCCTCACCCCCATTTAAAAAATCTGAATGGCTCATTATAATATCCACTGTAAAGTGAAAAAATTCCATATTAGTATTCAAAGCCTTTTATCACCATTTGCTCTTACTTTTTGATCATTCTTAAACAATATCCTCTATTATGTACTTTGTGATTCATGTATACTCTGCCCTCCTCACTGTTCCTCACTCCATTTCCTAACTCTGTACATTTTCCCCATTGTCCCCCATACCAGTATTTCTCTCCCTCTCTCTCCTTACCTCTGCCTCCTGACTTCTCTGGCTTCCTTCAAGTCCCACCTAAAATCCTATCCTCTATTATGTGTAGAGAATCATGCTATGCACTGGGGAGGTAGTACACCTTAGCTAAGACATGGTTTCTTCTTTCAAACAGTTTATAGTTTAGTGTGGGTGGGAGGTTGAGGGGTAGGGTGGTAAGACACCAACTCAGGTAGTAGTTAGACCATATACAGCACATGATAGTATAACAAATACATGAGAATTAAATAACAAAGCTAGTCATGCCCTTAGGCTTAGTCTTTTCTTGAAACCACTCTTCATCTTTGGGATTTGGGTATTTCAGGCTAAAAGTCTCCTCTTTTCTTCCTTGTAGATGGGTAGATTGGGAAACAGGCACTGAGAGAGCTAAACACAAGACTCAGCTGAGGTCCTGTCTCTTTTACCTATCTGATAATATGCTTGGTCTTTCATATGCAGAATATGCTTGGTCTTTCATATGCATATAAGGCCAAAATCTGAAGGGGATTTGCTAGCATTCTAGATAGCAGTGTGTATATCAACATATCAAGCTATTTTAAAACTATTTGGATGATTTTGAGAAATTTCTAGAGTGGTGGTTATCCAAATAATTGCTTCATTTTTCTCTTTTACTTTACTAATACAGATCCGGTAGCAGGCAGGGAATAGTTGTAATGTCATATAAATGTTCCTTAAACATCACTATTTTGCTTCTGAATTGAAAAAACTCACTTATTTAAAGTGAAGGAAACGAATTGATTCTTAAGCATATAAGTAATAATTAAACATTTAATTGATAAGCTCAAGTGAGCTTCATTTTGCAAAGGAAACTACCATTGAAAGATTTTATACAAATATGAATAGTATTTTATTTCATAAAACCTCCAAGAGTTGCTTGGGGGAGTGGCATTGAACAACTAAGTAACAGTGGCAATGGTATTATTAAATCTGACACCTGCGTGGGGGTATCATAATAAGAGGAAGTTCTCTGGTATCAAAGACAGATGATTAAGGGGAAAAAAAAGCCAGCTATCAGGTAGTGAAATGGGAAGTTATAAATGATCTAAAACCCAAAATTATAACACAAAGGAAATAGTATTAGAATTTAAAATATGCAGACACTTTTTTCCCTTTACTAACAGAAAAAAAAATAGATTTTTTTTTCCAATTTAGCTTGGAAGCTTCACGTAAAAAGAAAACATCGAAGATGCCAGAAATCCAGCACAAAAAAAGATAAAGAATACTTCAGAGGTATGATGAAAGGGGTGGCTGCCTTTAATTTTTTTAGAGAACAACCAGTTTTAAATAGCATCACTTCCATGCCAATATTCTATCCACTACACTTACTTCTGTTATAGGATAACTGTGTTCAGCAGAAACTATTTGGTGATCAAATGAAAAATGTATGATTTTCCTAAAGTGACTCATCATGGTCAGGTCAGCAGAGTTGTGAGATATAAAAAAAAAATTTCAACTACAAAAGCTGAACAATAACCATCTTTCCCTTAATTTCTTGGAAGAGATATTTTTGCCACATTTTACCCCACTAAAACCATACCTGAAATATTTAGGAAGAACTGATAAACCTATGTTAAATGCCTTGCATAGGCGCCAAGAAAATACATTATAAAAATTACAGCTCTTTTGAAAATCAAAATATTCCTGATGTACTAAGAGCCTACCCCTTACCAAAGGTATTTACAAAAAGAATTGTATTGTTTTGTAAAGGATTGTGGTAGGGCGATATACAGGAAGTGGATGGAGAGCTAGCCCTGGAGTCAGGAAGAAAGGAGTCCAAATTCAGCCTCTTACTAGCTGCATGACCTTTTAAATCACTTAACCTGTTTGCCTCAGTTTCCTCAATTGTAAAATGGGAGCAGTAATAGTAAATAACAACTACCTCTCAGGGTTGTTGTGAGGATAAAATGAGATATTTGTAAAGTGCTTAGCATAGGACCTGGTACATAGTAGGTGATAAATAAATGCTTATTCACTTCCTTTAAAAAGCATGCAGGCACACCTATTGATTCACACACAGTAAATAAATAAATCTACAACTTCAAGTGAAGTACAGCACATAGAAAAATGTTTCTTAGAAAGCAGGAGAAAAGATATAGTTAGATCTGCTTCCATGGGGAGCTAAAATTACATTCTACTCTAAAATTATCTGTGGCAAGCTAGTCTGTGTCAAAGCTAATTTTTCCTCACATCACTGTTATGCATTAATAATGAGAATTATTCAACGATGAAACTGTTTGCTAACACCCTGAGCTTGTTATTTTTCTCTAGGATGAAGACTTTGTCAATGTAAATTTTGGAGCAGCATTGCTCAGATCTTGTCTCAAACATCAACAGTGAGCCAAATTTACTTTAACTTGTGAGCCATGGTCATAAAAATAAAATTCAGACTAAAAGTCTTGGAACAATTTTAAATTCCAATGGAAAATTTCAGCACTTTAATTTACCTCAATTTCTCACTAGATATAGGCTTGCAGATTTTTAAATATTCTATAGCTTTAAAATATTTTAATCTGATATATTTGTATTTTGGCAGAACAGCATGGTACAGTGAAAGAATGCTGAATTTGGAATCACTTTTTTTTAGGACAAAGTTTTGGGTTTTTTGGGGGGGTTGTTGTTTTTTGGTGGTTTCCAGAGGATTTGTTAATCAAGGTATTGCTTTGCTCAACTTCAAGAAACATTCAGCCAGAATCTATTTCAAAAACTATGAAGAGAGACTTTTCTTTATTTCTTATGATAACCAGATTCCATTAAGCTGACATTAAAGACTACTGGGGAAGCATCCTTTTTTTTTTAACATGTTAATAATTTTATTTTTTTAAATAAGCTATCCTTTTTTTGAGGGAGTAATAAGTAGTATAAGGTATGTAACTGGGAATCCTCTGGAAGGAGCAAAGCATTTAAATAGCATGGATCAAGTTCCTACTGTGTGCCAGGTACAGCGCTGAACTTTTTTTTTTTTTACAAATACTTAATAAATATTTATTGATGACTGACTGATTTGATCTTCATAACAAGCCTTCAATGAAGGTGGAGAGAACCGGAGGCAGGAATTGGATATGCTGTAGTTCCAGGGTCTCTGGGCACCCTCCACCACCTGTGGTGCCAATTTTTTACACAGGTATCAGGTGGAATAGTCATCCTGAGATGTCTAGATGACCCAGTGAATACAATATTGGACTTTAAAGAAGATCTGAGTTCAAGTACTACCTCAGACATTAGCTGTGTGACCCCAGGTAAGTCATTAACTCTGCCCCAGTTTTCTCATTTTCAAAATGGAGACAAGGATGGAGAACCCTACTTCCCATTCTCTTGATTCTCTTTGATTCTCTTGTGAGAATCAAATAAAATAACATTTTTAAAGAATGTGGCAAATCTCAAAGCATGACCCAAATGCTAGTTACTATTATTACTAAGTGCCAATTAATTAAGAGGCAGGGCTGGTATGGTTCTGTCATTTTCAGTTGTGCCCAACCCTTCATGACCACATTTAAGGTTTTCTTGGCAAGGATGCTAGAGTGATTTTTAGAAGGGAAACATCTTAATGGCAGAACCATTTCATTTTAGTCTTATCCTCAGCATTTTAGTAGAGTGCCTAACAATAGGAGGTATTGAATAAATGCTTGTCGATTTTTTATAGATGTCAATTTTATATCTAGTTTTATAACTGTCCTCCTATGCTTTAGCATAGTACTAAGTGGCTTAAGCATTAAGTCCCTTGAGGGCAGAGTTTAGTTTTTTGAGGGGAGGGTATCCTCAGAATTTAGCATACTGACTGGCACATAGTAGGCACTTAATAAATGTTCATTGAGTAACTGATTATTAGGTGCTTAACAAATCCTTGAATTATTTTTAAGAAAGTGGAAAAATAAATAAAAGCTGCAGAATGTTGGCTACTATAAAAGGATCTGGAAATTATACAAAAGAAAAATGCCCAAGCACTCACTTCTGTCCCATGGATTGGAATCTGTTGTGGGTGAGAGAGTACAGGAAAAGGGAACATGGTGATGAGAGACCAAAGAAGAAGCAATGAGCTATAGAGAGAGGAATATACTCCAGGAAGTCAGTGTCCTCTGCAGAGAACCAAGTTTCCATGACACAAAAATAGTGTGTAAGAGATACAGGGCAAAAGGGAGTTCAGTAACAACAGTGGATGTATCCTAGAGATACATACAGCAGGGGGGGGCGGAGCCAAGATGGCGGAGTGAGAGCAACGACTCACCTAAGCTCTCGGACAAACTCCTTCAGGTACCTCCGAAAGGAGAATCTGACCAAAGTTCGGAGGTGCGGAATCCAGTGGGAGGCAGAAGGTGACAGTTTTGGAGCTCACGTTAGACTGGAGGATCCACGGTAAAGGTCTGTTCTGCGGGGGTGAGCCCACAGCGCACAGCACACAGCGCAGCGTGGCCAGCGCAGCGGAGCAGAAGGGACCCAAGAAACCTGAGCTGCGGGCAGAACCTGAGGAGCGGCACGAAGGGCGGGAGACAAGCCGAACCTACTCAGTGAGAGCCTCAGAGAGCCAGATATCAGCGCAGCAGCTCCTGAGACCTTCAGCTCGAAGACCAAACTTCGGTAAGTCACCTACTTGAACTTCCAGGAGCCAGGATGGCGGAGTGATCAGTAAATGCTCTCTCCTCCCCCCTTGATGACCGTGAAAGAACCATAAAATATTTCCTCAGAAAAATCCCAGATCAGAGGAAACAGTAGAAGGAGGCCAGTCGTCTCATAACACCTGAGACGAGGAAAATAGCTAAGGGGGATTCCTCCTACGGTGGCAGAGGGAAACCAGAAGGACA
>CM053771.1:175852380-175951572 GCA_028658325.1 Potorous gilbertii | reverse complement strand
ATAAAACTCTAGATAAGGTAGATATGATAGATCTTTGGAGAAAATTGAATGGGAATAGAAAGGAATATACCTTTTTCTCAGCGGTACATGGAACATTTACAAAAATTGACCATGTACTAGGACATAAAAATCTTACAATCCAGTGCAGAAAGGCAGAGATAATCATTGCATCCTTCTCAGATCATAATGCAATAAAAATTATTTGTAACAAAAGGCCATGGAAAGATAAAGCAAAAATCAACTGGAAACTAAATAATCTAATCCTAAAGAAGGGATGGGTTAAAGGAGATAAATACAGCAGAACAGTAGAGCAAAGGAAGATATGAACCATAGATGAGTGTAACTGTTGTGGATAGGGAGAGAGCACAAGTAGATTACAAAAGGAAAAAGTCTTTTTTGCCTCAGCTGAAAAAAATCTGAATCACAAAGGTAAATAGAGATGGAAGTAGGAGTTTGCCAAGTATGGGATCAACCAGTCAGTCTCAGCCTCCACTCTCCAAGGGTCCTATGATGACTGAAAGCAACATCTAGTAGCATCAACTTTCAGGGCTTATCACTCCCCACATTGTAAAACTGGAGATATAATTAAGTGTGACAAAAAAAAAAATTCTTGCTAAGCCTCTCTTTCAGTAATCCCTGGCAGGTAGTTCTCTAGGAAAAATAAAATTCACCATTGGTTCCAGGTTCTTAGCCTTATTCTAAGACACTGGTGGATACAGCACCAGTGCAGGAGTCAGGAGCACCTGAGTTCAAATCTCACCTCAGATACTTGACACTCACCAGCTGTTTGACTTAGGGCAAGTCACTTAACCCCAACTGCCTCATCCTGGGTCATCTCCAGTCATGCTGATGAATATCTGGTCACTGGATTCAGATGGCTCTGGAGGAGAAGTGAGGCTGGTGACCTGTGCAGCCTTCCCTCACTCAAAACAAAGTCAAGTGCAAGTCATGTCATCATTTCTCTGCTGGCATGGTCTTCTTTGGCAATGAAGGACAAACACATAGACAATTTAATAAGCACTTGACTCCTCCCTGTTTCCAAATTACCTGATCCTTCTGTACATTTGTCAAATTGAGGCTCAGAATATTTGATCAATTTTCTACTGAGTCCAGTGTCAACTTAAGATGTTTTAATGGTTGGAAAAAATCAACAAGTATGAGTTATCTCTTTTGGTTCTTTCTCTGCATACACCCCTCTAGTTCAGACCTTCATTCCAACAAACTCACACACACACACACACACACACACACACACACACACACACAGACACACACGACATATCTGAGAACATAGTTCCCTTCAGTCAATGTCTTCTATTTCTTACTTTTCAATCTCTTTTAATTTGGAGAATACAGAAGCCACAGAGCAAGGACATGTTGCATAGAGAAAAGAACAAAGTACTTGGCATCAGAACACCTGGCATTGAATCTTAGTTCTACAATTTACTGTGTAATCATGAGCAAGTCATATGGTCAAAGGATCATAGGCTTAAGAGCAGGGAAAGAATTTGGGAAGTGATAAATTTATTTTATATTTATCATGCACACACATATATGTGTGTGTGTGTGTGTGTGTGTGTGTGTGTGTGTGTGTGTGTGTGTGTGTGTATGTAATTATTTCAGCTGCTCCAATATCTATTTCAGAGAGAGGGGAGTGATGCTTAAAGAGGTTTTGCCCAAAGTCATACTGGCGCTAAATGGAAGGGTCAAGACTGAATCATAGATCCTCTGATATCAAACACAGTAGTTGGTGCTACAATCTTTAATCTCTTTGAATTTGTTTCCTTCTGTAAAAATGGAATAAGAATATCTTTCTTCATATTTTAGAGACTGAGGACTGAAAAAAATGGTGTAAAGTCTTGTAAACATTGATCATCTATCTGTTATCCTATGTATATACTTTTTATTATTAATGCAAGCTAATATTACCAATAAAAACAGTTTGATCGTAAGGTGAGAGTGAGGGATAGCTCATGGAGAGCACCAGTGTTCATGGCTATCCTTGTGATATCAGAAGAACTTGAGGTGCACTGGGTAGATACTCTATGATGAATTTTTTTGAACGTAGATGCATAAAATGGGCAGGAATGAATGGATTAAAATCTTCATTATTAGGGGTATCTCTGATCTTAATGATACTACCACATATAGACTAATGGAGGAGGAGTCAGTCTATTCCAATGGAAATGCTGAATTTTATTGAACTTTGAGGATTTCTGGAAAATGATACAGCCTTTAAAAAGGATTGGGTTCCTTTACTGGGTTCTATTGGGTTCAATATCTGTTTAGAATGTTGTGATTAATATAGGATTTTAACTGTTGGAAGTAGAAAACAAGTATGAATCTCCTTTTTTGTTTTTTCCCAGAATACAACAGTCCATTTGATTCCCCCATTCTACCACATATACATGCACATACATGTTAATATATCTAAAAATATGCCTAAATTGACTAAAAATCAACTTACAAAATTTTTGCAAGTAGACAGATAACACTTCAAAATCATTAATGTCATGATTACGCTAAAGCTAGCATACTATTAACTAGTATACTAACTCATTCTCACCATATCACATTCCCCCCAAGTCTCACCTGAAGTTTCCATAATTATTGGATCCAATGTATTTATATAATAAATACAATACCTTTGGTACTTTAAATGCCTTTCAAAATTTAGAGACAGATTATCAGAAAGAAAAAGGGGAAGGCAAGGAAAAATGTGGGCATTTCATATTAGGACATTCACTGTTAAGACTACTAATTAGGAAAAAGAGCTGTATGTCTTATATTCCAGCTATATTTTCACATTTTTCTCAGATAATTTAAGAGGAGGACAACAATACTTCCAGAAGGACATTTTGTAGTCTAGAACAAGGTACAAATACTGCCTAAAAGTCATGCCTTTCTTACAACTCATTTCATTGCAAAAACTCTAGTCAAAGAACCTCTATATTAGCTTCTTGTGTATGACACCAGACTTGCAGTCTGGGGACCTAGGTTTTATTATTGGTTATTCATTTTAACACTGACTCATCCTGTGATCTCATACAAGTAATCTGATTTCACTATTCATCTATTTCTATCTAATCTACAAAATGCATACATGTTTACAGTTGTAATATGAGAAAAGTTCCCCCTTGCATTTTAAATTTGTTTGTTTCATTTATTTTAACAGTAACAACCTCATGTTATAATTTGGTCTATATTTTGTAATGACTGATAGAAAAATAGTCATTTTAAAAATTAAATATTCATATTTAAAAAATAAATTTTAAAATGTGAAAAAATAGACTATATTATTAAAAACCTGACTATATTGCACCTGACAGGCATCACAAAAGAAAGCTACCAGCTGAATAAACAAGGAATTATTTGCCCAGTCAAATAAGGCCATCTCCCTCCCTTATTTCATGCTGTTGACTATTCTGCCTAGCAAGACTGAAAATCTTACTCAGAAGCTTGACAAAGCATTAGCTAAACAGAACTTACTGGCAATTCTGTCAACATATTCTTATTCTGATATCTAAATATGCCAATATTTCCAAGATAAAAGGAAGAAAATTACCTTTCAAAATATAGCTACAGTAATAAGATTTTTAAGGAAACAGTCAGTGGTAAAAGGTAGACTATTTTATTATGGATTCATTTCAATCTTTCTTTTGAGAGGTTCTCATTAAATCACTGGTCTATTCATACAGATGAACACATAATAAAACAAGAAAGACTTTTACACTTAAAACCTTTAACTGTCCTCATTTTCTCAATTTAAAGTGAAGAGAATGCACAATTCATGTCCCAGACTCAGAACGACTTAACACACTGCATGTACATGCTTGTGAGTTTTCTTTCTTAGCTTGTCAAAGGTTTTAAATTCCAGATTTCCGAAGGATATCTGACGATATGTTGTTGAAGCCTGATTCCTATTACTTCTGTGACTTCAAAAAAAGTCATTTTACTTCCTGGATCCTTCATCTCCTCATTTGTAAAATGAATGGATTGAATAAGATGTTCTAGTTTAGAGGTGGCAAACTCCCCCCAGCCAATACTCCCAATTACAGACCAATGAGATTAAAGTCCCAAGCAGTTTAGTAATCCTTCACCATATAGTTTTTCCTTGAATTTAATGACATCTAAGTCATGAATTAACAGTGAGAGAAGAGAAGAAGCATGGTATATTGGATAGGTAACTCTCCTCAGAGCCCAGAAGACCTAGAGTCAAGTTCCACCTGCAACACAAGCTGAATGTATGACAATTTAGTTTTCTTCTCAGTGCCCCAGATAACTTACTAAGACTCTTAAATTGCAAAATATATACACATGTATATAGATCACCAGATTTAAGATTTAGATCTGGAAGGAATCTGATTTGGTATCAAGTCCAGCCCCTTCATTTTACCAAGAGGAAAATCATATTCAGAAAAGTGAAGTGATTTGCCCAAGGTAAAAAGACTAATAGGTGCCTGAGGCCATATTCAACTCAGTGCTTCCTCAACACTAAGTCCAAGTTGCAGTGGAAGAGACTGCCTTACAAATTGCCTCTTAGTGGTAGCAACAATATTCTAACCTCTTCTCCATGTGTAAATCAGGCTAGTTTTTCCTCAAAAGGTGTTCTTTGAGACTTGGTAGGCTGAGGGGATTAAACACTCAGTCTACAGAATTCACTTTCTCATTGCCTAAGCATGAAGCAGCCGCAAGGGGCTCCAGGGTCGCTCAGAAGTTTACCAAACTGGATCATGGTGGTTCTCTCAAGCAGGTGAGCTTTACTCACCTAAATCAACTTAAAGTATCCTCCATATCTATGCTGTCCTAACTGAATATCTTTTTTCTGCTATGGTCAAGTAGCTGCTTTGTGACTGCTGCTAGAGGAGTTAATTCATGTCTCATTCTGGGCTAAAACAAAGTCTAAACAAATGAGGGGCTGGCCTAAATGAGGCTCATCTCTCAAAACTTAAGAGAAATGAAATTAGAGATCCAGAACAAATAACAACTTCACCCTTCATTTACAAGAGTAGTGATAGTAAACCCACTGTTGATGAGCTATGAACTATGAAATAGTTTTACAGCCAGCAATGGATTACTTTCTTCAATCTCATCAGTTCTCCTTGTTATCAATAGCACATATTGTCAAGACAGCCAGTAGGGGTACTGATAGCTGTTGACAAGATAAAATTAACCATTTCACATAGAAAATGAACTAATAAGAATTAGCATTATTAGTACCAAGTACTGGCCAGATGATCTAAGAAATCACAAGCAGGAGCTAAAACAACTCTGAGGTATCACCTTATACCTATCAGACTTGCTAATACAACAAAATAGGAAAATAATAAATGTGGGAGGGGATGTGGAAAAACTGGGACACTAATGCACTGTTGGTGGAGTTGTGAACTGATCCAGTCATTTATGGAGAGCAATTTGGAAGTATGCCTAGAGTGCTATAAAACTATGCATTACCCTTTGATCCAGCAATACCAGTAACTACGACGAGGTCTCTATCCCAAAGTGATTAAAAAAAAAGAAGGACATACTTGTACAAAAATATTTGTAACAGCTTTTTTTGTGGTGATTCAGAATTAGAAATCAAAGGGATGTCCATCAGTTGGGGAATGGTGGATCAAAGTGGGACATTTGATTGTGACATAATACTATTGTGTTATATAAATTACAAGCTGGATGATTTCAGAAATACCTGGAAAGACTTGTGTGAACTGATGCAAAGTGAAGTGAGCAGAACCAGAAAAACACTGTACACAAGGACAGTAATATTTATAAAATGAAGAACTGTGAATAACTTAATTATTCTCAGAAACATAATGACATAAAGACAATCCCAAAAGACTCACCATGAAAAAGAGAAAGAACTGATATTGTCTGAATATAGATTAAACCACATTTTTTCTTTTTCTTTTCATTTTTTTTTAGTCCTCTTGTACAAAATAATATGAAAACGACATAAATTATGTTAGATTGCTTGCCATCTCAGGAAGGTGGTGATGGAGACAGGAGCTCCTAAAAGCTCCTGTGCTTTCTGATGGGATCTGTACCTCTAAAAGGAAAAACTTGTCCTTGGGATCTGGATTAAGGAGTGGAAGTAACCTAATTAAGTAATCAAGGTGGGCAGGGGGAAAGTAAAAAGAGATGAGGGACAGAATTTGGAACTCAAAAGTTAAAAAACAAAAACAAATGTTAAGAATTGTTTTAACATAAAATTGGGGGAAAATATTATTTTAAAAAGAACAAAAAAAGCCACAAGCAGGCAACATATATAGGAAATGATAGACAATTTGACAAGGATCAAATTTATTTTTTAAAAAATTGTGTATTAAAAAAAAAAACTAGTGTTTTTAGTTGTAAGGGATTTTCTGATGTTTTTTTTTCCATAGTACATTTGGTCAAAAATGTCATAATAGTAACTGTAGTAAGAGTGATGGCAGCAGTAAGTTATAATAGATAGGATGTGTGTGTGTGTGTGTCTGTGTGTGTGTGTGTGTAGGGGGGCAATTTCAATACCAAAAGTTTCTCCTATCAATAAAATATAAATATGTGCATAATACCCACAGCAACTGATACTTGTTTAATGTTTTAAAGCTTATAAAGCACAATGCATGTATAATGTGTCCCAAAAGTCTCAGTACAATTTTAAGCTTTAATGGCTTCAAATTTTAAGCTTTAATTCCTTAAAATTACACCAAACCTTTTGGGAAACAATGTACTATTGTCTCATTTATTACTATGGATATCTACTTGGTCCCAGGTCAGGTTTCTATTTGTGACAGTACCCTATTTCAGATATAGTTAGGGAAAAGGCTGTAATCAGAAGGTAGTACCGAGAGTTCAAAAATACTGATCACATTTAGGGAGTTACACAAGTTGTCAGGGAATTGACTCCAGAGTATGGCTGGAGAATATAATAGCAATGGAATTATTCCTAACAGTACCTAGATAATTAAACATAATAACATTTCATGGAAGAAATTTTACATAGTTAATTCAGTAAAGCTTTCTGTTTCCACTCATATATTATTTAGTTTTACTAAGTACCTACAAGACAGGAATTCTATAAATGCAATGAAAGAGAGAAAGTCTTCAGTCACTGGGGACATCTTGCTGAACAACAAATAATTTATACTGGAAAGAAGCCGTACAAATGCAATGAACTAGAAAAAGCCTTTAGCAATATGGGGCACCTTACTAAACATGGGCACTTTTACACTGGAGAAAGCCCTTCTGAATTTAATGTTTGTGGAAAGATCTTCAGCAAGGGCACAAAAATGTATTAAGTACCTGAGAATATACACTGAAAGCAACATTATAAATATAACTAAAGGGGCAAACGTGCAGTCAAACATTTAGGCTTGCTGAGCACCAAGCAATTCATTGGAACTGAAACTCTATACATGTTAATAAATGTGAGAAAGTCTTCAGTTAGAATTTTTGTGTTTGTCCTTTGTTCTCAAAGAAGACCATGACATCTGGAAGATGATGATATGACTTGCAGTTGACTTTGATTTTAGGGAGGGAGGGTTGTGCAAGGTCATTAGCCAGATATTCATCAAGACAACTGGAGATGGCCCAGGATACAATGGGAGTAGGCAGGTAACATTCATTCATTAAACAGGCCTCTTTAAAAAGTAAGTCAAGGGATGGCCCCTTCAATTAAAAAAAAAAATCAAAGTGGGAGGGGAAGATCCTCAGGGTTGCTGGTCAAAAGAGAAACAATTACTGTATACTATTTACATTTAATATGCTAGGATGTCAGGGACCATTGTTGTCCAATCTATGAGCTCTAGAGAGAATTGGGTTTAAGGGTTAATCTTTGAGAAAGAAATCTAGCTGGTAAATCCCAAGTTAAGGAGGCAACTTTTAGTCATCCAAATGTACTTTCCTTTGGGCATAACACCTTAGCCTAAAAGGACCAGGATCTTCCACTGAATCCTGGGCCATCTCCATTTGTCTTGATGAATGTCTGGCCCCTGGACCCAGATGGCTCTGGAGGAGAAAGTGAGGCTGGTGAATTTGCACAGCCCTCTCTCACTCAAATCAAAGTCATTTGCAAGTCATGTCATCATCTCCCTGACGTCATGGTCCTCTTTGAGAATGAAGGACAAACACAATCTGCTAGAATTAATCTCTTACTGAGTAAGTATATAAGAATTAATTCTGGTAGAAAAAAAGAAAGAAACCTTACAATTGAATGAATAAATATAGAAAAACAAAAACAAGTTAGGACAAAAGCCCTTTTTGATATCAGAAAAATCACACTAGAGGGAAACCCTATATATTTAAGAAATTTAGAAAAAACTGGCAGTAAAGTGTACATCAGTGAGCTCTCCAGACCAAGCTCATCAGTCCACTCTTAAATATTATTCTCACTAGGCCAAGTCAAAAATCATATGACTATAGGATTGCCTTTTGTAACCTACATGATATATAATGTTTATCTAATTAAATATCCTCCTCCCCCACACAGAAGTGAGAGAATAGAATCATAAATATAATTAAAGTTTTTTCCCATCACTAAAAATATAAAAATACAACACTTCTGTAAACACTTAGAAAAACCAAGTTCAATAATTACAATTACAAGTTCAATGCTAACTTGGATTTGCTTAGTTCCTCCATACCATTTGAGAAAGAAAGAAAGAAAGAAAGGAAGGAAGGAAGGAAGGAAGGAAGAAAGGAAGAAAAAAGAAAGGGAGGCAGGGAGGGAGGGAAAGAAAAAAAGAATGAAAGGGAGGGAGGGAAGAAAGAAGGAATAGAAAAGAAAAAGAATTTAATAATACCAATTAATGATCAAGAAATAGTATGAGCAACCATGGTAAATTATTTCATACACCCTAGAATTGCAAACAAAGTCAGCTTAAAAGCCCACTGGTATTAAAAAAAAAATCTGTCAGAAAAGCCAGCATCACTGCAGGAAAATAATGTGAAAATCTCCCAGAAGGTCCTCAGATGGACTGAGTAACTTGTAGCCTGCAAGGTTTTGTGTCCAGAGGCAATAAAAGCGCAGAACTCCCATAAACCTTGTAAGTGACTGGGAACAGCAAGTACAGGAGCACTCAGATGGCAATACCTCAGGCTCGGAGTCCCCAAGGTCCCTTGCAACTTATCACAGAGGGAGGAATGGAAGGAAGGAGAGGAGAGAGAGAAACAAGGAGGGACAGTTTGTTGTTGTTATTCAGTCATTTTCAGTCTTGTCTGACTCTTCGTGACCCCATTTGGGGTTTTTTTGGCAAAGATACTGGAGTGGTTTGTCATTTTCCTCTCCAGTTTATTTTACAGATGAGGAAACTGAGGCAAACAGGGTTAAGTGAGTTGTCCAGTGTCATATAGCTAGTAAATGTGTGAAGCCAGACTTGAACTCAGGAAGATGAATCTTCCTGACTTCCCACCACTCTATCCATTGTGCCACCTAACTGCCATTGTGCCACTTGGCTCTCACATATAATGCTAATCATGCTTAAATCCTGACATCAAAGTAGAAATGTAGTTTTCTTTGTCACATGCAGAAAAAGCAGGAAAACTGCTTAACTTCAGTAAAAATAGTTTCCCTTCCATGATAGCATTAGAAAAGATTAACATATAATAAATGCTCAACAATCAAATATAACAGGAGAGGATCTAAAGCTCCCTTTTGTATGACACAAATAAGTTGAAAATTGTTCCCATTGGTTAAATATACACTAAAATAATATATATCTGGGAATATTACATAAATTTAAAGGTGAGACGGAAAATTCCCTCAGTTAGTGAAGTTACTGGATAGTTTACAATACATTTAATTTCTCCACATAAATCTTTACTATGAATCTCATCAGAGTGTAACTAGCCAGGGCCTAAGTGGTTGAAAGGAGATTGGAGACTGAACATAGAAACTCTTTTTGAATGACATCATGAGTTTTATTTAATATTCATACACTTTAGGCAGTAAAAAGTGTCCCTGCATGTCAGGTTTAATATGTTTCTTTTAGAAGTCAGATCATTTTTCACCTCTTGGGCAGAGGCAAATGGAGGAAATCAGAGAAGAAAGAGAAAAACAATGTATTTCTACTTTATATGACAGGCAGTAAATACATCCCCAAACCAACCCCCTTTAAAAGCTCCTTACTAGGATGCAGGAAACTGCAATGAGGGGAAAAGAGGCCAAGATTATCATCTATCCCAGAATCCCATCCCAATGCAGGTGGCAGAAAGATGTCCTAAAATTCAGTTGCTCTGGCAACTGTCTCCAATATTACATTTGCAAAGGGTGAGAGAGATTAACACACAGAGATACACTAAAACAAAAGACAAGGAGATTATCAATATAATAAGTATTAGCTAAGTTATGAGTTTCATAAGAAGGTCATTTTTTTAAAGTGTGCCCTGGGCCTTGTAATTATTAACTTCAGACAGTCTGGGCAAAGAAAAATAAAATTCACACTGTTCTCTCCAAATGGAAATTCTGAGAAAAGTTGACTTACGTTCAATACATACTTTGACATATGACGAGTGTACTATACGATATAGTTGTAAAACTTTAAAAATCATAAGCAAAATACTGCAATTACTATTTTCAGCATGGCTCAAATTGGTAAATAATACATTTTGACAAATTAAAATTAACATTTTAAAAGCTCTCGTGACATAGGGTATTTCATATATATATATATATATACATATGCTTATACATGTATACACACATATGTGATATACACACAAGTATGATGGGTATGTGGATGTGTACTAGGATTATTCTGTTCTGAAGCAACAGTCAAATTTGGCTCATTTCTCTACTGAAATGTTTCAATTTAGACTTTAAATTTTTCATGCACCTGTGTGTGAAAATAAAGTGGATAGATTTCTGAAAGCACTTTTAGCACAAAAATTCTGGGAAATATTTAGAGATTAGATAACTGGTTATGTACATTACCACTTAAAAATAAAACACTAAGATACCATTCTACTTTTTAACTCTTGACAGTTTATAATCATTTTTTTTTATTAGGGGGGGTGCTCTTTGTTGGTGATAAAGTGATAAGGTATCTTTAAAACTGCAAGTAAGTACCAATGAGAATAGGACTTATACTTATCTCCCAGTAGTATATTTTAAAAAAATTTAATTTCTAGTAGCATTTTTATTTCACTCTAGCATTTTTCATATCCCATTTATAATTCTCTCTCTTCTGTTGGGCTAGGAGATTAATTCAATATGATAATGAGAATTAATATAAAATACCTACTCATTTCCTTGTAGAACTGTCTGGTAGGGTTCAAAACCAAACAGATATTTCAAGGACCTTTTGTTACATAAAGTATAATACAATTTCAGAAATGTAAAGATGCTCTTTCTCTAGAGATTTTTGACAATTAAAATGAATATAATAAGAAATCCTGGCACTTGATACTGACACATGATTCAGATGTAATTAAGGGTATGTAAATTACTTTATCCTTATTTACCTACATATTCCTCCCACCTTTCCTGTATAGTAAAATAGGTACCAGTGGCATCTATTGTTTAACAAAGTAATGTCTTTGAAAGGAGGGTCTGCCATTTTGTTCTTGTGCTTCCAATGCCAGCTCAGATCCTTGAGATAAAAGACAGATAATAAATGTTTGTTCAGGTATATGGAACTGAATTGGAAGGAGCACTAGAGAAAATGTAAGGATTCCTGGTTTTTAATCCTGATAATGTCAATTAACATTTCTGGGCTTCGATTTGCTCATCTGGAAAATGAGGAAGCAAGATGAAATTATTAAGCTGTTCCCAGAGCAACTGTATTTATTATGCTTCCCATACAGGAAGGGAATGGTAGCAGTTCCTGACATGGTCTAGAGTGGGGGTGGGGGTGAAAAGTGGAAATTAAAAGGTGATGGCACGGTCCTAGACATCACACTCCTACAATACCTTTTTAGGAAAATGGTGAAAACCTTGAAGAAGCAAGTCATTTCCCGGCTCTGAGATGTCTGTAGAATGGGGTGAAACATAGTTGCATTATGAAATCTCATAAAGTTGATACGGAGAAATAGTTTGAAGACAATGCCCTAGAGAAAAAAGAATACCTAATAATAATAATTTTAACTAGATGATTTCTAAGAGCTTTTCTAGCTCTAACAATTTATGATTCTATCTGGTTATAGGTGAATGTGACCACAGTACGTTTCCTTCTGCCCTACACAGCTGCTGTTCATACTCCCAGTACATATGATTCAACTGAGTATAGATGACAGACTGGACAAAGAGGTGGATCTGAAGTCAGGAATGCATGAGTTCAAATCTTGCCTCAGATATTAGCTGCGTGATCCTGAACAAGTCACTTAACATCTGCCACCTCAGTACTCGTATCAGTTAAATAAGGAAATAATGGCACCTACCTCCCTGATTCTCATAAGGATAAAATAACAAATTTATAAAAAGTGTTGCAAAATATTAACATTTTTTATAAATGAGTTATCATATCATCATCCTTCTCCTCCTCCATCAAATCCAGACAGACAAAACTTCACTAACTTCAACAAATATTGGAAACAGTATGGCCACATTATGCTTCAGTACTGGAAACCTCTAATAAATAAACACACAAATTTAAAATGTGAGCTTCTAAAGAGGCATAGCAGAAAGGACCTCTTAATATTCTGTTAGTTTTTTCTTAGTTGTAGGGGAGGGGAGATTAGGTAGTGGGAAGAAAAAGATGGATTTTCATTGATTAAAAAACAATTAAATTTAAAGGTAATTTGTTAGTTTCAAATTAAACAGGTACCTAATAAAAAAGAAATCTTTCTTTTCCAGACCTCTACTATAATGCTTTCTCATCCACAATGCCTCCTGCTCCAGTTCCATGTTAGCTGAATTCTCTCTTAATAAACTAATCCAATAATATGGTAATTCCTTGCCCACTCTGCCTGTATATGTATGTATACATATTTGTATGTATGCTTTCTGAACTCTCAGCATTCATTTTATATACAACTTAGATATAAACATTATATATATACATACATACATATATATAATTATTTGTCTTTTGTCTCCCCAATAAAATGACAAGCTTTTTAAGGTAGGGATAAAGGAAGGCAATGAATTATCTTTTGAATCACTCCTCAACATCTAGCAAAGCATTACACACATAATATTCAATGTGTATTTGTTGAATTAAATATAGCTAGTGTTTAGGTCTCTTGAAACATTTTTTGAAAATGGTAAATTTTAACACAAGTAAAAGTCAAATGAATAATAAAAGCTATACTAGGAATGTGTTTTATTTATTTTTTTTTTTTTACTTCACAGAATAACTTATTTACTTCCACAGAATAACTTACTAGGTTTTATGGTATAAAACCTGAGATTAAAATCTGCACCCAGATTTTCCTTTAAAAAGCAATTTCTCAGTAAAGATAATGACTTTTTCAATCAAATTTGATTTTCAATTAATCATATATGTGAATGTCACTGTACATTGCAATCAAAGCATATGGTTATAGAAATTTACCACTTATTTCTAAATTCATTGTCTAAATTGTCTTTGTCAACAAAAGATAGGTTCCTAGGGAAATTTGCATAAATTGATTGCTTAAAAATTAGTCATATATCCATTTATTTGCAATAAAATTTGAAATAAGATGCAGCTTACTCATCTGGGAATTTCTGGTACCAATGAAATCATAGGTTCATTTCCTATCCTTATAACTCTAAAGATGTTTATTTTCACAAAGTGAGATGGGAAAACCACTAGACTTGCTGCAAAAATAGTGAGGTTCTTATTTCCACCTTTTCTATTTATAAGTTCTCTGATCTGAAACAAGTTATAACCTCTGAACCTCTGTTTCCTCAACTATAAAATTATGACACTAATATCTGCATTATCTTCCTAACAAGATTCTTATGAGGAAAAAAAGTAATTATCTTATATAAAAATAAGACAGCACTGTTATGATTTCTGTTTAATTTCCAGTAACCAAAGACTTCTAGCACTAAAAACCTGTGATGTCCTTCTATTTTTTCCTTTCCCTTGTTCAGATGCAGCTAATGATCTGTAAACAAATATTATCTAGTACTGGAGGGAAGTGCCCATTTAAAAGAATCCTGGGAGTCACTCTGAAAATGAAGAATCCTTTTGTAATACTAACAATTAACAAAGATTTTAGAATTTTATATTCATACATTTACATATCAGACTTTAATAAAAGAAGTGCTCCCATTAATACAATCGGTTGATTAGCATCCAATTCAACCTGTAGGAAACCTGCTACAGATTCTTAGTAGTCTTGTGACCCTGAGTAAACCATTTAATCTTTTTGATACTTAAGTTTCCTTATCTGTAAAATGAACGTAAAAATAACTACTACTTCACAAGTTTGTGAGAATCAAATGAGACAATATATATATACTGTCTTGCAAATCTTAAAAGTACTATATAAATTATATCATCATCATCATCAATAATATGATATATCATTTTTACAATAATGTAATATTTCATACTTTATGCTGAAAGGATCTAGTTTTATCAGGGTAATTTAATTTTATTCTATTCCATATGGGTAATATCCATATAAGGAAACAAAAAAGAACAAGAATACAATGGTTTTAAGAAAAGTATTAGGCCAGCAGTGGGGAACCTAAGGTCTGAAGGCCTCATGTGGCCCTCTAGGCTGCATGTTACCCACTCATGGAGTAGGCAACTGAACTGATATTTACTAAGCACAAGACGAAAAGGGAGGAAGGGAGAAAAGATTACATCAAGGAGTTTATATTCTACTGGTCTTTTGAGTCAGTTGACACAGAATTGGTAATTATCACTATTACAGAGACTTGAAAGATCTGGCCTACATATTAAAATCCAAAGATTAAGTAAGGATTCTGTGTGTGCTTTCTCCCCAGAAGCTTTAATCATGCTAGGAATGCTAAATCCTTTCCTTATATTGGGGGAATTGCTTCCACACATTGCTTAATTAAAACTGTTAATTGTAAGTAGTGTTGTTGGCTTCCATCAACTGTTAATTATAGTGTTTCCAACTGATTTAGCTATCTCATCAAAATACTTTTTTTTTTTGCCTCAACATTGTCATTAGTCTTTGAACCAATGATAATACGTTACACTTTTAAGAACTATACTGAAAAGTGTGTCACAGTAGTAAGTTTAATAAACTCTGTAAAAATTTAGTCAGCCAGAGCTGTTGGAGGAAGCTGCCTTTCCAAACAAGACAGAATGAATCAGTTACTCTCATAACTCTATTTGTATGATTGAGTATAATGAAGATATTTATTTAGTAATGGCTTTCCAATTATTTGAAGTGTGGTGCTGAATATGCTGATTCATATATACGACTACAAATTGCTATATTAAACATAGTGAAACAGCTTGCTGCAGAGGAGAGATTGTTTTTCATTTGAAGTCAGAAAAAACTAGGTTTGAATACCAGCTCTGCCTATTACTAATTAAGTGATCTTGCCCAAAATCATTTAACCGCTCTAAGCTTCAGATTCTCTGTGTTGGAATGCAGATAACAATGCCCTTGTACTACCGCATTGTACTGTTGTGAGGAAATTATTTTGCAATATGTAAAACTCTTTATAAAATATGAACTATTTTAATGAACACATTTAATGTCACATGTTAAATGTGGACAGTCTTCATCAAGTTTTTACATAAGATAAAACTATAAGAATAAATGCAAAGTCATGTGATTAGATTTAAGCAATCTAATTTACCAGTATAAGATAAGAGGTCAGGATCATTTGCCCTGGACCAAAAATTCAATATAAGTCAACAGTGTTATAGCAGGACCCCAATCGCTGTCCCGGCCCACTGTGCTGGCCCACACACATACATTCTTCCACAAAAAGGAGGTGTTCAAAAACCAAATTTTCATTGAGCACCATAGTATCTAAGGAAAGGGAGACTATGATCGTTCCCTGAATTCTTACCAGCGAGATGTTATCTGACATACTATGTTCAATTTGTAGCAATCATTTTTAGAAATACAAGATACATCTGTAGATAAGTTAAAGATCACCAAGAAAAAGGCAACTGGATTGGTCTCCAGATCATGCATTTAAGAAATAGTTGAAGAAAATGGGGATGCTTAGCCTGGAGAAGGAAGTACATAAAGGGGGTATAACTATATTCATGTAACTAAAGAACTATCAAGAAGAAGAAGAGTTAGACTTTTTCAGCTTGGCCCTGTGAATAATGAACGGAAGACTCAAAAACAAATATAGAAGAATACTTCCTAACAATTAGTGCTATTCAAAAAAAGTAGAACTGGATACTTCAGGAGATAGTATGTTCCCCTTAACTGGAGGTCTTTAAGCAAAAGCTGAATAATTCCTCATAGGACGTGTTAGTAAGAAGATTCTAATTCTCAGATATGGAGGGGTCTATTTGACATCTGAATTTCTTTCCAACCCCAAGATTTATGTGATGTGGCATGTAAATTAATTAAAAAAATATTTGACTTCAGAAAGTATAGTCTCATGCTAATCGGCAGGGCTCTGGTTTCTTAGTGAGAACACCAAATCTAACCCATAAAAATTCCATCAAAACATTCATTTCATTACAAAACAAATTATTTCAGATCAATATTCCCTCATATCAAGTATAGGTTTCCATGGGAATAAAATAATTTTGCGTTTATATTTAGCAAGTTGTAGTGAAAGTACATGAAAATATCTTCTTTAAAAAAATAGATTATTGACAGAATACCTTTACCAATGGACCTGGATGTAAGAAGGTGTTAATCTTTAGCTAATTTCCATATTGAATCATCTGAACATTCTTTGTTACTTTAACTCTTTTTCACACATTATTTATGTTTATTTTGGATGCTCCACCCCAATTTGATAATCTAGACTAAGTAATGAAAGATCAGGGTTAAGTAGGAGGTTTTGTTTCTTTTTCCTAGTCAATTCAACAGTAGAATTGTAACTCCTTGGTACTTTGTGGACAAATGCACTTGTAGGAAAAAGGAATACATCCCCTTTTCTTCCAAAGTAAGGAAGAAATATTATGAGTTATACTGACCACAGGAACATTTTAATGGATATGATTTATGTACTGAGACAGGCTATCAAATATAAATATTATACTTTCAACTAATATATTATCTTTGCAAAGCTTTTAAAGCTGAATAAATGAGAAAAGCATAACTTAAAATAGGAAAGAGTCAAGTCATTAAAAGATCATTAGAATATCTAAGGCTGAAGATGTCCAAGTTAGAGCTAAAACTAGCTCTCTAACCCTGGAGTAAAGACAAATATTATTTGAAGTAAAAGAATATTTCACTTAAAAAACAGAAACCAAGGAAACCACTGGAACATGAAACACCAATAGATACACCCAAAGAAACACTATCAGATGTATATACCAATGGGATTCACAGAAAAACTTCAAAGAAGGCTGTTTTTCACTTGCCCCATATCACTTTTTCTACCCTTATTCCATGTGCTATTATTCCCTCACTGTATCTTTTCCCAAAGTACCAAAATGACTCCATATTGTCTAAAATTCCCTATTTAATACTTCAGCTACTTATTCTTTCCCTCAAACTGACCCATTTTCCAAAATACTTTACTATCTACCACCATTAGTGCATGTATCAGCAAGGAATCTCAGACCCACACTCCATAGAAATTCATAGGATCACTGATCACAGATTTCATTTTAAGGGACCTTATAGATCATTGATCTCCTTTTATAGATGAAGAACTGAGACCCAGAAGGATAATGTGACTTTTCTAAGGTTACACAGGTAGTTTCAGAATTTGAACAGAGAGTAGATGGAAGATTTTTTGTAGTGATTGAGGCTTTAGAAAGATTGATTAATGAGTATTCCCTAGCTAAGAGAAGGCAGTCCATCCTTCTTTCCTTTTTCCATTTCATCAGAACAGCATTCAATAACTCTGTTCCTAAATTAGAAGAGGTTGGAGATCCCTGAATCTAGTCACTATTTTTTTTTAGAAATTCTTAAAATAAAGTTTTACTGATGACTTTTATTTTTTATATCACAGTCATTTCTGTACATATTTCTTCCATTTCATTACCCCCTTGTAACAAAGAAAAAAATAAACTCAATTCTATTTTTACCCAGAAAGCACTAGAGTTTCTATAAGATTTAATGAAACAAAAATCATGAAAACTTTTCTTTGGGGCATTATTTACTCAGAAAGCCTAACGTTATTACCTGGATGAATAACTGTAGGATTAGGGAGGTATTACCACCTATAGAATAACTATCCCCTTTAAATCTGCAATATACTTTCCTGAGAATAAATTTTTGTCAATGTCCTTTAGTTAACCAAGCATATATTCAGACTCTGGTGATTATTAGTAAAGGATTTTGAAGCTTGAAAACTGAGATAAGGAAATGTCATAGTTCTAGAAAAGATCACCAGGGTCATGTGAGAGATATTTACTCCTCATTCTAAGTCTGTAAAAAGATGAAGTTTTAGCATTTACCAAATGATCCTTAATCCAGAGATAACTATAATTGTCTGAAGTCCAGATTTAGTGTTCATAACAAATTTAGCATTTAGACATAGTTCTTTTTTGCTAAGATTACTCCTCTTGTAACAAAAGTTTACCAAAAACAGGCATACCCAGTAGTTACATTCACCATGAAGAATTTGGCTACCAACAGAAAGATTCATAAAGTGGGTGGGATAGAGATGAGGCTAATAGAGATGTCGAACACCAAATAGAACCTCCTACACTGCAAGGTCCCTGATGTAGTATTTTAATATTCACAAATTGTCCATTTTGGAAGAATTCAAATAATACCAATAGCATCTGACAAATCAAGAATTAATTAAGGTAGAAAGAATCCTCTGGGATACAGTAATTCTTTTTGTTTGTTTTCTCCTATGTATGTGTTTTGTTGCTATCCATCCCAAAGAGAACATGAAGAACAGGAATGCAGCTAACTGATCCACTGAGAGCTAAACATTCTGTCTGTTAGAAAGCAGAAGACAAATAAATTGCTCTTCAGAGTTTTACAAGAACTGTTCACACAACAAAGAAGGAATAGTGACTAAAGTGATAGCTTATTGAAGTACTCGAGATAATTAACACCTAACAATTTAACTCAGTATTAAATAATATTTATTGAGAACCTGGAATCAAGGTAAGGGCAAACACAACCTTACCCTCAGCTGGCTACCAGGGTAACTTATGACTTATATGATCCTCTGATCATAAATATAGAGACAGAAAGAACCTGGGAGGTTCAGTCTTGTATCTAAGAATTCAAACATCTTCATTTTCACAAATGAAGAAACTGAGTCATAAAAAGTTAAGAGATTTGTCCAGAGTTAAACAGTTCAATTTAACTTCCTAAAGTTAAATCCTGTCAAAGGCAAGATTTGAATTCAGATCTGTCCTTCTCCAACTCCATTACTTTATCTTTCTTTAATGAATCAAAACCCTTTTCTTTCAGCTGCTAATGCAAAAAGGCAATGCAAGTCACAATCAATCAGTTTTTTTATACCATGATCATAGTATATTTCTCCAGTCAATTTTGCTAAATAAATTTCATAATTAAAATACACTTAACATTACTATATGGTTTGGGGAAATCAATAAATATTATTTGGAATTTTGATTTTTTTCTCTTAACTTCTCCAGGTTTTTTGAATTACAATGATGCATTTACATGACCATAAGTTACATTACAATTTTAGTAGAACATAGTTGACAAAGGCGACCTGTGAATCCTTCCATCCAAAAAGAATACATTACTATTGCAATTAGCTTTCTTACCTTTCTTATTGAGAAGAATTACTTCAGACTTTTAGATTTAGTGGTACCTCCTTTAGTTATATACATACTTGGCCTTACCTCTCAAAAGCAATTAGAGAATAAAACACTAAGCAATTGTTTGAACATGACTAGCTAAAATCTCTTCCAAGAAATGCCTAGGGTAGAATGGTTAGTTCCACATTATTCTTCATAAACTACCCATTCTAATTAATGTTCAGTTTAGATTTCCCAAGGTCTTCAAACTCTATATCCCTCAGCTCTTGCCTTGGATCTCTGGCACATCTCAAGATTCCATGTAAAATTCTGCACCCATGCAACGATTAAGGATTTTTCTTCTTAACTTAAAGTGATTCAGCTGAGATGTCAAATATGTAAGTGCAGTCCAAACCAAATTAATTTATAATTGGAAAATATTTAACAAAATTAAATAAAAATACAATAAAACAAGATCTTCATATATGGTTTTCTAAGACAGTATGAACCAGCAACTTATGTGAGATTTAGTGGTGCCCATCACTATTTGAATTTGACACCATAGCTCTACAGTTATTAGTATGTTTCATGCAATGGGACTGGGTGAATAGAGAGAGAATTACTATACATCTTCTATCACTTTACTCCCTATCAAGATCTTACAGAAGTACCTATCCTAAAACTAACACTGGCTGAAAATAGACATCTTTAATTCCTTTCTCTCCTATGAAATTCATTCAATTACCATATTCAGTCAGTTTGAATCTGGCTCCTTCATGTTTCTCAGCTACCGCATTAAACTTACTCCTTTTAAATCCTCACCTGGTATACTGTAATAACGTCTTAGTTTCTCATCCAATCTTCCATTTCTCCTTTCTTCAAGCAATTACATTAAGCTAATCTAGCAAAAGTCTAGGCAGGTAACTTCACTGATTAAAAAATCTTATGGCTGGAACTTCTTAAACTGGTATTTAACGTATTGATAACAGTGGTTTTGAAAATACAGTTCACAATACTCATGGGCATATTAACCATATTAAAATATATGTGGGAAATATTTAACAAAATAAATGAAAATACAATACAATAAAATAAATAATGTTAGTGTGTGGTTTTCTAAGTCATTATGCACTAGTAGGAATGCTTAGGTATTAACAACATTTCTATTTAGGTTTGATGCCACTGCTCATGACCTCAACATGCCATTCCACTTTAATTTCATACTACTTTCCCACACTAGCCAAAATGGACTGCCATTTTCTTCCTTAAACCAGAAAGAAACAATTCAAGTATTATGGAAATACAATCAGGATAACAGAGGATTTGGCACCTTCTTTACACTAAGGGATCAGAGGGGCTTGGAATATGATATTCCAGAAGTCAAAGGAGTTAGGATTAAACCAAGAATCACCTACCCAGCAAAACTGAATATAATATTTCAGGGGAAAAAAATTAAACTTCAGTGAAATAAAGGACTTCCAAGCATTCTTGTTGAAAAGAACAGAGCTAAATAGAAAATTTGACTTTCAAATACCAGAATCAAGAGAAACATAAAAAGGTAAACAGGAAAGAGAAACCACAAGGCACTTAATAAAGTTGAATTGTTTATATTCCTTCATGGAAAGATGATATTTATATGTCATAAAACCTTTCTCAGTATTAGTATAGTTGGATGGAATATATGCATGTGTCTGTGTACATATGCATAAATTATCCATATATATATACATATATATATATACACACACATATATATTAAAGAGGGGGTGGGGCTTAGGGTAAGCAGACTATGAATGAATAATATATAAAAAATAAAGTGTGAAGAGGAATGTATTAGGAGAAAGAGAAAGGGAGAGGTAGAATGTAGTAAATCATCTGACATAAAAGAGGCAAGAGAGCTTTTCCAATGGAAGGGATGAAGGGTAAGGTGAGAGGAAATAAGTGAGCCTTACTTTCATCAGATTTGTTTCAGGAAGGAATAGTATACATATTCAATTGGGTATGGAGGTTTGTCTTACGCTGCTGGAAGGCAGGGAAGAAGGGGAAGAGAGGGGGGATAACAGAAGGAATGGCAGGTTGGGGGAGGGTAGTCAAAAGTAGACCCTTTTGTAGGGGACAGGTCAAAGGAGAGAATAGAATAAATGGAGGGCAGGACAGGGTCAAGGGAAATATAGTTAGACTTTCAGGACATGACCATGTATGGAGGGGTTTTGCATGACTACACATTTATAATCTATGTCAAATTGCTTTTCTTCTCAATGGGGGTGGGTGGGGAGTGAAGAAGGGAGAGAATGTGGAACTCAAAGCTTTAGAAATGAGTGTTGGAATTGTTTTTACATGCAACTAGGAATTAAAATATATAGGCAAAGGGGTACAGAAATCTATCTTGCCCAATGTAATGGCAAGCCAAGTAGGATATTTGGTTGTTTTTGTTTTAGTGCTCAAGTACCTCTGATTGAATAATGGGATTAAAGAAGACCTTCCCCACCCATTAATGGGCCTGGGAAGATTTGTAGGAAGGGCCACACCTTTTTGTTAATGAGGCAATGGTTCTCAAGCATTGGGATGTTCCCTGGCTCTCAAAAATGTGTATGTACTCTGAGGATGAGGTTTTACTTTGGGGCTTACTGATTGGAAGTGTTTGTTTGCCTAGATGAAACACTGGACAACTGCTGAAGAGTCTCCTAGCTTTGAAAACCCAGGGTCAGTGCTTCTCTCTCTGGTAACTATGTATGTATGTAATGGTCAGGCAGTTGGATCTGTCTGTTGATTTAGGTTTCTCTATATTTTCTCTGAAGTTCAGGGCACTGACTTTTTCCCTTGAACTGAGTCAATGATATGTGTGCCTTATTAAAGTGACTGCTACCCCCTCAATGTTGTCCTTCCATTTAGAAATGCAGATCTAAGAACTTGTGACAGCAGGTCCTCCTGTGTATGTCAGGGTGCTTGCTTTTACCATAGAAATAAAAAAGAAAGAAAGAGGACAGAGGGTTGCGGGGAGGTGATAGAAGTGAGGGCAGACTGGAAGAAAAGGTAATCAGAATACATAGTATCCTGGGGTGGGGAGAGGGGGAGATGGGAAAAAATTTGAAATTCAACATTGTGGAAGTGAATGTTGAAAATGCTAGAAACTGAAAATATATTAATTTAAAAATAAATAATTTTTTTAAAATGATCAAGCTATTAGGCTTAGGATTTTAGCCCAGACAAAAACTAACTATTTAGCCCTGACATCAGTTACTGGTATATATTCCTGTATAAGTTAGCATCTTTTAAATCTTTGTGATAGTATGGAGACAATTAGATCAAGGACTTGTGAGAATATTGTTCTCTTAGTTAATATCGTATTTGTTAGGATTAGTTAATGTCAAAAGAAGAATGGCTTTTGTACTATCTTGTAAATGTTTTAAAGAAGCATAACATGATCAGAAGTTGGAATTGTTTTATGACTTGTATGTACTGTGTTAAAACTGTATTTATATATGTATTGGGGCCTGTAATTGGGAGAATCTCATCCTCCTGATGGGAGAATGGATAATGGAACATTTGGCCAGGGTTTTAATTTTGATTTGTAAGTATGATAAGGGTATAAAGCTTAGTAATGGTAATCCAAAAGTGTACCAAGGTAAGTTTTGTAGAATGGACATAACGAAAGCAGTTTTCTACAAAGTAGATTTCCTTTCTACAGGAAGATAAAGGGAAGAAGATTCTCTGCTGAAGACATCTTGAATGAGAATCTAGAACAGAAAACTATATCAGATGATGTTTCCCCCTCCCCCTACCTGTTATATGAGATTAAACTTCTAAATGGACAATTCATTGATTTTTTTTCTTTTTCTTTCAGGCCTCTCTGTATCCGTACTTATAAAAGGGAACTGTCCCTTTGCAATCTTTCAATACATAGATCAACTTCTCCCCCTTCCCTTTCCATATTTACCTGAAGGAGAGATGGATAAAAGGAATAATTCATATGAGAATGAGAGTAAGGGAGTACTAGAGATGTGGAAACAAAATTTGAGTAAAAGAAAAGGAGGAATTTGTGGGAAACATAAGGAGGAATTCTATTTCACAAGATTAAAACTCCTCCCAGCTTTGAGTGATAGCAGAATGTAATTCAGAGGTGACTGGTTCTAATCAGAGTTGTGACATAGCAGAACAAGGCTTTTGATTAGGTAAAAGGTTTGAAGACGAACCTATCAGAGAGAAGAACATGAAGTGTGAGGTTCAGGAGGCTATATCTAGCTAAGGGAGAGTAAGGCTGGAAATTCGAATTGAGAACAGCATAAAAAGCATTGCATTTGTCTGAACAAGCATCTTCTCCATTAGGGAGAGACCCGTTGACTAGGAATATAGAATAATTGCCTAAAATAAAATGAGAACTTTCCTGGCTTCAGGAAAAAAAAGCCACTTTTTCCATGAAGATTTCCTTGATCTTCCCAGCTACATTTAATTTAATTCAATGAATATTTATTGTTTCTCATGTGTCAGCATAAGATGTGATATATCACTAGCATTACAAAAATTTAAATTAATAGTTACTGTATTCAAGGAGTTTGCAATCTATTATGGACATAAGAAAAGTACAAAAGTAATAGTAGTACAAATTAAAAGTCTAAATCCATAGTAATCAAATAAGAATCAGTATAAGAAATATGAGGAGGGAAAGAAGTCACCTTTATTAAGGTATTATAGAAGGCTTAATGTAAATACTGGTATCAGATCTGAACCATATGGAAAGTGAATGATTTCTTTTTTTTTTCCTGATTAAAAATTTGGAACGTAAGAAGAAGAATAAATAAAGAAAATAAGCATTCTACATACATTGTAGAACAGAAATAGGAAATTGCATATCAAACACAAAACTCTGAATCTATTTTGAGGAGAGTGGTTTTTAAAGTATATAAGCTGTAATGAGCAAATAAGAGGCTTAAAAAAAGCTTGGTGTTATTGGCTATACATTTATTAGTTCATTCATTCAGAAATTTTCTTTTTAAGAATACAATGAATTTAACATGTAACTTTCAAAGTTATCCCGCTTGTCAGTGATTCTTCTGGGCTTCTGTTCCCTTCTGATATTTGTTTGCAAACCTTACCACTAGCCTCCTCCCACTGAAAGATTGAAAAAGGAAGAAGAAACCAAGAGAGAGGAGGAAAAAGTGCAGAGGAGAGGCCAATAAAGGAAAGAAGGAAAGACTTGTTACTTATGTAACGAAGTTGTAGTCAAGCAAAACAAAATACCTCATTGATCATATCCAAAAATACATATCTAATTCTACATCTTGAGTTCATCACTTCTCTCTCTCTCCTAGGAGGTGAGTTAACATACCTAACCATCTGGAATCATGGTTGAGCGATATGCTGATCAAGTTATTGTCTTTTAAATTGTTTTTCTTTTTTATAGTTATGTCATACCTTATTCTCCTGATTCTGCCCACTGCAATCTTTAACAATTCATATAATTCTTCCGAGAGTTCTCTGAAACTGTCCCTTTGCCATTTGTTGTGATAAAAATGGAAAGGAAATATTTCAACAAAAATACCAGGAGAATATTTTTGCCAAGGTTTGCAAATTTACGGCAGTAGGAGAGGACAAGATAAGTATTGGACACTCAATTAATAGTCTATTTTGTCTATACCAAAGAATTGATGAAAGTAGTGAAAAGTAAAATTGTATTTCAGAGGGAAGGGAAGCAGGATAACCGTAGCTTTTCACAGTAACCCAGATAAGAAGTGATGAAGGTCTAAATGAAAGTACTGGAAATCGCAAGGGAAAGGAGGGAAGAAATGGGACAAACATTATAAAAGTAGAATCATGATGGTTTGACAGCTAATTGGAAATGACAGAGTAGGGAGAGAGAACAGTCAATTTATGCCTTCAAAATTTTGAAACTCAGTAACAGGAAGAATACTGATGGTATCAAAAGAACAAAGAAAGATGTGTACCAGTTTTAAGGGAAAGATGTTGAATACTCTTTTTTGGATTTACTTTATACCTCCCTTATTGTGTGACTCACTTTCTGCCTTCTAATGGAGTTATTTCAACACTTGGCCTCTCCCTTACAATTCTATAAGATCCTTGAAGTTAGTGATAGGATTTTACTTATTTCTGCATCCCACAAATACACTTGTGCCATATCTGAAACTTCACATGTACAACAAATAAGTTTGATGAGTTAGTAATAATTTCCAAAACTTTTTAAAGTCTTAAAATTAAAGAGAAAAAAGGAAGGAAATGTAAAGATTTACATCATAAGAGAAATCACCTAAGGACACAGTTGAAAATGAAATGATTAATTAAGGTTTCCAAAGATATGTTTTGCTATATCCTTATAAATATGGTCATAGATTTTCAGACATGGAAGGGATCTTAAATCTAAACTCTAAGTTTTATGCATACAGAAATAGGCTTAGTGTTGAAATGACTTGCCTAAGGTCACTCAGCAAATTAGTAGCATTTTTGAATTAGAAAGCAAATCTCATGATTCCCAGGTTCAAGATCATTTCCACTGCTTAGCCTATACATTACTTATCTCTTAATGCTCTAAAAACAAACATTACAGAAAATATCAAAATGTAAAAGAAAAAACCTCAGAAACAGATTTAACATCACTACCAATCATCAAAAAGAACAAAACATTCAAATCATACACATATACAAACACACATAATATATCTTTACAAATACTGTAGAAAGGGAGAGAGTTTCTTTTTTCATAAGTCAACACATGCTTAATCAAGTATGGTATTTCCCAGGGGGCAACTTTGATATGGAAATCTACCTAGGTAAATTCCATCAACATGAATTTTCTATTCAATTTTTAAAAGAGAAATGTTGGTGATAAGAGTAGACTTCTGAATTTAAAATTAAAACTGAGTTAAGGAAAAGGAATGAGGTGAAAAGTGATGATTTATATCCTTGTTAAAAGACTTAATCTATAGTAGATACTAAAGACTGGGAAAAAAAAGTCTAAAATAATATTTTAATTGTCTTAATCTAGAGTCTAAAATAAAATTTGCCCTTGTAATGGATGATTATAATTGTATTCTAATGCTAGTACTAACACCTAAAAATTTCACCATCCAGTTCAAAGGTCTGTACCTATATACACATGCATACATAGTTTCATAAAGATAAATGCAAATATTTGTATCTCTCTTTAGATATAGATATAAGCACAGATACATGTATAGATGTAGTTGTGGATATAAATATCTTGGGAGTGCACTACAATTAGAAAGAGGGCAGCTAGGTGGTACAGCTGATTGGGTCTGGTCAGAAAGACTCATCCGCCTGAGTCCAAATCCAGCCCCAGACACTTAGTAGCTGTGTAAAGAAAGGCAAGTCACTGTTGGCCTCAGTTTCCTCTTGTGTAAAATGAGCTAGAAAAGAAAATGGCAAACCATGCTACTTTGAAAGAAAACCCCAAAATGGGGTCACAGAGAATTGGACATGACTGAAATGACTGGACAACAACACAATTGGAAAAGAGGTAAGACCAGACTAGACTGCTTTTAAGAAACTATGCACAGGTTTTATGGACCCAAACTTCTCACTGATGTAAACTTAGCTCCTTAACATCAGTATTTCACAGTAATATTATAAAGCTAAATTAGATGGAGCAATGAATTAGAAATATAATTAATGAAAATGACAACATGCTTCAAAATATTACCAATAACAAGAGACAGGACGTGCCTGACACATAGTTCAGGTTTAATGAGTACATAATGATTAAGTAAGTAATGGACGCTCAGAGAAGCACGTGGATCTATCAGGTAATGAACATGAGAGAGCTCGGTTGGGTGGTAGAAGGAGTGTTTTGTTATAGCCAAGAAAGTCACATTAGGCGAATTCTCTATGGGAGATTTGTGACAAGGCATATAAAGGATTAAGTGTAGATGGTCTGTACTCTATATCAGTGGTGGGAGTACCCAGCACAATGAAATCATGTTCTATCCGCATATAACAGCTGACAAGCTATAGAATGTTCCTTGTGTTCTATACATCCTAAGAAAAAGTACAGAAAAATTGCATTTTTTTGTTCCATAATAGAACAACAACAAAAATCACTGTAATGACGACACGATGAAATAGGTATTTTGAGCTGAAATGAATTTTATCTACTTTATCCTAATGGAATTTATGAAATCTACCCTAAAGCTCTTGGAAAGCCACTGAAAAAAAGGAAAGTGATTAAGATTTTTTTAAGTTAAAAACAGTAACTGAGATATTATAGTTTACTTGAAATTCATTCAAAATAGATTCCTATGAAAGAATTATCTTTGTAGAATTAAGTGTTACAAATCCAAGAATAAGCACTTCAGCAATGTTTTAGAAAAAGCTATGAGAAGATCTTACATATACTTAAGATGATAAAATGTCAACTCAGTGGTTGAATAGGCTGCATTATAAGATAGGATAATAGCACTGAAATTTGTATCTATGACATTAATTAGTTTAAGATGACTGCTGTTATCATCTGTGTGGGTCTTTTCCTCCACCAATCCAAATGAGATCCCATCCAATTCTTAAACAATTTCATGCACCTGATATGGCCAAAAAAACCTCATTACTTAATAGCCAACTTATCTATGATGAGATTTTCCAAATTTAGCAAAATTATTCTTAAGATGCCTGCCTATCACTGGGGCCCTACTTGAGGTCTTTCCAGCTTAGTAAAATCTGTCAGGGCTTTCACTGTGCTGTCCCACTCAGTTTGACAGAATTCAGACAATGACCTTCACAAAATTTTAAAAAATGAGTTATATCTATTTCAACTGAGATTCCCTTCTGCTTATTTTTTTGTGGAATGACCTCAAACATCCCTTAAAACAGTTCCATTTTTCCCTGAGGCTACATTTAAAATTTTTAGCATTTTGCTTATTTTTTGTGGGATGACCTCAAATGTCCCTTAAAACAGTTCCATTGTTCTCTGAGGCTACATTTAACCTAAACCTTCTGTAGGTAAATTACCATTCAAATTTAGTTTTATTTCCATACCATATTCTGTTACGAAACAGTAATTTATTAAGTTGGAAAGCATATTACAGGAAGAACTATTAAAACACATTACTGCCTGAATAAGGGATGTGAAAACAGTGTCTATAAAAGGAAATGGCTCAGAATGGAAAGAGATTCATTTGGCTAAATGGCAAGAATAATCATGTAGGAAAGGAAAAGACTTCATAAAATTCAGCATTAGGATACTGCAAGCAGTGAAGACTAAGCACCATTACTTTAAAAAGCTTAATTTTACTGATGAAACAAAAATCAGTTCCATATAACGTTAATTTCTGAGGGAATTCAAGTACTGTAGCAGTTCAGAGACATGGACTATAGGTAAGTAGGAACCACAAAGCTTATTGTCAACACTATGTTCCATGACTTAGCATATCCACACTCATAGGCAACTATCTGGTCACTTATTGGAATTATTTCTTTCTTATGCTTGCATATCTCCTGTTTAGTCCAGATAAAACTCCTACCCAAAGACAACTGAAGCCTAAAACAGTGACTATTCTAATTGAAGTGAGAGAGGCTATGATTCTGTGGTCTAATTGACTGATAACTTCACACCCTAATTGACTTATTTGTAACACAATCAGAAGAGCATCCCCTCTTTGGGAGATCCATTAGAGATTCCTTACCTATGATTAGAATACCCCCACATGTTTTTTCTTTACTATGCAATGCTAAAGACTGATTGATTTAGGAGTAACTGTTGGTGAGGCAGTCCATTCAGAAGCAATTGTTAAGGGCCCATGCCAACAGTAAGGCTCTATGTCAGGCACTGCAACTACAAAGGCAAAAACTATGCAAATATTCCTTATCTGAAAGGGGCTTACATCATAGAAGAAGAATGCAACATTAAAAAGAAATACAAAAAGACATATAGTTATACAAAATAATATCAAAAGGTAAGGAAGAAGAACATTCAGGACAAGGAGAACCAACTTCCTGCGTAAGGATGTGGAGAACCGAGACATGAGACTCTTCACAGGGAATAACAAGTAAATCAGTTTAACTGAAGAGTGAAGGGAAGTGACAGAAAATAGGACTGAACAGGCAGGCAGGTCCTATATTGTAGAAGGCTTTACATTTTATATTTTATCCAAGAGGTAACAGAGGAACCACTAATAATGAAATGGTCAGATATGTATTTTACAAATATTAATTTTTCATTTATGGAAAGAATTGGACAGTAGAGAGATCGTAAGGAGAGAGACCAAAGAATAAGGTACTGCAATAGCATAGGTAGGAGTCAACTAGCATTCATTAAGCACCATACTCTGTGTATACTTTGGGGATACAAAGAAAGGTAAAAGGCAGTTTCTGCTCTCAAGGACCTCTCAGTTTAAGGGAATGGGAAGAAATGACAAGGTCAATGACAAATGACAGTTCCTGACACGTAGTGCTAAATAACTGTTAATCTAATTCCTTCCCTCTGTTAATTATTTTTTATATGCCTATATTTCTTGTTTTTATATAGTGGTTTGCATGATATCTTTTTCATTAGATTGTGAGTTTCAAGGGCAATAACTGTCTTTCAACTTTCTTTGCTTAATAAATACTTATTGACTGACTCCCTAATTGTTGAATGACTGTCCTGTAATTAGAGTAGAAGTTGTGTGAGGGGAGAGAAAGGAAAAGATCTGAGAGATGTTATCCAAGCAAAGATGTTATCAAAACAAAGATGTTAATATTATTTGGCAACTGATTATAACACAGATCGTAAGGGAGAAGGAAGAGTCATGGATGACTTCTGTGTCACCAGAAAAATAGTTGTACCTTCAACAGAAAAAGGCAAGTTTGGAGGACAAATGGATTTTGGAGGAGAATATTATATTTCTGTTTTGGAAAAGGGGAAGAGGAAGTATTTATGTAATACCTACTACAAGCCAGGCACTGTGTTCACCCCTTTACAAATATTATCTCATTTGATCTCACAAGATACGTGCTTTTTGTCTTCCTATAAGTAGTCAAGGAAACCAAGACAAACAAGGTCACATAGCTAGTAGGTTTCTGAAGCAGGATTTGAAAGCAGGTCTTCCTTTCTCCAGGCCCAGCATTCTACCCACTGTACCACCTAGCTGCCTCAGTAAGTTGAGTTTGAAATGTCCATGGAACATCCAAGTGGCGATATCTAGTAGGCTGTTAGTTGTCAGTGCAACCTAGAATTCAGGAGAGAAATTATAGCTGTATATTTCATATATATGTATGTGTACACACACACACATACACATGTATGTGTGTATGTATGTGTATATATATATATATATGTATATGGGAGGGTGCGTGTGTATATCAACAAGGGAAAACATGTAGAGAAATTAGAAACTCTCTAAAAGTCTGTTTATTTATACCAGTCTACTGCCTCATTTAACTCACTTTGAACTCTCCTGAGCTGAATCCATGCAAAGAGAAAAATCACAAAACTGGAGGATTGCATATGAACATTAATACCAAAAATCCTATCTCCTAAACACTCAAAAAAATGTTCTGCCACTTCCCTCCAGCTCCAATTAGTAGTTAACCCCTGAATATTCAAAATATTCAGGCCCCAGAGATGATGTGGCACCAAATACACAAGACTTGCTGAGTAAGCCTGAAAATAAATAACCTTAATATAGAGCAGCTCTTGAATGTGGGTTCCTTCTGTAGCTTGAACGTAAAACTTGAGCAAGAGTATGGGTTGAGTCAACATTTACTGACACAATTATATGATTTTGTCTAATGATAAAGATTTTAAAGGGCTTGTACAAGAATAATTCAGATACAGATTTATTCTTTTCTTGTGCTATGTAAACCTTTCCTCAGCGTAAAGGATGAATGGCTTCCTCAGAGCTTCTCATTAAAGACAATGTCTTTTCTTGATTCCTGAGCAGCTGAGTCTCCAAGTTATCCAAATACATCAACTTTTGACTCAGAAAATAAAGAGGAAAAGATGGGACATTTTAGAAAATCTTTCCTTCTCACAACACTCTGAGTTCTACATTCTCTCAACAATAATATTCCATTAGAGCCTAGAATCAAAAGCAATTGAAATAATACCATTCATGCTAAAGCTATTTCACATGAAGTGATAAATTGAAAATAAAGATGAACTTCTACAACTTTGAATTAAGCAAAAGGATGAAAAGTTCATTGTACCATTCGGATGTTAACTTTAGGATATTTTTAGGACATAACTGAAAAAAAGAACTAGACTTGGAATGAGGAGAACTAGATTTTTGTCCTAATCCAACAATACATAGCTAGATGACCTTAATCCATTTCCTCTTTTTGGGCCTCAACTTTCTCCTCTAGGAAATGTAGACGTTGAACCAGGTGATCCCCAAGACTCTTTCCAATGTTGACTGTCTATGACTTTACTGGAAGTCCAAATTTCAATTACTGTGTAATTTTATTTTATAATGGCAAAAAAATTTATACTCTGGAGTTCCTATCAAGTTTTAGGAACATGAGATTATAGATCTATAGCTTGAAGTACCCCTGGAGGTTTTATCATTCTACCCTCTCATTTTCTCAATGAAGATACTAAGGCTCAGTAGTTAAGAGATTTGTTCAAGGTTACATAGGTAGTAAGGACATAGTAGAAAAAAGAGTTTGAACACAAAATATGAAACTAGAAGTTCATGGTTCTTATCAGTGCACATGTTGAGATACACACTTATGTATGTATATATACATATTACATACTTATGTATGCATATAGCTTTTCATTCATAAAGAATGAAAAGAAAAAATAGTTATTGGATTTCTTCTTAATATTGGCACTTCATGCTCTTTCATGATTGCACATGAAAAATCTCTATTTTAGTGAATATATCTATTTCAAGATTTGCAAATATAATAGCTTCTTTGGGACAAGAACTCACTAAATCTGTACTTTCATATGGACTGGTTTTATAGAAAGTTGATATTTTCCTTTTAATGGGTGCTATATAGGCATCACCTTCTAAAGTATAGCTCATGAAACCCGTTTGATGTGCTTTCTCTAATCAGCCAATAGAAAGAATTGATTCTTAGCAGACATTTCTTAATACGGCATAATAAAAAAAAAGGAGAAAATCTTCTACCCAGTGCAAACCTGGGACACATTCTCTGCAAGCATACAAAAAAATTAAGTACACAGTGGTAGTACTGAACACATGTGGCTGATGTAAATCACAGCTACAGTACTTCAAGGCCCCAATGTCCTTTTTCCCTTCATAAAGTTTTCACAAAGAACCTCACTGGTAAAATGTATTTGCTGGGCAGGTTGCTTAAATGAGTTGCCAGGCAGCTCCTCTCCACAGTCTGACTTTGAATTGTCACTTTCTCAGTTTCTCTTGATTATCTAGGTGGCTCCCCTTTCTCCTAGGAGCTGCTTACTTCCTCAAATGAGTGCTTCTCTGGATCCCTATGAGTCTAGAGAATGCATCTCTATTTTCTACTGGATGGAGTGTCGCCTTCTGTTGAAGCAGCTCTACTTTGTGAGTACATTGTGACTTTGGGGAGGAAACATACTCTCCTAATAAATCCCAAGAACAATTCCCTTTTAGAGACCAGTTCTTCCTCAATGAATTGCCCCACAGGATAGAATCTCTGGAACTGATAAAATGCTACCAAGCTTAACAATTTAAAGTGTTCAGAGGTTTGGCCTGTTTTCAGCTCAGATCCACTTTGTCCCTTCTGACTCAAAAGTGTTCATAGTGAGATGAAATGTTAGCAACATCTTACTACATCAACAACAGTGACATCAACTAACCTGGAAAGGGGTGGGGGGAGTAGGTAAGAGACAGAGATACCCTGATAGCTCTTCATCGGCATCAGAACACCATTTTCTCAGATTCCTCTTACCTGGGGAATAGAAAGTTACTGATTGGAAACAACTACACTTTTTTTTTAAAAAAACACCCTAAAAAACACAGAAAAAAACAGATAAAATGAAAACTAAAAACATCCTGAGGTAAAGGAAATCATTGATCTCACATTAAACTAGCCCCTCAGAAGACATCTTATCCAAGTTAAAACATGACCTACATGTTTTAGATGGGTCTCACTCCTAAGCAAGGAAAAGACAACGTTTCTAATCATGTCTTCGGATCCCTTTCAGATACAGGCCATTTCTAAGTCAATCTTTAATTCCTAGCATGGAGTCAGTTTAATTTCAAGACTGCTTTTGTATGCTTGTTTTGCATGATGACTAGAAAAAAATTCACTTCCAATCTATAACACTAATATTTTTCAGTAACTCAGATGTAGTTGGGGATTTTGCTATCAAGGGGATAATCTCATAGGAAACATAAGTATACCCTCTAGAATATGGATTTCCTTCCCACTGAACTCATCAGGGCACTCCATCCTTCTCCCTTTGTCCTGTCCAAGTGATATTGGCTATAGTTTTTTAATACATTTCAATGTGCCCCCAAATCTCCTTGAGCAGGTCCAATACTGCTATGACCTACACAATGATTACCCTTCTCTGAGATGACTATACTTTCTAGGAAAAGTCTTTTTGTTGAAGCTTAGGTCCTGGCTCATCCTCAAGAAAGTTTTACTGGAGAAAGTAAAACTACTATTTCAGTTGCCACCACTGACTTATTACTGAGAAGACTAGAATATTGCCTACTCCTCCGTGTAACAAGGTTTGCTGTTCAAAAGATGCTTACACTATGATAATTTATTCATTCATACTGCCATTACATTAGGACCAAACAACACACATCAGATTCATCGGGGGGGGGGCAAGATCAGAAATAGGAAGTATAGTAATAGGCAGTCCATTAAAACACAAAGCACCTAAATCAAACTGTACAGCTTGGGGCTTAGTACTATTCTGGAACAGCCAACAGTCTTTTCCAGTCCAAAGGCACTCTGCGATACTCTGAGATATAAGGTTAGCTCCAGGGGGAATCAGCATTTATACGAAGAGCCCCAGACTAGATAATCTATTCTAAAGCATCACCAAATCAGAGATTTTACAGTGTAGTTATTGAATATAGCTTCCTAACAGAAAAAGAAAACCAATCCTATTGCTTTGCTCCCTTTACTCATATATCAGGTGACAAACAATAAGTTATTGGTTCAAGAAACACTTTGATAAGACTTTCTAAGAGTGACAATGAGTCTCATCACTTGAAATACTAATTGGGTTGGATGCAGGCATGAACATTCTAAATAGGACATTTAATAAAAAAGAAAGGGACACACCATCTGTTCCTGAGTCAGCAAGTCCGAGAATCTGAGATCAACTATTTTATTTGCTTATATTATGAAACATGTTTTTAGTTGTTGTGGCTGCTGCCATTGTTGTTGTGAAAGGCCCTTGGGGCAAAACTAAACACCAGAATCAAGATGAAGAATGTAGAATATGAATTTCAAATCATAAGTCACAAGACTTAAAGAAATAATGGATGATAGTTATCAGAGCTATTACATGAGAAGCACTCACTTACTTGGAACTATGTTCTAAACTGATTCGATTATCCTTCTAAGTGATAACTATTGTATTTTCCCTCCCGGCCTGATAGCTTAGTTTTTCCTGGCCTCATTAAAGGGGCCATGTCCTGGCTACCTTTTAAACAGGCCTGTTCAATGAATGGGCATTGTCTCACCCTAAGTGAGTACCTGCAAAGAACTTGGCCTAAAGGGCCCAAGATCTCCCATCCTGGGTCATCTCCAGTCATCCTGATGAATATCTGGTCACTGGATTCAGATGGCTCTGGAGGAGAATTGAGGCTGGTGACCTGCACAATCCTCCCTCATTCAAAACAAAATCAAATGCAAGTCATGTCATTATTTCTCTGATGGCATGGTCTTCTTTGGCAACAAAGGACAAACACAAGAATTTAAGTGGTGAATTTAACGAGGGTATTGACTAATTCTCCTCTCTCCCAATGCCAACAAAAAACGCTCCCCAAATTCACTGAACACTGGTCAGTTCAGTCCCTGCAACAACTTCTAGCACTTACAGATCACTGGAAGAGATTATCTACATTTTTTTTAACATTGCTATTTTCTTTGCTATTATGCATTTATATATATATATATATATATATATATATATATATATATATATATATATATATATATATTTGGTTTATTTCTATAATTGACTACAAACTCTTATCTTATGTTTCGTTGGAAGTGCCCATAACTGTACTCTATGAGATGAGGATTCTCAATTATATTATTCACAGATATTCTGCCTAAATGTCCCCTGCCAAAAAAAATAGCAGTTTTGAGATTCTATGAGATGCCCAACTCTCTAAGTCCTGTATAAAATTTAAGGAGCTTAGCTGCATGCATGACAAAAATACCTACAAGCACTGCACTCTGCTTAAATGGGGAAGAAAGAAAATGAAAATCTCCAAGCTCCAACTTATAAAATGTCTGAAACTAAGGAACCTTAGAATTATTCAACATACAGCTGCCTTAATGAATCTGTGATACTAAGTATTTCTGCCAAGCTAAGCATAACATTTTGTAGCAATGCCATCAAAATAGCAGAGACTGAAACTAAGCTTCCAAAATACATTGAAGTAGTTGGTCTTGCCTCTCCTTAACCAATTCTTTATCCTCTCTGGAAGATGAAAGCCTCATGTGCATGTGTGAGAAGCTCAGGGGTAAAGGAATGGAATGGAAACAAGGAGAATAATATACGTTTACAGAAAAAAAAAGGCATTTTAAGCTGATCTTTCCACATTCCATAGATTTGCAGCACTATTTCTGATAAGGGAATAGTCTCAGCCAGCTGTCTCAATGCTATATCTTCCTCCAAAAAGACTCATTTCACTTATTATACCACTCTACTGCTCACAAATACAGAATCAGCAGCTTTGCTTAGTTGCTGTCCTTAAAATGAGCCAAAAATGGAAGGGAGGAAACCTCACAGATTTCTGTGACATTCAAACATATCTAGATTAGTCCTGCTCAGTGACCACTTTATTTACAAATGAGTTATGTCTTGTTCTAGACTGGAAAGAATTTATTTTATAACAGTGTTACAGTCATTAGAATTTTCATCCAAAAAATATTTATATTCCAAAAGTAGGTTTATAAATTGGACTAAAAACAAAATATTTTATTTTATCACCTGTCTACCATAATGGTCCTCCACTTACTGCTGTCCATTCTGACTAGTATATGCTAAAGCAATTTTTGACATTTCAAAACTGTAATGATGAGATTATGAAACCTCCACTAGATCTTTGCTCTGATACTGACTCATGTCTTGAATGGATATTTCAAGGCTGTATAAGAGATGTTGAAGTTTTAGCGTACTGTAGAATGATTTTGAGCACAGACCAGTGTTGTACTGTGTGTCTGTCACTCACTGATGGTCAGTTATCTAAGGACTATCATGTAGAAATTGTTAGGCTCATCACCACAAGCTTGATTACAAGTTGAATATTTTTGTGGTCACATAAATTTGGGAAACTAACAAAATGTGGAGGGATTTGGAGTACAGTGAGGGAGGAAAGGTGATACTGATGAAATCAGTGGTATTTCCCAATAGTAAAGAAGATTTTGGAAAACTCACTTTGCTATGAGGTATCATCTTGACAAGTCATCGAAAATTATGTGGGTAAGTGGGCAGAGCTTCTAAGAAAAACCAGAAAAGGTAGTATCCTTCATTTGGTAAATATTTATAAAGTGCTTATTATGTACATGGCACTGTGCTAGATACTGGCTATATGGAGATGAATAAAATACAGTCCCTGTCCTAAGGATAATTTACAGTCTACAGGAGTAGAAATAAGAAATGTTCAAAAAATACCAAAATAAAAAATGGCATCTGATATGTATGGAGGAGAAGTATAAAAGAGAGTCTTCTAGCTACATGGGAAATGGGAGTGAGGGACATTATTAGGAAATCTTCATGAAGGAAGTGACATTTGAGCTGCACTTTGATATAAGGGGGAATATTTTAATAAGTGAATTCCTATTTATTTCTAGTTAATATAATTTTAATAAGACATTTCTAGCAAAGGAGAATACTGAAACAAAGGCAAAAAGACAGAAAAAAATAAATTTGGTGAATATTAAGAAGTCCAAGTGGGCATACTGTACAGTATTTAAACAGGATGAATAAATATGATGAGATTTTAAAGCAAGCATCCTTATCTTTTTGCCTGTTTGGGGCATGGAACCTTTTATAGTCTCAGAAGAATATTCTTATATATATGTAAAATAAAATTCATAGGATTACAAAGGATGCCAACTATAATTAAATATAGGCATCTTTTTTTAAGGTCACAGATTCTATGTTAAGAAGATCTGTTAGCAAATCTGAAGGCAGGTTGTGGATGTTTTTAATCCTAGCCTAAGGGAATTAGACTTTATTTTTTAGAAATAAGCCATTAAAGATTTTTGAGTCAAGGAGTGCCATGATGAGAACAGTACATTAAGTAGATTACTTTGGCAGCAATGTGTCTGATAAGGTTAAGTCAGGAAAAAAGTGAAGGCAGGGATATCACTTTCAAATGTACATCAGTAATCAATGTATGTGATGATGATGATGATGACGATGTTGAGAGATGTGATGAGAGCCTAAACTAGGATAGCCGCTATGGGAACACTGAGAAAAACAAGGATTCCAGAAGTGCCGAGGCAGAAGAATTGTCAAGCAACTAATTATATATGGCAGATGAAGGAGAGGAAGGAGATGAAGGTGACAGAAAATTTTTAGCATGGATGATTAAGAGAATGGTGATGTGATTAAATTAAGAGAGGAGAGATTTAGGAAGAAACTTTTCAACTTCAATTGTTGAACACATCAACATAGGGAAAAGAGTACAACATTTGAAGTCAGATTACCTAAGTTTGAATCCAGCTTTGCTATTTAGGATCATAGCATCACAGATTTAGACCTTAGAGGCCAATAGTCCATTTTCTCAGGTTATAGGTCAGGAACCCATGGCACAGGGCAGTTAAGTGACTTTCTTCACATCATCCATGATTTGAAGCCAGGTGTTCCTGAGTCCCAACCCATTACCTATCCATTACTTTATACTGCTTTTGTGCAATATTGGACAAATTAATAACTCTCATAGTCACAATTTTCCTGCATGTAAGCTGAAGGGGGTTGAGCTAGTTACAAGAGTGCTTAAACTAAGGTTTACAGGCACCACTTGGCCCCTGAACTTGTATGGGAAGAAATTATATTTCCATTTTAATACAGTTTATATTATCATCATATGGATTTTATTCTTTTAAACCATTATTTTACAAGGGGCCTATTATTTCATCAGACCACCCATGGAGTCTATGACATAAAAAAGCAAAAGCAAACCTGCTCTGGATGTTTTTCCAATATCCTATTTAGCTAAAAAAATCCTGTCACTGTGACCTTAAGGTTCAGATATACAATTCATACTTAATCTCAAGAGAAGAGTCAACATGAATAAGAAAGTGAGCTGGAAACATGCTTGAGGCTAAAAAGGGGCACAAAAGCAGGTCATGGATAGGCTAAAACTCCTGGGAGTTCCAGTATGAAACCATTAATAATGTATAATATTTATGTCCCTTATATATAAATACAGTTAAACTCAAATATTTATTGAGCACCTATTGAATGCAAAGCAGAGTAAGTATTCCAGAAAGACACAAAGTACATGGGTTTAGTCTCATGGAAGAAAATAGTCCAAATGAATTTAGTTAGTCTGAAAAGATTTTTTTTAGATGAAGATTTAATGCAGTAGAATTTAAATGTAAATCAAAACACAGCAATAGAATATCAAAGATACTGATTTTTGAAGGCTCTATCATCACTGCAGGAATTATACAAGGGGCAACAAGAGGAATCGGAATCTGGCTGTGAAAAGAGGCCTTGTCTGAATCATTAGCAACTTCCAACTTTGCAGTGCCTTTTTGAACTAAAGAACTCTCACTAAACTTTCCAAGAAGCTGCCATGATGGAATGGTGTTCATCTATTCCAAAGAGGCTGAATAAGCTAGATTTGGGAAGATTCCGAAAAAAGCTGCCACTTTTAATTGTACTTAAGACTAGGCACCAAAAGGTGACAAATGCCTAGGGCAGTGATCAACTTCTAGGTTAGCACAGAAGAAATGGCTTCACTTACATATTTGAAAAAAGTGAAAACCACCTAGCATAAAAATAGCTCAGCTCAGTGGACAACATCAGTGCTACCAGAGTTATTTTCCCATATTTAAACATGCTATTCCCACCAATATTTATAGGATTAAGTCACATTCAAATACATACATACACACAAACATACCATTTGCAAAAAGGTAACAATCACAAAAAAAAATCTTTAAACATGAAACATGAAAACTCTGGTGTTTTTAGCTCAAAAATGGCAGAAAGTTGGGAGGAACAGTACACACACTAGCTAAAAATGTCTAGATCCCAAATATATATGTGTGTGTGTGTATATATATATATATATTTCAACATGCTAGAGCATTGGCAAAATCTAAGAAGATGAAATTTAGTCAAGATATATTTAAAACTTCTGTTTAAAATAACAAGTCAAAGATGAGCATAGTATAATACAGTACAACAGTTCATCTTAAAAGGACTAGAATTTTAAATGGCCTGCAAACTCCATGAGTCAACAGTAACATGGTCACCTGAAAATTATTATAACCTTAGTCTACATTACAAAAGGCACACTGTCCAGGACAGTGGACAGAAGTGGAAATTCTTCTACAGTCTTCTTGGTCAGAACATATCTGGAGCACTGCATTCAGTTCTGGGTACCATATGTGCGAAGGGCTACTGATAAACTCTTTCATGTCCAGAAGAGAGTGACCAGAGTGAAAAGAGGGCAGGCAATCATGCTGAATAATAATCACTTGAAAGGATCCTGGGGTGCTAAGTCTGGAGAGGAAGAGACTTGAGTTGAAAGTATTTCAATGGCTTTTTTTTTGGAAAAAATAGATTTATTCAACTTGGCTCCAGAGGATATAACTAGGGACAATGGATGGAAGTTATAGAGAGATTGACTTACTTAAATGTAATGCGATACTTCCTAAGAATTAAAACTATCCAAAAGTAGAAAGATCTGCCTTAAGAAACAACGTTTTCATTCATTCAGTGTCTTAAAAGGTGAATTGACTGCTAAATACTGTTTTAAAGGGAACACATTCAAGTTTGATTTGGGCTTCATGGCATCTCAAATTCCCTTCCAACTCAGATTTCGCAATTTTTTAATCTGACATGATAGCCGGATATGTTAATGCAAAGTTTGACCACATTAATAGAGGTAAAAGTTTCAGAATGCAGAAAATGATATCTGGGTAGACCAGATAGTACTCTTTCAATTACATGTACCATATTTTAGGAAGGATGTTCACCTACCGAGGAATGGATAAAGGAGCAAATAGTGGACTAGAATCATCTTGTCACAGCTCATGGAAGTCAACTGTTAAATTTTCAGCACATCTCAGAAATAAGCAAACACTAAAAATCAGGGCTTGATTTATTGTTTTGTTGGTTGTCCAGAATTAAGAAAATGATAGGGAAAATATTAATAATGTAGATTAAAAATAAAAGCATATGGTGCGCATTTTTTAAAGAGAGTCAATTGTTAAACATTTATCAGTATCCCCCTACTTAGGAGCATAACAAGAAAGGTGAGGGGCCTAGAAGCCATGCCATATAAGGATTGGTTACAGATAATAAAAAAATTTAGCCTCAAGAGTAGCCTTAGGGTGGATCTGATACTTTCCTCCCCTACAACTTGAATGAGCCATTATACATAATCTCTAAGATCCCTTTCTGGTATAAATTCTGTCATCCTGACCTTAAATTTGAAGTGAAAATGTCAATTCTTCTCTAGAATAGAGGATTATCACATGAAAAAAGATAACAGAATTGTACAGCTTGGCCTCAGAAGGCAATACTAGAAGGCACAGGGAGTATGGCAAAGAGACACATTTAAACTGGATGCAAGAAAAAAAGCAATTCTTATAATTATAGTGCATAGGTACTATATTACATATACATACACACATATATGTACGTGTGTATGTATATATATATATGCATACACACATACATAGTCCATAGTACATATTGAGCTGCCTTAAAATGCAAGAGGCTTCTTTCTCACTTTACATCTTCAAGTGAAAGTCACTTATTGGGAATGTTGTAAATTGCTTTTGAGGTCCCTCCTAACTCAGATTATGTGAATCTGCAACTATTTCCCATGTTGTAAATTGCTTTTGAGGTCCTTCCTAATTCAGATTATGTAAATCTGCAACTATTTCCCATCTAGCAAATAAGGGACTTTTAAAGTCTCCAGAACTTTAAAGTCAAAGGCTCCTTAAAATTCATCTGATCAAAGGCTTTGTAGCCTGAGGTTGATAAACTTGTTTGTATTATAATATTCTGATAACTATTTCTCAATATAATTAGGTTCCCTTGTAATTCTACAAATTTTATTTTATATATTTAAAAACATTCTGCTAAGTTTCAAACTGCCATGTGGTTCTATTACATGAAAATGGTCTAGTCAAAAATGGACCTCTAAGGAATCCCTTGAATGGGTCTCTACAAAGTTTATTTTATATATTTAAAAACATTATTCTGTTAAGAGTTTCATCAAACTGCTATGTGGTTCTATGATATGAAAATAGTCTAGTCAAAAATGAACCTCTAAGGAATCCTTTGAATGGGTCAGATACATGGAATGATTTGCCCAAGTTCACAATTTGTTTCTGGAAAAGATGGGTCTAGAACCCAGATCACCTAGTTCAATCACCTAGTTCACCTAACTCTAGTCAATGTTCTTTTTGTTATACCTTGGTTTCTCATAAAGGCAAACTTATTTTCTTAAAACATGGATTTCTATTCGAATTGATTTTTTGAATGATTTTGGCACCCATTCAAGTTATCAAAAACTATCTTGAGTTTAAGCATGAAAATATCTGAAAAACTATTTTTAATAGAAAAGCATTAACATATTTTTTCTTCATGCATGTGCATCTGCACAACGTAGAGAAGCAGAATGTTGTAACTAACTAATAGAGCACCTGATTTGGAGGCAGAAAGATTTGGGTTCCAATTTTACCTTAGATATCGTTCAATTAATTGAGCAAGTCACTTAACTTCTTTGTCTTATTTTCCTCATCTGTAGAATAAGAAAGTTGGACTTAATGGTCTCTAAGGTCCCCTTTCAGTTTAAAATCCATTTTCTAATGAATAATAATTTTTTAGTTACAGTCAATATTATTTAAGTAAATTAAATGACTTCCCATAGTCTTCTGCTGACTACATCATTGTATTAATAACTTCACTGAAGATAAAAGAAATACTGCCCAAGTGTCATCTTTGACTACAAAATCATTGGTGTTATTAATGGAATTTAATCTAACATTTTTCTCTTAACTGCCTGGTGTTAATATTTATAGAACTCACATTAGGTTATTAGTTGGTCATTGATATATGATAACATGCTAAATCACAATAAATGTGGGAAAAACCAATTCACACAGATGCTTTCTGCAGTGAAACTTGGGTGAAGGAAAAGATATTTATGCATCAGTGCTAAAATCTGGAACAATCTGTACCAACAAGTTCTCTTCTTACAAGCTAGAACTGGAATACAAACTATTAAAAGAAATGAACTGTCTCACCTAATGTTAGTGTTAACCCTGTTTTATTAAGCCAATATATCAGCCTGTTTATAAATGGTCTCAAATCAATCATACAATCAATTGTCAACTAAGCACACAACAAGAAATTAAATATTATAGGGTGGTAGATTTGTATTCAACCTAAGGAAAAACTTCTTAATATTTAGAACTATGCAAAAAAAAAAAAATAGAATGAGCTCTCTCATTGCTTCTAAGTCTATGGTGTTTCAGAAAAAAATAGCTCATTTAGCATTATGTGATTTTATTTTCATAGGATTATTTTGTATAGTATTTTGTACTGTGATGAAATTACTATATGTCTGCATTGAAGTATTGTGCTATCTGCTTAAATGCCATTTTAATTTTTATATGGTTATATTTATAACTAGAATATGGCTAAAACTCTGGTTAAAGGATCTGGGATTAGAAAGCTACTTGTTGAAGTGACTGTGGTTGCTAAGGGGGTCATCATATGCAGCTTCAACTTAGACAAGACCTAGCTAAGTAAATTAAAAAAAAAAATCTTAGGAAATTGAAGCTACCTGCTACTTTAAGGGAAGAATGAAATATTAGGTAATTTTCTTTGGAAAAACACAACAAAAATGATTCAAGAAATGTGGATATACATGTTTTCACATGTGTGTATGTGTACCCCCAAGCATAATATATACATATTTGTGTATGTGTGTTTTAAGAATATCATTCTATAAGAATCTGTGAAGATCAAATTATACAATCTATGTAAAGCCCTGGGCATTAACTATCATCATTGTTAATATCATTCTTATTTCATTCTTATTCTCTTTTCAGTGTTGTTCAGTTAGAAAGGATCCATTCTTCTTTTAAGTTCAAAGATCTGCAGACTATCGCACATGTGGATAAAGTAACTGTTTCCCTGCCCTGCCCCTCCCCCCCCAACCAAAAGTATTGGATATAAGATCATTTTACGTAAAGTCACTCAAAGTATCATCAGTAAAACTCTGACAAAGAAGACAATAACATTTTATTCCTACATGACTTTTACTTCTTTCCCTATGTGTTTATATCTGGAAAGCTTTTCCTTGCCCAAAGTTTCGACGCTGTGAGTTTTCGCATTATCTCATTCTCATGTTTGTCAATGGTATTCATCTAAAGAGTCCTAGGCCAAATTATTATTCTGTATTTTTCTTTATATTCAATGTCCTGTGGATTGTGCAGAAGTGATTAAAGCTGGGTTGTTTAATACAGTCTCTGTAGACTTAGTACAAGCATTTTCAGTACAACTCTAATAGGAGCCAGGACATCAATGATGATATATATGTACCTTATGCTATTTCCATAGACATTTCATCTACCTGATGAGGTCTCTGTAACATTCAAAGCTTTTGATTACATATATCTTAAAGAGCATGAACTATCTATTTTAAAATGTTGTTCTTAAGATTTTGTGATTCCATTCTAATTCTAGTTATTGTTACCATATCAGCAGCAGTATCATCACATTTGTGTAGAAAAGAAGTCAGCAGCAAGAAGGGTTAAAACAGAATGTTAAAGGTTTTCTCTTTGATAAGAAAGTAAGAAAAGGAAACCATTAACAACCATTTAAATTAGCTCTATCAATCTAGCTTCTGCCTGCATTAGAGGAACACCATGAGCATCTGGAAGGTTAAAAAAGATTCACTAGAGGGGCATCTGAAGTTAAATTGAGTTCTTTGGATATAAAGTTAGAGCTGGAAGGAAACTGAGAGGCCAACTGGTCCAACACCCTTATTTTCCAGATGAAGAATCAAGAGCCCAAAGAGTAACTTTTCTAAGCTCATACATACAGAAAAAGAGGCAGATTTTGAATTCAGATCTTCTGTCTTTAAAGGAAGTATAATTCCCACCGCACAATATTACCTCAGTTTTCTAATGCTGTCTCAAGAAAGGATGTGATTCCAAGACAGAGATGTAGAGTAAGTTAGAAAGAAGAAAATGAGACAAGGATAAAGACTAGATCATTTCAGTATCTTTGCAAAGAAAACTCCAAATGGGGTCATGAAGAGTTAGATATGACTGAAAGAACTGAACAATAAGTTATAAGTGAAATTATAAGTTATAGCGAAAAGGTATAAACTTTTTCCTGCTTTTTAAAAGATGCTTATACTGTAGTAGCTGTTATAATTGTAACACTGTTAAAGAAGAGTTCCATGAAAAACTTAAACTTGTAGGATGTGAAAGCTCAATTATATATCTCATCCCTTAGGAATTCAGACTGTATAACACTTTACAAAGAGTGTGTCAGGGGCCACACTATGCAACCTTGGGCAAGTCATCTCACCACCCTAATTTATTTGCTAATTTGCCCCTCTCCTTCATGTTCCTCCATGTTGTGATTCATCCTCTACATAGTTGACAAATTGACTTTTGTCAGGTATAGCCTTAATCACATCACTAAATTTGTCATTAAAGCCCCTCATACTATGAATCCAACATAATTATTAAGATTTATTTCATCTTAATACATTTCATATACTCTATCATCAAGCCAACTTGGCTATTTTCCATATACAACATTTGACCTCTTGTTTCCCAGATTGATATATCCCCTCATTCCTAAATTCCTCAAGATGCAGCAAAATGTCAATTTCTACACAAGGCCCTTCCTGATCTCCTCAGGTACCTGTGCTTTCCACCAAAAATTATCTGTACTTACTTTGTATACATTTTGTATTTACTTACATATGTTTATGTATGTCTGCCACAAAAGAAAGTAAATTACTTGAGGATCTCAACCCTTTTATTTTTGTCTTTGTTTTCCTAGAACCCAGCACAATTCCTGGACCCTAATAAATACTTAATACTTATTGAAAGGATGAATGAATGAATGACTATGAATGAATGAGTGATTGAGTGAATGAATGAGATGGGAGGATCCAGTCTTCTAGAGAGAGGGGACAGACAATGCCAGGCTCACTATTGCCTTTCTAGCAAACCCAAGCTGGACCATCAGAAGATCAAGTTACCTAGTGATAAAGAAAGGGAACTTCCTGGGATATACTCAATTCTTGGCGGGGAAAGAGGATTATGCATCTGGTCCCCAGAAATGGAAGAGCAGTAAAACTAACTCACATTATGGGGAAACAGAAGATCTGAATTTTGGCCTCTGCTGTTATCATTAATTATTTGAGCAGTATAGCAAAGGATGGTGGATTTGAAGTCAGACAAACTAGATTCAAATCCTAACACTGTCAATTACCTGAATAATATTATCTAAGTCCTCTTTGGATCCCATTTTCCTCATCTGTAAAGTAAAGAAGATGCATTTGTTATCTTCTACCATCCTTTCAATGTCCTACTTCTAAAAGGAGTAAAAGCTTGTGTCTCTAGCCACCTCAAATGCATCCCTTCCAAGGAAAGAGTTCAGGCCCTCAAGGTATTGTCTATATAGATCTATCTCTTGGATAAAAGAGGTTTAATGAATTGTCAGGGTTTGCCTTTTTGGCATTCCCACATCCCTTTCTAAGAAGAGTCTAAACAAGAAGACGAAGCTACAAATCTGAGAGATCTTGAGAAAAGGCAAGACTTAATAAAGGGAAAAGAAAATGATACTGATTGCATTAAGGAGCTAATATGAGTCCTTTATGCTTCTACATTTTTCTGTGTGATGAAATAAAAGCTATCCTGTATCTGTTATGTGCTCTGAGTTCAAATCTGGCCTCAGACAGTTAGTAGTCGTGTCATCCTGGGCAAGTCCCTTCACCTGATTTGCTTCAGTTCCCTCATCTGTAAAATGAGCTGGAGAAGGAAATGGCAATTTACTCCAGTACTTCTGCCAAGAAGACTCCAAATGGGGAGACAAAGAGTTGGACTGGCCTGAACAACAGTAACAATCTATTATATGCAATGATTCCTTGAGGGTATATAAATGAAATAGAGGTCTTTATACCACATCTGTGTAGACCTAGTCCTGATTTGTTTTGGATATTGGAGCTTTCCAAGAGGCAAATTTCAGAAAGATTGAGGCAATGAAAATGAGGAGGGGGATCATTAGAGGAGAAAGGGAAGACAGTGTTCCCATTACTGATGTAATCAACAGAAGACTGGAGCCTGTGTTGCTGGGTCACAGGTCACATTTCAAAATATGTGCAGATGGATAGATAGATAGAAGACAGACAGATATGTAGATAGTTTAAAAACATGATAAATTCAAATGGCTTACAATATTTTTTCCTTGCAAAATGACTAATGGGCAAAATTCCATATCAGTCTCAGTTAACTACAAATATATATGATTGGAGCCTGCATGTTACAGCAGCAGGACCAAAATTCAATTCAGCAAATATTTTATTCCTAACAATGTGACTCTCTGCTAAACTCTAACAGGAACTCAAAGACAAACTCTCCCCTTAAAAGTCTTAGAATTTAATACAGAAAATTTAAATACAATAAAATAAATGACTTAATTAAGCCTCTATTATGTGCCAGGAACATCGCTAAGTGTGAGGGATACAAAGAATGTGAAAAGAAAAAAAAAAGTCAGTTTCCTCAAAGAGCTCACTATCTAATGGCAATATTTTTTCATCTACCACTAATCTCTTACCCTCTTGCACTCTGCCTTCCATTCATAGGTACCAGTTTGTCTAGCCTTACAGTGAGTGATATAGAATGAAGTGAAATACGAGCAGTTAAAAACTGTTTCTTTCAAGGTCACCGATGATGTTATTATGGGGAAACCCATGGCCACTTCTTAGCCCTTATCTGCTTTTTTAAAATTTCTTTAAGTGTTTCATTCTATTTATTACTCCCTCTTTTTTAGATACTGTCTCATCCCTGGGTTTGTGTGACTGTTCTGTGCCAACAACTGCTTTTACTGTCAATCAAAGAGAGTTGAATAAAATTTAAAAATGAATATTGGGAAGTTATAATTTTTAAAGGAATATAGATATTGTGTTCCTATTTTCTCACTCATTTAATATTCACACAAGATAAAAAATGTTATGAATTTTTATGTTGTTATTGCATTTAAATGTTAAATGAAAAATCAACTTCTATGTGAAATATTTGGCAGCACCCTCCCACCATATAAACTATTCCCTCGGGCTGGATGTATACAAGTGCATCACAATGGGATGTGACTGAAAGTTTTGTTGTTCCAATTCTCTATGGTTCATCCATATGACTGTGAGTGTTAGGGAACTCAAGAGTACCAGTCCCCAGAGCTTATGATGCAACTTTAGAAATCATGAAAAACCAAACAGAAAATCTTTTGGTCATACCTGTATCTCTTAGAATCAGACAGTCTGAGTTGCAATTTAAGTCCTTGAGGAAGTTGCATTAAGCCCTTTTAGATCAATAGGGTATCTTCTAATGCACTGAATCAGAATGTTTGACCTTTGTTTCTTTCAAAAGATAGGCAGATTGACTATTTCAAAATTTGACGTGTCTTACATTCCTATGTATTTATTGGTGTGCAGGGTTCCAACTGCTAAAGGATATTGTATCCATCTGAAAAAAGCTGATGCAATTTCCCCAAAGTCAAACTTACCCTCAGGAAAAAACTTAAACATTTCAGATTCTAACTGAATGGCATCAATGTAATAAGATACTACTAAAATAAAGCTAGATATAATTCTTGCTTAAGAAAAAAGAAAACCAACTCTAGTAAAATGTCAGTGATGCTACTCAACAGGGGCTCTGTTTTGCAATTAATTAGCTTTTATTCTTTAATACTAGGAAAGAATAACGTGACATACTAAACAGATGTATTAATATATTTTACTTCTGTCCCTAGCCTTTAGCAGGTGCCTAATTTTCTGAGATTAATGAACACAGAATATGCTTCTCAATATGTATTTTCTATTCTTTTTCCATGTGTTAGGTTCATAGATTTGATTTCTTTTGTGAGGCACATGACTTGAGGTCCTTGCAAAGAGTGTATAAATTAGTTTTCTTGCATAATTCTTGTTCTCTAGAATGGCTAGACAAATTCACAGTGGCACCAACAATCTGTGAGTTTGACACTTTATGTTTTCCTTCTTCTTGGGCAGTAATAATATAGAACTCTATAATAACCTGAAGGGGGAAAAACACTCTTTTTTTAAGAAAGAGAACAAGACACAAGGCTTATTTTTCTGTTCTACAGTACTTGGAAAAGGATATTCTGGATGTTCTTTTGTAGTCCCCAGATCAAAAAGTTTTGATGCAATAATTGGATGTTTTTAAAATTGTATTTATCTATTTATTTTATCCATTAAACAACCCTAGACTAAAAAACATTCTCAACCTGTATACTTATGTTCTCACAGACTGTGATCTCAATGATGTGGCTATTTCCTCTAATGATACAGATTCACAGCCTATCTATACCTTTCTTACCACAGGCAATATTTTATTGGATCCTCAACTAAATCCTCCATAGAACATCTAACAAATGTGATAGGGATATTTCTCTAGTTTTCTTACCACTATATGGATAGCAATGTATTATTCAGGCTGTCCATATATTAGCTCCAGGTCTTACCATATGACTAACTTTTGTGGTTATTTATCACATTGTACTAGAAAAGAGATCATGGCCTTGTCACTGGTAAAAGGTTGAAGCCTAAAAGACAACCATCATCACTGACATTTACAAAGTCTTTATGTAAACTAAATGGTTTACATAAACTACTTTTTTGAGTTTCACAATCCCACAAGGTTTTAAGCTAATATTAACGAGAAAACTGAAACTCAGAAAATTTAACTGATTTGCTCATTTATTATACATAGCCAGTAAGTACAGAAGCAGGGTGTACACATAGGTCTTTCTGGCTACTAGCCCAGAAAGTTAACCATATCACATTACTATTGGAAGTTTCTACGTTTCCTTTAAAGTTGCCTATAACTTGTTCCTTCCCACCCCAAGATTATAGTCTACCATTATTTGTAACCATCTAACAAAGCATCATAAGAAGAGTATTGATATTTAAAAAAAATAATTTAGGGCAAAGCTTGAGTCCATTGTAAGTATTACACAACTTCATAAATGTTCATTTTGGGCCCAGTTCACTATCCATCTGCTCCGTCTGTCCAAAATGTATATACTTATGGAGTATGTCAATGTGCTGTTCATTCAAGTGTAATTATAGTCTAGACAGCAGGCTCCTACTTTCACTTGTTAAGCCAAACTCTTGTGAATATTTGTTAATCTTATTTAGGAGACTTGGCAATCATCCAGGGATTGATACAATCAACACAATGTCATCCATGAATAGAACATCTGCAAGACTTCACCATATTTAGGGAATTCTAAGATTTGGATAGCACACTGGACATCCCCCATGACAGTGAAAAACATCTGGCAAATAGGCACATCTTGTTTTATTCCCTTGAATGATATTCATTCTCAGAGGATCAAAGTCAGTTATATTTGTTGTTTCATCTATCTTGCAATCTTACATAATTTTTGGCACATGCATAAGAAATGCATATTTGGAGGACAGTCTTTAAAGCTGTGTTTTGTCCTACTGAATTATATGTTTTTATAAAACTTAAGCAGGCAATAAACACAGTGATATCTTTTATTATCTATACCTTATAGTCAACTATGAAATTATAAAGCTATGGTCTGCTATATCACACAATTTGTAAAAACCCCTTGAGTAATTTTTAATTTTCTTATTTTTCAATATATAATAGACCAAAGAACAAAATTTATTTTAAAGTAGATACAATTTTATTGTTAAAGTGCTAAAGATCTTTCTCATATTTTCATCAACAATGCTATATAATATATAAATATACAGACATGAAATATGTGTGTATGTATATCTATAGATATAGTTATAAACATAGATATTTAGGTGAAGCTGAAGACCACTGAAAGCACTACAGTTTCACAAATGCAATACATTTATGCATTATGTATTTCTCTTACTTTTTTTTATATTTTTAAGCAAATCTAAGTAGTTACTGGTATGTCCTCTCCATCACCTTTTTTTATTAGTAATTTTTGCTTGATGTTTTTTCTAACATTTATATCTCTTTTTCTTTAAACTACCTTAATAATAAATCTTGCAGTGCCATCAACATTGTATTATATCATTCATGAATCTCCTCTATTCATATTTGATCTGGAACCACATTTTGTGTCTGCTTTCTTTATTGACATTTCTACTTCCTCCTTTGGCATATCAGAGACTGTGACGTTAGAATACATATGTACACTAATTGTTCAGTCATTTTGGTCACATCCAGCTTTTTGACGCCATTTTAGATTTTCCTGGCAAAGATATGAAGTGGTTTGCTATTTCCTTCCCCAACTCATTTTACAGTTGAAGAAACCGAGGCAAAGAGGATTGAGTGACTTGCCAAGGGTCATACTGCTAGTAAGTGACTAACTTGCAAAGATGAGTCTTCCTGAACTCATGCCCAGAATTCTATCCAATGCTCCACTTCACTGCCTTGACTATAGGATGCTGAAGAAATGTTGACAAACATTTTATATTTTTTGTACTTGCTTATTATAAGGCCTCCTTACAGGTTCTTTTTTAATGCTATTGGAATGACCTATATTAACTGGATCTTATTTTTTTTCAAATGTGTCTTCCTACTACTTTTCCCCTGTTTTATAAGTTTATATTACTCATAATCTTTCATCAGATTTTGCAAATAAGTTAATATTCTAAACTATTTTTGTCTGTAGCTTTCATGATCTTCCCAAGTAGAAAGAAAAGTGCTTGCAAATTGATGCGATTTCTAGGCAAGTCTGGCCTCCATGTTTCAATTATTGCTTTACAATTAATGGTTTACAATAGTCATTTTTTCCATTTCTCATGTTTCTCAGCAATACTTTATTTAAATAGAATTGGTTTGAACTGTTTTAATTGCACATCATAGCTCTTTTTCACCATTAACCTTCTAGCCCAATGCTGATTTTGATCTTTGCTCAAAATATCCATAGTCTCACTATATGGGCAGCAACCTAAGAAATTCTTTTGGTAACAGTTACAGGTTGTGTTTGTCTTTTGTTTTCAAAGAAGACCATGACATCAGGAAAATGATGACACAACTTGCAGTTGACTTTGATTTCAGTGAAGGAGGGCTCTGCAAGGTCACCAGCTTCACTTTCCCCTCCAGAACCATCAGGGTCCAATGGCTTGATATGCATCAGGATGACTGGAAATGGCCCAGGATGCAATGGGACACGCTGGCACTTTCGGGCCAGGGCATTTTCAGGTTCTCACTTTGAGTGAGGTAAGACCCATTCAGTAAACAGGCCTAGAGCACTGGATCTGGAGTCAGAAGAGTGACGTTTAAATCCCAGTTCTGATGCTTGTAAGTCAACTTGTTTTCTGTGAGCGAGTCATTAAGCCCCTAGAACTCTTAGTTTCCTCATTTGTAAAAAGAAATTATTGGACTAGATTGTCTCTGATGTCAATAATAGCTTTAAATCTAGGATCTCATAATTATAACTTTTAAAATAAAACAAACTTCATTTTGAATAGGAGACTAGATTTTTCACAAAAGTATTCATTATATATAACATGCTTCTATCTCCTCATACTTTAGTCTCTTGTTTCTTAATCCTGAACAATACTTTCCAAGATTATTTCTACCATTTTCTTCTATACCTACTTTACACTGATACAATATTAATGTGGATGCTAATTTAATTTGAAGGTTTTTGGTGAATTTTTTTATTCATCTACTACAATGAATGTTACTGTGCAAACTGCTACTATCTTTGGTTTGGCCTTTTACTCATGATTCTCATATTCACTTTAAAAAATAATACCCAAATACTACACAAGATTAGGTTTCTTGTTTTCTTTGGAAACATAATATCAACTTACAATTCCTTTATCTGTCTCTCCAAGGAGTAAGGTGACTTACTCTTTCATTTAGCTACAAAGTCCTTCTATCTCTTAGATTCATTATACTGAAAATATCAGTTTTTCCTCCACAAATTCCTACTTTGTTCCCATTGCGGTATGAATAAATCCTCTACCTCTAAAAGCCAAAGTCAGTGGAATATAAGTGCTAGCTTCTATGCTTGAAAGGTTTTGAATATGCAGTACAGAAAAAAACTGTCTGCTTTTCAAGCTGGGTCTAGGAAAGTAAGGACAGTCTCACACCAGCGGGTTGGTCAGTCAATGATGAGATTCTTTCACTATGACACCCATAAGCTGAAGAAAATACAAAATGGTCCTTAGTTCAATGTGGTCACCTTCTACTTCACTGGAAATGGAAGTAGAGCAATTAAAAGGGAATCAGAGATGCTAAAAACCACCAAAGTTTTAAAATAATCGATACAGGTTAATTTGTCTAAATGTAGGAGTTCAATATCCAACAAGTCTAGGGGAGAAACTTAATCTTTTCAATTACTAGGAATTAAATTTTCCAAGAATGGAATGCAACAGTTGGTACATATCAGTTTTATAAAAGATATTAGAAAGAAAAGTAGAATATGAAACATAACATATTAATAAGTTTCTTTCATATTTCCTTTGTGTTAAATATCTCAACTTTTCTATACACTAGAAATAACTTCTGCAAATAAGTGCACAGAAGATATAGCCTTAATTAGAGTGATAAATACATACAAGGAATAACTTATATCAACTAGTGGGTAAGATTTCTTTTGACAAATACATACTTGTTTTCTCCAGAGAATTATTATTTCTAATTTACTCCTTATTAAATTTTGAAGCTCAACTCTAAAATGGCTTATGCCATAAGAAAATACCAGATTATCTGCCTGCTCCTGCAATTAAAAGAAGCAAGATTTCATTTTCTCAGTGAAGAATGTATTTTTATACAATATTTTTAAAAGGGTATATTTTTCCCAAAAAACTTTATATGTGTTCTAAATTATTTAAACTAGTTTTTATTACTAACTTCCAAAAATGTTATTATTCATTCACTTTTTTAAAAATGTTAACATAGGATTAATTTGCTGTGACTTATGTTATATATTGCAAAATTTATTTTCTAAAAAAATTAACACTGGAAGGAGAGTATTCAAGCAGCAACATGCTACTAATAAATCTAAACATCTTTAGAAATTTTCCAATATGCCCACTATAATTCTTTTTTTCAAAAATGAGAAATTCAAATAACTATTTCATGTATTGTGAATGAAGTAGCAATGTATCTTTTTTTGAAAAATTAATGGCATTTTTTCTGAGAAAAAATTTCTTGAAGTCCATGAGGAAATAAAGCCTATTGCATAAATTTCATGAAGAACTATGGAATAGAAAAGTTTAACAGATCTAAAAATATTTTGGGGTAACTACTTTAGAATTTTCCTGCTAAATCACTATGACTAGACTGATCAGAGAAAAGGAATAATATATAGAAGATGAAAATTTAATTTTCATGCTTGGAGAACAATCAGAAATTGAGATCAGGTAATCTAGGAGCATTTAGAAATACAGATGTCAGAATCTGAGGTAAAGGAGAGGCTACATGACCTTATACATTCTGCCTTCAACATTCTGAAGACATTTTGAAGAAATTATCAGTGAGATTTTTTCAGAATGTAGAAGAAACAATGAAAGAAAATGTCATTTGGGAATGAATTCTGATCAATAAAAAAAAGAATTGGCTATTAAAGCAGAAATAATGGGAACTTTGGGAGATACTGTCCATGTCATTTTGGAATTCATGGTAGAGAAGAAAAGATGGCATGGTCTGACACAAACTCTAGATTTTGAAACAGTTGTTTTGAAAGAACTAAAAAAAAAAAAGATTAACAGGATCTCATAGTGGAAAAGTTTCATTCAGAGGGTAAGAAATGGTTTCAATTGTTAAATGAAAAGAACAAAAGTACAAAAAAATCTCAGATGAGGAAGAAAAGGGGGAAGAACTCCCTAAAGAGAGCAATGTGGATGCACCAGATGTCTAGTCAGTCAGTTAAAAAAAAATTTATTAAATTTCACATGCTAAAGGCACTGTGCCAAGCACAGGGAATAAAAAGAAAAGCAAAAATTATTCTTGCCCTCAAGGAGCATACATTCTAACTGAATATAGAACATGTAATAGGTAGATACAAGAAATACAGGGAGTAGATTACCATTTTATGATCTAAAAAATAGACTTGTAGACAGAAGAGACGTTGAATTCAGACAAAAGAATGGCATCTTTATCTAAGAATAGTGTCAGAACTACCAATGGTCAAAGGAACCTGATACTGAAAATTAATGGGAAAGGGAAAAAGAAGCTTTTTTAACCATGTTGGGATCATTAGAAGTCTCAAATTAGGCATAAAACCTCTGGGGTTGGGAGGGGAGTAGATGTGAGATGAAAAGTTTGAACTACTTTAAAAATGTGGTTTTCCTATTATCGGATTATAAAGAGAGAACAAAATTGTTCAAGAAGGAATTGAAATAAAATATAAGTTAAGAAAATGGAAAGATGAAGTCTACCTGCCCTCAGTGAGTGATTTGAATGTCCTAGGGATCAAACAAGCTACCTATCAAAGTACTAAAAATGACAGATAATACTTTTAAGCTTCTGTTAGTTATCTCTCTAATAGAGAATGAAAGAAGATGCTGCAAGTTGAAAATGGGAAAATGCTCCCATTTTAATTAAAGCAAGCAGGTGGACTTTTCAAACTCTATTCCAGAGAGCTTGATGTAAGTGCACAGTATATTTGAAAATGAATGATCAAAGTTGTTTTTTTTTCCAAGTGGCACAATGATTAATAATAGCTAATGATACTTGAAGAAAGTATGATGCTAAATTAACCCTGTTTTCTTTTTTGAAAAATTTACTTGACTAGTAGATTAGAGACACTATGTTTGGATGTTAATAAAGCATTTAGTAATGTCTTTCATGTGATTCTTGTTGATAGGTGAGAAAGAAGTTAGTACACATATGCAGATTTAAAGACAACTTAATGACAGGATCCAGAGTTGCTTTCTAACAGGAGGTTGACTTCAGTACAATATATCCAAGCACCTGTCCTTGTGGTCTTATGCCATTCAACATTTGTGTATGTTATCTGAATTATGACATAGAATATTTATTTACAAATGACATAAAGCTGAGAGGCATAGCCAAGATGCTGGAGGATGGATTCAGGATCCAAAAACGTCTCCAAAATGCTGCAAGAAGCCAATGAAAATAAGAGAATTTACTAATCTGACTGATTTGTTGAGTATGTAGTAGAAAGAACTCTTGTTCAGGTAAAGATCTGACTCAGGTTCCCTTCCAATTCTGAGATTCTGTGATCCTTAAAGCAGGAGAAAAGCATCCAAATCTCTGAATGAATTTTTAACCCAGTTAAATGTTTCAGTTATACACAAATATATTATGTTCATTAGGGATTCTGTAGCAAATCTTCGTGATATTATCAAATACTCTTTCTTATTTCATATGTTGATATTATCCCCATCTCTACTAATTGTTCCCTAAATGCAGCTTTCAGAATCACAGAGATTAAAAGAGCAATCCTCTTAAACCAAAATAATTATCTCTGCTACCCCCAGTATCCTGATATGAAGAAAAGATTTAAAGTATGAGTAGATAGCTGCTTATGTGGTACTTAATATCAATCTAAGAAATAATCCTAAGGGATGGGAAAAGGGGAGGAGAAATTGGGAGATCTTGGAATGATCCATTCTTTGGATCATCTACTTGCTAATTCTCATCCCAAAGTATTGCCATTCCAGAGCTGATTTAATTTAGCTTCAGAAACACATTATCTAATAACTCAGGATAAGAAGATACTCTCAACACTTAAAATTTAGATTACAAATAATTTATATTGGTGTAATGTGTTCTTTACATATTACCTTGATAAGATAACAATCTTTAGACACTAAGATTAAGATTGTTATAAATTCTCAAACATACCTGGAAAATGTTATAGTTTACCCTTAACAAAACTAGCAAACGATTCTACTCTAGGCTCATAAATATTAAAATTCTAGCTTTTATTGAGCACGAGATTGGAACAGGGTTAGATTCTGAGGGCACCTCCAATGCAGATGACCTCCAGAGACTCCCAGAGTACACAACAAATGTCTTTGATAGCCTGAGTTCTTTCTAAAGCTTTATTTTCAAATTATTTTCATCACTATAATTTATAACACCTTATCCCCTCTGAGCTCCATTTTTAGCTCCAAATTCATGACCTTCAAACCCATTGCATGTTATATCAACACAAAAACTCTGATTCAATTGTAATTATGAGGAAAAAACTGTAATCTAAGGTGAAATCTTCAAAGACTACCACTCCTCTGCCTTTGGATAAAATCACATTCTTCTTTCTCTTCATCTAGGGCACCAAAATGGCCCAATTTGGCATAAGAATTTTCAAGTAAATTTTTCCTCCAAAGAAAGCAGAAGTTTAAGTACAACAAAAATAAAATCACAAACAAATGTACATTTCATAATTCAAGAAAGCATCATTCAAATAGAATAAAATCTGCTGAGCCTAAGATCCACCTTGCCACTAGCAGATTTTTGTAAAGATAGAAAAATTCCTTGGATCAAGAATTCTTAAGTCTAGAAGTAGAAATTGGAGAAAAATAGAAAGCAGATGACAAGTAAAAGATGAAGAAATTTCATAAACACTCTGAGACATGCCCAGATTTTTATACTTTGCAAAGCAGATTTGAGCCTATACATATCATAAAATTTCAATGCTTTATATGATGGAAGAAATAAAAATTTAAAGATATTAGGTATATGGTGATGGCACCATTGAGAACATAAGGAAGATAGTGTCTCAGTACAGTGTCTCCATTAAAAGGAACACTGGATGTATTTAGAGACATATAGGAAACATTCCTAATGTATCTATTCCATTAAAGACAAAGAACAAAGTACATAATAAAGCTAAAAAAAATAACTATAAAATAATTTGAAATCAGCATTAATCCAGAGGAAGAATGGAGTTATAAATTCTAGGACCATAGGTTTAGAGCCAAGGGGAACTTAGAGGTCAGTCATCTAATTCGACTTATTCCACTCATCTTATAGATAAGGAAAGGGAGGCTTATAGGGTTGGGCTTTTTTTTTTAATTCCCCAAGATCACACAAAATTTTTTATTATTGTTGTTAGGTTGTTCAGTCATGTCCAACTCTTCATGACATGGTATGGGATTTTCTTGGTAAAGATACTGAAGTTGTCATTTCCTTCTCCAGTAGATTACTTCAATAAGAACTTAAGTGACTTGCCCAGGGTCACACAGCTAATAAATGTCTGAGGCTGAATTTGAACTCAGGTCTTCTTAACTCCAGGCCCAATGTTCTATCCATTAAGTCATCCAGCTGTCTCTAACACAGATATTTAAATAAGAAATCTGGGGTTTGAACTGGGATTATCTTCTGACTACAAATTCAGAGCTCTTTTCTTTCATGAAATAGCTAAGTCTGGGGCTTAGTCTGAAATCTGTGCTATCCAAAGACAAAGGAATGGCCCAGATGCCCTCTCAAGATTCCATTAGGCTAATGGATTCTGTAGAAAATTAAAATTATTGTGGTCAAAATCCACCTGTCAATAATGAGTACAAAAACATAAGAAAATATGATCAAATGGTCTCTTTTTATGAATGATATTGTTATAAATACTTAGGAAAGATCAATTCTGCAAATGCATAATATATGGATTTGGGAGCAAAACATATGTCACCATTAAAGTACTTTCTACATGGATGTTACAGAGACATTGCTATTGTCTAGTGATACATTTTTCAAGGGGAAACAGAGATTTTAAAAGGGTGACCACACTGAAGAGGGAAAGGCCTACCATCTGCAACAGGAGAACTGCACAAAACCCAAAGGTACTTTCCTATCCAATCAGCCAGCTCATACCTCTGCCAAAGAGACAGATGCTGAAATTGGAAAGGTCTCATCCAGGGCTCAACACTGGGGCTTTATAATTGCTATCCAAAAAGCAGCAGTCTCTCCCTTAGAATAGGAGATCTCGGGAAGAATCAACACTTTCTCTAAGGATTTCTTCCCCCTTCATTACCAGGAGTAGCTAACTAAAATTCTATAAATGAAAATTAGCACTCGTAATTCTGCATAATTTTCAGTAATATGAAAATTCGGAGAGAAAACAAACAAATAACCCTAGGGACTTCTAAGAGAGGAGGTAAAGCAACCACTGAAAATGCCTAGTAAAACCAACTAGGATGGTAAAGGTGGGGGAGGAGGGTGAAAATAAAGTTTTTGTCTATTTTTATATTTGCCTTGTTTTTATTGAGAATAGTTTTCAATGACAGAAAGAGATAACATAAAATTAAATCATAAGCTGACCTTCGCCAACAGATCTCAGACCATACTGGGGGAAGGGAGATATCTTATTTGTGGAAGAAACAGATTTCTAGTGAAAAAAATGGAATATGTAAAATGTGAAATCAGACTTTATGATATTCAGAACCTCTGTATATGGAATTAATGAAAAAACACAAAAATATCACAATCATTAAAATGTAGTGAGCAACCATAACACACAATTCACTATTTAAAAGAATGTAGTTACCTTTTTTTGCTACAGAAGATACTTATTCTTTGGGATTTGAGTGTGATTTCAGGTTTATTGGAGGAGTTACTGATTGTGGTTGTTGAGAAGGGTCTCTCTATGTGGTTCAGCTGAACTCTATGGTAGAAGGGTTGTAACGGTGTCTGCATTTTGGAATATGCGGTGTTGTAGTCAAAGGAAGGCTAACCTTGTGTCTGGAAGACCTAGGCTTATGCTTTACCTCTGACACATACTACTTTATGTTCTCCATAAGCTAAATAAACTGTCAGTGCCCCAAACAATTCTCCAAAACTAAATTGCACATAAGTTGTTGACCTACATAGAAAGAGGAAATTTCCACAGAAGAAGGTCCCCACACCAAAAAAAAAAATCATAAGCTCAATCATATCAAATAAATAAATAAAATAAACAGCATCAAGAACAACAAAAAGAAGTACAAAGTTTAACTTTCTTTAAGGAGTGTTTACCTAGGGCAAATAATTAATTTCCCAGGGCTCAAAGCAACTAACTCTTAGACTGCAGAGAAGGTGGTGATCTATTTTGATGGGAAGTTCTTCAGCAGGTTTTCCCTATACCAATGAAATTACAGGCCCAGATATCTATAGCAATATCTAAGAAGAGCTTTGAACTACAAAATCAGATATAATTAAAAAGAGTTAAATTTTTGAATACAGAGGATATTTCACAATCTGCATTTTCAGTTTGACAATAATTACCAAGACAATATTCATTGCCCACTCCCTCTCTCTTCTCCTTATGGAGAATATTTTAATCATACCTTTACATGCAGTCATCCAATATATCTTGGTTTGTGAATTTTCCTTTAAGAAAATAATTCCTTCATTTGGATTCTCACCCAAGAAAATCAAAGGTCATCTTGGAAAGATCATACTGTAAAATTGTCTTAGGATATTTATTCAAGCCCTGGTTAAAATGGAAGCAAAACAAGATTCTTCAATATAATCAGGAGATAGGCTTCCTAATGTGTTTCTTTCAAAAAGACTAGACACAAAGCATAAAATGAACTACTCTAAATCCATTACAGCAAAAAAGCAATGATAGAAGAAAAAATCCATAATAATTTTTATCACTGTTTCCGAAATAGTGTCAAAATCCAGTGGGGGTAAAGGAACTATGTGCCCTCTCTCTCCCCACTTATATCTCTGTTTCTTTCTCTCTCTCCCCACCCAGTTCTCCATGAACTAAGGGAAAAATCACTCTCTTAAAATAGACTATAATTGTATTTTTTTTGAATATTCTAATCACCAGAAGGAATGATTAATAAAGGTTCAAAATCCAAGACCAATCTTGATCAGTTTTTGTTTTCACTCCACACTAGAAAAGCCTAGTTAGCCATTTTATTTTTATTTCATTTGATTCTAAGACAAATTGCTTAAGGGGATCATGAATTTTTATCTATGAAGGAAAAGGTAAAAAAGATGGGTAATAAGATTTTCCCCCTTCAGCTAGCTTTTCACTTTCTCATAGCCCACTGCTTTCCACTTCTGTTTATAGTCAAGAAATGCCAAATATGCTCTGTTTAAAAGTTACAATACCTTGTTGCAAAACACATCGGAAGTTAATGGATCCTATAAGTAGTAATGGATCTGCTGCCAAAGCTCAAGGATGTCGATGGTACAAGGAATTCAAGAGGCAATACAGTAAGAAGAGAAATAATGGCGGAGTTGGCCTAAGCTTCCTCTGCCACTTCACTGTGTGATCTTGAACAAGTCATTTAATGTCTCTGAGTTTCACTGTCCTTAAATATAAAATGGGAATAACAATACTTACACTATCTTAGAGTTCTCATATGATCCATGTGAAAATAATAAGATACTTTCACTCGCTTATAGTTAACCAAATAACTCAAGTAATAACGCTGATGATGCTTGCACTACCTAATAATTTCCATATGATTCAAGTATTAATTTATAATAGCTGACATTGAAATATCACTTCAAGGTTTGCGAAACACTGATCACTCATCACATTTGATTATTAAAACTACTCTGGGAGAGAGCTATTTTTCTCATATTATTGCTACTTCAAAATTTTCCAAAGCTCAATATAAGAATAATTATCACTAGTCTCACTATATTTTCACTATAATAATCACTAATTATAAAATGAGCTAAATAAACACCTTGGATCTTCTTAGTCGTGATAGAAAGTTCTTCTTTTACACAGTAAAAAAATATTTTGAGCTTGCTCTCAAATCCCAGATTTAAGGAAAATATAAATTCCTTAGCCTGTCATACATGACTTTCCGCCATGTGTCTCCAACCTACCTGTTCAACCTTATTTCATGATTTACCCTGTTGCCTCCATTAAACTACAGTTCCCCAATTTCTATCTGACATACACATTGTTCACCTGGCCTGGAGTAGACTCCTCTGCCTGCACAAATGGTTCTTGTCCTTAATGCCTGTCTCTGGTACCAATGCCTCCATAAAGTCTTTCTTGAAAATCCCAACTCAAACTGTTTCTCTCCTTTTTTTAATCTCTCAAACCACTATTTGAACCTTGTTTGCATACTCATTTGCAGCTATGGGTACATAGTTCATTTCTTCTATTATATAATAATTTACTTTAAGGTACAGAATGCCCTTTCACCTTTGTAGTCCAAGCACCTAGCCCAGCTTACTGCCTAGAGGGGGCACTCATTGAATTTGCTGAATAGAGTTGAATAATTTCTACAAGTCAGAAAGCAGACTGAGATAGTGTCTATTAATTTCATTAAGCCACACATTTCAGATTTTCTGTTACATATTACATAGTGAAATTAATATTTTCATTAAAAATAGATCATTTGGGTAGGATTTAAAAAAAATAATCCTTTTAGAGACTAGGCAGGCGCATCTCCCACTGTTTCCTTTTCTATCGGCTTTTCCCTCCCTTCTCGTTGCTCTAATTCAACAGCTTAGCTTCCTAGTAGGCCGGTTATTGTCACTTTCAATATGAGACAATGTCCCTTAAGAGGAAAGCAATATTCTCTCTTCCCTTAGGGCTTTATTTTGTAGGATTTCTACTACTTCATTATGTTACTGTATCCTCATAGGATGAATAACATTATATATACCAGATGAGAGTAGAACCTAGGTAGACCTAAGCAAAGGGCTAAGCAAATTCTAGTTCCATTTTGAGGATGGCTTAGGTACTGCTTTTAAGGTCCCTTCCAGCTCTAAATATATGACTCTCTAATTTTAGGACCTCTCGAGGCAGTTTATTCTGCTTTTTGAAAGCTCTAATTATTGCCGATTTTTTTCTTACATTAAGCTAAATTTATTTCTCTGTAACTTTTATCGACTATTCCTAGTTCTATGCTCAGGGGCTAAACAGAACAACTCTAATCAACTGTACCTTTGAAAACACTTGAAAGCAGATCTTGTGCACTCCCCCTTCCCCCTTAGGGCAGTAAGCATATATTAAATGCCTACATAATGCTAAGCATTTGTTCCTCATAACAATCTATAAAGCAGGTGCTATTATTACACTTGTTTTAACAATTTACCCATGTGTCTGGATATTTTCCCTCTGTTTCGTCACCTAGACAGGTATATTTAGCTTTTAGTTTTCTTTTTTATTATTACTAATTTATTTATTTATAGTTTTCAACATTCACTTTCACAAGATTTTGAATTCCAAATTTTCTCTCCATCTCTCCCCTCCCCTACTCCAAGACAGCGTGCATTCTGATTGCCCCTTTCTCCAATCTCCCCTCCCTTCTCTTATCCCCTTCCCCTCTATTTTCTTATAGGGCAAGGTAGATCTCTGTATCCCATTGCCTGTATGTCTTATTTCCCAGTTGTATGTAGAAAAAATTTTTAACATTCATTTTTAAAACTTTGAGTTCCAACTTCTTTCCCTTCCTCTCCCCCATTCACCCCCGCTGAGAAGGCGAGCAAGTCGATATAGGTTATACGTGTATAGTGTTGCAAAACACTTCCATAACCGCCATGTTGTGAAAGACTAATTATATTTCCTTCCATCCTATCCTGCCCATTTATTCTATTCTCTCCTTTGACCCTATCCCTCCTCAAAAATATTTACTTCTAATTACCTTCTCCTCCCATTTGCCCTCCCTTCTATCATCCCTCCATATCCTTGCCCTCATCCACTTACTCCCTACTTTTCTGTAGTGTAAGATAGACTTTCACACCAAATTGAGTGTATACATTATTCTCTCCTTAAGCCAAATCCAATGAGAGTAAGGCTCAGTCTTTCCCTCTCCCCCTACATTAAAAATGCTTCTTCTTGCCTCTGTTATGTGAGAGATAATTTACCCCCATTCTATTTCTCCCTTTCTCCTTGTTCCAATATATTCCTCTTTCACTCCTTAATTTTGTTTGTTTAGATATCATCCCTTATATTCAACTCACCCTATGTCCTCTGTCCCTATATATAATCGCTCCAACTACCCTAAAGCTGTTGAAGGAAGAACAGAACTGATCATGTAATAAATAAGATAACTGAAATATTAATGGAGCCTATGATATAGAATGAGCTTTAAAGATCTGTTGTTATTTTATTTAATTCAAGTTCAGTCTTATTCTTAGAAGTTCAATGATTGATACAGATTTTCTTTAAATACAATAACAAAAAATCCTCATACAATTAGACTAGAGCTATATTTCACAATGTCAAATGGAAAGTTACCCAATATATTTTACCTACGGAAATAGCCAATTCAAAATAATTCACATCAAATATGTCTTTCATGTTAATAAACACTGTAGGATCAAGCAAGTACTATTTTATACATATAGACTGAATTCTAAAATTCATTAAAATGCCTACCACAGGTGAACAAATTAGGTAATCTTTACAGCTAAACATAGAATACTTTTTTTAAAAAAAAAGTTTATATTTTTTACTATTTCTTACTAATTTTCTTAGCTGGCTGAGCACAGACTCCTAAATCAGTGGAGAAATGCCAGGTTTCTACTTTGAACTGTATGTATTTGGCCCAACTTAGCCAGAAACATTCTAAATATCTGTCTTCTTTCACCAGTTAAAAATTCACTATTTCAAAAAAAAATTATTTTTTGTATCCTATTTCTCTTCAGTGTATATAATCTTTAGTATTTTTACAAGTGATTTGGAAACAATGTATTAACCCTGATAAATACTTTGCCCAATTGCTTTTGGCATCTCTAAAGACACATTCTGAATTTTGATAGTGAATGAATGTAAAGAAAGCAAAAATGACTAACTAATTAGATGCTGGGAACAAATTCCATAAGAAATTCTGTGTTAAAATTACATCTTGTTCTAGTTACCCTACCTACCCTACCTACCCTTCTAGTAAGTGTAAATAAGTAAAGATATAAGTATTCAGTAGAAAATAGCAATAGTAGGAGTAAAATTGCAAGGGAGAACTTAAAAGTCATGTACAAATCATCCCAAAAATTAAGAAACATAATTCACAAACTGTATTGTTTTTACCAAAAAAATCACATCCTGGAAATATATACTGAATAAGGCAAAGTTATCTAGGATGTGTTGTTGGGGCCATTTGGTCCTATGATATGTAAATCTCAGACAAATTCCAGTCATCAGCAGTAAATCCAGTAGATCACCAAAAGGGATTGATAATTTTGTGATGATATAGACATGGCTAACTTTAAAGTGCTACTGGCAACTCTGAAATGATTTTGATCTTTTAATGAACTAACCCCGGCACAGATAAGAGTTAGCTGCTTACCCCCAAAAAAGGCCCTATAAAAGAGAGACCTCCAAATCCTGCTCCCCAGGCACTCCTTTATTGCCTAGGGGTCCATGTTCCCATTAAATGACTCACTCCCACTCCATTCTCTTCTTCTCACTGTCTGCCTTCCTTCACCACCCCATCCTCTGTCCCCAAACCATCTGCCTCTGTACCCCTTTCACCACTTATCTCTGTGTTACTTGCCCCAGTAGCCTCTGTTCCTTATTGAAATGGGATTACTGTTTCACTTCCCATTACCATTGTGATCTTTCCTGGCAAGTACCCAAAGAACCAGGCATGCCTGCTCTACTTTATAAATTAATTATCAACTCAAATTTAATGCCAGGTATTATGAAAGTTCCAACCATACATTTTGTATAAAGAGAAGCTGAGATATTTGGGCGTTTTGTTCCTAAGTCTTTGGATACTCGTACCAAAACACAATCCGGTCTCTAGATTGCTTTTATATTTCCAAAAAACCAATCGAGGTCTTCTTCCTTTTTTCTTTTTTCTTCTAAAAACTGATCCAAATTTCAGTGGCACAGAAAATTACTCATTGCCCACAGAGAAGGGAAGTGAGAAACAGGGAGCACAGATAATATCACAAATGCTCATTCTAATTAGAAAACAATATAGTTTTCACAGAGTTCAAATTGTCCTGGGAATGTATAACAATAAAAAACCAGATGTGTATGAGTATGAAATTCAAGCCAGATGCAAAGAAAAAAAACTGCCATTATTATTTCACCCATTCTCCAGTTAATGCTCACAAAATTCTATTTTTATAATAGAAGAAATATTTGATTAAATTATGGATATGTTCCTTCTTAAAAAAACATGGATTTGTCTTAGATTATTTCATCAATCTCCAAGATGATCAAGAAGAAGGTAAAAAATTGTCATATCTGTTGTTATATCCTCTGACTCTGTTTATGTATGTCAGATAATTAAAGTAGTTATATAGATAATTAACCTAGTATTGCAGGCATTGTGCTTTAATTGCTTTGAAGTTACTCAGATAGCTCCATCAGTTCCCTACTTCAAAATATAAACTGTTTTACATGGCTACTTTTTACAAAGGGAAAAAATGGAATGGTGATTTTTAATTAATTCCATTTATTGTGGTAATTTACCACATAAGTTACAGTTGTCATACTGTGTTCAAAACACTCTTATGCCAAGAAATATATCTGGGCATCTTCCAACATACTCATCATTATCAATAACACATTCTTTAGTTCTACAAAAGAAAGATAAAACATAGATACTGAATTGTTTTCAACACACTTTCTAGTTTCCCATTTTCCCCCCAAATGGTGTTGCCTCACTAAATCACACTTCACAAGGGAAAGAGTAACAGTCTCCTGTAGGGCCTGAATTAACAATCTGCCACAGTAAGTAAATAATGTTTGTGTTTATGTGTGTGGGAGCATGTGCGGGTATGTGTGTGGAGCGGGGCTGCATGGGTGTGTGGAGGGGTGTGGGTGTGTGTATGTGGTAATAAGAGGCAAACCTGAAGACACTAAGAAAACGCTCCTTCCTTTAAGAATATTCACATCCTCGTTCTAATGGTAACAAAAAATGAAGTTTAAAAATTTTGTCATTCACTATTTGGCAGGAGCTTTCAGGCTAATGGCCTCAAAATCCAGTGGTAAAGGTGAAAAGAAGGGGCTGTTCATTTACATCAGTAATAACTGAAGTAAATTTAAGAAAGAAAAGGAACTGAATATCATCAAATGATCTTTAGAATGTTAAAACTGCAAGAAAATTTAAAAGTTATATGTGATATAAATATTATAATTAGAGTTCACCTAGCAAGCAAACTAAAGTCCAATGAAGTGACACGTCCAAAGTTAAAACAGTTACATAGTAGCAGGATTTAGATAATAATTTATACCATTCATGTTAGGTACGAGAATACAGTTGTTGCAAAGGACTACAAGTGAACCCAGAATATGAAGGAGTCACAATCCAAGAAATAAGGCAACCCAAGATCAAAGCTTATCTAAATTTAACATCTATTCTCCCATTAGCATACAATAAAACGACTTTTTAAGCAAGGTGGTATCATGTTAACAAATAAGAGAAATGAGTAGGAACTAGTTAACTACCATTTTGCTTGTGTCTTCCTTTATTAACGAATGTTGTCAAACTAGAAAGAGCAGAACAATGAAAACTGAAGCTTAAAATAGAGTGGCTAACTGATTACTAAACATTTTGTAAGCTTTAGTTGATTCCAAGTCTCTAGTCCAGAGGAACACATCTCATACTATAGGAAGGAAGTTAAAAGCACTCAGATAAACAAGGGGCCCAATTTTCAAAAGTAAACTACTTGATATTAATTTGCAATGAAATTCTAGAATAATTTAACATATTTACAAAATAAAGAAACAATCATGGAAGCCAGCATGGGTTCATTAAGAACAAGTTTCAAACCAAAATAATATTATTTTCTTTTTAGACAGAGCTACTAGGAGTGGTAAGTCAGGGGCCACGAATATAATGCAATATTTCATCAAGGTATTTGACAGCATTTGTCAAGATATCTTTTGGAACTTTTGGGATATGACCATTGAAAATTTATAGAAGCATAGCAGCAAAAGGAAGAAAATACTTTCACCATATTTTACATTGGTCAGACCACATCATTCTATTTTTGACACCCTATGTTTGACAGCATTAACTCTGTGAGCCTAGATATGCAAATCCTCAAGCTTAGAATCTAGAAAGGAAAAAGTAAGTATATAATTATGACTATTAACCATAGGAGGGAAAGCCTGAAGAGGAGAGTAAGATCACCTTAATAAAATTCCTCCTCAAACTTGAAATATAAAAACGGTGAATTAACCCACATAAGGTCACAAAGGCAGGAAATGATATATCTGGAATTTAACCCTGTTTTCCTTGAGTTTGCATACAGCACTCTTTCTACTACATCATGCTGCCTATCACTTTTCCAAGCTGAGAAAGTTCTCAGAAAAAAAAAAAAAAAAAATATATATATATATATATATACACATATATACACCGTGTGCATGTCTGTGTGTGATTTTAATTACAACATAACAGGACGAACTAGGGAAAAGGACAATGAAATAAAAGTTCATCTTTGCCCAAAGTTTACTTTTTTGATATTTGTCTCCATTATTCCTTTGTGTTTTCTTTGCATATTATTACATCTTTTAATTAAAATCATGTGTGAATCTTGGAAAAAAAGATTAACTTCTTGTCTTCATTGTAGTCAATTAAGTTTTTATTCATGGGATTATCTGGTGTACTATATGTAGGCATTATCTAAAAATACTTGTCAGCTGATTACAAGCTAATTAGGTATTTCCATTGAGATTTCGCTATTTATGGCTAATGATTACCAATAAGCTATAATTATCAAATGCCTACCACACAAGGTCACTATATTGGGCACTAATAGACAATGATACTCAAAGCACTGAAAACATGACCCTGCCTTCTGACAGCCTAGAATCTAATTGGAAAGATGTAATGCACTTACATGGGATCAATAATTTTACATACATGTGTGTAGATATGTTTACACGGGCAGCTAGAAGGCACAGTGAATACAGTACTGCACTTAGAATCATCTTCCGAAGTTCAAATTTGGCCTCAGACATTTACTAGCTGCGTGACCTTGAGCAAGTCATTTAATCTTGTTTGCCTTGGTTTCCCTATCTGTAAAATCATTCCAGCATCTTTGCCAAGAAAGTAGAGTCAGTCACAATTGCAATGACCCCACAACATGTATACACATACATACATACATATATGGAAAAGCATTCAAAAGTTATATACACACATATAGATATATATGCATATGCATGCATCTGTATGTGTGTGTGTATAAAACAAAAGGTGAAAATAAAAGAGTACAGTCATGAATCATTAGAGTTTAAAAGTACCTTAGGGATCATGTAATTTTTACCTTTCATTTTTTATATTAGGAAACTGAACACAAAAGAAGGGAAATAACTTGGCCGAGGTCGCACAAATAGTAATGGCCAAAGAAGGAATTCAAACACAGGACTTACGATTTTAAGTGTTGAACTCTTTTTACTGCACATAAACTGTACATAAGTACTATTTAGATTGAGACTAGAGGATCTAAGTAGGGGCTAAATTATCTAGAGTTTACTGAAGTGACTAAGTATGAGGCTTTGTAGGAGGCAAGGACCATGGAAGGATAAGGTAGAGGCAAAAGACAGTCTAAGTCAATAAATTAAACAAGGATTAGACTATTCCTAACTCATTTTAAAAATTATCATAAAATAAGTTGAAGATCAGTATGTTGCTCTGGAAGGTTGCAATTGTTAGTTATGGGTAACTCAGTTTAAGCATTCATGTCTCTGACGCTAGCATCATAGGAAGCTGCGTTTAGAGCTAGAAGGACTTTTGGAGACCATATAGTTCAATGATTTCATTCTACAACTAAAAAAGAAAGAGAGGTCAAGTTGGCCAAGAATATAAAAGTAGTATAATAGCTAAGATGTGAACCCAGATATTTTCACTCCAGAACCAGGGAGCTTTCTAGCGTACTATGCCCCTAAGTAAGCTACTCCAGAACTAAATCTCTATTGGTTCCACCTTCCACAGAATCTGCTACAAAGGCAAAGGAAGAGAAGAAACACACAAAGGTTGAGAAAATTAAAAATATCAACACAGACAATATAACTGGTGAAAATTAATTTCTTTCTCAGTTAGGAAGTAGATTTCTACCATAGTCTTTAAAATAATGAAGTATTCTCTTATCTCTCCTTTGGCTATATGCAATTAATTGAAATTGATAGTAACCTATAATATCCTCTGAGTAACATAATTTCTTAACAACTTGTCATTTTTACAAGAAAGTTTCTGCCTTCTCAAAGAATTTTATGTTTGCCAGAAAAACAAATTAAAAATATTTAAACTAGAGATTTCTGAGCACTGATTTAAAGTAGCTATAAAAGAGTATGTTGAAGGTTCTTTCAATCAAAGAAGTTTTTGACTATCCGTTATTAATCATACCTTTCTTGTTTATACTGTTACAGTAATCTTAGTTAAATTAATTTGTGAGTTAATATCAGTTGACATAATGTTGAATTGGTGAATGGATACTAAAATGGCTGTGTCATTTAAAAGCACTTCCAAAGTAGTCTTTAATAAAGAAGGTAGGAAATTCTGGGAAGATGGAAAAGCAAGAAGCAACCTAGGGAACAGTTTTCCCCTCACCACCCCAAACAAAAAAAGTGACCTAAACCCATCCATATAATACATATATTATATATATATATTATAATATATATAATAGCAAGAGGGAAATTGAAAGAACCAACCCCTACACATACATACGTATATACATACATACATACATACATATATACACAATCTTACCAAAAAAACCAAACCAAAGACCAACTAGCCAGTCCATTGTTGCTCCTGCTCTGCCTCACACTCCCACTCCCTTACCACAGCCATAACTATTCCATAGATGCTTGAACCCATGACAGTTCATTGCCCATGGCAGATATAGTTTGAGTCACTCACATTTGAAGTTATTCTTTCATCAATATTCCAGGTAGGACCACATTCCCTGATTAGGTGGAGACCCATGAATAATGTTAACCTTCATGTTCAAGAGGAATACAGAATTGTAGAGAAGTAGAACAAATTAAAGAGGCAGTAGAGGCTATTGGCACTAGTACGACTACTTAATACTGTACATGCAGATATACTATAAAGAGGAAGCCATGAGAGAAAAGTGGAGAGATTCAAATGCAAAGGGTCTCCTCTAAGTCCTTTACTACAAGCCTCCTAGGTTCATCAAAAGAACTAAAAAAATCAGTCAGAAAGCAACTGCAAGAGTCAAGAAGAGTAAGAGTTGGAAATGTGTAGAATAGGTCCAGATACAATGGTCTCAGTCTTCCTGGAGCTACAGCCTAATAGGTAACCATTACTCATTGAGGGCCACATATCTTGTCTGACATTGATAATCTTAGAAAACAGAAAAGGTATCGAAGCCTGTAAGTGGGGCACAAAAGCACTGACTCCATAGAAGGAAATAGAGAGATGATAAAATGACTATTTACAACAATAAAACCCTTGAAAAACCGACAGAATTCATAGTAAAGACAGCTAAAATCTAAATGAAATGGAACCAGTAATTGATAAAGATAACCATCTCACTGAACAAATTATTGCTGGTGTTGTTGTTCAATTGGTTCACTTGTATCCAGGAAAAGATAATGGAGTGATTTGCACTCTCCTTCTCCAGAGGCAAACAGAGATTAAGTGACTTTCCAGGGTCACAAAGCTAGTAAGTTTCTGAAGGAACAACTAGAAGCAAAGGAAACTGAGTCAAAAGTTCCTAAGGAAGTGAAGACATTGCAGCTCATTTTTCAAGGCCTCAGGAAACAATATTACTACTCAAGGAACCTCCAAAATGGCTCATAATATCAAATAAAAAGTTTAAGTGAAAAATTAAAGTCATAAGGGCAGAAATTTAAGCTCTTCAGGTTAACAGAACAGAAAATTGAGAATAAACATCAGCCTCCAGAACCCATTTCCCAGTAGGTTGCAGGGAAGGGGAAGGGAAGGGAGAAATGACAAAATTGTAACTAAAAATAGCAGAGAAAAGTAAACAAAATTAGAAAACAATATTAGAAGAACCCATACAAAGGAATACTAAATTTGAAGATGAGGTTTTTGGCTTTCTAGAAAAGCATCAAGAAAAAGAAAAGAAAATCTGAATACCATTCTACAGGAAAATATTCAGGAAATTTTTCTTAAAAAATTAGAAATAAGCAACAAAGTACAGATAAAGAAAAGAACAGAAAACACCAACACAAAGAAATCTCAAATTTAACTCACCAAGAAACACTGTCACCTTCAGAAATCCAAAATAAAAAAAGAAAGAAAGAAATTGTTTGTATGCAAACAAGAAAAAAATGTTTATATACCAACAAGATTCAATTAAAATTGAACAATATAGTCTTTTTTTAAAAAAGCAAATGGAAAGTTGAAAAATAACTATTTTTAAAAGCACAGATCAGTTGGCATCTCAAAATAGCATCCTGCAAAGCTGTCTATAGTTCAAAACAACAGGGCTGTTAGTAACAGAGAAAACTTTGAATCATGCCTTCAAAAGAACATACAAACTTAAGAAACAAGAAATTTAAGAAACTTAAACAACTTCCATTAGCAATTAAAGAATGAAAAAAATTAAGTGTTTATTTTCATTGGAATTACACAAGAATTTCATTTAATACTTAAATCTATTTATCTGGCCATAATATCTCTCTTCATCACCAGTTTCACATGTCCAATTACCTAACTGGCAGATTGAACTGGCTTGCCCATCAACATCTTAAACTCAACATGACTAAAACTGAAATCAAACATTGCACTTTTCCAAACAATCCTATTATGGGGCACTATCATCTTTCCAGTCACCCAATTTCATTGTCAAGGAGTCATTCTGTACTCCTCATTCTCACCTCCCCCTATTCGAATCTCTTGCCACGTTCTGCTGATTTTGCTTTTACCACATCACTTATATTTGCCTCCTCTGTTCTATCACAGTCATCACCCTGGTACAAGTCCTCATATCCTCATCACTTGAACTATTTCAATAGTTTGCTGGTTGGCTTCACTATCTCACATCATTCCCACACACACCATGCATCCATTTAACTGCCAATTCCCCTAAAGCCTACATCTAGCCAAATCACACTATCCTCCCCCAAATCAGTAAATTCCAATGGTTCTCTATTACCTCCAGGATCAAATATAGAATATTAGATTTGGTTTTTAAGTCCCTTTCCAAGATGACCCCTATCATTCTAGTCTTTTTAAATAGTACTTTGTCTTTCTTAAATTTTACTTCTCTCTAGATACTCTATGATCCCCTAGCTTTTTCATGATTCCTTGCATGTGAAACTCTGTGTCTTCTCTATGTGTCTTGTCACTGGTTGTTCCCTATGCCAGGAATACCCCTCTCACCCTGTTTTCCTAGCACGAATCCACCTTTAGACCAAATGGTCAACAATTTCTTTTTTAATTTGCCAAATAGCATTTCTCAGGAAGGCACAATCTCATTTTTTAAGTCAATTAATATATTAACCTTCAAAAAAGAACCTCAAAGAACACTCTAATTCTAGGTTTTGGTTTTGAGTGCTTAGTTTGCTTTTGTTTTGCTATTGCTTGTGTCTAAATAAATAAATGTAGATAATATACATTGTGTTTTGAGAGGCATAAAATAAAATACATAATTACATAAAGGAAACCAAAAGATACTAAAAAAAAATATGATTATTCATAAAAAAAGATTCTCTCAGACCAAACTGAAGGAAATGACTGACCTCAGAAAGTTGAAATAGATTCAGAAAACTATCTACATTAGCTTCTGTGACCAAAAGGCAGTCAATGGTCAACCTTTGGATGGCAAGGCTTTTTGAATTTAGCTCAGAGTTGACACTTGGCTAACAGGAATACAGTCCACCAGCTCATTCTTGAAACCTTTCCCTTATCTTTCTGAATCCCAGCTTCCTTATCTATAAAATGAGAGGGTCAGAATAAATTACCTTTAAGAGCCTTCTCACCTCACTTTTGTGCATACTTGGAGATGTAAACATATGGAAATTTCCCACATGTGATTCAGAGAGTCATATAAATGTTCAAGTTGAAAATAATCGAGTTTAATGCCCTCCTTTTACAAATGAGAAAATTATTCCTAAGAAAGGAAATGATGGGTCCAAGGTCACCTCATAATGAATGCAAAACCAGGACACTTTAGCTTCCTAGCAAAAATGATCTTAAAAACACAATAGCCTACTATGTTATGGAAATGTTTATTTCATTCTCTAAATCAAAAATAAAATAATTTTTAAAAAAACGCACAATAGCCACACTCAGCTACTTCTGTTCTCTAAACATACTTTGTGATTTCTTATCTCCGTACTTATCTCACAGTCACTTCCCTCACCTTCCCATTATAAAATAGCAGGAATAAATTTTCACAACATAAAACATCATCTCACCGTTCTAAAGCTTTCAATGGTTCACCATTATCTGTTGAATAAAGTTCAGACTCTGTTGTCATTCAAGAACTTTTTATAGGTGGCTCTAACGTATCTTTCCCACTACTCACCTTCACACAAACTCATTCACTCTAGCCAACTTGGACTATTACTAATTTTTTAAAAACATCTCATGGTTTCTTATTTACCTTGCTTTTTATTTATTTATGCTTCCATCATCTTTACATTTTTCTTTCTAATTTAATGCTCAACTTGGTCAACATAATACCATGTCAAAATTCATCCTCATCCCTACACTCCACCTATGAAATTTCTACCTATTCCCCTAGGCCCAGCTCAAGCGATGTATATAATGTATGTATGTGACTCAAATCAGTCTTTGATCCTTCTAGCCAGAAGTGATGTTTTCCTTCTATGAACTATCATAACCCTTTCTGATGCTATTATTCCATTCTCATAATGTACCTCCTATCTTCTGTGTATGTGCTCCATGCCCCCTGCTAACTGTAATCTCCATGAAAGCAGAGATCATGTCTTTGTATCTCCACAGTGAGTCTCTGGTACCTGCCCCATTCAGATGATAGCATAGATAGATGAATGGATGGATGAATGGATAGATTGATAAACAGATAGATAGATAGATAGATAGATATAGATAGATAGATAAAAATATAAACAGGTGAATGAATAAAAACTGTCCAGTAAAAAGTTAGCCAGTAAGAACTTAGATGTAGATTTTAAAAATTTGAGAGCACAAGAGTCTCCAATTCCTACGCAATACGGATTATCCATTCAAATGTTTTTATTATAATGTTAAATAAGTCAAGTTAATGAATGAATAGTCTTTCTGCTGTATGTCCAAATACTACATTTACAAACATTCCAAAAACAGTTACTTAAGGTTAGTGTACATGGAACTAAAGAGCACATTTGGTACTGTCCATCTTTCTTTTTTAACTGTAGAGCATGAGGTCCAAGGAAATAGTCCAACTTCACTGACACACATAGCAGAGGCTTGTAAGAATTTGCTCTGACCCTAGAAATATGAACATGGCCATAAAAAATGAAACTAGCTACTTCTGTTCTCTAAACAAACTCCCTAGAAAGCAGTTAGTTTAATTTTTTGTTAAGCATGCCACACATAGTGGAAAACTTCATATGGTTTAAATACAGATGACAGAGAATAAAGTGCTAAATATTGAACCACAGATAATGACTACAAAAGAATTTAGAAGAAAAAGGCATCAATTTTCTTTGGTGTCACCAGAAAAGTTTGCAGAGGAAGTAAAACTTGAGATATTTTTTTTTAGGATGAGATAGCCCTAACTTAAACAAAGAGATTGTACTGGGGAACACAAAGAAATAATATTGAAAAGAAAAGAGTAGTCAAATAATTGAGACCCTTGAAATCCAGGCAGAAAAAAAGGAGGGGGCAGGGAACTTTTAAAGAATCATGAGAATACACAGTCAATATATTTTCTTTATTATTTTCATTTATTATTACAGTTAACAGAATACATTTCAAAAAACACCAAAATTTTATTTCATTAGTCCTTCAGCCAGTGATAGTCACTTAAAGCAGTAATCTAAGTACATAAGCATATTGAAAGTGTTCAAAAGGGTGAAAAATTCCCAGATCATTCTCAAAATCTTAAATGGGAAATCAATGTGCTATAATAATTTTTTTCTCTTGAGTGAGATAAGCTTAGTAAATCTGTCTGAATTCCAAAGTCATTTCTATTATATTTTGACCTCAAATTTTTCTAACAAATTTGATATTTTCAAGGATGTTACTCAAAAATTTACATTTTTATTGATAGAACAATAAAGATATGCTTTCTTCAGTACAAAAACATGATTCTGCAACACCAGGAAAATTCTGAGTTGTCTTTTTTTACCCAATAGCACACTCCCTCATTCTTTGTTTCTATGATCAATGTAGTACATAAATTTAAGGTGCTATATAAATTTGATGGTTTATTTTTTCAAAAGCAGACCTGGGATTCCATTGGTGTAAGGAATTCCCTGGATCAGATAAATTAATTGATTTGCCCAGGTCACACAGCTAATAAGTAAATCAGGTAGGATTTGAAATTAATTCTTCTGGACTCCACACCCATCTCTCTATCCATGGTGCCACCTGGTCAAAAAGGGAAGTCTTTCTTATTCCAAAGTCAACTGGTTGTTAGACTGCCTCTCTAAATGTTAATTACTACTAACAAAGAAGAGTCTAGGAGACTGACACTAGTTGGAAAAAGTTTAAGAAATGCTAATATTTACTTGAAGCTTTGAAAACAATAGAAAGAGCACTAGGAGGGCTATCAGAGGAAGGGCTATCGTCCTGTTCTGTCATTAATTAGAAGTGTGATCTTGGTTGAGTCCATGTTTTTGAATCTTGAATTCATCATCTATAAAACAAAGGTGGCAAATTATATGACTTGTAAGGCTCCTTCCACCTCTCAAATTCTATGATTGTCCAGTTATACATATGTATGTATATACATGTGTATGCGCATATATGTATATACATATGTGTGTGTTTGTGTGTATAAAGAGCCCCAAAATAATAGGAAAATGTTAAATTGGTTATTCCTGTTACTTTTCCTCCTGGTTCTGACAATATACTAGCTACCATGACAGAAAAAAGGAAGCAATCTGTTTCTTCTAAGCTACAAATAATTTTATTAAATTTGTTCAACATTAATTTTTTCTTATAAGCCAACACATGAGCCAGTCAACAACTTAGATCAAAAAGATACAATGATTTTATTAGGTCCCACAAGATGTCATGATAACTGACTACGTAAGGCTTCAAATCTCATTTTAGAGTCAGGTTACATTTGCATGGCTGTTCAAAACAGCACTCTAGTAGTATATGAAAATAAAGTTAGGATTTGAAAAAAATAATTGAAGGGTAAAATATGACCACATTTTAAAGTACAGTCAGGTAAAATAGCAAAAGTCAGAGACACTGTTTTCTCAATTTTATAGCCAATAAGGCTTGAAATATTATACAAGAATTTCTAAGAATCTCCACTCATGACTTTCACATGGCACTTTAAGGTCAACCAAGTAACATCCATACGTTGCCTCATCTTTTTGTTACAACAATCTCATAAAGGAAATGAATACTATCCTCATTTTACGCACTGGGCATGGTAACAGGATTAGAGATAGGATTCAAACCCAGTTCTCTACTGACAACAAGTTCAATGCTCCATCTACTTCGTTTTGTTTGTCTTTCATTTTGAAGAAGACCTATGACAGCACAGGGTGATATTTTGACTCAGGCATGAATTGGATTTAAGTGAGGCAGAGTTGCAGTCTTTCTCTCTCTCAGAGTCATTGAAGTCTAATGGAAAGAGAAAAATCAAGACAACTGGCTGGAAAATGATGTTGGCATCTTGTGATGTCTGAGCAAGCTCTAAGCATCCCACAGTGCCTGCTTCATGGGCATTGGAATGAATTGTCCTCATCTGTCCATTCCACTGGGGATGTCTACACATGCTTGAGGCAGATATCCCCCTAGCTCATCAAAAGGTTTGAGGCCTGTCAGTTACCCTCAGTCTGGTTTAGCGCATCTGCTGAGATGGTTCTACCAGGGTGTGGCTGATGTGCATGCCACAGTTTCCTGGAGCCACAGATGAGAGCTGGGTAAAAGTGGACACCAAAGGTGGAGGAACAACCCTGAAAAGGGCTCAGCAAGCCCCCACACCAAAGGTACCAGCCCTCTCTGAACACCCTGCACACACAGGTATGTACTATACAAATGTTAATAATTTAAATTAAAAAGAAATCCTGTTATTTTGTTAGAGAAGAATCTGAATTTACTAGGGGAAAAAAGAAAGAAAAATAAATTTAACTTTTCTTATTCAAAACATGTTTTGAATGTTTGAGTTAGTTGGGGCAACTCACAAGGTAGTTTTGTGAGTAGGAGAAGATAATGCACATACCTGGAAAGATGTGAATACATTAAACATACAGTGGGCATATGTTTGCTTTAAAATACGACTGTAAAATGCCCAAGTAAAAGCACTTTCTTAAAACCTATGGAAAGGAAGAATGATTCGGTAAATTATCTTTTAAAAGTTTAGAAAAACACTATTAACCAAGCAAATGGTTGGTTAATAGTCCTATGTCTAGAGGGTTCCCCATACAAGTGTAGTAACTGATCACCTCCTTGGAGAGCTTAGGATGCAAATTCCAAGGATTTCACCAACTATTTTCAAATAATAACACAACAGCAAAAAGAATAATAACAACCTGAGGTCCAGATAAAACGTACATAGTATCTATACTTCTTCATTGATTTGTTTTGTTACTTTAACTCTGTGCTGTTGTTGTTGTTTTTGAGGAATAAACAAGAACTACACACATACTGAAGACCAAGGTATGTCCAAAGGGTATAACATCTTTTGATCGTGGAGATCTGCTCATTCCCCCTTATGGTTTTAATCTGGAAATTACAGGATTCTTAGGAGTAGGGGAGGTTGGCTAAAGAGAAGAGTTTCAAATGTTATTTGCATAACTACTAGCATTTGGTACTGAAATGTATAAAGATTGCTGCATTTGGACATAATTTCTTAAAACAAGTGAATTATGAAAATTTCAGTATTTCATTTTATGAAAGAATCACCATTTTCCAGTTTGTGTTTACCCAATGAACTTATACTTGGAAATAAACAATTCAAGTTATAGTGCCCTATTTTATTTTTTCCCCTGTTGACTTTCTCTTGTAAGTTTTAAAATAAGATTCAGTAGTATTTCTAAGTTTGTGAAATCTGGCTTGAAATGTTCTCAGAATAACATCTAAAAATGTCAGTTCACAAAATTTGTGATTATTAATTTAGCTTTTTTTATTTAGAAAAATTGCTTGTTATTTCTCACAACAGTCCGGTGAATCAGGGGTTTTAGTTTTGTTTTCCAGACAAATAAAATGGAACATAAAGGAAATTCAGTGATAACTAGAATCAGAGGGAAGTAGTATCAGATACAGATTTAAAGACTGGGTCTGTCAACGTAAATTTCTTGGGTCTACCTTTCAAAAATTTCCCTAATTAATGCTACCTAATGCTAATCTCACAGCATTCTATTCAATCTCTATGAATCTGGCCATTGCTCTAAGAAGAACCCTTTTTGTTTTTATTTCATTTTGGAAGAGAATATACGCAAATGGTTTGTCTCAATGACTAACAATATCTATCATTAATTTCAGCCTGAAATTCTTTCAATTGTACTTTTTAAAAACTTTATCATGAGCATAATATCATCTCTATTAAACAATAAATAACTGAACACAGTGTCCTAGCTGGAGTCGAATGCATGTGTAGAAATTTTAATGATTTGTAGTCTATCCATCAGTTAGCACCACCAGTATCCTTGTTTGGCATTTATGTTACATCTTCACAAAATGTTTCACAATAACTATCACATTCTGTTCTTGGTTATGATGATGAATGACAGTATTTCTTAATTCATACTCCTGATTTACACTGGTTTTCTCCCTATGCTCATTTGCATTTGGCTTCTTTGATTAGGATAGCCTGCATTTGCACAAACCTCCTCTTCAAGCTCTTCCATGTGTTTTATGGATACATACTATCATCGGTGGGTTAATATGTCTCTCTCTGCCTCCTGATCCCTGCCAAAGTCACAGGAGTTGGTAAGCTTTTTAAAACTAAAACATTCTAGGGATCTGGGCCCTTTCCTTTACTGTGTACCCTTCTTCCACATTAAGGTTACATTGCTTCTATTATTTTTCTGCCCTTTAGTCTATATCTTTAAGAGTTTTTCAGTTAGTTCAAAGCCAGCAGGCATTGGGATGATGGGTTTTAGTTGGTTTCACAAGCACCACTATTTTGCTGTAAGAATAGTAATCAAGCAGAAAGTCTTAGGACAACTATATAAAGGAATGTTTACAACCTTCAAATTTTTAAAGGCAATCTGGCAGAGGGGGGGAGGGAGGAAATATTTGTTGAATGCCTACTACATGCCAGGCACTGTGATTTTTACAAATATTACCTCATTTAATTCTCATAACAGCCCTTTGCTACAGGTGTTATTAACCCCACTTTACAGTTGAAGAAATTAAAGCAAAATGAGATTCAAGTGATTTACCAAGGGATATGCAGATTTTAACTGTCTGAGGATATATCTGAACTGCCCTTTAATGTGATAATATTAGCTGTGTCAATAATCTTCCTCCTTATCCCAACATAACCTATATTGTCACTTTATCTCCTTGCCTTCTGGTTCTTTACTTCTCCTTTATCACCCTTCTTCCTCTGAACCTATTATTAATTTTTTTCTGCTATTCGAAATTAGATCTGAAAAACCTTGAGAAAAGAATCCCCCTTCATATTCTCTTCTCCAACCACAACGAACAATAAATATCCCCAGGAACTTGACAAAATATGTATAAAGTACTTATTGTTAGCCAGTATGATGAAATAAAAGGTAGTTTTGAGTGAACAGGGAGCTAGGGGGTAAAATTCATGGGATAAAAATGTTTGAGAATAATGAAAACTTTATAAACTTAAAAGGTAAGAAAATTATTTGATAGATCTCATTGATTACAAAGAAGTGCTGAAACTCTCTGCAGAGAGGAGTCTAATAAGCTTGGACAAGTATCAAATAATATATATTTTTTAACAAATTATTTACTCCTTTAGGGCAAGGATTCATCTTGGTACTTTACTCACAGGAGGTGTCCATTGAATACCTGCTAAATATGATGCTAGCTATCTCAATTGTAGTAAAACAAAAATATATTCCACAACCACAAAACAATGTATTAATGACAAAACATTAAAGCTCATGTTGGAAGGTAATTGATTGTAAATTATTTAATAATCAGAATCAAATAGTTGCATTGTTTCTACAGACATAAAATGTGTAGAATAAAAATGAACCCAAGAGAAGACAATGGTGCTAAAGTCTTACCTACTTTAAAAAAGTCACTGGGAATTTTTTTTAATCAAATATCCAAAGAGTCTCAATGAAAGAATACCTAATGTAACAGTAAATCAAATATAATAAAATGGATTGAAAGGAAAATGAAAGAACTTTTTAAAGATACAGAAGGATATACCAGAAAGAACGAAAGAAGTAGAAAGCAAATTTTACTAAAATTGCTGCTATCTGCATCACATGTATTGAGCTATCACCAAGGGCAGGAAGAGAGATTGGATCTGGAATTTCTTTTTTTATAATGACTTCTTGGTAATGAGGTCTGTTCCTCTACAGAACAGGTCAACAACTTTGGTGCTACTCACAGTCCTAGCCAGTTGCCTCAAGCACCTGAAAAATTAAATTATTTGTGTAGGATCACATAGCCAGTATGTGAAAGAGTTCACCCTTGAACCCAAATCTTCTGAGTCTGGCTTTCTGACCACCCTGTCACCATACTTGTCAAGGTATCTCTAAAGAATCATAAAACAAATAAGTATTACAAAATTTGAAAGAAATATAAGTTGAACAAACAGAGCTTTGGAACCTATTAGGAGTTAATTTTGAGAGTTTCTATGTATATAAACAAATTACTCCATCCACTACACTTACCAGAAAAGGTATTAAAATGATGACAACCTTTCCAATGATAATTATTCTGAAAGGTCACAGCAACCTGAGGAAGTACAATTATAGATGATAGATATGCTCATGTAGAGTCAAGTAAACTGCTTAACTAAAGACACTAGCTGAGTAGAAATAAAAATCTGGGGTTTCAGTTGATCCTGTAACTTGCTGAAACCTGAGCTGAACTATAGGAAGCATAATCCAAATTACAAAATTGTAAGACAGCACACAAGGTGTTAAATGAACTCTAGATAATGATGATCATTAGAGGAAAACAAATGAAGATAGACGGAGTATTATAGGATTAAAATGGTATGCAGCTCTCAATCAAACTAGTTTGCAGTTCATCTCTTGCTAATTTTCTTTCACTAGTAAAGTAAGCAAAAGTACATGAATAGTACTTGTTTCCTTTCAATTGCTAATCATAATCACATTTGTCAGTTTCTTGGATACCTACATATAAATAGACTATAGTCTGGAAGGAAGTGAAAATGGAAAGGATTTGAGAGATCTTAGCTCAATCTAGGTTTACTTTACACTGGCAGGGTTTAAAAAAATTAATTGAACAGAAGCAGAAAAACATTCCAGTTCTTTCTGAACAGGGTAGTTTCATTATGATTCTGTCTTGAGTGCTGCTAATTCTCAGATCATTAGACTCATTCATTATGAAACACAGAGATGACCCCCCCCCCATACACATTTCAGTTAGACATGGGCTCAGAAGGCCTCAGAAGTCACTATAAAAGATAAACTTATGTCTTAAGCTTTATAGATCTGTGAGTATCCTTCTATTGCAGAACTGGAGGAAATAACATGTGAGTGAACAATCAAATCTGTTATATCTTTGGGGGTTTTAAATAGTGAAACCCTAAGGAGCCTGGTGCTGTCAGGAGATGAAGAAAATTTTGAAGCACCTATATGTCCATTACAGGAAGGCATCAAAGATGGGGACTGCTCTACTCTCTGCTCCATTACCATGTCATCACAGCTACTGGTCTTATGAGAGAAACTGTATCTAGCTAGAAGCAGAGACATATAATACATAACAGAAACATCTTCAAGGGTCATGATCTCTCTAAGGAGAAAGGACAATAGGACTATGCATAAGTAAGATCTGGGGAGCCTAGTTGAGATGCTGCATCCAAGGCAGCTGTACGAGGATATTACAATGAGAGAAAAGACATTCTGGCCCTGAAGTGTCACGAGTTATAAACTGACTTTGACAAATATGTACTCTAAAGGTTTGTCTTACTACCACTATTATCAAAATTTCAATTCCCTTTTCCAATGGAAATGTATATATTTATGTAAAAATATGCCTCAAGTTTAAGGGATAAATGTTTTTGTACCTACTGTTCTAACTATACAATCTTGGGTAAATACCTTTGCTATGTGATAATTTTATCTATAGATAGGCTGACTGTTAATGGGAAGCATACTGATAGGGGCTTGTGAACTACAATAATAAGAGCAGTCATGCACTGAGGAACCCTTGAACTCAAGGTAATAGTTACCCAATGGAATGCCATCTCAAACATGCTAATGTGAGTTATGTGAACACCCTGTGGAAGATATTGGGAGTTGTCCAGTAGTAATGGGAAAATAAAACATTTCTTGCTTTTAATCAAATTATAAAGTTTCCAGTTCACTCAGTAAAGTAAAATTTAAATATCATGTCAATCTTAGGAATTAAGGTGTAAAGATATCGAATTGTTTATGGGAATATGTAACTAAAGTTAAGTAGGCAGAACCTGGTATCTAACAACATAAAAGAGACCAACACTCAGGAATGATTTCAGGCTCTACAGTACACTGACAGCTTTAAAAACAAGCCATGAATTTTCTCCTCATACTAATTAAAGCATAGGTTCTAAAACTAAATTTATAAAATGAATGAAGACATATTCTTAAAATTTATCTTTAAAATACTGAGTTTCTTGAAAGAAATTTCAGCTGAACTGAGTGACTGAATTTAGAAATTTCTGTGCATTTCTTTCAGACTAGTTAAACTGGTATAATCCACAAGTTTACAGATTTTGAATAGCATATGTGTTGATTTTTAAGAGTATGTACTCAAACAAAAAGTCCGATGTATTTGTTGCAATAATGATATATATGATGAATATATTATATTTATATATATATATATATATGATGGAAAATATTATATGATAAATAATACTCCTAAATGTTTGTCTTGCTATATTACATCTAGAGACAAGTTTCAATTAATATTACAGGAAAGTAAGCTTAAACGAAACATACATACACACACACACACACACACACACACACACACACCCTAAATAATAAATTCAGACCTGTCAAATATTTTTCTTTTGTCATTTGAGTTTAGAAAAAGAGAGAGGTTGCCAAACTAACATTTTAAAAGATTTTCATTATCACAAGTTCCGTCAAGACTTCATGCAAAACAATAAATTACTCACCTTAGGTATTCTAATGTGGGAGATGAAAATTAATCAGTTAATGAAAAAATAGGCACAATATAAATATTGTGTATAGTGTCATTCCCTAATTTATCCATATATATTGAAGCATCATAATTACTAATGAAAGTTTTTTTAGACTGTCAAAAACAATAATCCCACTCACATCCCACCATTAACTCAGTACACTCATTAATAATAAACACTTGGTAAACTATTAACAATTGTAACATCCAGTACCTTGAATTCAACTCTCAATTGTCATTCTTTGGAAATATGAAACCATGAACCCACAAGAGAACAATAAAAAATTTATCAGACATCTGTTCTCTAAGCTGTGAAAACATACTATCATTTGAACCAATAAACTAAAAGCAACTTGAAATTTCTCTCAAATTTTTTTAATGAATAAAACACATCTAAAATATATTTGATTAAGAGTGGAATAATGGATCAATGGTTGGCCTTGGAAACTGGAAAACCAGAGGTCAAGTTACACTTCTGATACTTATCATCTGTGTAACCAAAGGCAAATCACTTAACCTCTTGGTTCTCTCCAGAGTACTCTCATAGGGGACAAGTTACAGAGAAATTTCTCATCTACAAGACTGGGGAGAGTTGGCACACTAAAAGTTCCCTAAACCAATAATGGATCCAGACACATTCCTACTCCCCCCCTCAAAAAAATCTAGTTATGGTAAAAAAAAAGTAAGTTACCTAATTTGTTAAAACTACATCATTTCAAGGAAGAAAATCCAAGTAGAAAGTCCTAATTTAAAATTTTATAGAGTTCAAATAGCCCCCAATGTAGAATCCAATTATAGATGCTATAGAGAAGTCTTTACTTATAATTTATTTAAACCTGGCTTTTATTTCTTTCCTGAAGTACTGACAGTCCGGATGGACATCTAATGGGAAATATGTAATCAAAGATCTTAAACCTTTGCAGAAATAAATATTTGTTTGTTTCTGCAACTCTTCATGTTTCCTTAATACTGCTAAACTCATTAAGATTTTTACACAATCTACAGAATGCTACCTCAAGGGTCAATGTCATCATCTCTTTATAGGTAATGAAATGGACCAGCCAGAGGGCAAGAGGCAAGTCATCCAGACAGTTAGAATTTAGAGCTGTCTGAACAGCAATCCTCAAATCAAATGATGAGTAGTATTTAGTAGTTTGTAAGAGATAAATAAGAGAAGTATTTCTTTCAGAAAAACACATCTTTCAACTTAAGAGGAAACGATTAGTTTTGGTTCAGTGGATAAACTTGGAGATGATCATATCTACTTTAAAAAAAAGGTAGAAAAAGAAGTTTCCTTTAAGAAACATAGTGGTGTGTAGTAAAATTGAACACCCCTAATACCTTAAAGATTCATTACTCCTTCCTAGTGGTGGTGGAGTCCATCCATAAGAAAAAGAATCATGTGATTGCACCTAATATTGCTTTATGTGATGTTACTCATATTGGTGAGAAAGAATAAATCATTTCTTCTTCCCTTTTTCTAAACAGCAATTTATTTTCAAAAACATTCTATGAGATGTGATTTAATGACGAAAGGCTTTGGATATTTTTTTTCAGTCAATGCTCAAAATACATTGAATCTACTGAGGATCATTGCCTGGAACTTTTTTGACTGAACTACCTGACTCGAAAGTAGGCCAGTCTCTAACCCTATGGCACTTCAACTCCAGCCATTAAATGTGTGGGTTCCCAGCAAACATTTTCAGTTTGTACACCTCACCCTTTTGCCTACTCTCACCCTTCACTAAAATAGCTTAAACAACGCATTAGCAGAGACTTGGGCAGTATCTGAAGTACACTGTTAATGTGTACTAACTACCATTAAAAAAAAAATATCAACTTTCCATTAAGGTTGTATACATTAATATGTTCAATTGCTCAATAGGAACAATCAAGTATAAAGTACAAAGCCTATTTTACATAGAGCTCAGATACCCACTAATTTCTATTTTTTCTATCTCAAAAGAATAGAGATATAGAGAACAGATTTATTTGTTTGATATTTCAGGTTTATATTATAAAATGAACAATAAAATACCTTGTAAGAATCTGTATCAATTTTAAGCAATTTTATATCAATATTCTAAATACACATACATACACACACATACACACACACACACACACACACACACACACACACACACTTCATTTTCATTAGGACATCCTAATTTCCCAAACAGCATTTAAGGGAAGTTTCATTTAAATGGAAACAAGCAATAAGTCATCACTTTCATTTATACTAACCATTTGAGACCTAGTGGATTTTTTGGTTCAATTTTTGACAAGTGATGTCAAGTACATTAAAAAAAATTAAAGAAATAAAATGCTGATATGGATACAGTGATATTTTATCATATAACTATTTTTTTACTCACCAGTTGTTTCCACAATGCCCTCTAGGATGACGACAATCTCGAACTGTTCAGCTTGCATACTTCTCTGGGATAGGTCATAGAAGGGGCTTTTGGCATCGATCACGTGGCAAATTGTGAGGGGGGAAACAAGAAAAAGTTGATCTGCCCCTGTACTAAAACCTACATCCAGTTCAAGTTGGTCAAGGGGGAGGAACTCACCCTCAGGTGTCTGTCGAGACTAGACAAGCACACAGAAAAAGAGAAGAAATCACCACTAGTACTGCAATGTTCAACACAGCCCAACAGCAATTCACATCACTGCCAACATTCTGCCCTATCAATCATCTGCAACAAAATCCAAACAAATCGTTATATTGCTATATTATAGCAAATAGGCAGAAGCTCCATATTGTTCATGTAAAAAAAATGTATGCAATATTTATGATGTGATAGAATAGGAATAGAATCTGGCCAGTGATTTCATCAATACAGGGAGCTCTGGGTTGAAAAAAACAGGGCCCTTTACCAAAGCATGTTGGCATCTTCTCTGAAACTTAAAGACTTAGAGAGATGCTTAAAGTAATGAGAGGATATGTGACTTGCCCAAGCTCACATGGCCAGTAGGTATTAGAAGTGGGACTTGAACCCTCGTCTTCTTAATTGCAAGGCTATCCACTACGTCATGACTGCCTCTCATGAAATTAATGTAATCACAATTCCATGACTCATGAATTTTGGGATTAAAAAAACAGTATATCCCCAAAATGGGTTGTCAGTACAAAATATAACATGGGCTGATATAAAATGTAAAGAAACTCAGGGTATCTCCACTGCAATGTCAGAAAGTTGGAGGTAGGGTGGGGTTTACAATCAGATATATAACTTCCATGCAACATTTTAAAACTGAAAAGTTATGGTTCAGTAAAATTAGACAAATCACAAAAAAAAATCAGAGAAGTGGTTGGAAACCAAATTAACATAGTGGAAATTAACAAAGTGACGAAAATGATACATAGTAATGAAGAAATGAGGGAATTTTTTTTCTCTTAAGAGTTGTTTTATGTACTTTATGGTTCATACAATATAAAAAAATCACAGATGCATTTTGTTAGGGACTTTCAGAATTATTACGAACTTCTTTCAGAGATTTTGAATTTACTATTTAAATATGATAAAGGAAATTCAGTTGTGAAGATCTACTCTGTGGAAATTACTTCATCAAAACATGATTTTGATAGCACTACATTACTTAAATGAGTTAAATGAAATGTCAGTAACAATGATTTTTATACAGCTATCATTATAAAATAAACTAAATTCCAGTGAAAGGAATTGTTTGTAATGACAATTGGTGAAATCCCATATGTCCAGACTTGAAAAAATGTCATGGCAAGTCCAATAAAAATCAATGCAAATTTTAAGTTGTTAATAGATTTAAAGTGGAAAATATTGTCTCTTCCTTTCCATTCTCTTTTCACTTCATTGTTTACTTCCATTACTAAGGGGAAGAGAAGGGAGCTTGGCAAAAGACAAATTTTTGCTTACTTACTGAGCAGTAATGATGGTCAAGAGGTAGGGCTAATATGGTAATCACTAATATTTTCTAAGTTTTTAGGGCCCGATTAACACTGAGGGCTTTTGGGGAGGGAAGGGGCATATACCCAATATGATGTTCAGGATGGTAGTAAGAACACTTTTCTCTTGAGTAAAGAATCAAAAGGTGTAACCCATCTTCCCATAAGACCAAATGACTCCCTCTCCATCATACATGATCAAAGTAAATTTGAAAATTTAAGAAATATGACTAAATGAAAAGAACTCAGGGTTTCAAACTGGTAGAAGCCTGCAGTGGCAGAAAGTATCAGGATTAACATGGGCCACAAAAGTATCTCAGTGCTCCAATATATTGTGACTAAGTAGAAAGGTCCTAAAGAAAGGGATTAGATTTACCTAACTAGTCTGTGACATTCAATAACTAGATTGAAACAGCCCAGAATGAATGATTGAGAATGAAAACCCATAACGAATCTGCTTGTCCAAAAAGTATAAATGAAAGTATTAGCATCTTTCCATTTTTAAAAGACTTGTCAGTTTTGTGACTTTTGAAATTCACCAATTAGTTATGCCTCAATTTCATAAAATTAGCATTAGTGAAACTATTTTTTCTATAAAATATTCTGACCTACTAAAAAATTGGTGCTATACAAACACAAGGCATTGTTATTATTCCTAACGGTAACATGCAACTTCATTATTGACATCCACATTCACTTGTGCACTATCTTTGATATGGGTAGGTACCATAGATGATCCAAAAATATTTGCTATTTTATTTTGAAATGTCCGGCTCTCTCTTCTTCTTACCAGAAGATTTATTTTTCTAATTTTATTTTTGATGAAACTAAAAGTTATAATTAATTATTATTCCCTGAATAGGTATGGAATGGTGACTTCATCTATTAAGTTTTGTGACAGAGGGAAGCCAATACTGTAAGGAGGTGAATATGGGATTAAGAAGAGTCCAGAAGTTACCAGTTCAGTTTTCAGCTTTAGCACTTAAAAACTTGGTTCTCAGCTTTTTGCTTTAGTTGTTTTACCATGTGGCAAATTACCTTATTTCTCTGAGTCTCAGTCCCTTCATCTGATAAAATGCAAATAACGGTACTCATAATGCCTTTAACTCACAAAGATATCAGGAGGAGGAAATCACCATGTAAAACCAATCTTTGGTTATTACTGTATAAGTAGAAACATTAAATTAGGAAAGCTAGAGTTAACTTCATAGAAAATTTCAAGGCTCTAAAAAGACCCTTTCCCTGGAAGCCTCTTAAGAGCATGTCTGGTCGATCAGAATATACTCAATCTTCCATCCATGCCTTTGTGGACAACCTTATCCATGATGTGCAACCTTTAAAAAAAATTACAATAATACTCATTTATCTGGCTTCATTGGAAAATGGAATGTTGCAAAAAGGGAACAACTCAAATAAATAAAGAAGTTGTGGCTTGGTGAATGCTAAGGTCCTTTTAGCTCTAAGTTTATGATCATCTATTTTTTCAAATTGAATCATTCCCCATCTTTTTAAAACAGATGACATGGAAGAGGATTTTCTTTAATTTCATTTATCTGCTCGAACTTAAAAAGCTTTTCTATTGCCTATATGATAAAAGACAAACTCTTTAGACTAGCATTTAATATCCTCTACAATCTACCATTTTTACCTACCAATCTCCTCTATTAGCCTCCTCCAATCTACCTTTTCTACCTTATCTTACACTACCTTATATTACACTACCTTATATGTTCATAAATCTAAAGTCAGAAGATATCATCAAACCCAACCCCATGATTTTATGGATGAAAAAAACTAAGACCAAGGGAGGTTAAGTGACACAATTTAAGGTTACAAAATGTCAAAGACAGGATTTGAACCCAGGTCCTCTGACTCCAAAATCAGTAGGTTTTCCTCTACATCATTCATTCTATATTCTAGACAAAGTAAATTTGTCTAATTTTGCCCTGACTTCTCCTGTCTCCTTGCTTTTCTGTGCATCATGTTGCATGCCCCGCATGAACTCAGTTCACATCCCACTTCCTGAAATTCCTTCTTTCTTTCAAAGCTCATCACATGTAGGAACTCTGCCATGAAGCCTTCTCCAATTGCCCTCCACTGAAAGTAATCCCTCGCACGATCTGGATATTGATCATATCTTCATTTTTATTGTCTTAACTTCTCCTTAGTGTTCATCACATTCTACCTTGTCCATGCATGTCCTATTTTTCCTATAAGAATATAAATTCATTGAGGGTGAAGATTATGTCATATTTAAAATCTTGTATCTTAAGCACTTAGTGCAATGCCCTGCTCATTTAACCTTTTCTTCATCAGAGTCATAATTTTAAACATCTATTATTTTCCTATGCAGTCATACCTTATTTTTAGTTTGGCTATTTCCTCTCTTGTTATCAGGCTGTCAGATCTGCTTATTATAAGATTACTGTTTCCTTACTTTTTACTTTCTTTCTTCAATAGAGGAAGTCAAACTTCTAAGAATAGTATATTAAGATAAGCTTATTAAGAATAGTACTAAGAAAGGACCAATAAAGTTCCGAATGAAGGAATAAAATACAAAGCACTGGGGCTTTTAATAATCTCTTCTTTTGCTCAGACTCATCCCTTGGTATTGCATGGACTGAAATTGCCAAATAAATGGGGTGTTACTTATAGATTTATATCAAAAATCACATCGTTGTTCATGATACAGACACCTATATAACACCATAAAAACTGGTGAGAAACCTATACATTGGCTTTAATGTCAATAAAATTCATTCCAGATGATCCTAAATCTACTTCCATATCACCCTATTCTGAAAAGACTGATTTGAACCAGCAAGTGTCAATGTCATTTTTATCTCACCCAATTTCTAACAATGGAATAAAAATATGATTATAAATTAAAAAGGGTAAAGTGAAGGGAAATAAGATGCTTTTATTTTATAATAATTTTATGATATGGAATTTTTGCATCAGCAAGAAATTTATTTCTACAATTATGAAATTATTTGTATTAATATTCTGCCACACATTTATTCTCTTAGTAATCGAACACTTACCATGTTTCAAAGAATACTTTCATTTACTTTATTATAAACAAAACTATTCCAAACAAACTGATATTAGAATAAATGTGAAAGTCATTGATGTTAATGTTAGCTCCTACTTTCTTATGTAAACTATTTTATACCTTTTAATAAAGATGCCATTGACTTGCTGCTAGGCTATATTATCTTTTTGGTAGCTTTATTGACTGCACAATTCATAAAGAAAAAGAGAATTTTAACATGAAGCCATAATATTTGTGTACTCCAAGACTATAGTAATAAAAGTACTAAAATAAGTGGTTGAAAAGTCAGAAAATATAGTTTTGCAATGTTATACAACCAGTTTTATATTTTTCACTCAGTTGACTAGCCAAAGACATGTAGACTCAGCATGAGATTGAAAGATGAGTTTTTATGATATCAATTTGTGACCTTACAAGTTCTAAGACTTTATAAAAATATTCAGTTAATTAAAAATCAATAGAGTAACTGGCTCATATAAGATTATAAATCACAGAATGTTAAGTCTGGAAGAGACATCAGAATTAATCAGGATCAGTCCTCTCCTCACATAGATTAAAAGCCTGAGACCAGAGAGGTGATGATTTGAGATCCCCTAACTAGATATGCTTACATCTGAGACTTCAACCCATGTCTTCAGTGCTCTTTCCACTATACCTTGCTCCTGCCAACATACCACAATGAATTTTGTTTACAAGTATTCATTTCCAGGGGGAAAAATGCAAACTTTTTTTTAACTAAGCTTATTATTTTATTTTCACAGATCAGGAATTATTATGGCAGTAGTTAGATTGTATCTGAAAGCAATGGAGTGAATTGAATTCTTTAAGACATTTTATATTATTAAGTCTTTAAAAGTGACCTTTAGTTATGATTTCTTAAATTTTCCAACAAAAAACATTGCCACCTATTATTTTACGTGTGGGCCCATGTGCTAGTATTAATTTGGCATCACTTTTTTATGTAATCAAATATCAAACTGCAATGAATACAGCTGTAAACTATTACAACACTTTGAACTTTCAAAGAGGCAACAGAAGGACACATAGATGAATTCATGCCATCATATCCTTGCCTCCATGAGGGCAAACAAGGGCACCAAAAATATACAAAATATTTAAGGCAACTCTAATGATAGCCCTGTTTAACCCCTCATTTGAGAAACTAAAACTTAGAGAGGGCAAGTAAGTGCTAAGAGGGAAACGGTAAAATTAAAGGGAGATATGTCTCACCCTTGCCTGTTTCTGCTTCCTTTTGGGGACCACATGACAATGAATCAATCCATGCTTGATCTGCAAGACCACACTCTGTCATAGTGTCTGTTCATCTAAGGGGTCAGGTCATTCAGCTTTCCCCAATAAATAAATATCTGAAATACATCATTACTATTCATAAAGACCTGCTTTTAAAGTGTAATTTGTCAATTTAAGTTACATTTGGCAATAATGCAAGGTAAATTAGGAATTTGCTGCCTTCCCCACTCCCCTTTCCCCAACTCACATCTATATTGCTATAATGTAGTTTTAATCTAGTCATAACTGTTCCTCCCCCTCCATAAAAAATGTTAAGAACAGCAGAGATCTTCACCTCATGCTATTTTATTCTCTGTGGACATTTTTCCTCACTGCAATAGCTTTGTCAGAATGGGTGGCCTAGGGATAGTAAAGAACAATAAACTAGAATGAAAGAGAGAACTCTTCCTACTTTTCCATTTGTCACTATCCTTTCTCATACTTAAATGTTTAAAAGGTACAGTGAGAAGCTCATGTAAGGAGAGAAAAGGAGTTTCTCTGGGCTGGAATTTTAAGTATGTGCAACAGTTAGAAACAGAGAACAAAACATAGTAGGGGCAAGGATCAGGAAAAGAATCAAGACTTGATATGCCAATAAGTTTGAAAGTAGATATGGCACTAGGGTGGCAGCAAGAAGAAAAAAAATTGAAGTATATTACTTATTTGAGACATATATATGTAAGGGTTTATGTAGCTCTGTATGTTTCTTATCTGTTTATGCTGAAAGTGTCACGTATATATGTTCTACTGAAGAAAATACTACAGGTTCCAAGTCAAATATGAAGAGTTAATATATGAACCTCAGCAAAATAATCTGTACTTAATAGTCTTCCCTCCATATACTTGAAAACATATACCATGTATTGCAATGTCCCAAAGGCTACATGAAATTTCAGAGAAAACAATTTAGATTGTTTGTGTATCTTTTTAATAATATATCAGGAAGGATAAGTTTTCTTTCTCCCTTACTATATCACCTTGCTGCTAACTCTACCTCCATTCCGGCTGTTCAACCTATGCCTTTCTCTTTTCTTTACTTTCTTCCTCTTTCATTCTTAGTTGTGGAGCTAGGGATCTTTATTTCCATTCTTTCAGCTCAGATTCTATGCTAGGAGTATAAGATCCAGTCTTTGCTAATACCTAATACCTTAGCTAATACTTTTGCTAACACTTTTGAAACACTTCCAAAAAAACAAACTCCAGTTTAAAAACAGAATCTTGACTTTTCATGTACACATGTGGAAGTAATGGAAATGAATCCTGATCAAATAAGAACCAACCTATCACAGGTAGATAATATAACATATTAGAGGATTTAAGGTCAAGTCATTGCTGACTGCCTCCTTCAGGGTCCTTGATCATAAAATGATATTAATATTTTATTGATAATTTGAATGATAATGTTGAGGTTTAGTCAACCAATCTAAAGTAGAGTTAAATTCCCTCAGGATATTAAAGAGAAAAAGGCTCCTCAAGAAAATGGCCTATCAAATACAACATGAATTTGTGTAAGGACAAGAAGAACCCTTTTATGAAGGATAGGGCATAAAGATAATAACCCAGCAATGAACTGTGAACCATAAACTGAAAGACTAGCATGATGTTAGAATTATAAAAGAAGGTATATGAAGGTATATGAAGTGCCAGAAAGATCATCTGTTGATCTAATTAAATTGAAATTGTTTGACTTAATACTGTTTTAGATTTCTATATTTGGGACCATAAAAAAAGCTCTGACTCTATAGTCAGATGATCTGGGCTTGAATCTTGGCTCTGCCACTGACTATCAGTGTGACTCTCTGCAAATCATTTAACCTCTATGGGTTTCATTTTTCTCATCTGTAACATCAGGAAATAGACTAGATGACCTCCAAAGTCCCTTACAGCTCTGTATCTATGATCCAATGAATGACTTTCAAGAAGTACATTTGCTAACACTGAAAAAAGTTACCAAAGAAGGGCACTGAAATTCTTCTGATAATAATTAATAATGCCACCACCATCATAACTGATAGCCCGAGGTGTTGCCTTGCTCTTACAGAATCATATGAGGTTCTTTAGTTTCAACACAAAAATACTAATAGTCTACATACTTTTTACCCAATAGATGCATTTTTCTTGCTCTAGTCCCTTCATACAAATAACCGTTTTTTGAAACCTCCAGTGACTAATTAAATTCAGTTGGTATAGTTTCCACCTTGCCCTCTGCCAGAAGTAAACACCAAACGTTACTCTGGGACAACTGGGGAGGGACGGAAATAAAAAAATAATTTTCAATTTACATCATTTGTACAACGATGTGTAGATAGATACTACGGATTACCAAACTAAACTTATTTTTTTTCCTTAGCATCTGCTTTCAAATATACTAAAAGCAGACTGCTTCAGATAATTAAATGAAATGTCTACATTTGAAGAGGTACGTTTTCATTCTTGGAATAAATGAAAACATCTATGGCACAAGTAAAAAAAGTAAAAAAAGACCCAATTAAAAGGGAAGGACAGTTGAAATTCGCTTCCATAAACACCTAGGGAAGGCAAAGGTACCAGGCAGAAAAAGAATAAAAATCTTTGTATGTTTGAGGCTTTTCTTCTCTAAATTCTAAAATCCCACATATAACAACAGGATTAATTCTCAAAACAGAACTAGAAATGTAGCAATAACAAGATTATAAAGAAGAAAGTGTTCTTTGGTTTAGGTAACATCAAGGATATATAATTATCACATAAATAACTATGTTGCTTTCATCACTTTAGAAGCTGCATTTTTTCTCTCTTCAAATTATACGTAAAAACTAATACACATTTCCAAAGATAGAGATTCAAAGCTGGGGGTAAACTTTCAAATAACTTTGAGTTATACTTAAAACTATAATTCATTACTTGAATCTTTATGGAAACAAATGCTGACCTAAATTATAAGTAAACATTTAGTGTGGTATATTTTTAAAATGCAGTTTGTTCATAAAGGTCACTTTCTCAATACAGCTTTGAAAAGATTAGCCTAATAACTGACAACTACCTATTAAAGCACAAGTCCATTTTCAGTTCTGAGTGGGAAATGTTATTCCATTTTAATAAAATCTAAGACTAATTTAGGATTTTTCAGATTGTGTTTAAATTAGGGCAATTACAGTAAACACTGTAAACACTGACCTCAAATGCATGACTATAATTGGCTGGGTGAAAATGCTGTGATTGAAGTTCACCATTTCAGTAGACATTCTTCCCATAATTCTGTTCATTCCCTATGTAAATTTTTTTTCTTCTTCTGAATAACGGTTATATTGCCTCCATTTCGCAGCATCTCAACAATCAAAAGGATATTGCAAATGAAATTTTAACCACTGAATTACATGACCTTGTATTTATATAGCACCTTGCTCTAAATTGCTCAAAATTCTTAAATATTAGGTTCTCAAGCAAGGCACCACTAAGGGACCGTAAACCTAGGTGATCCAAGCAGAATTACCTATGGTCCCAGATGCACTTCAGGGATAACATACTTAAATGTGAGGAAACAGAAATAAGCAATAAGCTGACCATCTACACATTTTAGTTTATTGCTTACTTTCAAAAAACTACTATGTATGGCAGAAAAAAACATAGTGATGTTCCAAATCCCTCTCTAAAGTCATTTTCTCAATGTAAATTAAAAAAAAAGTTTAAATAAAATTGTTTATTTTGATAAAACTGGGGAATGTCCATAAATGTTTAATACCCATTTTTCATTTCAGCGAGGCCCAAGTAAGACAGAACTGTGCTTCAACTACTAAAAGGGAGGCTTAGGTGGCACATAAAACAAAATTATTGCCTAAAACAGAAGTATGTTAGACATTCATTTTAATGCAGTGGGAAGTGTTAGACTCTTCTCTAGAATTCTTTAATAGAAGAGTCCCATTCTCTGTTTGGGTGTTATCTTATCATCAGGTCATATGTAAAGGAAAGGAACTAAAAGAGATGACCACTCAAGGGACTATCTATAAACCTTTTTTTTTTTGAGTGTGTATGGTGATAAATACATGAATTAATACAAATCTTTATACGTATATTATTCACATACATAGGTCAAACCATCTTGCAATATATCATTACAAAAAGGCATTCCTATGACAAAAAAAACAGATTCAAAAGTCATAGGAAAAATGTCTCACTTATTCAAGCAATAATCAATAAAACAAAATTTCAAAAGTTCAAACAGAACTTCAAATAAAACAAACACAATTAAAAATGTGGACAAACCATAGAGCATAGCCTGGACTTAGTACATTTTAAAGAGTGGCATACTTGATATAACTTTTATATATTACAATTAAAGTGACTTTGAAAAGATTTTTTTTCAAGATTCCCAGGGTATGTTTTGGCTGACTATAGAAAGGAATAGGGAAAACAATATATCCTTAGATAAGGATGGGTATTTAATCTTTAGAGGCATTTAAGTGATTAATGTATTTCCTTTTATTACACCTGATTCTGAAACTGGCTTCAGCTGACCATCTCTTTTATTAAATATTTTACCCAGGCTCACCTATTTCTTTCAAGTTTATCATATCTGAAAACTATCTAAAGTTAAACCCTTTTGGAAACAAAGAATTTAAAATCACTCCCATAAGCTAAAGTGATTTAAATTCTAATATTCCAGACCCTAACTGGGTGACTCTGCCATGAGGACAGCTGTCCCTCTTGCTTGTTCTAGTGCCCTCTAAAGACAAGATGGGGATGGTCATAATCACTCCATATGCAATTCATTTAAGCTGCTGATGCTGAAGCTTTCTTTAATCGATAAGGAAAAGCTTCAAGTACAAACTGTAATTGACAATGACTTCATAGAAACAATCAATTTAAAGCCTACTTAACAGGCACGGACGGGAAGTGGAAGTCAAGGTTTCATAAGTCTTTCAATTTAACTCTGCAATAACTTCTAAAACTTAACATGTGGTCGGGGGTCTGGAAAGCTAACGAGGGCCCCCCTACTTCCCTTTATCACAGTGCTAATACTACCTACTGAGTGGGCAGGGTTAATTGAATTTAAAAGATCCAAAGGTTTTGGTTTATCTTGTTGGGGGGGGAGGATAAAAGGAGGAGGGGCGTTATTTTTTGCTTTGTTTTTCAGGAAAACAACATAAAAAGTTTCGTTGTTTTTTTTTTTAATTTTTTAAGGGAAAACGCCTGCCACAAATGAAAGTGATATCAACACCAGTTTTTCAAAAATAAAACCTATTGCGCTTACCAACTCAAATTTAGTGGTATAAGGTGTAGAAAACAAATCTAAAGTGTTATGAAGGGCGACGAGAAAAAGGTGAAAGGGAAAAAAAACAGAAAACCAAGCACACAATTCCCTCTGAATTTAAAAAAGGGACCCCAAAGACGCTTCTGATAAGTATTATATTCCAGAAAGCGACCTATCCGCCCAGCAGAATGAATTTCACTAAAGGTGTGAGAGGAAGCAAAGTGAGCACTGAATTGAGCGCCCTCACTGGCTTTCCTAGGACAGAAAGTGAGTTTACCTGTTGGGACTGCGAACCCAAAGTAAGACTTGTGGGGAAAATGTAAGCTCCGCCTTGGCTGATTGTTGCAGGGGATAAGGGTGAGGGTGAGGATTTCAGCAGGGGAGTGGGAGGATGTCTGACTTACTTTAAGCAGCTTGCAGCGGATCTGAGCGGAGACCATGTGGCTGTTTCGCAGGTTGCCCACTCTGAACATGAGCGTCAGCTTTCCGTCCCTCATGGAGATCACCGAGTGCTCGCTGAACATGAGGGTCTCCGCCCGCTTCTTGGGCTGGGACATCTTGATGAACATGCAGCCGATCAGGAAGGCGTCGACGATGGAGCCCAAGATGGACTGGAAGAGGAAGAGGATGATCCCCTCGGGGCACTTGTCGGTGATGTAGCGGTAGCCGTAGCCGATGGTGGCTTCGGTCTCGATGAAGAAGAGGAAAGCAGAGGGGAAGTTGTAGACATTGGCCACGCAGGGCGTGTAGTTGCCAACGTGGGCTTTGTTCAGGTCTCCCCGGGTGTAGGCGATCACCCACCACATGGACGCCATGAAGAGCCACGCCACGGTGTAGGTGAGGATGAAGATGAACAGGTTCCAGCGCCACTTGAGGTCCACCAGGGTGGTGAAGAGGTCGGAGAGGTAGCGGCTGGTCTCACTGCCCAGGTTGCCGTGCTGCACATTGCACCTCCCGTTCTTGTCCACGAACCGCTGGCGTTTCTTCCTGGGGACCAGCTGCTGCTGCTGCTGCTGCTGCTGCTGCGGGGGCCCCTGGCTCTGCAAGCCCGCGCTGCTGGACGAGGTGGTCACTACCTGGTAATCGTCCCCAAATTTCCTGCGGAGCGCAGACATAATACGGGGGAGCGGGCCAGATTCAAAAAGGAAGGAGGCGCAGGA
>CM053771.1:175821298-175851880 GCA_028658325.1 Potorous gilbertii | reverse complement strand
TGCTGCTGCTGCTGCTGCTGCTGCGGGGGCCCCTGGCTCTGCAAGCCCGCGCTGCTGGACGAGGTGGTCACTACCTGGTAATCGTCCCCAAATTTCCTGCGGAGCGCAGACATAATACGGGGGAGCGGGCCAGATTCAAAAAGGAAGGAGGCGCAGGAGCGAAGCGCTGCAAACCAATACCAAGAGGGGGGAGGGGGCGGAGGGGGGGAGGAGAGAAGGATAGGAAATGAGAGGAGAAGGAAATGGAGAGGAAAGGAAAGGGAGGAGGGAGGACCCCCAAGCAGGTATCCCAAGTCTCTTAGCCCCCCTCTTCCTTTCCTCTTCAGGTACGACGCCTTGGCACCTCCCCTGGGACAAATTTCTTCTTTCTGATTTGAGTCCTAAAAAAGGGGGGGGGGTGATGCTCTCCCACACTTGACAGCAGGAGAAATGCAGGCAAGGACAGAGAACCCAGTTGTACCTTTGTGCAGTTAAAGCTCTTTTCTCCCTTCTTTCCTCTTCATTTCCCCTCACCTTCTACCTCTTTTCTTCACTTCTCCCTCCCTTCGGTGGCACCCGCAAGTTGCAATAAAAACAAAACATTAAAAAAAAAACAAAACACCACAACCTACTCCCACTCCACCTGCAAATGAGCTGAGCAGCTAAGGGCTGAACTGTCTCCCTGGACCCTCCCCCCTCCCCCCAAAGCCACCCTCTTCCCTGCTGCCGGTGTCAGTCTCGGCTCCCCTCCACTCCCGGTTCCTATCCTTCCGCCAAAATTGGATACAAAGGCATGTCTGACCGGTTATGGTGCGACACCCCGCAAATCGCCCCCCCAGCTTCCTTCGGTCTCGGAAGATAGAGCAGAGCAGTCCCCCTCTCGTGGGCAAATTCGAGACTACCCCCAATTCGACGTCCGGCCAGGCTTTCACTAGCGACCGCCGAGGCTCCTCAGCTGGACCCAAGAGCGGCACATGGGCTGCCCCCTGCGAAGAGACGACGGGACTGGCAGTACCAAGCGCCCAGATCTGGGAGAGGGAGCGCCAGCGGGGGGGTGGGGGTGTTCAGGAGGGGGAAGGAGAAGGCAGCAGCGGCAGCAGTGTAAGAGCCTCTCTTACTCCCAGGTTGTTTTCATCTTCGCCCCCACTTTTCCTGGTTTACCACATCGGGTGCCAATGCAGCTCCCCCATAGCCAGCCTGCTCCAGTGCGTACCAAAAAGCCCCTTCCCCCCTCCCCCAAAGGAATCCTGGTGCGCCGGGCACAGCGGGACTTGAGGGCTGAGCTCCTGGTTCGACCGCTTCCTTCTCTCCCCTCCCACCCCCTTTTCCAGGCAAATCGCGGTGATTCTTTAGCAAGAAGGTTAAACCTGGGAGCTGGCGATCAGACTTTTAGGTCAAAGGGGAACGCTGCTCCACTGTTTCCTCTTCGTAGTAAGAAGATTTTCCTCTCTCCTGTAATCTACCCCTTACGCTTTTCCACCTGAGTGTGTATGTGTGTGCGTGTGTGTGTGTGTGTGTGTGAGAGAGAGAGAGAGACACACACACACAGAGAGAAAAAGAGACAGAAAGAGAGAGGAAGGAGCAGAGGGTCTGTGGGAGTGTGGTGTTGGTGCGTGTGATCAGCTGCAGAGCTCAGCTAGCCCCGCCTGTCCCAGCCTTCCCCCAGTGTTCCAACAGCCTGAATTGCACCTCCGCTTCTGAGTTGAGCCTGCAGTGTCTCGCAGCACAAGAAAAGGCAAGCCCCTAGAATCAGCAACGTCTCAAAATCTGCTTGCCAAAACCAGCCAACTCTCCTTCTTTGCCCCATCAGCCAGAAACCACCCCAGCAAGCAAGTACTACTAGTCTGAAGAACGAGCATTGCACTCTTTGGTTATTATAACTATGGCTCTAACTCAAAAATGATGCCTAGTTGTGGTGTTCCATCATTAACAGCAGAGGTCCCTTTAAGTAGGGAACAACCAGCTTCTGAGATAGGAAAGCAAGAGACAGGGCTGTAAGAACTCCAAGGTTCATGCGGCAAGAGGGGCTTCAGGAGGACTGTGCCGGGTCTGTAGGAAAGGTTTCCAACTTCACCAATCAACAATTACTTATTCTAGCTGTTGATTCATTCCCTTTATGTGTATCTGGGTAAAAGGGACAGTTCAGTTAGCATAATGAAGTTGAGGGCTAGAATACAGGGGGAAAGGATCTGAGGAAGGTACCAATTTAATTTTAATTTTTCCTTCTACAAAGAACAGTGAAGAAAAATAACAAGAGGTTCTGTTTGGAAAATTGTAGTGTCACAGCAATGTGAATATAAAAGACATCAATTTGACTGAGTGACCTATCCAAAAGATACCCCACAATTAAATCTGTGGTATGTATACAGCGTACTCCTTTTCATCCCTCCTCATCTGTAAATTCCATTCAAACGGAATCTATATATACATATTGAAACATTAGCATGACAGACACAAGAAGACAAAAGAGAACTTTTCATTACTTGGATTATAAGCCAAAATATGTTGTTCATGTCAGCTTTTTGCTAAGAGAGGCTGGACTATAAAAGGTTTCCTACCATTGTTCTTGTTACTAAGATTATATAATAGCACTGTGCTTGTCTATATGCTGATGACTGTGCTCTGGAGTTACACTTGCCAACAAGAGATCACAAGCCATTTTAAAGAGTTACCCTGATGCTGTGGACTAAGTCAAAAGGCAGCAGAGTTCTTATAAACTGCCTTAAGGGATTCTAACCTCCCCAACCCCTTCCCCAACCAGTCTTCACCATAGTCTCCCACAGCTGTAACACAATGGAAAACTATCACTAAGTTAATGCAGAGTAATATCATAGAACAACAGAAAAAGAATAGAAATAAAGATAGGATCAACATAGCAGTAAGCTCCAGATGAAGTAATCAGAGTGTGGATGTGTTGTACTTAATATGTGGAAGAATCTTTGACCTGCTTTAGCCATCTTATCCAACTTTTTGAAGGGTTTCACTGAAGGACCTGAGAGATCAGGTAATGGAAAAGTGACAGCATCCACAATAGAGACATCCTGAAGGACAGCTGGCTTCCCAGGATTGAAGTCCAACTGCTTTCAGCAATTTCTGCTCCATGGGCCTGGACAGGTAGAAAATGTATGACAAACAACTGGATACTGAAGCAACTGCTGTCTGATGAGCTGAAGTGGAGCACTGAAAGCAAGAAAGGCTCAAAGCCTTTTTGTACAGAAGAGAAAGCTATGTAATTCTAGAAATCTACCTAGAGTGCAACAATGGGAGATGGGAATAGAAGGGGGAGCTTGAATCGTGGCCAGGGTTAGCCCAGAATGTGAAAATGCAAAGCCACAAATAATGGTTACTTACAAAATTCTGGAGAGGAGTGTACAGCGTGCTTTTTTACTAAGCTTATAGATAGCAATATCATCAATAGCATCTTCAAAGCTGAAGAACTATGAATTTGTGCATCATACTAAATAAGGCTGCCAGACTTATGCAATCACATGGTCATTTAATTACCTGACATAGTGGGTATTACTGCAAAAATCTTTGCTCTTGGGAAGTATACTTCTAAAAAAATTACCAAATAGGAAAATTTTTAAATGACAATTACTTTAGTATTTCAATATTTTATGGTATAAACTCTATTGTACACTTATTTCATCATTCACTAGATGACCATAGTGAGTTATAGCACACATTTTTGGTATCCTGATAGGAAAGTATGCCTTGTCTCCTACATCATGCTATACCTACTCACCTTCTTCCCACTTCTAACACTGACTCCTGCTTGGTGTTAGGGAGAGAAAGGCATGGGGGATTAATTCTTTGTTGCTTTATGTAGAGCATTTTCCTTGGGCCATATCACTGGCTGTTCCTTACCACTTAGGAGGAGGTAACCCTCTGAACTTCCTATATGTAGTGTGGGGAAACAGCATGGTTTTCCATTTTTACTCTCCCATAAAACAACACTGGTTATTTCCTCTGCAGAAAAAAAAATCAGTTTGGGATGTGACTGCTCAGATTTAGAAAATGAGAAATTGACTTACTAGAACAGATAATTCATCCCATCCTATCTTTAATCTTAGGTCCAAACTGTGGCCTCTTCAAGAGGATTCAGGGAAAAGCAAAAATGTCACCACCCATAATTCATTTATTTTAAACACTCAAAGTTGTTTATGATTTAGAGTCAGACATGGTAAATCCTTTAAAAATGCATAAATATATAGCAAGAATTAAACTTCTAGTTAAAGAAAAGTAACTTTTATATTGAACAATATTTTCTCAGCTGTGTTGTCAAGGCTTCATTAATGAAGAACAGTAGAATGAAAAACTCTTTGAGGGCAAGGATTTTTTTTTCATTTTTGTGTCTGTCTCCAGAGCATAGTACAGTGCCTGTCTTATGAAAATTACTTAATAAATGATTAACTGAATTGGTTTGAACAAAGAGTCTTAAGATTTCTCTATTCCATTTCAGTTAAAGATCAGGAACTTTCCTTTGGAAAACATTAAAAAGTTTCCGTATTTCAAAATTTGTATCTTATGAAAGTACCTCTATTATTAAAATGTAACTATATATTAAGTATAAATAGTGAATAAAATAGCATATGGAAATCTTCAGTAGATTAAATGAACATTATTTTCATGTCAATATTCCTTCCCTTACCTCAGAAACAATATGAATGTGCAAATGAACACTATGACAATTTAACTGACAGATTCCCCAAAGATTTTGACTTTTAACTCCTACATATTTGGTATATATTTTACCATCACTTTTCCACTTCTTTTGCATAGGGCCTTTTAGCCAAACATGTTAACCCTCAACATGGAAGAGGTCCAGCCCAGAGTGAAAAAGTAATTCCCTAGAGAATGGAGATTCTTAACCTTTTTGTCTCATGGACCCCTTTAGTCTCTTATCTCAGAAAAAAATGTTTTTAAATGCATACAGTAAAATTCCTAAGGTTATAAAGGACTATAATTATAAATACGGTTATTGAAATATACTTAGAACATTTTTTAAGTTCATGGACCTCAGTTTAAGAACTCATTATAGATGATCATTTTCTCCTAATGTTTCTGTTTACAGATGATGCTGTGCAGATTAAATAAATTCTAGAACATTGCAGAAACTCTGAAATGAGACACATAATCACTCAAAGGGATGTGCCTCTCTATCTACACAGAAAAAAAGTGTAGGAAGGCTGAATATATACCATACTTTTATTATATATTAGCATGTATGTCTTAGACAGACACTGCAAATAGACAATGTGCTAAGGCTCAAAATTTAACGGAAGATTAGTCTGTATTGATTTTAAGAAATTGAAAATTATTTAATAACAAACATTTCTTTGAAATAATCATCCAACTTGACACCAATTTTCTTCCAGTGGTTAGACCTGGACCTTCCATGACTGCAACTCATGAAAAACTGTAGACTCCAAAAGGTTGATGAAGGTTAAAGCTATGTAAAGGCCAGTGGAAAGTTACCTGATGACAATATTGTTGTTATTCAGTCATGTCTTATTTTTTGTTGACCCTATTTGGGATTTTCTTGGCAAAGGTACTGGAGTAGTTTGTCATTTCCTTCTCCAGATCCTTAACAGATGAGAAAACTGAGGCAAACAGGGTTAAGTGACTTGCCCAAGGTCACACAGCACTTAAGTGTCTGAAGCCAGATTGTCGGAAAGATGGTTTTGCCTGATTTGGGGTTCAGCATTCTATCCATTAGGTCACCTAGTTGCTCATGCAACGGGCATGAGCATTCTGTAACACATTACAAATATGCAACTAAATAGCAATAGCACCATAAAGGATTTCATAAAAAAGATATGATTATAAAAACATGGGTCACTTATCATGTACAAAGATCAAGGCTTGACAATGGCAGGTGAGGTCTGTGCTCCATTAGCATACGTGCTATACAAAGAAAACTAAAGGAATTAATTCAACAAGTATTTTTTAATTACAACATATGCCAAGCACTGAACTGGGTGCTAAAAATACAGAGAGAAAAATGAAACTACCATCTAACTTAAAGGAAATTACATTCTAGGGGGAGCAAACAAGATGTGCACAGATGAGTAAATGTGAAACCTATTCAAATTAGGCACCAAGTAATTCTTTCTAGGGTGGGAATGCCAACAACTGAGGATACCAAGAAAGAACATTTTCAAATGTGTTACTTGAGCCTTGAAAGAAGCTCAAGGTTCCAAGGGGCAGAAGAGAAAGTGGGGGGCACTCTAGAGATTGAAGATGGCTTGTTCAAAGGTACAAAAAAAATGGGAGATAGCATATCTTGTATGCTGACAACTGGCACATCAAAATGTATGAATGAAAGTAATATAAAAGTATATATAGCATATCTTGTATGCTGACAACTGGCACATCAAAATGTATGAATGAAAGTAATATAAAAGTATATAATATATAATAATATGTAAGAAAATATAAAAGTAATATAAAAATATTCTGGAAATGTAGATTAAAAACAGATCATAAAAGGCTTTACAAGTCCAGCAGGAGAGTTTGTATCTTCTCCTAGGACGACATTGAAGCTTCTTGAACAAAGAAGTGACACAGTAAAACCTATGAGATCCCATGTTTACCACGGCCCTTCTTTGGTGGTCTTGTGAGAAGACACAAGGAAGAACTGCATGAGACATTTAGGCATGACTGGCTTGCAATTTGCAAAACTTAAATGAATGTGCACCTCAATGAGATCACAGATTGTCTGGAATATTAATGTATTGTACAGTGTCCATGAGATCATTGTACATAAATGGACATAGATATTTGATAATTACATTCCTGTCACTTCTAACTATTCTCTCTCACAGGGAAAGATGTTTTTGTGATGCCTTAGTTAATGGGCGCTAGGGGAATTTTAAACTATTCCAACAACCCACACAATCATGAATAAGTGAATTCAAGTGAGGAGAACTATGGCTATTGAATTGTAAAACCCATAAATAATTTAAGTATTTTACTTAGTAATGTTGCAACTGTTTTGTGTGTATAAAATACTCTTTCTTAATCATTCTTTTCTGAGGCACTTCTGCATAATAACTTATGAAAATGTATATTTTTTTAAAGTTCAGAAGTCTGAATGCAATAAAACCAGAAGTGCACACTGGTTTCTATTTAGTATATATTGGTAGTAGACATAAAGCTAAGTACCTGTGGCAGAGGTGACAGAGAGTGAAAAGATTGTATTTGGTGAGTTGGTAATTCTGGGCATTTGAATGAGATGCTCTTGCTTTGTGATAGTGAATGAGATGATCTATTCTACAAAAAGCCTACCTAGAATGTCAACTGGATCCTAAGTGGATATTTTATATGCATTTTAGAAATTAACTATCTCCAGTTCTCTATCCATGGAAAACTCCCAATAACTTTTCCTCTCCAGATGTACAGTAAAAACATGTATTATGTCCATTGCTTGATATTTCAAAGTTCTCTCCCTATGATGCAACTCTCAGGACTTGGAAACTAAGTTGTTTTGTTTTATTTTTGTTTCTGAACATGATGAAAAATTAACCTGAAGATATATTCCTTAATTCCTCATATGCCTTATTTTAATTACCAGTAATGAAAACCCAAGTTTTTATTCATATCAATTCAAATTTTGGTGAGTAGACGGTAAATATTTCCAAAAATTCACTCAGGTTAAAAAAAAAGAAAGTAAAATGTAATATGATGACTATATAGAAAATGTATAGCTCCCTCTTTTTATCCCTCAAACACATGCTGCTTGTGGCTCTAGAAACAATTAAAATAGTGAAATAATTCCCTAGTCTCCCTGTCCTTCCTAAACCTCTCCTCATGCAACTCTTCATCAAGTAATTATAAATCCTATTTTCTCAGCACAATTCAAATGACTGTCACTGTAGACTAAGATGAGACAATTTATTCCGTTGTTGCTAATCCAAATGGGCCGAAAGTACTTTTAATAGCCACTGTTTGGGTATTAACTTTGTGTTGAAGATCTAGCCTAAAGCAGATGTACTTTTTAGATTTCTTGTTTGTTTTTGCTTTATTTTGAGGAAGATGAAAGCTATAAAGAAGCACTGAAAAAAACCTTCTATAAAAGTATCAAATAAATAATGAATTACCTTGCTGTGTATGTGGACGGAAATACCTTTCAGAAAGAAGCTCCCTTTATGATAAACCAGAGAATAAGAATGTAACACTCAGAAAAGCTAAATGAAAAAAAGATCGATGGGAAAACAAGAAGTCAAAAACCCAGTTCTAACAACCAGTGGACAGGATCATTGCCTTGCATTCTTCAAGGCGGGAGTTGGCTGCTGATGAAATGTCCTCACATATTCTGTCAATGTCAGAATACAAAACTCATGTCAAGATGTCACATAATGATTATTTATGCTTCTCTACAATACTGATGAGTGACAAAGCGGCTCCAGAGCTGTGAAAGGTTGCATACCAATTGTTAGAGGCTAATACAGCTAAAAGACAACACTGTCATAGGAAGTAATTTAATCTACTCTATTAAAACTTATCTTATCTTCAGTATGGCCAGTATATATATTGTTAGTGAATTTCCTGAAAGAGGTGTATGCTCTTAATTTTTCACAGTAACATTAAAGGATGCTAAATATATAGTAATTAACACCTCTTTTACATCTGTAGTATTTATCAAGAAGAGGTTTTTTTTAAAGGAAGTTTTATTTTATTTCTCATAGATAAAAGATGAAAAGGCAGCATGGAGCAGTGAATAGAGAACTGACTTCAAAATCAAGACCTGGGTTCAAGGTCTAACTTCTGAATTCTGGCTATGTGTCCCTACAGAAGAGATTAGAAAGCTTTTAGGCAGCTCTGTAACACTAAAAATTTGAGAATACTTACACATCTCCAATGGGAATTCCATATGTTGCAGTGAAAACACAAGTCTGAGACAGGGATACAGATAAAACCTGTGGTTTTATTAGTACAGAGAACTTTCAGATGACAAAATTCTCTACCAGGGCAGGTCAATACCTTCTTTGCAACTTAGAGTCTAGAGTGTTAGTTATATAGGGCTAAATGACTTGATTCACACAGACAGGATGGGTCTAGACCAAGAGAAAAACAAATATTTTTTTTCCTTTACACATAGATAATTGTTCAGGAAGCTCTGGTCAGTTTACTAAATTAATTTTAAAAGATGAAGCCATTGGTTGGGACCTTGATTCTATGAAGAATCCAGTACCTTCTAGATAGATGTGAATGTCTCTATAAAATTGTTAGTCTTTCCATTTCCATGAGTTAATGCACCTTGATTGCATTTCCCTATGAAAAGTATGAACATACCTATTCATCAGAGAATTATAAATATCAACAGAAATTGTCACAGAAAGAATGTCAGTTCTTCCTTTTTTTCACCAAGATTCTGTGCTATGATCAGTTGACATTATTGAGAGTCTAAAAGAACACCAGTCAGAATGGACAGAATCTCTGTATTATGAGAGTTCTTGTTGGTCTAATGATGGCTGGAAACTATATAAAAGCTTGAAATATTTTCCTTATGTTACAAATGCTATTTAGAAATTTTTAGAAAAAGTATGACTCTCTAGGTAGGCATCAAGACAAAATAATGCAGAATAATCATATATATATGTTGCAAATATGAATTCCTAATGGATAAAATATAAATCTATCATCTTTTACTTTGCCTCAAATTAAATAGATTGTTACTTTTTGTAGCAATTAACACTTTAAGGATGATATAAAGCTTAGTTCTCAACACCATTTGCAAGGAAGTTCTTTATCCTAAGTACCTTTCCAAACACTTTGTTTTAATCCAGCCTCCATTGTTACAGACATTTATAGCTTTAATTGGAAACATACATTATTAAAAATAAGTCATGAATTTCCTTCTAGAATATGAAACTATGTTAGAAATAACTTTGAAATGAACCAATTAACTCTAGGAGTTTATGTTCCAATGCAAAAATATTAACAAAGAAAAAAACCGTAAAACAGATAAACATATAAAATTATTTTATATTAACGTTTTACGTTAATATACGTACAGTGAAAACAACTAAAAAGGTTTAGCTTTAAAAAAAAAAAACAGGAAAAAGCCTTCAGCATGTTAAGTAGATTCTCTATAGAGAATATGTGAGAAAAATACAGAAATTCTGCAGTACAATAAGGCTTCGAGGAGTCGCCATCTATACTAGCAAAAAGAATATACTATGATCTTATAGAATAGAAGCCTTTTGGGGCACAGACTATTCCATTGTACTCTTTCCATCCCCTTGAGTACCTGGCACATAATAGGTGCTTATTCTGTGTTTGTTGATTTCTTGTTTGATGAGATCACAGCGGCTTCAGAACACCAAAGTAATCTTTCATTTGAAATCAGGAAAATCAGCTGCATGTTGACTTTTCTAAATAATAAGAATATACTCTACAGCTTGTATTACTACACTTGTTTCAATACAAATCTTTCTTAAATATGTCACTTGCCTTCTTGTCTTCTTAAACAGGATGTACAGAAAAAAGCTTTGCTTTTCTGTATGATTTAGCATGGTCATTATGAATATCTGTTTTGTTTCTGTAGTATAATGTTGCCCTCAGGAGTTCTGAAGTATGGACAGTTATTTGTTTTTGTACAACATGACTCAGGCTGCTCTGACTTTTGAGAGTTCTTGTAGATTTTGGTTGCTCTTGTTCTTTTTCTTCATCTTTTTTTCCTTCTTTTTTCATCTTCACCTTTGTCTTTTTTTCCATTTTCTTCTTATTTTGTCTCTTCTTTGTCCCCTTTTTTCTTTTTTTGTCTTCTTCTTCTCAAGATAAAGTACTTTATATGTTATTGAAAGAACTGACAGATGTAATTAGTGAACCATCAGTTCTAATGGTCCTGATGGGAGAACTGCAAATATCATAGAAATTTTTTAAAAAGGGGGAGGGATTAAATCACATTTCTGTTCCAAGCAGCATTCTAGGATGCACCATTAAAGGGAAGGTTTATGAACACTTAGTAAAGAGAAAAAGTGATCATTAAAAGCTAGGATAGCTTCATTAAAAATAAATCATGTCAGTATAATGTGATTTCTTCTGGTCCCTCTCCCCCAGGAAACTAAACTGGTAGATTAGAGGAGTGATTTCTTTGAAGTATTTGGCAAAGTTACTCATTCCAACCTTGTGACTGGAAAGTAGAGTTCTTGTTAATAAGGTAGTGTATTTCGGTGACTTTGGTACTAATTGAATTATCATGTTCATACATATATATATATATATACATATATATATATATATATATAATTTTTAAATAGGTTGATGTCAGTGAAGAAGGTGATCTCTCATGAAGTTTATCAGACACCTTACCTTGGTACTGTGCGTAACATACTGTGCTTGGTAACATACTGGTTCACAGGAAATATATCCAAATATATCTCAACAAATCTTAACAATTGGATTAGTTGAATAAGATGAAATTTAATAGGTATATATGTATATGTGGTTAAAAATTTCAATATATTAAGCAAAGGGGAAGGGCTTTGGCTAGATAACAGTTCCTGTAAAAAAAAGATCTAATGGTACTATTGGACTTCAAGCTCAAAATAAGTCAGAAGCCCTAAACCTAATATTATTTTAGGCCACATTAAGATTGGTATGATGTCTAGAGTAAAGGAATAATAATTCTACTATATTCTGCTTTGGGTAGGTCACATCTGTACTGTGTCCAATTATGGGAAACAAATTTAATGAAGATACCAACAAATGTCCTGGAGAAAGCAACCAGGATGATGAGATTACTGAAGACAATGCCATAAAAGAATTGGCCAAAGTAATTGAGGCCATTTATGTCTAGAAAAGGTTTAGGGAGAACTTCACAAAGATCTTCAAATATTTGAAAGGCTAATATGTAGAAAAGGGATTAGACTTTTTCTGCTTCCTTCTAGCAGACAGAGCTCAAGACAGGAGGTAGATGTTGCAAGGAGACAGTAAGGGAAAAAATGTCCCAAGAATCAGATCTGTCCAAAAGTGGGGTGAGCTGCTTTGGGAAGTTGTGAGTCTCTCTTTCCTTAGTGGCATTAAAGTAGAAAATTGATGATTACTTAGTGGAGCTGTTGTAAAGGGTAGTGACTGGTTAACAAGTAGATTCTTAAGGTCCTTTCAACTCATAGATTATGTCAATTTATATAAACAAAAGGTGACATTTTGAAACAGAAATGAGTAGGGGGAGAAAAAGAAGAAAAACAGGAAAAGAAAAATATGAAAATAACTGTTTCTGTTCCTTTTGAATTATGAAAGTAATTAGTTAACTCCAAAAGCTTTTTAAAATGTGCCTTTTGGCTTTATTTTTATAAATGCTTTGTTGGTGCTCATTTTTTATATTCTTGTTACTTCCCAATGATACTCCCTCCAACTCCCCACCAGAGGACAGATACATGCATATATATATATATATATATATATATATGTATATATAAAACAGATCATGGTGAAGATAAGCAAGACTAATTGAAGCAGCAAGACACTCTGAGAGTAAGGAAGAAGGCAGCATGTGACAAGTCACTCAAATTATGGCCACAATCTCAGCTCTCTTCTCCAACTAATGACTAGTTGCCACCTCCAAGTATGTGTTCCAGTCCCTAACCCTCCACAGCCACCACTGAGGATCAGAAAAAAAAAGGTTTTGCCATCAAAGTCTTATATGAACACTTTCAAGTGGTTCATATAAAAATGGATTTTTTAAAAAAGGAAATGACATTAAAGAAGATAAATTTGCTTTGCTGCTTTAACCTAAGGATCATGGAATCTTAACATCTCATTGCCACTGAAATCTCCTGTAAGTTTTCTCTTTCATTTCACTGTGAATACTCTGACAGAATGTGACAGTCAGAATTATTTCCAATTTTTTATCTCTTTGGTGCTTACCACAGTACTTTGTACCATAGTAAGTACTTAAGAATGCTTTTTCATTCATTCATCCAACTGTTACTTATAATAAAAAAAAGAAAGTTTAAGCAAAGCAAATCAATATGTTGTCAATGTTTTCATTACCTATTTAGGGTTTTCCTGTGGAGAGGAGATAGGCCTGATTCACCATCAATCCTTGATTCACCATCATTTTTCACTACCTTGGTCACAGTGTTAATATCTTTCAGTAGTGTTTTACTGTGGTCATCATGTAAATAGTTCTCTTGTTTCTCTTTCTTTCTGCAGCACAGACTATGACTTCTGAAACTAGACTTGCTAAACATAGTAATGCACACTAAATAGTATTGTCAGATAGATGTACCTTACTACAAAAATGTCACTGATACTTCAGTTCTTGTCCTACAACAGAAAAGCTGATGCCTCATCATTTGCCTTAAATAAAAGAAGGAATTATAGGAGTGTTTAAGAGCTATAATATCTTTAGTGACATCCTTCTATAATAAGGGTAAAGCAGAGGAATGTCACTTCCAAAAATAAGAAATTTTTTATGCAGTTTTTCTGGTGGAGTAGGGGTCTTTTGTTTTAGAAGTATACCTTCTAAATGTTTTCATTATTCATTATCTGAATTTACCCGAGATAGACAATGGTACCTACCAGCAAGTCACAAATAAATTACCTCCTAGGAAATCATGCAGTCCCCAAATTATATTCTGAGTTTGATAGATTGGGTATCAAGGAAAACATGGCTAGGTGGCAAAGTGGTAGGACATTGGATTTGAGTGAGGCCATTGTTGAGTTGTTCAGTCATGCCTGACTTTTCATGACCCCATCGACTATATAGCATGCCATACCTTTCTGTCCTCTACTATACCCTGAAGTCTTTTCAAGCTCAGATTCATTGTTTCCATGTCACAATACATCTATCTCATCATCTGCCCACCTCTTTTTCTCTTGCCTTCGGTTTTTTTTCCCCCAATATCTGGGAATTTTCCAATATGTCCCATCTTCTCATTATGTGATCAAAGTATTTAAGTTTCAGTATTTGATCTTCCAGTGAATACCTTAAATTAATTTCTTTAAGTGTTGACTGAGTTGACTTCCTTATTGTCAAGAGACTCTCAAAAGTCTTCTCCAACACCACAATTTGAAAATGTCCATTTTGCAATGCTCACTTATAGTCCAACACACAGAACCCTACATTGCTACTGAAAAACCATAGCTTTGACTATACAGACCTTTGTTGCAAAGTAAAGTTTTTGCTTTTTAGCATGCTGTCCAGATTTCCCACAGCTATCCTTCCAAGGAGCAAGCATCTTTTAATTTCATGGCTGCAGAAGCCATCTGCAGTGATCTTTCAGCTCAAGAATATAAAATCTGACATTGCTTCCATTTCTTCTCTGTGTGCCAAGAAGTGATGGGACTAGTTGCTGATATCTTAGGTTCTTTTTCTTTTTCCAAGCTAGTTTTTATATCATCTTTTATCCTCACCAAGAGGCTTTTTAATTCTTCACTTTCTGCCATCACAGTGGTGTCATCTCCATAGCTGGGCTATCTCCATTTGTTCTGATCTATATCTGGCTCCTGGACGCAGATGAATTCTGAGGAGAAAGTGAGACTGATGACTTTGCACAGCCCTGCCCCACTTAAAATCAATTCACTTGCAAGTCATGGCATGATCTTCTTGATATTGTGGTCCTCAGATAACGAAGGAAAAACCACACACAAACAAGCATACAGACAAATATGTGCATATTTGAGATTGTTAATAAATTTCTTGGCAATCTTACTTCAGACTTTTGATTCATCCAGCTGGTTATTTCACATGATGTACTCTGCATATAATTTAAATAAATAAGGTGACAGTACAAAGCCATGTCATATTTCTTTCCCAATCTTAAACCAGTAAGTTGTTCCATGTTCAGTTCTGACTATTGCTTCTTAACTCACATACAGCTCTCTCGGGAGACAAGTAGATGGTTTGGTATTTCCAGCTCTTTGAAGACTTGCTATATTTTGTTGTGATCCACACAGTCAAAGCCTTTAGTGTAGTCAATGAAACAGAAATAGATCTTTTTTCCCCTGGAAGTCCCTTGCTTTTTCTATTATTCTGTGGAGCTTGGCAATTTGGTCTCTAGTTCCTCTGACTTTGAAAACCAGTGTGCTCTTCTGTAATTTGCAAGAAACATATTCCTGAAGCCAAACTTACAGAATCTTAAGCACAACCTTGGTGAAATGAGCACAATTTTTTGGTGATTTGAACATTCTTTGGCATTTCCCTTCTTTAGGAGGACATAAACTGATCTTTTCCATTCTACTGCTGAGTTCTCCAAATTAGTTGTTATCTTGAGTGCAGCACTTTAACAGCATCATATTTTAGGAATTTAATTAGCTCTGCTGGAATTCCATCACCTCCACTAGCCTTATTGTTAGCAATGATTTCTAAGGCCCACTTGACTTCATTTTCCAGGATGTCTGGCTCTAGACCACTCACCACACTATTGTGGTTATTGGTTATGTTAATATTTTTCTTATACAGTTATTTTGTGTGTCGTTGCCACCTGGTCTTAATCTCTTTTACTTCTCTTACGTCCCTACCATTTTTATCTTTTGAGTGAGAAGACTTGAATTCAAATTCAACCTCAGAAATTTGTTAACTGGGTGACCCTGGGCAAATCACTTAACTGCTTTGTGTCTCAGCTTCCTCAACTGTAAGGAGAATGTAATAATAGCTTCCAACTTCCAGGGTTGTTTTGATGATTAAATAATAAGTTTAGATTTTACTCATTACTTGGTGAAGAAACATGAAGAATGTGAGTTACATGATTATACGATTTAGAAATAGAAGGAACCTAAGATATCATCAAGGCATAAGATAATAGGGTTCTAGATTTCCAGTCCCCTTTCTTTTACAAATGAGAGGAATGAAACTCAAGTAGTTTAAAGGGTTTGCCCAAGATAACAAAGGCAATAAGTAGTTGATTCAGATTGTATGAATTTAAGTACAGGACACTTTCAAACGTACCTTACTGTCTCCCCCTACCTTATAAATTCCCAGCTGGAATAGAATCTGCACCAGGTACTTTGCCACAAGGTCAACTACTGTATTGATGGTAAGTGTTTCAATTTGAAAAGGCTAGAAGTCAAGACCAAAGTAGAGAGAGTGTTGGTGCATGATTTTCTGTTTGCAGATGATTGTGCCCTCAATGCAGCCTCTGAAGCTGAAGATGCAACCAAGTATGGATCAACTTTCTGCTGCTTGTGCTAATTTTGGTCTAATAATCAACACCAAAAAAACACAGGTGCTCCATCAGCTACCACCACATCATCCAAACATGGAACCATCGGTTACAACAACAGATGGAGAAGTTTTGAATGCTGTGAATAAGTGCACTTACCTTGGTGTGACACATGCATTGCCAGAACTAGCTCAATGCTTGGGAGACTCCAAAAAATGTTTGAGAGAGAAGAGGTATTAGACTGACTACCAAACTGAAGGTCCACAGAGCCATTGTGCTAACCTCATTGTTGCGTGCCTACGAAACATGGACAGTCTATCAGTGCCATGCCAGGAAACTGAGTTGCTTCCATTTGAACTGTCTTAGGAAGATTCTGAAGTTCACCTGGCAGGATAAGGTACCAGACTCTGAGGTCCTTCCTCAAACTAAACTTCCAAGCACTTAAACTATGTTTCAGGGAGCACAACTCTGATGGGCTGGCTATGTTGTTCTAATGCAAAATCTATGCTTGCCAAAAAGACTGTTTTATGGAGAACTCACACAGGGCAGGAAATCACATGTGGTCAGAAGAAATGATACAAGGACACTCTCAAGGTCTGTCTCAAGAAATTTGGATTTGATTGTGGAACATGGGAGATACTAGTACAGGACCAGTCAGCATGGCATTCCCATATCAGAAAAGGTGATGTGCTCTATGAGCAAAGTAGAATTGAGACAGCACAAAGGAAACATAGGATGCACAGATTTGGAGTAACCACCCCAAATGTTCACAGGGACTATCTGTGCCCAATCTGTGGTAGAGCATTCTGAACTTGTATTGGTCTGATCAGCCACAGTCGTACACATTGAAGTTTCACTTTATTATGGTGATGTCATTTTGGTCCTCTTGGAGAATGGACAACCAACCATCTTCCCCTCCTTTTATCGATAACAAATGAGGTATAAAGCAATTTAGTACTTCCTTAATGTCACATAATTAGTGGAGATACATTATTCTAAGGTCTTCAAAATGTAACATCATTCATGTGCTCTAGAAGGGGTCTAGACTTAATATATAGAATTTGATGCTCACAACCCTCACCTAGATTTATGAACACTCAAATTTTCTCTGTTTGCCTTTATCCTCCAACTTGCTTTTACAAAAGCAAGTCTGTGTTCCCAGCTATAGACCATAGCCAGAGTATTATATTCTAACTCTCTATAAGAGCCCTAGGGGGTTTCCCAAGGGAAGGAAATATGTTCTAGCCCTTCAGTCTCCATGCAATATGTTTTCTATCTATGTACTCAGCTATTCACAATTGAATCTTAAACATAACTATGTATTTAATGAAGTAAAAGAAAAGCTATCATAGATACTAAAAATAAAGAAAATATATAAATAATAAAAATCATCATAATACAAATATAAACCTAGGCCATACTCTTCTACCAGTTCACTCAATAACCATGGTAAAGAGCAAGCACTTACTTATAGGCCTCTGACATGGATACACCCTCGGTATCCGATTAGTTGTTAAATCTTGTCCAGCATATTATAAGTCTTTTTTGTATACGTCTCCTAATTTCTGATGGGCAGCTAGGTGGTGCAGTGGATAGAGCACCAGTGAAGGAGTCAGGAGGACCTGAGTTCAAATCTCACCTCAGACACTTGACACTCACTAGCTGTGTGACCTTGGCCAAGTCACTTAACCCCAATTGCCTCATCCTGGGTCATCTCCAGTCATCCTGATGAATATCTGGTCACTGGATTCAGAATAGCTCTGGAGGAGAAGTGAGGCTGGTGACCTGCACAGCCCTCCCTCACTCAAAATGAAGTCAAGTGCAGGTCATGTCTTATTTCTTTGATGGCATAGTCTTCTTCTCTGACACTGTCACCACCTTATCACTTCAAAGGCTACTTTAGTAACCTTCTGGTTGGTCTCTCTGCCTATAGTCTTTTCCAACATCATCCTGAATTTACCTTTCAAACTGACCTTCCTATACCATGATTCTGACAGCATCATCTCCATTACCAAAATTCAATGAACTAACTCTAAGTGGCTCCCTATTAGCTCCAGAATCAATAAAATATACCACTCTTATTTGATTAATTTTTTTTGTTCTTTATCTTTTCTAGGAATTCTTGTTGGACTTGTGTCAGATTCATTTTTTTTCCTTTGAGGTTTTCCTTGTATCTGTTTTCATGTCATTATCTTCCTCTGAATTTACAGTTGGTTTTCTTTTTGTTGCTTTTTGCTCATTTTTTCAGCCTTTTTCTTCAGTTTTAACATTAGGTTAAAGTTGGGCTCTCTTCACCCACCAGGGGTGTGTTGGGGTAGGGACTATCTTAAGCTCCAGGACTTTTTTTTGTGTGTGTGTTGCTGTTTTCATACCTAGTTCTGATAAGTGGTAAGTTTTTAATGCTTCCAAAGTGGTTTATCTGGGTACTGGGAACCCCAAAATGCAAGGGTACAAGGCATAGATCAGCCTTAAAAGAATCTGACCACTCAAACCTTTTTTGATTCCAAGTAGCAAGTTCATTATGACATAGGTTGAAGTAGGCAAGATTTCTAGTGAATCTATGCATTTGATAAGGACAAGACTTATACTTTTATAGGGAAAAGATTGTAGGAAGATCTGTATGTGAACTAGGAGTGGAAAGTAGTCTGGGGTGGTCCAGAGGTAACAGCAAAAGAAGGATTGGACTGGGTAGGTAGCCCCCATAAAAGAACTGTTGAAAGGATTTTACTGTGATGAGCTGGATGCCTCAGGGAAACTTGGACTCTTGAAATTTTTGGGAAAGTTTAAGGACTAAGGGTCTTTTCTTTTAGGGAAATTTTTGGGAAAGTTTAAGGACTAAGAGTCTTTTCTTTTAGGAGGTCCAGATCCCATACCTGTCAGTGTGATCCCGAGAGAGAGATGTGGTCACTGTTTTCCTGATCTGTGCTCTAGTCATTACCCAGGAAGAGTTCCTGCTCCCTTGCAGCCACATCAATGCTTCTTTCCTCCTTAGAAGACATCCTGTAACTGGATATTGGCAATGGAGTTGGCAAATAGCCTTTAGTCCTGCACCCAGTGCTAGCACAAGAATCCCACATAATTTCTTTTTGAATAGCTTTCTAATCCCTTTACCATCTCTGGACTGAGAGCTCCTGAAACTACTGCTGCCATTGTCACAGCTATCTCCAAGGCCCACCATTGGTGCTGCTTCTGCATGTGCTTTAGCTCAACTCCAATACCATGTCACAGACTTCTTTTTCTAATCTCCGAATTTTTCTTTGGCTGGAAAAATGTCTCATCCTGACTTTTTGTTGGCTATATACCGCTCCACAATTCAATTTGAAGTACTATTTTGAAATTATTTGGAGGGGAATATAGGGAAAGTTCAGCTTAAAAGCTTCTCCTACTCTTCTATCTTGTTCCATTATTGTAGTTTCTTAATAAAATCATGTTGACTTGTTGAAAAGAAAACTTGTGTGCTTCGTGTAACCTAACTGTAGACTTCAATTTTATTGAACTATTTAGGAATATCTATACTACACAAAAATACCTCTCTCCTTACTGCTTAACTTTTTATCCTTACCCATCTTAAGTTGGGTATTTTCTATTCTCCTCTGTACCAGAGCATGGCTTTCATAAACTTTTTCAATGAACAATTTTACTTAAAATTACATTTGGAATGTATTAGCTCTTAATATGAATGGTTCTCTTTAAGCCAGACAAGGGCCAAAGTCATCATACTGGCAATCTCTAGACTATATGGACAAGCCCAGGAAGATGTTCACTCATGAATGTTGCACTGTTTAATCAAACTGAAGCTCACAGCAATATAGGTAAAGTACACATTTGAAGTCAGCTCATCAGAATACCAGAGAAGTTAAAAAATTCCTCTTTTTTCCTTCCCAAGGCAGAGGTGACATAAGAGACCAATAAGCCTTTACTAGAAGCTCCACCTTTGTCCACATTTAGATAAAGGGTCAGTGATATCAGTTCTCCCTTGGGCCAATCAGGAATCACTCAGCTGAGCTGAGTAATTCTAACTGCCATAGTTTATTAGTGTCCCTATTATGTCTTCATATTTCTAAGGTTTTTACTCTACTGCTGGTTTTCATGATGCCTCCTGCTCTCCTCTTTTGTTCAATGACAGCTTTCTGACTCTCAGTGACTTATCTTTTGCTTAAAAAGTCACAACTCCCCAAATTTCTCCTGTCAAACCTACAGTGCTTTTCAAAAAACATGCCTCAGTCTCATCAGGTTTATGTGATTTTTTATTTACTTGGTTATACTTTATTAGGTCATAAAGTATGTAGTAAATATAAATTAGAGGAGGTACCCATCATGCCTCGTCTTAAGTTTACAGTGATGCAGTCTGTCTCTTTTGGTGTCTTCACAAGTATGTTTCTTCCTGCTGAAATTTCTTTTGTTTTTAATAAATCAAAGATCGTTTTCTTCCTCTTTATAATGTTCAACTATTCCCACAGAAATAAGGCATTATTCCATATTAACAAAAATATCTGTCATCAAATTTATACCACACATTGTTTTCCCTTAAAACAATCTCCTTTGGGGAATCCCCAAAATCCACTATGAAACCTGTGTGTGTACATACATGCATGCATGCACACACATACATGTATATACATGTATGTGTGCATATACGTGTATGTGTGCGCATGTGTCTGTATATGTGTGTATATATGTATATTATGTGTACACACATATATGCATATATATGTATTTGCAGTATATATTAAAACAAGTTGTTTTTGTTTTCCTGCTTACATATCACTTGTTCAACCATAATGGGGGCAATATTTTACAAAATTTGACAAATAATATAAATCTCTTCTTTTATACACAAATGCTACCCCCATCTTTTCAATTGTTCCATATAAAATTAGTTTTAAAGAGAAAATGTACTTTATGATGGTAAGAGAAAAAATGTTTGAATGCAGGTGCTTGGATTCTTATTAAAACTGAGTTTTACAGGTATTAATTGGATAGTGGTGTTTACTCTGGATTAGAGAAGAGAGAAACTGGAAAGAAGGAAAATTGTAGAAGGTTTTTGCAATAGTGATTCAAAATAAATGCTGAAAAAAGTATACTTTCATTCCTTTCAAGGTTGTGTTTCTGGCTCTATGAAATTTGCTATCATGAACCAGATACCTTATTTCCCTGGAAACTTCGCTTAGTGACTGGGGCATTCTCATCCTAGAATATTCTTCTAGAGTTCTGATCTCCTCCCATTAGTGAATTCCTTTTGGAAGTTATATTTTGGATACTGACCTAGGTCAGCCAAGTTTCATCTCTCTCCCCACTGAGCTTCTGTTTCTATGGATTTTATCTTAACATTCCCCCCGCATCCCACCCCCCCACCAGGAGCTATCTTTTACTTGTTGTCTTCCATTAGAATGTAAACTCCTTGTGGTAGGGGAATATGGGTATCAGGGACTGTCTTTTCTTTTTGCTTGTATGTTCCTGGAACACAGTAAGCACTTAATAAATGCTTATTGTTTTGCCACACTGTTCACCTGTTTCCCCCTAATGGTTAATATAAACATGATTATAGGAACTAAAAATCTTTCCACAGATATCTCAATGGACTTGGATATGTGCTAAAGTAAGGAATGCCAGGAGCAAATCCAATTTTGCTTTTTCTTTATAAAAATGTTTTATTCCAACACTGTCACTATTATTTCACAGATATTTTTTAGGTCTGTACTACATGCCTAAGGTAGACTAAATAAATATTTTCTGGTCAGTCCAAATCAGGGCCACTAGTTTCCACTTTCTTCACAGTTTTACTTCTTTGAAGACAAACAGGAGAAATTTCTTAATAGGAGGACATCAGGGACACTGTGAGGAGATCAGTTGTCATCCAGAAAGATCCACATGAGTGGCACAGGAATTGTTAACAATGCATCACTGAGCAAAGGTCAGATGGGTTTCCCTGGGAAATCACTTCCCTCTCCTGTGTGACATATCTCAGGTGTGGGCTTTGCAATCAAAAAATCCTGTTGCAGACTGCTGAGACACAGCAGGAGAAATAGCCATTTGGTGGGCAGCAATCAGAGCCCAGGCAGTTTTCTTGAGCACCAGCATCCTGCGTCTTTTGAGGTAAACAGGGACAAGTCACCCAAACAGCCACAATAGTTGCCTAGGACAGGCTTCTCATGTGGCAAAAAGATGACTGGTTATGATTAGGTCTTTCCCATCCTGCGAGGACTCAAATAATAATTAAAAGTATGTCCATTATTTGAATAGAAGCAAATGGGACTATATTATATCCATGGTCTTTTCCAGCTCTAAATCTTATGATTTCAATATACTTTAAGGAGCATAACTGGTAGGAGAGGGAGCAGAAGTGACAAAGGCATCCTTGGGAACAACTATCTGCCTAGGTAGCATGACATGAGGAAATCTTAGGCAGGAATCCATACTGCATAATACTAAGTCTGATCTCTGTAATTCAGTCACTATAAGCTTTGTTCCTTTAATTCCTGAAATATTTAGTGGTTTTCATAAATTTACTATTACAAGAATAACCTTTCTCATCTAGTAATTCAGCTAGTTAATGCTATTTTATTACCAGTTCTATGATCTCATCTAAAATCTCTTGGCCTTGATTTACTTATCTGTAAAATGACTAAATGTAAAAAAACAAAACAAAACAAAACAACTCTGTATGATTCAAATTCTAGTTCTAAAAATGTTTCCTAAATGCAGAGTCTTGGCAAAGCACTGTTCTGTGGGAGATACAACAACAAATAAAAATCTTTGCCTTCAGGGACTCTGCAATATAAGAGGAGAATGATATGGATACACAAAAATTAAAATGCAAAAAAATAGATTTTGACTACAGCATGAGAGGATAGTTGATTGAGTGGACAGAAAGATGTCCTTGGATTCAGGAAGACTTGAGTTCCAGTCTCATCTTTAGTAAATATCTTGGCTGTGTGAATGGTCAAATAACCTAGTCTCTCAATGACTTCAGGTAAAATGGACATTATTTCTCCCTGGGCCCCTAGGCCGAGAGATATCTGTTAGGTTACTGGGTAGAATAGCTTGCCTAGTAACAGTTTCCTTCTGTTGTTAAGCCCCTGTCAAAATGTTATTCCCTTTTGGTTTAATATTTGATAAATTGTTAACAGTCATTTCTTGTTTAGTCCATTTGCATGGTGCCCCCCCAATGTTAGACCCCCATTGCCAGGTAATCTCCCGCCTCCCCTTCCTGACAACTACTCTATGTTGAATGACAACCAGTCTTTCATTGGATACCTCTCCTGGCACCTGTTTTCTGTTTGGGGGTTCTTGCCTAGGAGCCAGCCCCCTTCTTACTCTGTCAGAACCCTGTTTGTTGTGGAAACCACAAGGCTTTATCGAATAGCGCCAAAATGCTTAAAATGCACTCACCCACCTCAGTTCGGGGCTGTCTCCTCTGGGTCTCTACATGAGGCAGCCGCCAACCTGGCTAACAAATGACTCTCTCGAAATTCTCGAATAATTTTGCCTGTGATTTATTAATTCAGTCCATTTCACAGGCATCTGTCTAAGACTACAAGAAACAGAGCAGATCCAGCACTGCTTGGGTAGATAAAGTTTCTTGATAAGTGGTTCCTTTCACCAATGGAAGTACAGATCCAGTCAAAGAAAGGGGAACGGGACCTATGAGGGATAGCCTGTATTTTCTTTTTCACACAGTTTCAGGATAGTTCTGATTTGAAAAGACAGAATGATGACTAGAAAGTAATTAAAAAAAAAAAGCATAGCCACAAATCAAATAATGAATTTTAGGGACAGCTGTATACCACCATACGATCCCTACCTATGTCTGTCATCATTCTGAAATATGAAGAATTCCATTATATACTGCAGATCAATTCCCTGTCTTGACTCACCATAGCCATAATTTGAGTTTCCTAAAATTTACAAGCTTCCTTTTCTCCAGTGTCTTTGAGCCAACCATGAAAATGAGTATCTGTCACTAAAACACAAAGAGAATAAGATGGCAAGCATGACTATGCTTGCTTTCTCAATATTGTGGTTAACCATAATGAAACAGTGGTTATACAAATAGGACAATTGGTATCTGTGTAGGGGCTACAGAATGAAATGAACAAATTCAGAATGTGGCATTCACCATTCAAAGTAATAAAAGTTAATCTTTAAAATGGGTCACATTTAAAGGATCTTTTTTTTTATTTTTTTTGTTTAGGCCACATCTAGTAAATTGCTTTTTCCAAGTAAAATTCTTAGAGATGCATCATTTGCTTTGCACTGAAGTTGGTGTGACTGCAGCAGAGCTGTTCCAGGATGCTCAAGCTAACCCGGGATGCCAAGCTAATGACTTGCTTCAGCATTTTGCTTTCTGTTGCAGAGATGTGTTGAGCCGATTGACAGTCTCATAATCAGCAACAACTGTGAAACAGGAGATATGACACTACTGAAAGATGAATTCATTCCAGCCATGGCAGATAGAGGGAAAAGTTTGGGGGTAGGAAAAAAATGTTCTTTTGGCTTTGGCTATAGACCCTTAGACTTCACTTAGGCAGAAATTGCAGTCGTTTCTAACAGTCTTACAAGACTATCAGAGATTCCAAATAAAAGTGCTTGGTCTCATACCAAGTTATCCTTTTCCTGTGAAATAACTGTAAGAGAGAGAAGTTGAATTTACTTTATTAGTCAATGTGGGGTTGTAAGAGAGAAAGAACCTACTTTGTCTCCCTGGTATAGAAAACAAACATTTCTTAGTTCTTTATTTAAAAATAAAATCCAACCCAGGAAGTACTTTATGAATCTGTGATTTTAACAATATGAGTATTCATCACAATGGTGAAGCCTATCCCTCCATGTTTTCATGTAAACTCTCTGCAAAGATCCATCCCATGAGCTTTGGGTCCTGGTATTTCAGGGATGCCAATAGATCTGATGGGCTGCCTAATTCTTGTTGTTTGACAAGCCCACTTCCTTTTTCCTGTTGTAAATTTCCTTGATAACTCTTTTTGCACTACTGCATAGCTTTTTGGCTGAACTGCAACTTCAGTTTTTCAGAGATGATGACATTTTCTCATTCTGTGGTTATACAGCATAACTATAAGAATATTGGTATTAAAAAGAGATAAAGCTTTATTTCAGGGACAAGTTTGGTGTCATTAAAAAAAGTAGACAAATATTTCAAGTGTGACCTTTCCCACTCTTCTCCTCCATTCAATTCTGGTTCTAGTTCATGTCTGTTTTCTTATTGTACAATACTCAGGTAAGTGCTGGTTATGCATGCACAAACATAAATACATCCATTCACCTACACATATAGAACATTATCCACAACTTAGAACTTCTAGAGGGTCTCACTATCTCTCTTCCGTAATAGTGATAAATGGGGAAAAGGTTTGAACTTAAAACAATTTCTTTTGCTACTAAGACACAGAATCATTGTATATTAGATACATAAATAACATTCTCATTTAGTTCACTCCCCACAAACATTTTTAAAGTATCTAGAAGTATTTATATACAACAATTTAAGGACTCAAACACACTTTAGATCAGTTTCTTGTTGACTCACAAAGTGTATACACTTTAAGTTTTGTAAAACTATTAAGTTTTCTCCTGTTTCTTAGACCAACTATAAAAATGGGGTGCAGGGTGTGCTCAGGGAAGACTGGTACCTCTGATGTCAGGGATGTTGAGTCTTTTTCAGGGTTGTTTTCCACCTTTGGTGTCCACCTGATTCATCTAACCCTCACCTGTGACACCAAGAACCTCCAAGAAGTATACCCATTGGTCTCACTCTGGTAAACCATTTTGACAATAGGCTAAACCAGGTTGAGGGTAACTGAGGGGTCTCAAACCCATTGGTGAGTTGGGGGGATATCTCCCCCAAGCATGTGAATACTTCTGCTGGTGGAATGGGTGGATGAGAACAATTTGTTTCCCATGAAGGCAGAAGAAGCAGGGGCTGTGGAGTGCTTAGAGCTTGGTCAGACACCAAGGTCATCTACTGCACCTCAAACAGTCACCAATTATCTTGATTGTCCTGCCACTGGACTGTGATGACTCTGGAAGACAGAGTGAGGCCAACAACTTTGTGAAACTGTCACACATCCAATTTAAACATGAATCAAAATACATCACCCACAACATTTGATCATTTTAACCTAGCTCAGTCTTCTGTGGTGACAAGCAAAGGATGAAAGAGCAGGTATAGATACAATGGGAGATGTAGCCACAACCCTGCCCGCAGGTGGCCCAGGTCATAAGGTCATCTTCTCACTGAAAGCGACAGTGGGATTCAACAGTCCCCTGGGTGTCTGAGCAGCCTTTAAAGGATCACACAGCTCAGTGCTCCTGGTGTGAGGAAAGGACTGGAAAAGTTGTCTTAAAAATTCTCTGCTTGCCCAACTCTGACATAAAAGGTGGGTATCCTATCTTGTATTTAAAACATACACAAAGAAATACAAAATCTTCCTCAAAGATGTTTCCACTAACCACTAGTACATGGAAAGCATGGCAGTTTATCTCAGGTTGTAGTCAATCCCTCCTTAGCTGAAGTTTCAATTGAAGAAGAGGTTTTGAGGGTCATTAGGTTCCTTTCATATGGAAAAGCACTTGATGCTGATTCTATTCCAGCTGAGACTTACAAGGTGCCTTGAGATGATCCACTGCTCATACAAAAGCCTGAAATTTTCCAGGTTATATGACAAGAGAAGGTTGTCCCCTAGGAATTCAAGTATGTCTCCATTGCCCATCTCTATAAAGGTAAAGGGAAAAGATTGTCTTGTGAAAATCAGAGGGGTCTCTCTCTTAGTCATTTTTGGCAAGATTCTTGACAGTCCCCCCTCATAGGCTAATTATCCACCTGGAAGATGGTCATCTACCTGAGAGTAGTGTGGCTTCAGAAAGGGCTGAGGAACAGTTGATGTCGTGTCTGCTGCCTGAAAACCCCAAGTGAAATGCCAAGAGCAGAACAGAGGTCTGTATGCAACATTTGTGGATCTGACCAAGGCCTTTGATATTCTCAGTCATGAGGGATTACGGAGAATATGGCAAATTTTGTTGCCCAGAGAACTGGGCATGCTTACATGGGTTCTGGACAATGAATGACGTTCTTATACTTTCTTAATCATCAGTGGAATGAAACAAGGCTGTGTCTTGAATCTAGTAGGCACTCAAGAAATGTTTGTGGGAGATTTTAATGATGGGATCATTTAGCCCATGGGTGGAAGGGAGGAAGGAAAAGAGAGAGGAAAGGAAGGAAGGAAGGAAGGATTCTGAAGATCATCTGGTGTGATAAGATAGTAGACACTGAGGTCCTTTCTCAAATTAAACTGTCAAGCATTCAAACTGTATTTGAACACCAAATGTATGCTTGCCTGAAAGACTATTTTATAGAGAACTCACACAGGTGAGAACAGGTGATAAAAAGACACTCTCAAGAACTTTGGAATTTTTCCATGACATAAGAGACACAGACACAATATTGCCCATCATGGAAGACCCTCATCAGGAAAGGTGCTGTGCTCTATGAGCAAATCAGAATTGAAGTAGCTCAAACGAAACACAAGACATACAGATTTAGAGAATCCACCCCAAATATGCACCTGGACTATTTGTGCCCGACCTATGGCAGAACATTCTGAGCTCATATTAGTCTGATCAGCCACAGTTGTACATACTGTAACTTGACTCTAACATAGTGATGCCACTTTAGTTGTCTTCAAGAATGAAGGACAACAATCAATCACAAAGAATACAAAATAACAAGGAAACATACAATTGCTTTTCCACATAGCCATGATTTTACCTCTAAAATGTTGTTATCTTGGTAGGAATCAAGTAACATAATAAGAACAAATTTATTATTAAGTAATCTTCATCTGAAGTAAGACAAATTGATTTTTTAAAAGGTTTATTTCAAGTACTGAACTCAACTAGGCACTGTATAAAGGAATGAAACAAAGTTTAGATAAGATATCATACCTTTTCCTTCATGGAGCTTCAAGTCTAGTAGACCAGGAAGATGAGTAAGTTGAGTCTTCAAAAGGTTAAGTGATTGAACAAAAATCATAAAGAAAGGTTGTTGAAAGGCAGGAATTAGCAACTGGTTTTCATGGATGTAAGTGGAGAGCAGTTGCCTATAGACCATATTGAAGTATAGGTAGAAGGTAGAAGGGAGAGAAAGAAAGAAAGAAAAGGAAAAAGAAGAGGGAGAAGGAAAAGGGGAGAGAGAGAGAGAGAGAGAGAGAGAGAGAGAGAGAGAGAGAGAGAGAGAGAGAGAGAGAGAGAGAGGAGAGATAAATTTGGAAAGGGCCCTTTCTAGTTCCTGCTTAGAAGGAAGGTTTATTCATCAAGCTCTTCCTTTGAAGCAAAAATCACTTTTTTCCCCTATTCCTAACAAGATCCTTGACTGTCCAGTTTTAAAAACCAGTCTTTGAAGATAGTCATTATGAAAACCCTATGGCTTCAATTACTGAGAATTTCCTAGAATTCACTAAATAAAGAAAATGGCTACATGAAGTATTTCTTTTATTAATGACTTTTCAGTTTTTACAACAATACACTACACCACTATATGGTCAATATTATCTTAAAATAAATTTTAAGATTTATTTTAAATAAATTTTAAATTCTAGCTTAAGGGCTATTCATAACTGTAAAGTAGTGGATATAATTTTCATAGTTATATCATTTTTATATTCTTCAAATATAGCAACCTACTAGCATAGTGTCTTGAACCTAGTAGGCACTCAAGAAATGTTTGTGGGAGATTTTAATGATGGAATCATTTAGTCCATGAGGTTTGATAAAATGTGCTCTGGTTTACATGTCTTCCCAAGCAAGAGTGAGAAAGGAAGGAAGGAAGGTAGAAAAAAGTAAAATGATAGTTATTTTATACTTTCAGTGATCTTGTATTGAGATACATTTAATGAACAGTCTCCCAGTGCCATGCCAGGAAACTGAATTGCTTCTATTTGAACTGTCTTAGGAAGATTCTGAGGATCACCTGGTAGGATAAGGTACCAGACACTGAAATCCTTGCTCAAACTGAGCTGCCAAGCATTCAAAGTATGCTTCAGAGTGCAGCTCTGATAGATTGGTCACATTGTTCTAATGCAAAATGTATGCTTCCCAAAAAGACTATTTTATGGAAAACTCACATGGAGCAGGTGATCCCATGATGGTCAGAAGAAATGATACAAGGACGCTCTCAAGATCTCTTTCAAGAACTTTGGATTTGACTGTGCAACATGGGAGGCAATGGCATAGGACTGCTCAGCATGGCATGCCCACATCAGAAAAGGTGCTGTGCTCTACGAGCAAAGCAGAATTAAGACACAGGATGCGCAAATTTGGAGTACCCACAGATAGTTCATAAGGACTATCTGTGCCCAATCTGTGGTAGAGCCTTCCGAGCTCATCTTGGTCTGATCAGTCACAGCTGTACACATTGAAACTTCACTCTATCACGGTGATGCCATTTTGGTCCTCTTCAAGAATGAAGGACAACAACTAACCAACCACTGAGATACATTTGGTTGCACATAGAAATCAGTATGATACCATTCCTCTTACTTCCACAAGATGCAAAGAGGCAAAAGTATCTACTAAAGTCTTCAGATTTGTATCTATGAATATATCTGTGAAGAGTAATGACAAGTGATACATACTTATCCCAATGAATGAACTGGATGAACATGAATAGCTAAAGTTCTCTGTTCCAGTTTCCTAAAACTTAGGTTTAAGACTTATAAGGAGGCTGAGCCTTGACAGGAGAAATATCTCTGACTACAGGAGCTAAATAAGGCATTTAAAACATTGAGGTGGAAAAGGTCATATATAGTCTGCATTAGACTTTATCAGACAGAAAAGTAACCTACAAATACAGTTGTATTTGCACATGATTAATTAGTTACATTAATTAGTACAATCATTAATTAGTTTTGTGATTTTGGGCAGATCAGTTCTCTCTTGACCTTGTTTTCTTTATCTGCAGCATGTGTGGGAGAGAGCAGGTGGAAGGGTGATTTATCTTGGAGTTTCCTTCCAACTATAGCATTCTATGGTTTTGTGATACAGCCAAAGAAAAATCAGGACACAACCCTAAAATGGCAGTATTTTCCCCCTTGTAGATCTCCTTAAACAAGCATCAAGACATGTCTTATGTTCCTGCTTCAGAGTTTCTCTAGGTCAGGCTATGCCCAAGTTATTCTATGTAAAGTAGAGGTTCTTAACCTTTTTTTGTGAACCCTTTGGTGAAACATATAGAGCACTTCTCAGAATAATGTTTTTAAATGAGTAAAATAAGGAATACAAGGGAAACCAATTATATTGAAATATAGTTATTAAAAATGTTTAAAAGCTACCAATTTAACAGGCCTCTTAAATTTATTCAGAGAGTATAGATTAATTCCCTGATTGAAGAATACTTCATTCTTTGTTTAAATTACAGTATTTATAAATAATTATAACAGCAATGGCTGCTAGCATTTATAGAAAGCTTTAAAGTTAA
>CM053771.1:175783798-175816298 GCA_028658325.1 Potorous gilbertii | reverse complement strand
AAAATGAATTCTGGAGCAGCAGGACCAACAAGAATGAAGTGAAACAATTTTCTAGCCCAAGACAACTTAGAACATCAGCAAGAAAGGTCTGTCTCACTGGGGTGAGAATAGAGCACAATCCAGCACAGATTGTGACAGCATAGACTAAATCCTAGCAAACCAGCAACAGGCCTGAGGGCAGGGAATACTAAACCATCAGGGTGGTGGCTTTTAGAACTCTCAACCCACAAATGATAAGATGGTCAGAAAACTGGTGAGAAGGAAATCACATGAGACCCTGTGCTGGCACTGGATGCAGTACTCTTTTGCATTGCCCGTACTTGATTCTGGGTCATGGTCACAGGGTGATGGAGTGAGAAAGAATACTCCCAAGAGCAGGGGCCCCAAGTGCAGTAGAAAAGACTGTTTGTGGTCACTCAAAGACAAGAGCATAGTCCAGGAGAGCACTGACCACACCATTCCTTAGATCATACCATGTTGAAAGAACTAACACGTAAAGACCCACAGAACTAGCTCTGAAAACAGCAACATGAAAAACCTAAACATTAGCACAGTGTCTCTTCCACTCTGGGAGCAGAGCTCAACTTTGACATAAAGTTAAAAGCCAAGAAATGGGTTGGAAAATTACCAAACAGCAACAAAAAGAATTTGACCATAGAAAGTTACAATGATGACAAGATCAAAACACCAATTCAGAAGTCAATGAGATCAAAGCAGCTACATGCAAAGCTTCAAAGAAAAAATGAATTGGTCTGAAGCACTAGCAGAGTTCCAAAAAGATTTTAAAAATCTAATAATAGAGACAAAGAAACGTGGGAAAAAAGAAATTAAACTGATGCAAAAAAGAGTCAACAGTTTGGTAAAGGAGCCACAAAAAACACTGAGAAAAATAACACCTTAAAAAATAGGGGAGGCAGAACAAAGATGGTGGAGTAAAGGCAGGGATTTGCCTGAGTTCTCCCCCAAACTTCTCTGAATACTTTTACGTAATGACTCTAGAGTAGCAGAATACACACACACACACACACACACACACACACACACACACACACACACACGATGGAGGAAAATTTTCCAGCCAAAGACAACATACTAGGTAGGCAAGAAAGGTCTGTTGCGCCAATGTGAAAGAGGAGTGCAGTCAAATGCGGGCCACACTACCACAGCCTGGACCTTAGTGTAACTGAATCAGTAGCAGCAGTGGCAGTTTCCAGACTATGTAGGAAAAGACAACAACATCATAGCTCCTGCATCCAAAGTCTCCAAGCAAAATAAGAATTGGTGTTAGGCCATGGAATACCTCACAAAGGATTTTAAAAATCAAGTAAGAGAGGTAGAGGAAAAAATGGGAAGAAAAATGACAGTGATGCAAGAAAATCATGATAAAAGAGTCAAGAACTTGGTAAAGGAGGTACAAAAAATACTGAATAAAAAAACATCTTGAAGAAAAAGAATAGGTCAAATGTAAAAGAGGCACAAAAATTCAATGAAGAGAAAAATGTCTGGAATAGAAGAATTGGTCAAAAGAAAAAAGATATACAAAAATTTATTGAATAGAACTCCTTAAAAAAGTAGAATTAGCCAAATGGAAAAGGAGGCAAAAAAAAGTTCACTAAAGAAAATAATTTCTTAAAAATTAGAATTGTACAAGTAGAAGCTAATGACTTTATGAGATATCAAGAAACAATCAAATAAAATCAAAAGTATGAAAAAGTAGAAGAAAATGCAAAATATCTCATTGGAAAAAAGGACAACTGATCTGGAAAATAGATCCAGGAGACATAATTTAAGAATTATTGAACTACCTGAAAGTTATGATTTTATAAAAAGAGCCTAGACATCATCTTTCAATAAATTATATAAAAGAAAAACAGCCCTGATATTCTAGAACTAGAGAGTAAAATAGAAATTGAAGCAATCCACCAATCACATCCTGAATGAGATCGCAAAATGAAAACCCCCAGGAATAGTATAACCAAATTTCAGATCTCCTAGATCAAGGAGAAAATAATGTAAGCATCCACAAAGAAACATTTCAAATATTGGGGAGCCACAGTCAGGATAATATAAGATTTAACAGTTTCTACATTACAGGATTGGAGGGGTTGGAATATAATATTCAAGAGGCAAAGGAGCTGGGATTACAAGCAAAGATCATCTACCTAGCAAAACTGAGTAGAATCCTTCTTAGGGAAAAATGTATATTCAATCAAATAGAGGACTTTCAGGCATTCCTGATGAAAAGATCAGAGCTGAATATAAAATTTAACTGATTAAAAAATCATAAAATCATAAAAGTAAAACATCCATAAAAAGGTAAACAACAAAGACAATAATGAGGGATTTGATAAGCTTGAACTGTTTCTATTCCCACTTGGGAAAATGATATTTATAAATCCTAAACTCTTTCTTATTATTAGGGCAGTTAGAAGGATAAACAGAAAACAAGTGTGAGGTATGATTATATAAAAAAATTATAATAGTTAAAGAATGGGACAAAAGAATATCCTGGGAAAGGGAGATGTAGAATGGGATAAATTGTCTGATATAAAAGAGTCCTGAAAGAGATTTTACAATGGAGGGAGAAATAGGGGAGGCAGGAAAGGGAGCACACGAACCTTACTTTCACTGGAATTGATTCAAAGAGGGAATAATATACACTCTCAGGTGGGTATAGACATTTATCTTACCATACAGTAAAGTAGGAAGGAAAGAGCATAAGAAAGGAGTGGGGGAGAAAGAGAGGGGGGAGCTGATAGAAGGAAGAGGGTAAAAATGAAAAGCAAAACACTTTTGAGAATGGACAGGGTAAAAAGAGTGGAAGAGAGAAAAAATAGGGAATAGATGATGGAGAGAAATACATAGTTGATAATCACTGCTGTAAAAAAAATACAGTAAGTTTCTCTGATAAAGGCTTCATTTCTCAAACATATAGAAAAAGGATTCAAGTTTATAGAAATAAATAGTCAAAGGATATGAACAGGCAGTTTTCAGACAAAGTAATCAAAGTTATCTATAGTCATGTAAAAATGCTCTAAATCACTGTTGTTGAGAGAAATTAAAACAACTCGCTTCTCCTATTGGGTAATATAACAGAAAAGGAAAATGATAAATGTTGGATGAGATATGGGAAAATTAAAACACTGATATACTATTGTTGAAAGTGTTTACTGATTCAACCTTTCTAGAGGATAATTTGGAATTATGCCTAAAGGGCTATAAAAGTATGCATACCCTTTGAGTAAGCAATACTACTACTACTAGGTCTGCCCTGCTTGAATTCTCTACGATCTTAGCTAAATCAGAAAACTAATAGTACAAAAGAAGAAAAATAGTTATTTCCTTGGATGATCCTTCAAACTAAAGTACATCTATTACTGTATTGCCAAGCATTTTGGAAATAAAACAATGCCAAAAATACCTGGTGCAATAAAAATGTGTAAATATCTATTTTCAGATAGTACAGTACAGTTACTATCTGTCTTGAGACTCTTCTACTGATTCTATAGCCTGTTTTTGAGGCTGATGGTACTGCATAAGATTCTCCTGCAATCTCCTACATATTGAGCATCACTTGTAAAATGAGTTGAAATAATTATGGTTCTGAAAATATTGCTGCATTTTACTGTAAACTTCATTTTCTACCCTATGTGGGTAAGATTGCTGTAGCAAAAGTCAGGAAAACCTAAATTCAAATCTGACCTCACTCACTTTTTAGTTGGTATGTTACTGGAGTGTTACTGAATCTCTGCCTGTTTCAGTTTCCTCAGCTGCAAGATGGGGACACTATTAGAACCTACCTAATTTGGTTTTTGTGAGAATCGAGTGAGATAATAACTAAGTCTAGTACATAATAGTCAGTTAATAAAGTATTTTCTCTTACCTTCCCCTTTCCTTATCTTTTTCTTAAATAACTCCAACCATAAAGGTTTTCCTGTATAAAATTTTAAGATCAGTGAAGGCCATGCTGGCATAGGAACTATCAAGGTGCTTTGATTTAGGTCAAATTAGGGCACAGAGCCAGCTAGCACACAAGGAGGCTTAAAACTCTAATGTGGATCTTGAGTCCCATAAATTAGCTACCATCTTTATTTAGCATGACTTCTTTCTTATTATTATGTAGTCCTGGATTCTTGAAGGCTGAGTACTGATCTTACCTCCCATTGTTAGCCTCCAATCTCAACCATACTTCTCTCCCTTGATAGATCTCTACTCTTGCTCACAGAGTTATATAATTTCGGAGTTAGTAGTGACCTTAGAGCTCATCTCATTCAACTTTTACCAGAATAATAACTATTAAAATGATATGCCTCACAAGTTGTCTTCCAGTGTCCTCTTAAAGAACAGTAAAAAAAAAAAGTAGAATAACCTACTAGAGTCATTTAATTAATAAATACTATTAAGAATCCGTTAAATGTTCCAGAGAGGGATGGAGGATACAAAAGAAAAGCAAAAAACAGTGCTCACCCTCAAGAAGTTCACAATCAAATGCAGCAGAGAACATGCAAATAACTATGTTTAGCCACTGGCTCAAAGGATCAGTTGCATGGGACTCTCCTTGGTAGAGATGGATTACTCAGCCTTTGATTGTGTAAGGAATGAGTGAAATTTGTGAGAGCTGGAGAAAAAAGAGATCCAATTTTCTTTCGGCTTCCAGCTTTGAGAGATAAAGACCAATCCACGCTCTCTTCATGTCTGTGAAGGAGAAGCCAATGATCTGGAACTGCAGAACTGACTGACTCTCTCTCTCTCTCACAACTTGCCCAGTGAGAGTGCTCATTCACTCTGTGTATTTTCTGATATATATCACAATATGTATAATGTCTGTGATTTCTGTTTGTTGTTTGGATAAATGGGTATATTGACCATCCATTTCAATAAATGGCCTTATTTGGTATTTGCTAGATATATTCATTGTGGAACTGACATCTGGTGGGAAGGGAATTAGTATGTATACACACATATACATACATTATATGCTATACATATACATACACTATATATATATATATATATATATATATATATATATATGGAGAGAGAGAGAGAGAGAGAGAGAGAGGAGAGTATATGTGTATGTGTGTGTATACATATGCACAGTTGGTTGTTGCTGAGTCATTTCAGTTATATCCTTTTCTTTGTGACCCTATTAGTGGTTACTTTAGCAGATTTGCCATTTCCTCCTCCAACTCAATTTATAGATGAGAACTAAGGCAAATAGGACTAAGTCAGTTGGTCAGGGTCCCCCAGTTAATAACTATCTAAGGCTGGATTTGAATTCATGAGGATGAATGTTACTAATTCCAACTCCAGTTTTCCATCCACTGTGCCACCTAGCTACATATGTGCACACGCACACACACACACACACACACACACACACACACACAGACGTACAAACATGTCCACACTACCTTTGGGACCTCATTTCCCATTAGATGATAGCAATAGACTTTAGCTTGAACCTAATAATTATTTCCCATAAACTAAAAATATTTAAGGGAGCAAGCGTAATTCTAGTCTTATACTTCACCCTAAGGAGAGATAGCATACTACTTATATTTCCCCACTATCAACTCAATTCTCAATCTCTTTCAGTTTGACACTTAATCCATTAGTTACTCCGCAGAAGTTATTTTTTTAAAGGTTATCCATTTGATGAGCTTTTTCTCAGTTATCATCCTCCACCCTTCTGCAGTGTTTGATATTCTTGACTTGTTTAACAGATACCTCTTTTTCCTGGATATCCCTTCCTCACTTGGTAGAATTATCTATTATCCATTTCTCATCCTTGAAGAATAGTTATATCCCAAGTTGAAGCAGCCAGAGGGCACAGTGGATACAGTCCTGGCTTGGAGTCAGGGAGACTCATCTTTCCAAGTTCAAATTCAACCTCAGAGACTTACTAGCTGTGTGTCCCTGGAAAAGTCATTTAATCCCTGTTTGCCTCAGTTTCCCCATCTGTAAAATGAGCTGGAGAAGGAGATGGTAAACCACTCCAGTACCTTTGCCAAGAAAACCCCATATGGGGTCACAGAGTAGGACACAACTGAAACAATAAAATCTCCTAAGTGTCTCTCTTGGGTTCTCTTGCCTTATGAAAACAACACAAACAAACAAAAATTTTTGTATCACCTTTAAGATAAGAGTACAAATTCCCCAACCTGGCTTGTAAAACTCTCCACAATTTGACTCCAAAATCTGTTCCTTGTATTCAACATTCCCTTTCCCACTGCTTTGGGTTTGCCAGTACTATCTGCACTGGGAAAGCAACAGCATTTTCCTCCCCATGATTGCCTGACTCCTCTGACAGTTTCCTCCTCATACTCAATCACCAAACAGCTTCCTTCCTCTTCAGCTTCCCTAGTGGCTTCCCTAATCCATTTTCTCTTCCTCCCTATCTCCCATGAAACCTGATTGACCACAGCTTCTCTGACACAGTTTCCTGATTTAGGGCAAATAAAAGACCCAGGCCGTGTGAACTTCGGGCCTATACCATGGAAATTGCTATTCCTTGACAACAGACTGACCAGATTGAGGTAAGGTGGTCCTCATGCAAACAAGCTAAATTAGAGATTGTTTAGCTTTAATGTTTGCTATTAGGTCAAAGTAAACCTCCTCCTTTGTTAGATATTCAGAGACTTGCCCAAATGTCCTATTTCTACATCGAATCTAAACTGGGCTGAGCCAGTGCTGGCTTTGAAGTTGAGCCCAAAACATTCTCAGACTGGGAATGTTCTCTCTCCTCTTTGTCCCTCACATTTGTTATCTGTCCTCAGGGTTAGACTCAGGTGTCCTTTACTCTGCAGATTCCTGCTCCCCCTGTTACTAGCGTTCCCTCAGGTCAGATTATCTGGGATTTATTTCTAGAAGTTTGGTGCTCTCCTCTTTCTCTTATCAAAATGCAAAATCCTTGAGGGATAAGATTATAAAGATAGCCCTTTACATAGATGATCTAAACACCTGGTGCTTTTATTACTTTTTCTGTTTACTTTGGGTATTTTAGTGCTCATTAACATTTCATTAGAAAAGAAGCAAGAGATTGAAGATTAAAGTCAAATTAATTTTTCTTTCTTATTAACAGTTATAGAGAAAGATGAAAAAATAAAGCTTTATAAAAATACTAAAATTAGGTTTTTGGATTATCTGTGGGTTTTATTTCTCCATTTCTATCAACTCCATTCATTTCTTTCCCTTTTCCATAGGACAGATATTCAAAAAAGAGATTGAGAACTGGTATTGCTAATTATGACAATCAAAAATTTTGAATTGACATTCTTGTTTTATCGATGTATATTTATTGAATTTCTTTCCCTAATACTTCAATTTCTTTGTGATCTCATTAATGTTTGTATACTACATATCACATGTGATTAATTTAATTATAAAGAAATACAAATTTAATTTACTAGAGTGTAAGCTTACAGGGAATCAGTCATGTTTTCCTTTCCATCTTTTATATCTTCCTCAGCACCAAGCAGTGATTTGTTAAGGGCACTTAGTAGAAGTTTGTGGAATGAATGAATGATCTTTAAATCTAATCTTAGTTAAAAGTTCAGTTGCAAAAACAATTTACTGAAAAATATAGTTTACTGATCATCTAGGAAAGATCATTCACTTTTTACTACATAAAAGTGGCATCAAAATATTTAATAAGGCAGTTGTGGAAATCTGAGTTATTTAAGATGAGAAATACTGGCAATGGATTTTTGTAAGACTCCTGTTTGAATATCATTATTTCCTTTCCTCTCTTGTACCATTAGAAATCACATATTTAGCAGAATTTCTTGTTCTAATTTATTAAGATCAAATTATGTAATATATATCACAGTATATGTTGCACTTGCTAAAGTAGTCTTAAAATTAATTCAAATATGTAGCTCAGGATATTAGAAAGCATTGATGGTAACTGGGTGAATGTCTATTATTCCAAATCAAGAATCCCAAGAGACTTCAAGACGCTATAAATCTTTAAATTCACTGCGTAATGGTTAAAGCATACTTTTTTCAGTTTCTTTGTTTTTCTTGTTTTATGTGTATATGTATGTTTTTTTTGCAATGTGTATGTGGAAATGTTTTGCAAGACTTCACATGTATAATTGATATCATATTGCTTGCCTTCTCAATGGATGAAGGAAGGTTTAAAGTAAGGGACACAATTCAGAACTCTAAATTTAAAAAAAAAACCATGAATGTTATATTTTTTAAATGTAATTTGAAAATAATTAATGGAATAAATAAAATTATCTTAATTTTTTAAAAATCATTGCATAGTGGCCTAACTGCTGGATATCCTCTTTGATTGACGCAGAATTTAGGTAGGCTTCCCAGTGCCACCTTGCACTTAAGTGTTTTCATCATTTTCTCTCTCTTCATAAAGTTGTCACCTAGCCTGTCATCCAACTCAAACCAATGGCTCCCTATGCCTTCATTTCCTCCCTATTAAATGGGAGAGAAAAAGCAATATCTCTGCATTTTGTGGAAGGTTACAAAGTATACTAAAACAATACCTAAAATAACTAACAAATTTGAGTCCACCAATCCTTAGTTCTAACTCTAGCAATTTTTCTAATTATATTTCCTGGAAACTTAACAAGAAGTACAGAATTGTTCCCTTTGCTTTGCCTTAGGCCAGTATCTACAGCTACAAATCCTTCTATACTACTTTTTTTTTTTTATCTCTACCTTTCACTGTGTAAGGAGCACATAGGACGTATCAGATATAGGTGAGAAAATGAAGATGAAACTAAGCTTTCAGGGCTTGTAGAAGTTTAATTTTAAAAGTCAATAAAACCAATATGAACTTTGATGTTTTTAATATTCTTACAACACCTTGGGCTCCATATAGTAAATATCGGCATGGTATAGTGAGATGAATTTGGGCTTTAGAATCAAAGGACCTGAGTTAGGATCATAGAAGTGTTATGAAAAGCAAAGTAGGATCTTTTGCTGTTTTTGTTCTAGTATAATCAAGTACTTGTGACTGAATCTTGCCTTTATCAACCAAGAATCTTTACTAGGAGTAAAATACAATAACAACAGTTTCTTTAACTAGAAACAGTATATGTATTTGTGTTGTGAATTATTATAATGTGATTAAAGATCTTCCTCATCCACTAATAGGCCTGCTCATTAAAGGGAGTTTGATTAGGGAAAATTTGTGGGAAGACCACACCTTTTCTTAAGTTTCTAATGAATTACTGGTTCTCAAGGGTTGTGATGCCCTCTGACTCTAAAAAATGTATAAATACTAAGAGGGTAAGGTTTTTCTTTAGGGCTTACTTACTGGAAGTGTTTTGTGTGCCAGATGAGATTCTGGGAAGACACTAAACAGTCCCCTGACTTTGAAAAACCAGATGCTGATGCTTCCCTCTCTGATAATTATGTTAAACAGTTGGACCTCTCTGTTGATCTGTGATATATATATATGTATTACTTACAGTCAGACAGTTGGAAGCCTGTCTGTTGTTCTTTATTTCTCTTCTTGTACTTTTCTTTATTGGTGAATGATATATGTTCTTGATTAAAGGAGATTGTTAAACCAAAAGCTACCTTTCCTTTTAGAAAAGCAAATCAAAGAACCTATGATAGCAGTTCCCCTTGTGTATGTTGGGGTGCTTACTGTTACAAGCAGTTATGCTGTTATCTGATGCATAATGTAGGTCAAATTACTTAAATCTCTCAGCCACAGCTTCCTTATCTGCAAAATGAGGGGATTGAAGTATATGATCTCTAAAGTCTCTTCCAGTTCAAAATCTATGATTATAGTTGGAAAGATAATTTAAATTTAGAATTTCTAAAGGGATATGTGAATGTTTTAATGAATGAATCATCGGTCCAAGAAAGAACCTAAAGGATTCCCTATCCAAGGTCTCTGGAGCTTCTTAGTCATAGCTGACTGAGTGAGAAATACACTAAGAGCTCATTCTTTAAGAAGGCCACCCTAGGATGAAGAACAATGAATTTTGAAAATCACACATGATCATTTGTGAACAGGTATCTGGCATTCTTAACCAGAAACCAAGAGGAGAAAACCCTTGTTAGCCAAAGAGATCCTTTCAGGGTGATCTCAATCTGTTGTATTGACCTGACAGCCTTCTACTGTCACTATATGATGTTTAAGTCAGTGCCTCAGGGTGGAATGTCAAGAAATAATCTAAAAAAGTAACTGAAAGAAAAGCAATGTAAAAAGTGAGCACACAATTTGAAAATGACCTAGTCTTGATATCCATTAGCATTTCCTTTAGTTTGTTTTGGACACAAAGATTAATCATTGATAGTGATGAGTTTTCAATCTAATTTTAACTTACTAAATGGGAATGTTTCCATTAAAATTCTACTTTGATGCCTAATGGTGTTGTAAAAACCACAATGGAACACCAACTGGAAGCTTCCAACATTGTTTTTTGCAAAAATCTTGGGTAATTGGTGAGGAAATGATACTGGAAAAGGACGAATACCCACACCTTCAAAAATGATACACTCCTCAAAGGGAAAAGGATAGAGGTTATCAACTCTACCAGAGGGCACAATAATGGAATATATATGTGCCACCAGGGGCTGAAGTTTGGAGAAGGTTACCATTAAAAGATTGGCCACAAAAACTCATTAGAACATCTAATAAGGCACAGGATTTATGATCTAATACAAATTGCATTAGCTCTATTTCATTAGCAATTTAAATGGAAAGATCTTTCTCATTCATTAACAGGCCCATGTGACCTTTCTGGGTGGGTTACATGGAAGCCTGAGTCACATGGAGCCTGTGGTGGGAGGAGTTTTCTGAATGGGTGGAACAGGAAGAGGCAGACCTACAGCAGAACTGAGAGGAAATTAGTCATGAGAGCAGTCATAGCTCAATGGGATGCAGGCTGTTGGCTAGCATGTGTGAAAGACTTTTTTGTGATTTTGTTTAACAGGACCAGCTTGTGATTTGTTTAATGGAGCTGGTTTGTGAGAAGCCTAGCAGGGGGAAGATTTGGGGTAGTTTTATTCTCTGCTTTGTTACTATGTATAGATTTTTGTTACTATGATGGATTTGGCTTTCTGGTGTCTGAATAACTGTTTAGGTTCTGCCTTCCATGTGCAGAGTCTGTCATATATCACAATTCAGAATTGTACTGGGTTATTCATGGCAGCTGTGGGCACTGTGAATATTGCAATGGTGCCATACTCTGTTATTTAAAGGAAATAAACTGCTATTCCAGCATAGTCACTGTCATAGAATATGAGTTGGAAAGGACCAAGAGAAGACTTTTTTAGTATAACCTGCTTTAAAGGAATCAGTGATATGTTACCTCTCCAGATAGCAAAGACCACTTTTGAATAACTCTAATTTTTTCATATATCGAACTCAAAATTTTCTCTTTGCAGATTCTGTCCACTGATTCTGGCTTACCCTTTCAAAACCAAGCAGAAAGTGAATCTTATTTTCATTTGATTGCTTTCCAAATATTTGGGGATAACTCTCATGTACTCCCTTTTGTCTATTTTTCAGACTAAACATTCCCAGTTCCTTCATTTTGTCTTCCTAGGGCATGAACTTGAATCCCTTTATGATCCTGGTTTGTCCTTCTGTGTATGCACTCCAGCCTATCAATCAATGTGTGATGCCCTCACCTAAACTGAACACAACTGTCTAAATGTAGTGGTCTCACTGGTAACTCTGTTTTCTCTAGTAATACCCTACTTCTCTTAAAGACAACTAGGTGGTAGAGTGGATACAGTGCCAGACCTAAAGTCAGGAGGACCTGAGTTCAAATCCAGTCTCAGACACCTACTATCTGTGTAACCCTACGTAAGTCCCTTAACCCTGTTTGCCACAGTTTTCCCATCTGTAAAATGGGCTGAAGAAGGAAATGGCAAACCATGCCAGTACCTTTGCCAAAAAAACCTCAAATGTGGTCACAAAGAAATTGACGGGATTGATTAACCAACAGTAATAAATTATCTTAAATATCATTGAGTTCTAATTAGTTTTTTTTGTTAATACACTATTGAATCATACTGAACTTTAATTTATCAAATTTCCCACATATGTTTCAGACTATCAGTTTCTTAGACCTTCCTTCCCCATCTCATACTTCTAAAGTTTGTTTTTGAACCAAAATGCAAGATTTCACATTTTTCCCTAGCAAATTTTATCTGATTAGGTTTTTCTCAACATTCTAGACTGTTGTGATATTTGGGAATCAGGATCATTTTTTTGGTCATATATGATGATAGATATCCTTCCTAGCTTTGTGTTATCTGTAAATTTAATAAATGTACCATCTGTGCCTGTATCCACATCTTATGGTAAATTTGTTGAATAACGACAGGAATAAAAGCTATTATTTATATAGTACTTTAAGTTTTCCATGTTTTAAAAATTTTAAACTTTTATCTTAATTTGCCCTCCCAACAGTTCTGGGAGATAGATAGAGTTATCTAGGTATTACAGATGAGAAAACAGGCAAACAGATTTAGTGACTTGCCCAGGGTCCCATAGAGAGTAAGTGTTGAATACAAATTTGAATGAAAGTCTTTCTGAAACAAGATTTAGCATTCTATTCACTGTGCCACCAAGCTGTCTTTAATTAATCTATTAATCTATTAAAGAAAAAGCAGTTGGGAAGACTGGCTGGTCATTTCATTGATCAGGGTTCTTAAGTTTTCCATAGTTGCTTTTCTTTACAATGCTTCAATTAATTTTTTTTCTTATTTCTACTCACTTTAATCTAAATGAATTTATATAACTCATCTCAGATTTCTCTGAAATTTAAGATCTTTTTTTCCCTTAAAGCTCTTTTTCCTTAGAACACAATAATATTCCATTACATTCACATATCATATTTCATTCACCCATTCTCAAATGATGGAATTTTCTTTAGTTTCCTATTTTTTCTACTTCTAAAAAAAAGAAAACTGTATTTTCATATACATGAGTCTTTTTTTTTATACATGAACCTTTTTAAAATTTTCTTTAATCTAATGGGGGTTAATCTTAGTAGTGGTATACCTTGAACAAAAGTGTCTACATAGTTTAATGACTTTAGGGGCGTAGTTTCCAATAACTTTCCAGAATGGTTGAACCAATGCACAATGCCTTTTTTCCTTCTTTTAAAATCAATAATTATCATTTTCCTTTTTTAAAATCATCTTTGACCTCCTGATAAATGTGAGATAAAAAGTAAAAGTCACTTTAATTTGCAATTCTCTAATTATTAATCATTTGGAGAATTTTTGATATAGATGTAGATAGGATAATTTCTACCTTTGAAAATTGCCTCTTACAATTCTTTGATGATGTCTCAATTGGGGAATGGCTTTTGTTTTTGTTAGTTTGCATAATTTCCTTAGGTATCTTACATATGAGGCCTTTATGAAAGAAATTTGTTGTAAAGAAAAAATTTCACCAGTTTTCTATTTTCTTTCTAATTTTAACTGCATTGGTTTACTTTGTGTAAAGCCCTTTTTGTTTTTCCATAATGATTTTTTTAGTATATATTAAACTTCTATGTCACTTGTCTGTTCGTAAGTTTTATTTCCCCTGGCCGTGGTAATATAGAGTTTTTTTTTAATTGATACTCCAATTTGATGTAACATGATATAACTTTTTATATATAGGTCATTTGAAGCTAATTTTGATATATAGTAGGAGGTTTTGAACTGTAGCTAATTTCTACCATACTCCTTTCCAGTCTGGGAAACTTCCAACTGAATTGACACTAGAAACTGGTTTTTAAAAAATAAATATAAAAAAAATTGGCTAATTTGAAAATAAACACCAACAATACAAATTGCTGAAATAAAAAAAAGAAAAAGAATTCACAACTAAAATAGAAGAAATGGGGGACATAATTTAATGGCTATATATTTACAAAAATTTGAAAGGACCAAAAAGTAATCAGTCAATAAATAGAGACTATAAATGACCCAATCTTAGATGCACAAAAAAGAAACTCCAAAAGAAGGGAAGAGAGGAACTTCAAGACTAATTGAATTTATACATAAATTAAATCAAACATTCAAAGAATAATTAGTTCCATTACACTAATAACTTGCAAAATTGGAAAGGAGGCGTCATAACAAACTTTTCCATGAGACAATTATGGTCCTGATACTCAGAGCAGGGAGGAATAAGACAAAGAAAACTATTAACCAAGGTCTCTAGAGAATAGAAGTATTAAAGTAACGGATGAAATGTTAACAAGAGTTCTCAAGCAACACACTTAAAACATTAACACCATGATCAGGTTAGATAAATATGAGTAACACGAAGGTGGCTTAATATTAGACAACAATAAACACAATATATCACATATACTAAAAAAAAAAGTAAATAACAATCACATGCTTCTATAAATTCAGCAAAACCATTAAAGTAAAATATTCACATATAGAGTGAAGGATCTAAAATTTAGTGAGAACACTAAAAAGTATAAGAATAAATGAGTCTTTCTTTGATTGGACAAACTTTTTCTGAAACCAAGAGCTAACATTATCTTTAATGGACAAATGCTAGAATCTCTTTGAATAATATGGAAATAAAGCAAAGATATCTCTTATCATGACTATCATATTTTACAGTTCTATAAATGATAGCTCTCACAATAATAGAAGAAAAATATACTCAGTGATTTTATATAGCTGAAGAAGAAGAAATTGTGTTTTGTAGATGACAGGATTATTTCAAACCCTAGACTTAAAACTAAAAGATAATTAAACTAATTAAAAGAAGCAGAATATTAACAACAAACCACAGCAGAAAGAGATTAAAAAAATAAATTCCATTCAAAATAGATGTAAAATATCTGAAAGTTCACTTACCTAGACACAAAAGAATTGTACGAATACAATTACAAAAACTTCTACAAAAATAGAGTAGGACTCAAATAATTGGAGAGCTATTAATCTCTCATTATTGAAAGGTTTGAGTGGGTATAATAAAATGAAAATACTATCTGAAGTAATTTATAGATTGTGTCACATCAATAATATTATCAAGGGATTATTTTATAAGAACAAGATAAAATAACAAAATTCATCTAGAAGAGAAAGAAAAGATGAAGAATCTCAATGGAAAATGGGAGGAAAATGAGAATGAAGTGTAGCCTGCCAGTACCAGATTTCAAACTATAGTTTGCAATAATAAATCATATCATAATAATAAATAATAAATTCAAAAAATAATCATTAGGAAATTATGAGTAATAAACGAAATAAATCACATCAAGATTATTACAAGCTAGTTGTTTTCATTATTACTGGTACTATTGTCACCATTATCACGAAAATGATGTTATTTGTTAAAAAAAGGAAAATTGATTTTAAAAAAGCTATCAGAAAAGCAGAAGGAAATAAACATAGTAACAGTATCTGATTAGTCCAAATACACCAAATACTAGGATAAAGGACTCACTATTCAATGAAAACTACAATTTGGAAATTGAAGAACTGTCTGGGAGAAATTAGGCATGGACAAAAATTTCACATAACACAGCAAGTTCTAAATTGACTATATATTATTTATATATTATATTTTATTATATATATATATATATTATTAACTATATATAAAAATCATATTTCAAACAAATTGGAGGAGTAGGGAAGGAGACAGTTTTAGCCACTAAGATAGAGACTGAACACTTGAAAAAAAATGGGATAAAGATGGTCATAAAGATAAAATGGTCAGTTTTGATTGCATAAAATTAAAAAGAGGTTATGAAAACAAAATTAATACAGTTAGAATCAGAAAGGAAAAAATTAACTGAGAAAAACCTTCATACAATTTTTTTTCTGATATCCAATCTAATATAGGGGATTTGTACAAATGTATAAAAATCAGAGCCATTCAGGTAGTTCTTAAAAGATTAAATGAAAACTGTTTAAAACCATAGGAGAGAGATGCTTACAATAGTGAATAATAAAGCAAAAGTAAATTAAAACAATGATAAGGTTCTACCTAATAATCATCAAATTAGAAAAGATGACCAAAAGGAACACTAACAGTTACGGAAGGGTTAGGCACAGTATGCGCACCAATGAAGCCATGTTATGAATTTATCCAACCATTCTGAAAGAGATTTGGAACTGTACCCCAAAAATCTTTGGTCCAGGTTATAGCAGGTCAAACAGATCAAAGAAAGTGCCATATAAGTAATCATCAATTGGGGAATGGTTGAACAATTATAATTAATATTACTGTACTGTGACAAAAAGGACAAAAAGGCAGATTTACATGCATTTGATGTAGTGAGCAGGATACCAATTTATATAATGACTATGAATTGTAAAGAGAAACAACTTTTGAAAGAATTAATAACCAATCACAACTCCTGAATACTTTCTGTGAAATTTATTTGCAACCTTATAATGTGATAGAAAAGACAGATTTTGTATATGGAATGAGACATGCGTTTTCACATGTATCTACTGTATGAATTTGTTTGTTAAACCACACATTTTGGGGGAAAGAGTTATGGTGTGGGAGATAACAATGAAAAAGCAGAAGAAAAAGGAGAGAGACAATGAAAAATTTTAAAAATACACAGAGAAAAGCAGAAAGAATTTAAGAAGGGAACACTGACAAGTAGGCAGTGTTGGTTCTACCATGGAAAACATAACATGCACTTCAAAAGTACCAAGCTATACATAACAGAGATTTACTATTTCACACAATCCTACCCCTTGTCTCCTACCATCTTCTTTGTATATGGAAATGTTCATATTAGTCTTATAATAGGATAGAGACTAGAATTGCAATATCATTGAAATAAAAAGTTACCAGGCAAGGAAACACCTCTTACAATGTAGGTCCACACCTTTCTTGCAATTTTTCTTAGAGAGTTTGCTAGAGTACTGAAAGTTTAAACCCACTGTCAAATAGCCAGGCAATGCAAGAGACAGGAAACGAACCAATGCTTTAGAAGCTTCAAAGTTGTCTCTTCATCTACTGTAAACGGTGAAAATTCGTAACTTTGAAAAAAAATTTAAAAATATTACCAGTGGATCGTCAATGTCACTCTATAGTTTTATGGGTTATAGGTTATACTGACTTGAATCTAAGAATGGAAGCTGGGTACTGTATTATAACTTCAAGAAATCAAAAACTAAAGCTTTTAAACCAAATTGTTAAATTATCTAGAATGAAAGTCTTACAATACCTTGGGAAGACATGTAAATCTAACATCACATAAGTAGCATTTTTCATAGAGTGTTTTGTCCAAAAGCAGTTTTAAATTTTAGAAAGTATATAATTCTTTGACTAGATAAAAATTCTATTTCTAAAATGCCTAATTCAATAAAATTACTTTTCAAATGTTTATATATTATAGACGAGTGAAACTAAAATTTGTTAAATCTTTAAAACAAATATATCAAACACCTGGCCTATGTAATTGGGAAATGTTTAGAAAAATAAACAAAAATACAATGAAAAAGATATTAGGGACTCCATTTTTGATTTGAAATTGATACAACTATTTTAGAAACCTTTAGGGGAAGATGTAGTAAAAAAAATATGAAGAATAATATATGTGCATTGTATAGGCTCTGAGGCTAGAATCCCAACTCATATTTAAACTGGTAAGTTGTGTTCCCAAGAATAGCTACTATGTCACTCCCCACTACTTCTCAGGGATCTACAGGAAGCCTTAATGGGCTGGAGGTAATACACACACACACACACACACATATACACAAATATATATACATATTATTCTATTTCATATATATATATATAGATATATCTATATCTATATCTATATCTATATATATCGTAAGTCCTCTAATATACTGCCCTATACTAATATACTCCCCTCTGCCAATGATTATATGTTAACATCAATTAGTCTGCCAGACAATTCTATTTTAGAAAGGGGTATTTACTAAGGTATTTTACTAAGGATAATTAATGTAAAATGTTTTTGTAAGGATGACACATTCTCCAATCCTTCTGTATTTGTAGAACCCCAAAAGAAGTAGGCTGAAGCTTAGAGCGTATGTGACAATGTAGCTGCAAAGGCCTTAGCCTAAAGGGCCAGGGTCTCCCATTGCATCCTGGGCCCTCTCCAGTCTTCCTGATGAATATTTGGTCACTGGATTCAGATGGCTCTGCAGGAGAAGTGAGGTTGGTGACCTGCACAGCCCTCCTTCACTCAAATCGAAGTCAACTACAAGTCATGTCATTATTTCCCTGATGTCATGGTCCTCTTCAAAAATGAAGAACAAACACAATAAAAACAACAACTAAATGACAATGACTCTTGGAAGACCCTTTCTCCCTTTCACAAGGCACCAGTAAATTCTCTTTAGAGATGATGTCACTTGATGTTAAGCTTATTATAGATATCTGAAGCTACTTTTTCCATAGGGTATATAATTTGTCCCCAGCTACTGATTCAGAAATGGCCACCAGATGTTGTTATTCCTGGTATACTATTAATATGCCAGTGGGAGGTCCAAATCTTTCCTGTCCTCCAAAATTTACAAGGTCATCTTTTGTTCAAAGGTAAGGAGAAGAAAATAGGCCCCTTCATCCCAAAAATCCTTGTCAGGGGTTTGTTTGACTATTCCATACTTTAACCTTTAAATCTTCTGGGTTTCAGACTGGTGTACTATTTGATAAAATGCCCAAAGGAGAAGACCAAGTTTCTTTAGCTAATATCAATTTACTTTTTTTGTGAGTTCATTAATTAATCCAGTTAATCCAATGGATTTCTCTACTTTCAAAAGTGATCAAGGATTTTCATATTTAGTTAATATATTTAATTGATTATAACAGAGGTATTCTAATTTGATTATGGTAGTTATATAGTTATGGTAGTCTAGGTAAGATGATTAATTTCCTGGAGACGTCTAGGTCCTATTCATAGCAAGTTCTTATTCTAATTGGACAGAATTCCAGGTAACCTTCATCTTTAAGAGCATTATTAGAACAAGAACTGACTGGAAAGGTCCAAGTTTAATCCTATTTGTCTTTTATTTGGTAGATAACTACTCTGTCATAAATATTTTGCCATCAGTTTTATTTCAAATGAATCAGCTTCCCTTACCTCCTACCTATCATTCCCATTTGATTTTCCCCTTATATTTCTCACTCAAGTTCAACTTTATGAGGACTCTATATTGAAACAGTGATAAAGTCCATAGCAGAGTCAGTCTTAGTTGTTCTATTCTTTGAAAACTAAGTTTTCAATACAAAAACAAACAAATCCAACTACGTCAGTACTTTTCCCACCAAAATTCTAACAGTTATAAGAACTGTTTATCTGAGGGAATGAGACTTTAGGTTCATTTGGTGTAGGGTTGTGTTCTGAGTGCTGCCTCACATTCCTGGACTACTGTGACCCAAAATATGTTCTAGTCCAGATCCAACTCAGGTCAGTTTAATTTTATAGACTCAAGGCTGAAAGGAAATGAGACTAGTAAACTATGTAACATTTAACAAAAGGAATTTACTAAATAGCATTGGAAAGATATTCAGTAAGGAAATATCATTGATTCAGTCGAATACAGCTCCTCTTATCTTTGTATTTGCAAAGATGGTGAAGCCATTCAAAAATACATATCAAGCTTTTTATGACTTAGGTAATCAAGTAAACCAGTTAAGACTTAGTCCCCTGAAAAATTAAGAATCAAGACCACTTTGGTTTATATTTTTTTAGAGGAAAAAGCAAACGAATTATTTCTCTGACATAGGAAAGACCTGAGATATTGATCCTACTGCACCAGAGAATCAGGAATCTGTGGCCAGGAATGAACTGACACAATATAGGAGTCAGCTGAATCAGAAGCCTCAAGCAATGTACTCAGTAAGGGGTAGATGATTTTCACCTCTTCCTTTGTATCCTTTCAATTAACCTTAATTCACTTTGCAACTGTCAGTCTAGTGTAGTCATTTCCTACACACTATGATTTGAACCCAAGTAACAATCAGTTTGTCTCATCAGGCTAACACAAGATGCACCAGAAAAAAAAAATTAGGAGAAAAATTGTAGGTCCCCATTTACCAACTTTTCTTTTCAATTTAGTCATCTTTGGAAATGTGTGTGTTCTTATTACAGTGTTTGCAGTAGGGAAACTTACCAGCGAGATGACTATGATCAGCACCTTCTGTTTTCAATTGCTTAGAGCTCTCTATAAATTTCTCCTGCTGAGATGACATTTTGAGGGTTAGTCTGTGACCTAAAGGATTTCTCCTCTCAAGAATATAAGAAAAGTAACATAGGCATTTTAATAGGATGTCATGTACAGATAAGTTGCTTTAAAGTCTCATGTTCCACAAATTATTCTATTTCATTTTCTGCACTCAGAATAAGAGTAACTGTTGATGACAATAAATCTCTCATATTACTTAGTAGTATAGCATTATTGAGTTCTTGGGAGTGCATTAAGAGCACTTTAATTGGTGCAACAGATGCAATTCATGGAAGTTATATTTCAAAATGTTCACTTTTGCGAGGTTATATTTGCATTTTAATATTACATTGATCGAATACTTAATGAAATCATCCTCCCCTTCAAAAAGGTATTTAATCTGCAAAATACGCTAGAAACACACACACACACACATATATTCTGCGTAAAATACAGAAGTTGATTTGGGCTGAGAATTAAGAAAAATTTCTTAATTATTGCTTTCAATAATGGAATATCCTGCCATTTGAAGTAATGCGCTTCCTGTCATTGGGCGTGTATTTAGCAGAAGACCTGGTAAGTAGTTTTTACTAATGCTATACAGGAGATCTGGTGGAAGGTTAGAATGAATGACATTGTAGTTGCTTCCCAACTCAGAATTCTTAGAGTCTATGTTTGGTGAAAATACAGCTGTGGCAAACTGATTAAAAAACAATTAAGATGGATATTTACCAGTGTGAACATCTTCTCCTTTATAATTGTATTTAAGAATCTTTACTAAAACATTAGTTTATTCAGCATACATTTCTTAAACATCTATAAGTGGACATAATTTTTAGTAGACCACTGCTATTAGCACAGAGACATCTAATATGTGTCTATTTCTCTCACAGAGCTAAAAATCTAATGGAGAAGATAAGTACTTGAATATCTATAGTGAGAGGCAGAATGTGATTAATACCAGATTCTTTCACAAAATCTTTCCCATCTTCCTCATATTTTACTCCACTGTACAGCCCACTACTATTTCCTATAAAGTACTACTTACAGTAAGAAAGGCTTTCAGGAAATGAATAAAGCAGAGATTCCTACATATGAAGGTTTTCAGGCTTCTATATAAATGTGCCTGTGAGAAAAAAAGGAAAAAAAAAGGAGAGGGAGCTAACAATGACATTGAGTTGTGCTATTAAGCAGTTTCTTAAACTTGGCTCCATGATGCATGGACAAATTTCATGGGGACTTCAAGCTTAAATTAGCAAAATTAAATAAATATATATATATATTCAAATTAAATATATATATATATATATATATATATATATATATATATATATATGTATATGTATATATTCAAAACCACTACATGAAATGCAGCTTCTCCTTTACTTATGAATTTAAGCAACAAACCAGACTAGTATTGCAATACTGTGAATTTGTTACCAAGAGAAATCACATACATTTTCATATTCCATTACAGCTGTGGTAAGCATCCCTAAATATCCTTTATGCTCATCATTACTTCTAAACTAGAGATGTTGTACCTTACGGCTAAAATTCCCATCTCACAGTTTTTTCTTTCTGCCAACTATATTTTAATATATTGGTTTCCTTTGTAATTTTATGCATTTTTATTTTGTGTATTTAAACACAATGCTCTGAGAAGAGGTTCACTGGCTCTACTAAACTGCCAAAGGGGTACACAGCATAAAAAAATTAGAACACCTTCTACTATATGGCTTAAAAATCACCATCCTTACAATACACTTGTTACCTAGGTTGTACAAAATGTGTGTGTGTGTTTGTGTGTATGTTTGCTTTGTACCTTTACTTGCATTGTTATGGGAAGTTCCCAGTAAGGAAACTCCCTCTACCAAGGAGGATGAGGAAGATTAGTGAATCGTCATAGAAATTTGCTGGGATATTGAGGTGGCTTGCCTAACTGATACAGCCCATATGTATCATATATGGTACTGAGCCAAAATCTTGTTGACTCCACAGATGGTGCTGTACCCACAACCTGAAAGTGTTATTGTCCTCAATTTACCAATAAACTATAGATCAATGAATTTACACAAGAGTTTGCTGTTCACATAGTCAGGATCTGCACTCATTTCTGACCTCATACTTTCCATTCCAACCTACTTACTCTCTCGCTAATGCATTTCATGTGTGTCCAACTCTAGGTTGATCATACTTGAAAAACTAGGCTGCTAGTTTCCGTAAAAGCAGGAAATTGATAAGAAGCCCTATGGCAGGAGTTATCTCAATTGTATGGTTTCATTGTCTTAAGTTCTTCTCATTTTGGGTTGCCCCTCATTAACATCCCTGCTTCTCTAGCCTTGGTTTTGAGATAGGAGGGAGATAAAAATAAGTAGGAAAGTAACTGGGGTGGGAGATGGAAAAAAAACCAATGCTTACCCTAATAAGTGGAAAACAGTACATTTCCACCTTTAATCTTTTGTCTGATCTGCTAAAGATAAAGTAGGACCCATAGGATCCATGTTCCTGATGCTTCTAAGCAGACTTTGGTGGAAACCACAGTTATTTTTCTGACAGTAGAATGAAAATTATACTTCTAAACTTAATGACTTCACTGGTATCATCCTTGCCTCTGCTGACATAGACTTCAAACCCTCTACATCTTAGTAGATGATCTTTAGGAATTCTAGTTAACCTGGTAATAAGCCTCTCCATGTTTAACTAGACTTCTGTTCTGACAGAAGACATGAAGTCCATCATTAGTACTACTCAATGTGTTTCTAGCTTCATATTGTCATCCAGAACTCATGATCAACTGGCATAGACTTTGAGAAGCTAGGGTCATCCTAATCCTATTTTAAGTCATTGATCATTAGTACAGGAAAAAAAAATAAAAATACTTTGTTTACATTTTTTTTTTCAAAAACTTTAGGATTTGATCTAGGATGTACAAAAATAGAAAATGGACAAACAAGTACAATAGAGAAACATGACAGAATCATAGAGAATTAGCATTCACAAATGTGCCGAAGGATAATTCATCTAATCCACACTTGAACAAGAATCCTTTTGATGAGAACATTCAAAGGTAGTTATATGTAGCCTATATTTGAAAATCTCCATAATAGACAATCTAGTACCTCCTGAGGCAGTTTATCCCACGTTTGAATAACCAACTGTTAGACCTTTTCCCTGACATCTAGTCCAAATTTGCCTCTTCACAACTTCCACACAGCAATCTTCATTTTGCTCTCTAGAAAAAATAAATGTTCTAATCTTTCTTCCATGTAACAATCCATCAAATATTATATATATATATATATATATATATACATATAGTGCCCTTAATAATAATGTAGTTTGTTCCAATTATATGTAAAAATAATTTTCAACATTCAAAATATTTTTTGGTAGTTTGATTGGTATGGCACTGAATAAGTAAATTAATTTAGGTAGAATTGTCATTTTCTTTATATTAGCTCAGCTTACCCATGAGCAATTGTTATTTTTTCAATCATTTCGATCTGACTTTGTGTAAAAAGTGTTTTGTAACTGTGTTCATATAGTTCCTAGGTTTACTTTGGCAGGTAGACTCAAATGTTTTACATTGTCTACCGTTAGTTTAAATGGAATTTCTCTTTCTGTCTCTTGCTGCTGGGCTTTGTTGGCAATATTTAGAGAAGCTGATGATTTATGTGGATTTCTTTTATATTTTGCAACTTTGCTAGAGTTGTTAATTTTTTCAAATAGTTTTTTAGTTGATTCTCTAGGATTCTTTAAGTATACCATCATTTATTTGCAGAGTGCTAATTTTGTTTGCTCATTACCTATTCTAATTTCTTAAATTTCTTTTTTCTTCTCATTTCTAAAGCTAACATTTCTTGTGCAATCTTGAATAATAGTGGAGATAATGGATGTTCTTTCACTCCAAATCTTATTGGGAATACTTTTAGCTTATTCCCATTACATGAAATGCTTACCGATGGAATTAAATGGATGCTACTTACCATTTTAAAGAAGATTCCATTCATTCCTATGTTTTCTAGTATTTTTAATAGAAATGGGTGTTATATTTTGTCAGTCTTTTTCTGAATTTATATCTAATCATATGATTTCTATTAGTTGTGTTATTGGTATGATCAATTATGCTGATAGTTTTCCTGATATTGAACCAGCTGTGTATTCCTGGTATAAATCCCACCTGGTCAGAGTGCTATGCTCATGATAAATTGTTGTAATCACGTTTCTAACATTCTATTTATAATTTTTGCATCAATAGAGATTAGGGAAGTTGATCTTTAATTTTCTTTCTCTTTTTTGGCTCTTCCTGTTTTACATTTCAGCAACATATTTGAATCATAAAATGAATTTGATAGGACTCTTTTTTTGCTTATTTTTTCTAAATAGTTTATATAGTATTGGAATTAATTTTTCTTTAAATATTTGATAAAAGTCACTTGTAAGTTCATCTAGCCCAGGACATTTTTTCTTAGGGAGTGTTTTGATGACTTTGTTTTCTTTTTCTAAAATGGAGTTATATGCGTATCCTATTTCATCTTCTGTTAATCTGGGCAATACATATTTTTGTATATACTCATCCATTTCACTAAGAGTGTCAGAGTTATTAACATGCAGCTGGGCAAAATAGCTCCTACTTACTGCTTTACTTTCCTCTTCACTAGTAGCGAATTCACCCTTTTCATTTTTGATTCTCATAATTTGATTTTCTTTCTTTCTTAAAATTAAATTAAACAAAGGTTTATCTATTTATTGTTCTTTTCACAATATCAGTTCTTAGTTGTATTTATTAGTTCAATAGTTTTCCTACTTTCAATTTTATTAATCTTACCTTTGTTTTTCAGAATTTGTAATTTAGTATTTAATTAGGATTTTTAATTTGGGGATTTTAATTTACTTGGGGATTTTTAATTGTTCTTTCTTTAGTTATTTAGTTGTATGCCTAATTCTTTGTTTTACTTATGTAAGCATTTAGAGATATAAAATTTCCTCCAAGAACAGCTATAGCTGCATTCCATAAGTTTTGGTGTGTTGTCTCGTCAATCTCTTTGATGAAATTACTGATTTTTCTATGATTTGTTGTTTGACCAACTCATTCTTTAGGATTAGATTATTTAGTTTCCAATTTATTTTTAGTTTGTCTTTCAATGGCCCTTTATGAGATGTTATTTTTATTATATCACAATCTGAAAAGGATGCATTTGATATTTCTGCTTTTCTGCATTTGCTTGTGAGATCTTTATGCCCTGATACATAGTCAATTTTTGTTTGGTGCCGTGTACCACTGAGAAAAAGGTATTCTCCTGTCTGCCTCCACTCAGTTTTCTCCAGAGGTATATCAGATATAACTTTTCTAAAATTCTTTTCACCTCTTTAACTTCTTTCTCATTAATTTTGTGATTACATGTATCTACTACTGAGAGGGGGAGGTTGAGGTCCCCTACTAGTATAGTCTTCCTGTTTATTTCTTCCTGTAACTCACTTAACTTCTCTAAAAATTTGGAGACCACTTGGTAGTCTCCAAATAGTAGAAAATACCACTTGGTAGATATAGGTTTAGTATTGTTATTACTTCATTGTCAATGACACATTTTAGCAAGATGTAGTTTTCTTCCTTATCTCTTTTTAGATCTATTTTCACTTTCCATGCCTTGGCCTCAGGGGCTTGGTCCTTGTCCACTGCACTAGGATGACCTGACCTATTTGTGCTTTTGTGTCAAGGTTGCAGGGTTGGCAATTTGCCTTCTGCACTGGGTCTGAAGGCCTGACACCTGGGCTGCTGCGCCACTAGTCAGCTGAGCCCTGACCAAGGAACTTTGGCTGCTGATCTGTACTGTAGCTAAGAGCCTCTTGTTGGCTTACCTAGACACCATCTGTTCTAGGTCACACTCCCCTTTTAGCCAAGAGAGACAGATCTTTCCTGAAGTCCTTCTAAACTATCGTAAGCTGGAAAATTATTTCACTCCATCTTTTTGTGGCTTCTGCCACTCCAGAATCCATTGAGAGGCTTGATTTAATGTTGTTTCTGAGGGAAACTGAGGAGAATTCAGGCAACTTTCAGGCTTCTCTTTGCCATCTTAGCTCTGCCTCTCCATCAAAGCATTTAGAAGTATTTTCTGTCCATTAGCTCTTCACTGCTCCAAGCCATATAACCCTAATTCAGTCAACTGTCCTTCATATGGCATGAAGTTAATATTCTTCACAATCCTGGGTACTTACCCTTGGATATTTCTGTAGCCTATCAATGTCCTTCCAGGATTGTGGAAATCTCCCAATGGAAGAAAAGTAAGTGTCTTCAATTCCTCACCATTCCAGTTTCTTTGCTAAGAAAACCCCAAACAGTGTCACACAGAGTCATACCTGACCAAAAACAACTGAACAACATGTGCCAAACCCTGAGATAAGTGTTAGGCATGCATGAAAGGCAAAAACACAAAAGAGTTCACATTTTAATAAAGGAGATCACATATGAGTAGATAGGTACATAAAAGATACATACTAAGTAGAAGGGAAATAACCATAAAGGAGTAGCTTCAGGTCTACTAGTGGATTGATAAAGGTAAGCACTTTCCTGCAGTGATGGCATTTGTACTGCCTCTCTACCTTCACCTCTTAGAATATCTAAGTCTCTAATTTCTCAGCTGAGATGAAACCTACTACTCAAAGTCTTTACTTATTGGTCAATTGGTATTTGCTCCCTTCTCAGATTACCTTCCATTTCCTCTATTGTGTAGAGATTATACCTACAAGAGAATGTTAGCTATTTGAAGACTAGGTAGCTAGGCAGGTAGAGGATGGAACACTGAACCCAGAGTCAGAAGATCTGAGTTCAAATTTAGTATCAGATACTTACTAGCTGTGTGACCCTAAACCAGTCACTTAATTTCTGTATGCAAAATGGGGAGGATAATATCACTTATCTCTCAGAATTATTGGGACGATAAAATTTAGTAATATTTGTAAGGTCTATATAAATACTATCTATTATTTTGAGCTTTTATTAAGGTCCACTGTTTTGTCTTTGTTGTCCAAGGATATAGCAAAAGAAATATATAAATGTTTGTTGACTGAGAATAAACTTTCTTGAATTGAATTTACCCAAATTAAACCACACATTTTTATCCTTTCCTACTCAATTGGTCTATTAACTCTTATTGTCATTTATCAATATCAAACATTAATAGCTCTCTGAGGGCAAGGATGATGATGCATTGGTTTCCTACTCCCTTTAGCATCTAACCTACTGCCTTCTATACAGTAGGCATTTTTAATAAATATTTGCTGACTTGAATTGAAATTGAATTGGATATCAAAATATAGACTCTTTTATTTTGTTTTAAAAACATTATATACTTGATAATTATGTTATCCTACTTCTCCTAAATGAGTGTACTCATATCCACCCCCTATAGACCTGAAAACCACACCAAAAAGGTTGTCATTTTTTATAGATTGTACTTATAAGTGAGAGAAAACTCGGATCATATCACCAGGGGACCTCATCTCCTTGTTTTGTCTAAAGGTCTTTGCATCTTTTAAAACACTTAAGAAGTGTTAATGACTATGAGACATTAGCACTTAGCAGGAAGAGCTGTCATTGGCACATAAGTGTCTTTTGAGGGGTGTCAAGAAGCAGGCTTAAGAAACTCTTTAGTAAATTTAAATACTTCTGTCAAACTTAAGAAAGTAAAAACATTTATCTGTTTCCTTTGGAAGATACTGATAAAGGAACTATCCTCAGCACCAGTTCTTCCTTCCTGTTTTTCATAACAAATATAGTATACTCTCTTATCTCATCCACCATCATCCCTATCATCAACACTGCCTCACGTTCCTACATCCATTTAATTACCCTGCCTCCAAACTTTGACAGTAGCTTCCACTCCTACTTGTGTTCCTCCTTGCCCTGGGACTGCACCCAGTACCAATATGGGAAATGCTATAGAATCCTGCCCCAATGCCAGAAAGTGGTCCTCTGTAACCTCCTTTTGACCAGTTTTCTGACACCCTTACAGCCTATGGGCTGAGAAACCTACAAACCTCCATCAAATCAGTCTCCCCCAAGACCTCCTGCTGGTTTGGGAGATCATGGCCTGCTCTGACATGATTGTGGTTTATTGCCTTTCACTCTGACCCTAGTAAAACAACCGTTTGTGCAATCTTCTCAGTTGTCTTAGATTGGAAAATTTTTTCACCTCATTCTTTCTTTGGTTCTACTGTTCCGCAATTCATTTTGAAATGTTATTTTAATGTTATTTAGAGGGAAATTTGAAAAAGCTTAGGTACGTTCTTGCCCTTACTCTGCATCTTGACTTGCCTACAGTCTTTGAAATTCTAGTACTATCTCTGATAGCTTTGATAAGTCACTTATTCACCTTTATACCTTCTTTCCTCATTTATAATATGGAAAGGTTGACTTCTAAGGATTCTTCAAGGTTTAGATAAATGGATTTTTTTTAGGAAAAAAATGCAGATTGACTTCTAATCTCATCAATTGATTGAAACTGTACTCTCAAAGATAACTAATGATTTCATAACTGCTAACTCTAGTAACTTTTAATTAGTTCATATGCTCTTTGTGTTCTCTGCTGATTCTAAAACTCTCTCCATTTCTCTCCTATATAATCTCTCCCTTCTAGATTTTTGAGAGACTGATTTCTTCTCCTCCTCCTTCCACTAGTTCAGTTAAATACTTCCAATCTCCAATGTTTGATTATGCAAGTCCTTATCCTAAATATGAGTGATCTCGATGTCTTTGTTTGGGGTCTTTTATCTGTACATTATTCTCTCTTTAAGAAATCTAATTTATACTACTATATATACTGGGTTCAATTACCTCTATATACATGATTTCCAGCCATTCATTCAAAGATATTTATTAAGTAACCATTATGTGCCATACAATAAGCTAGGAGCTAGGGATATAAAGTTGTCAATAAGCTTATGTTACATTGAAAAAGACCAAATGAAATGAAGAGGGTGCTCTTGAAAAAAAGTGTTTTTTTTTCATGATTTAAACAAAAGAATCACAAATTATGATATTAGGCCAAGTAGAAAATGTTTAAAAATAAGCAATGTCTACTTAAAAAAGCAGGTAGATACAAAAGCTTATACCTCCGAGGCATTCCACATTTTGTTACTTATATTAACTTTAGAGTAATATTTCCAAATCCCCATGTACAAATCAATTAACTTTTTTCAACTTTACTTTCCCTATACATGAAGTGAAGGGTTTGAACTCAATGACCTGTAAGTCCCTTTCACCTCTAAGTCATTGACCCTATTATTATAGAAATAATATAAAAACTCAATATAATAAGAAACTAAACTAATTTATAACATCAAAATGCCATAAATATCATAACAGCCCTAATCTTCATCTTACAGTTCAAAATAGAGCTGACCTATTGGACATCTTCACCTGGATATTCCATCAACACCCCAAAACTCACAATATCCAAAAACAACTCATTTTCCCCACTAAATATTTCCCTTGTCTATGTCTCCCAATTTCTTTTAAGGGTACCTTCATCCTTTCAGTTACACAAGTTAATAATCTCAGCAGCATCTTTTGCTTTTCCCTCAACTTCACTTTCCATATTGAATAAGTCTGAGTTTATCTCCCTGATGTTCAATTCTATGCATTAACATGTACAGAATGTTGGTCCAAGAACTTATAACCTTTCATCTGGACTGTTTTGATTGCTTCCTAATTGGTCTCTCTTCCCAAAATCTTAAACTTTTTCCATTTATTCATTACAAAGTTTCCATAACAATGATCTTAACACCTCAGATGCTCAAAAAACTTCAGTGGCTCCCTTCCTGCTTCTGAGATATGATACAACTCCATTTCTGGCATTTAAAACTCTCTGTAATCTGAATACAGGCTTTATTTCCAAACTTAATTCATGCTACTCTTTTCTATTCATCCTTCATTCCATCCGAACTGGATTACCAACTTGTAATCAGAGTTAAAGATCTTCCCTGCTCATTAATAGGACTCAGGTGGAGCCCATTAAAGGGAGCTTGATGAGGGGAAGTTTGTTTTGTAGGAAGGTCCTTTTGTTAATTTCTATTGAGGCACTGGGTCATGAAGGTTGTAATGCTCTGAGGTTCTGAAAAGTGTATATATAGTCTGAGCTAAGGTTTTGCTTGGGGGCTTACTTTTTGGAAAAAGGTTTGTATGCCAGATGAGACTCTGGGTAGCCAGTAAGACCCTGCCCCCCACCCAATGGCTTTAAAACCCAGATGTTGGTGCTTTTTTCTCTGGTAACTATGTATATATGCAATGGTCAAACAGTTGGATCTGTCTGTTGATCTGTGATGTATGTATTGCTTGTAGTCAGATAGTTAGAAGCCCTGTCTGTTGGTCTTCATTTCCTCTGCTTATATTTTCTCTATTGGCATATGTGATTAAAGAAGATTGTTGACCCCTCGAAAGTTGCTTTCTTTTTAGAAAAGCAGATCTAAGAACCTGTGCTAACAGGTCATTTTGGATGTGTCAGGGTGCTTGCTGCTGCACAACTCTACCTTCCCATTTATTAATCATATTTGCATAAACTGTCATTCATGCCCCAAAGTCACCCCATCCACAGTACTGGCTACCACTTCTATTAAAGACAGCTCAATGCACTCCCATTCTAGCACATTAGAATATAATACTGACTTCGGAAAAAGAAACATACATGTTCAAATCCTACCTGAAACACTAGCTATATGACTCTGGGCAAACCACCCAACATCAGTTTACTCATCTATTAAGTAAAAATAACATATACTGTTGTGAGGATGAAATGTGATGATATCTATATATCTACGTAAATATATCTACGTAGATATATAGATACAGAGTTCTTGGCAAACTTTAAAGTACTATATAAAAGTGATTCTAATAATGGTAATATAAGATGCTTTAGGAAAGGGATTATATTTGTTTTTGTCCTTTTACTCTAGTATCTGAGGTGTTTAATAAATGTTTTTGAATTGTATGGAATGGTTTCTAAATTTCTAAATATATATATCTCATAGAAAGTAATGCACCCTCCTAAAAATGACATGTAATTTTAGTGGGAACTTCGGAAAGAGTAGAAGATTTTGCTTTCATTTATTTATTTTGCTGTTAGATACATGGATTATAAATTCTAAATAAACGAACCTAGGAGCTCTAAAATACATGTAAGGTTTGACAACATAATCTAGGTATATGGTAGGGGGCTAGGTGGAGTGGAACATGTTAAAAATAGACTTCTATATGTAGGGTGAATTGTTTTTTTTTAAATTTCATTCTTGGCAAAAATGTTTTTCTTTCTCCACTCTTTCCTCTCTCATTTCATTCTATTTCTTTTCTTTCTTCTCTCTCTTTCCCAGTTGCTTCATTCAACCTTTTCTTTCCTTGTTCTCTCTCTCTCTCCTCCTCTCTCCCTATTTCCTTTTGTCTCATCTTCCTCTCTTTTCCCATTCTCTCCTACTTCTCTCCTAGCTTGCTCACTCTCATAAATATATACATATGTGTATGTATAAATGAATGAAAGAATAAATGAATACATTACTGAAATTTACATTCCCAAGATCAAATGTAGCAAGTATAATGTAAAATTCAATTAACAACTTGGATGACAAAAGAGTATAATATAATAACTGTTAAATTTGCTAATATATCAGTTTTGCTCATATAACTAATACTCTGAAAAATAGAATGAAAATTCAAAATGATTTGGACAAATGGGGGAAGGAAAAAATGAATAGAAATATATTAAATACTATGTTCCAAGTACTGTGCTAAGTGTGTTTTACAAGTTCTATTGCATTTGATCCTCATAATAACTTAGGAAGGTAGGTGCTATTACTGTCCCCAACTATTGTTTACATTTGATGAAACTGAGGAAAAGAGAGGTTAACAGGCTTACCCAGGGTCACACAGCTAGTGATTTTACTGAGAACAGATTTGACCTCAGGACTTCTTTTTTTTTAAAATTAATTTATTTAACTTTTAACATTCATTTTCACAAAATTTTGGGTTCCAAATTTTCTCCCCATTTCTCCCCTCCCCCACCCCAAATCGCGAGCATTCTAATTGCCCCTATCACCAATCTGCCCTTTCTTCTAACATCCCTCCCTTCCCTTGTCCCCATCTTCTCTTTTGTCCTGTAGGGCCAGATAACTTTCTATACCCCATTACCTGTATTTCTTATTTCCTGGTAGCAAGAACAATATTGGACAGTTGTTCCTACAACTTTGAGTTCCAACTTCTCCCCATCCCTCCCTTCCCACCCATTCCCTTTGGGAAGGCAGGCAATTCAATATAGGCCATATCTGTATAGTTTTGCAAACGACTTCCATAATAGTCGTGTTGTGTAAGACTAACTATATTTCCCTCCAT
>CM053771.1:175745499-175783298 GCA_028658325.1 Potorous gilbertii | reverse complement strand
CACTCAGGTAAGGGCAGCATTTGGATCATCATCTACTCAAGCTATAACTTAAGCCTAGACTAGTTCACCATTCCAAATAACACATGAATTTCAAAGTATAAGGCATAATTTAAACACTATTGAATAACTGAGTTGTTGAATTGAGCAGCAAATGTTTCTTGTACCCATATATAAATAATAGTGATGTCCCATATGTGCAAGGAATCACTAGGAAATACTTCACTTGGAATGCAAAGACGTTCTGTATACTCAGCTTTCCCTGTAGTTTAGGTAAGGCAAGGTAGAAATTGCTAATTATCAGAATAAGAACATTGAAGCCTGTTGCTACAACACTTTCACCCCTTATCCATAGTCAAGATGAGATATTAAAGGTCAGGATTCTATGGTTAGATTCATAGCATTTATTTTTCTCTCTGCCCAAGTATCTTTCTGGTGTTTTTTGTCAGTAGAAGCAGTGGATAAATTATTTGCTTGGAGCCAGGAAGACCTCAATAGAAATTCCATCGTAGATAATTATTAGTTGTGTGATCCTGGGCAATTAATTTAACTTCTGTGTGCCTCAGTTTCTTCTTTTATAAAATCAGGGTGATAATAGCATTACTTCACAGGGTTTTGGCAAGAATTAAATGAGATAATATACGAATCATACTTTACAAATCTTAAAATGCTACATAAATGCTGTTATTGTTATTGCTTTTGTCTCTCCCCTTTGTCTGTGCTACCTTTCATCAGAACCTCAAAATTTTTGTTAACATCTTGTACTGTAGAGTTTTCTTGCCAAATTCACTGGATGATGTTACTTCTGCCTATTGGGAAATATAGACTAATGAATTTTCCCCAACGAATGAAATTTATTTAGCCCCAACTGTTGTGGAAAATGGAATCTATGATCATATCCTTAATATCTGTTAAACTTAATATCTAGAGGAAAACTGGATACTAGCAATATCTACCTTGCAATATTGGTTTGAGGAAATTGCTTGGTATATTGGAGAGACCCACAGGAATCCAGAGGTATATCATCTATATTTAGATTTCAGAACTTGGGTGGGTATAATATGATTTAAAGATGGTCCAAAATAAAAAAAAAAGGAAGTTATCAAAACAGTTGAGAAACAGGTTTGAAGAAATAGAGAAGAAAGTTGATTGAAAAGATAAGAATTAGGTAAAATTTTATTATTATGTAGGGTGAGGGAATGGGAAGCTTTGAACTATCTTTTTCTATTTCCACTGACTAGCTTAAATGTCAGTTGGAGACATTTGTATTAGGCATTAGGCAATGAAATAGCAGAAAAAGCCAAAGAAAAATGTGCTATCTTTTCTGAAAACTTTTAAAGAATGGAATAGATAGCTATCTAAATAGGAAGATTTAAGTGTAGTCCTACAGAGGAACATAGGAAGGAACTCAATGTCCACCTGGTGGTCCTTCCAAATTCAGCCTCCTGTGATATTTAACTGCATAGTTAATATTGAGCAGAAAAAAACTCTGTCAGCAATTTGATTGTAAATAACATCATTGAATTTTAGAGTTGGAAAAAATGATAGAGGGTATAGAGTTTTAGTCTTTCATGTAAACAACCACTTTTCATCAAAAATAGAACCAGATCTTTTACTTGTGACTACTGCTTGTTTCTCTTGTGCCTGATGCCACAAGGAAATGACTATTCTGCTTCCTCCTCATTTCCATAGGAAATTTATTCTCATTTTTTAGTCTTTATTTTTGACTTCACCTGGGATTCATAGTTTCTGGTACCACTGGCCTCAAATAATTGCTTCTTGTTTGTTTAAAATCCATTTCTAATTATTGTTGAATATAATCTTACCCTGTCAGCCCTTTCACCTTATCTTCTGCAGAAGCCACATTGAACTTGGTTCATAGCCATGAATTCTCAAAGCTGAATATGAGAAGTAGCATCAGACAAAGCTGCATTTGTTGAGTCTTTTTTCCTATGTGTGGTGATTGTTAAGGGACCCTGATAATGTCAAATGATGAAACTCTTTTAATGTAAGCATTATAATCTTGGAAGAATCATCATAGTTTGAGTACAAATACTAACATTTGGATGAATTTGCATTTGACTAACTTGTCAGGAAAGTGAAAATAATTAGTGAAATGCTTTTATGGTGATCCCTGCCAGTTGATTAGTTTCAGAAGACTCGGAGGTGAAAACATTTCAAATTACAGACAATTAGCTTTGAAATCAATTTGTTAGCTAGTGGTTGAAATGTCTGTGACGCATGCTTTTGATCTACTTTAAACCAATCACTGACACATATCTGAAATTAACTGTAAGTTTGAAAGTACACCGTATTGTTCATGACAGACAGTGTTATGGAGTGAATAGTACCATCACCAATTTTAATGAAATTGACCATTTTGCCCATACTTTTCCAGGAAGTAACAGTAATGTTGGTATAGAATCCTCCTCTGTCCTATATTTTCTCTCTTTCTTTTTTCCCCCTCTTTTTGATTTGTATTTCTGTGACAGTCCAGAATATTTATATAGTTTATTGAGTCTGAAATTTTGTGATGACAGGGTGTAGCTGACTCTAGACAATCCCTCTTCACTTGCTCAACACCCTTTTTTTCTGGGGTCTTCTATGGTAGGGACCTTCAAAGTTAGAGATTTCCATTTTACTAGCTAAATATGGAAAACTCCACTACTCTATAATTAACCACTCCCACACACACACACACACACACACACACACACACACACACACACACACACACACACTGGTGGGTTTGAGGCCTATTGGTTACCTTCAACATGGTTTAGCCCATCTGCTTAAATGGTTTAATGGGTTATAACTGCTATACATGCTTCCTCTACTTGGAGTCACAGATGAGAGTTGGATGGGCACCAAATGCAGAAATGGCTTGGCCACCCTCACACCTGAGGAACTAATCTGAATACATGTAACCCTCCTCGCCCGCCATTTCTATAAAGGAAGGGGAAGCAGGCTGCCTTGTGACAATCACAGGGAGATGTTCTCTTAGCCTTTATGGGTAAGATTCTTTCCAGTCTTCCTTAATCGGCTTATCCTTCACCTGGAAAATAGTCATTTGCCCTAGAGCCAGTGTGACTTCAGAAAGGGCTGGGGAATGGTTGACATGGTTGATATGTTGTTTACTACCTAACAACTCCAGGAGGAATGACAGGAGGAGAAGAATGTCTATATACTACATTCGTCAACCTAATCGAGGCATTTGATGCTGTCAATTGTGAGGGCTTGTAAAGAGAGCATGGCAAAATTTAGATGTCCGGAGAATTTCCTTAGTATTGTATTCCAGTTTGGTGATGGCATGGCTACACAGGTTCTGGATGAAAGAAGATGCGAATCACCAATGGAGTGAAGCAAGGCTGTGCTTTGCCCCATGTTTTTTAGCGTGATATTTTCCATAATATTGTAAGAAGACAAAGATAGTATCTAGATCAACTACTACACTGATGTCAAATGATTCAATTTTAAAAGGCTACAAACACTATATATGTATATATATACATATATACACACATATACACACACATTTCCCTAAGGGATTAATGTCTAGCACATAGAGGCAACTAATAGTCATCTATACATACACATGTGTTTACATGCATATATACACATTTATATATGACCAAGGCACTTCACATGCATATACATTGGTAACATAAAAACAAAATATAACAATAAAATATTTTTAAACAGATTAGCTATTAATAAATGTTAAACATAACCCTCACTGGCTACTATATGGAAATGAAAATGGACACATATCATCCCACAAAATAGTCAACTACAAAACAAGTTCAGAACAACTTCACAAGCTTTTTATCCCTCCTATATTCCTGCCAGGTGTCTCATTTTTACAGAAATATAATCACAGGTTATACACTGATATTTGTGAATCCCAAATCAAATAAGGTGACCATTCAGCCTCTATCTAGATCTTAAGTTAGACTTATGGCCTTGATCAAAGAACAATTCAAACTTCTCTGATTTAATAAAATGGCATCAGTCTTAGCTTTCACATACTAAAACTATCTCTTAAAAAAAGTGAATTGGGTTTCAGGAATTCACTGGAAGTGATTCAGGTCTTGATACACAACTGGTGTAGTTTGACATTCTGAAATACAAGGTATCGTGTGTATGTGTGTGTGTTTGTGTGTGTGTGTGTGTGTGTGTGTGTGTGTGTGTGTGTAATATCTAATTATTTCTCTCTATATGTTTCTTTACTTTGCACAGATCTCATTCTCTTCATAAATGTGGGGTCAAAGAGTGAGGAACACCACATCTACTCAGTTTCTTTTGATGTTTTGCTTAGATCAGGGGTGGGGAACCTGTGGCCTTGAAGACACAAGTGGCTCTCTAGATCCTCAAGTGCAGTCCTTTGACTGAATCTAAACTTAAGCCCCTTAATAAAAGGATTTGTTCTGTAAAAGTTAGACTCAATCAAAAGGCTGCGCCCAAGGACCTAGAAAACCACATATGGCCTAGAGGCTTCAGGTTCCCCACCCCTGGTTTAGATTTTCTGACCTGCTATGTTTTCACTTTCCTTTTCTCTTCATTGTTATAAAGGACTTCTGGCTGGATAGAGGAATGGGGGAGGATATATTCAGAAATGAAGATTACATAAAAGAGGATATACACACACACATACACACTCACATATGTGTATGCATGCATGCATGCATGTATGCATGTATGGGGTATGTGTGTATGATATTACAATAAGATATGTTAGCTCACCCTCAACACTGTATTGTCAATTCCAGAATGTTATTTTTGTTTGTCCTTAGTGCTAGAAGAAGATCAATAATGTCCTGATGTTGGAGTCAAGGTATAATGTATTCAACTGAGGCTGATCAATCCAATCCCAGAAGAATGGAATATAAACACATGTTATACCAAACCAGATCAAAAGTAGCATAAATATAGTCTCAACAATTCAGGCATTCTGGATCACCAAAATCAGGTCCTTTTCAAATAAAATTGACATATTTTGGAGAAACATTTATATCTCAGTTAAGATTTAGATATAGGTATTTCAAGTGTGATTTCATCAACATGAGGGAAATCACTAAGTGGAGATAACCCATGTTGGTATAAGTAGCTTGAAACTCTCTATAACTTAAAAGTTCTTAGAGATTTGATTGGAGTACTGAAAGGTTGTGACTTGGCTATAATCACACAGCTAGTATGGGTCAGAATTTAGATTTCATAGCAGCCTATTATTTTTAAGACAACATAATTTTCATTGCATCATATTAAAGATTGAATTTCATATTTCTGACCCATGGCATTTTTAAGCACAAAGTTAGTTTTAATTTCTTTATTTTGTTTTCCAATGTTTCTGAACACCCCCCTATTCCAGAGAGATATCTCATATGTCCAGGCTTACCCAGAATTGCATTTATGGATTCTATCATATATACCTAAGTATTCCATGAGCAAATTAATTAGGAGATGCTTGGTCTCCATGAATTGTAATATTTGAAAACTACTCATTTTCAGCCACATTGAAAGTAAATTTGACTTTTAGATTGACTCTAAAGAATGACTTAATCCCTTTTCACACATAATTACCATACAGTGTTTCTTTAATGGTAGAAATAAAATGGCTTATTAAGTATGATGTAAAAAGCAGTTTTAAATATAAAATATTAAATTATTAGTGACCTCTAAGTGGATCAATTCCTCTTATGCTAAAAATTACTATAAAATACTAAATTAGATTTGAAAATTAAGAACTGAGTTTAGAAAATAGTAATTTTTAGACTATTTGGGAGAGGTGGCAGTCATATTTACTTATCTCTTAATAAAGTAAAAATGGTGGTGCCCACATTTCTTACAGTGACTAAAACCAACATTTTCATTATCTTTCTAAATATTTGCTACAGTTCAATCAATATTCAAACCATTAAAAAAGATATTTTCACATTAGCATCAAAATAGTTAATTCTGATCTGAGTGCACTTTAGAAAGTGAATAGAATTAGTAGAGCTGTGAACTGACCAAGCCATTCTAGAAAGCAAATTAACTCTGCCTTAATAGTCACTAAACTTTGAATAATTCTTGGATATGATATTATTATGACTAAGCTTCTACTCCAAAGAGATCAAAGGAAGAGACAAAGGACCCATATGTATAAAATATTTACAGAAACACTTTTTGCAGGGGTAAAACAAACAAACCTGGAAATGGCAACCATCAGTAGGAGAATGGTTTACCTTGTTTGCCTTAGTTTCTTCATCTGTAAAAGAAACTGGAAAAGAAAAATGGCAAACCCCTCCAATAACTTTACCAAAGAAACTCTCAAATGGTGTCATGAAGAGTGAGATTTGACTAAAATGACTGAATAAAGACAAGAGTCAAATTTAAAAATGAGTCATTTCCTAATTGATAGTCAAATAAATAAGCAATTTTCAACAGAAAAATAAAAGCTATCTATAGTCATATAAAAATATTCTAACTCATTATTGATTAGATAAATACTCTGAGGTACCACCTCACATCTATCATATTGGCTAACCTGACAGAAAAGAAAAAAATACTGGAGGGGAAAAATTGAGACACTAATGAAGTATTTGTGGAGTTGTGAACTACTTCCATCATTCTAAAGAACAGTTACGAACTATGCCCAAAGGGCTATAAAATTGTGCTTCACCCACCAATGTCACTATATCCCAAAGAGTTCAAGGTAAAAGGAAAAGGATCTATCTATACAAAAATAATTATAGTGACTCTTTTTGGTGGTGTCAAAGAACTATAAATTATGAATTCCCTATCAATTGGGGAATGGCTGAACAATGTGATGGAATATATTTGTGCTATAAGAAATGATAAGGTGAATGTTTTCAGAAAAATCTGGGAATATGAACTGTTGCAAAGAGAAGTGAATGGAAACAGAACAATATACATAGTAACAGTTATATTGCATGATAATCAATTGTGAATGACTTAGCTTGTCTGAGCAATACTATGGTCCAAGAAATTTTGAAGGGTTTATGATGAAAAATGATGCCCAACTCCAGAGAGAGAACAGATAAAGTCTGGGTGTAGATGGAAGCATAATTTTTTCACTTTGTTTTGATTCTTAAAAAAATGATCAATATGGAAATAAATTCTGCATGATTTCACATGTATCGTTGATATCACATTTCTTGTCTTCTCAATGGGTAGGAGAGGGGCCACAGGGAGAGACAGAACTCAGAATTCAACGTTTGAAAAATGGGCATCTAGGTGGCACAGTGGATAGAGCACCAGCCCTGGAGTAAGCAAAGAGGACCTGAATTCAAATCCTCACTCAGACACTTGACATTTATTAGCTGTGTGACCCTGAGCAAGTCACTTAACTCTTATTGCTTCACCAAAATATGTCAAAAATTAATAAATAATAGCTTAAGAAAAAAGTGAATGGCTCATGATACCTACTGCATTATTCAGTAATTTTTGAGTGCTAATTGAGCACCTAATTGGTGCTGAGAAATCCTTTACTCATCCTTTTTTAGAATCTTATTCAGGAGAATGATATTGTCCTAATGGCAAGGAAACCTGCTGAAGTCTAAAAATCTGTACACACTGTAGTGATAAGAGAGAATAATTTCAAGGAAAGAGAATTTCTGAATTGAACAGGATATTGAGACTGCAAGGAAATGCAAGGAAAATTTTAGCTTTGACAGACAAGGAAAATAATGGAAGTTTTCTATGTTTAGCCAGCTAATGGTATTGCTGGCCACTAATCAGATTTTTTTCTTTCTAAAAATTAATTAAATTAGATTTATTTTAATCTTATGAAAATCTACCTTTTCTTCCTTCTACCTCTTCCCTTAATTGATAAAAAAGACAAATAAAATCCCTTTTATGAACATATATAGGTAAACAAAATAAATTCTTACACTGATTGTGTGTGTGTGTGTGTGTGTGTGTGTTGGGGGAAGGGGGTGATTATAACTACTATGAGTTAGGAGAGTAAGTTTGAATATTTAGGATTTTAGTTTTGAAGTAACTATTTCATTGTAAGAGCTAATTTGTTAATGGATAAATGGAGCTGAGATGCTGGGGACCCATACCTTAATTTGGAGGAATACCATTGGTGAGGGCTGGAGTCATTGGAAATAAGCATGGACAATACCCCTCCCACCTCCATTCCCACTAAGGGTACTGGAGCATCCTGGAGGAGGGGGTAAAATATGCCAGGTCTTTAGGTAGTAAGGTCCAGGGTAATCAGTGCAACAGAATTAAAGTTTAAAGAATATATGATGGAACATCTAATGAAAAACTACATTCCCCCAACTTAACTCAGACCCAAGACACACAGCTGTTCCAAACCAAGGAGTTTTAGGAGAAGCACAGTTCAGATTGTTTAGTAATTATACAATCCTTTGTGTAATTGAGGCCTGAATACAGAAAGCAGAAAGCAAAATTCCAAAAGATTGATTCATACTCTGTAGGGTATATCTTTAGCTAAATGACTCAGGAATTTCAGATCTATGACTTGACTTCTCTTCATGGCATGAACCATTGACTTGGAGGAAGAAAATTTCCCTTCCTTTCAGTGTCTTGTTCCTGACAGGGATCCCTGACTGCTTCTCATGTGACTAGCTCATACCTAGTAGAGTAGTGGGAAAAGTGACAGTGGAGATGTGAAGAGAAATTCTCTCCTCCCCCCCACATCCCCCCACAATATACCACAGTATACCAATATACCGTATTCTCTTTATATCCTTGGCATTATCTATAGTGCCTTCACATTTCTCTCCTGAACGTTATCTGATGGGCTCTTTTCAGTGTCTCATATTCACAGATCTACCCACCCTCAGAGACTTCATGAATAAGGCATTGATCCCATATAAAGTTCCTGTTATGTAAGATTATAGATTTAAAGATGATGTTACAGATCACTTAGCTTAATTCCTTTATGCATGAAGAAACTATGATCCATTAGTAGATTAAATAATAAGCCTAAAATCACACAAGGAATAAGTGGCAAAGGCAGGATGCGTATTTAGATCTGACTTTACAAGATAAGACCTCTAGCTAGACAGTTGCCACCATGATCATTCTGCCTTTGTGTTTTGGGGAGAAATTACATATAAGGTATCTCAAATATCAAAATATAAGGTATCTTCCTTCACCTTCCTTGATGAGACAAACTTCAGAGAGCTGCCAGAAAATACCAATGCCTTTAAATAGTCACTTCCGGAAAGCTAAAATGAAAATTCATAGATTTTGCACACTAAATTAGTACCTGCATACCTATTGGGAGATATGTACAAAAGACAGTTTTAGATACAAATCTATTTATCTCCAGCAAATCCAGACTATTGGCCCCTTACCATTCTAGTCTCTATACCATCCTCCATTTAATAGCCTTTAACATAAAGTTCACATGGACAGGGCTGCTAGGTGATGTGGTAGATAGGGTTGCACTTCAAGTCAGGAATATCTGAGTTTGAGTTTTGCCTCCAATACTAGCTAGCTGTGTGACTCTGAACAAGTCACTTAATCTCTCTTAGTCTTAGTTCCTTTGTTTACAAAATAGTGGGAAAAAATAACATTTACGTCCCAAGATTGTTATAGGACTCAAATGAGATAATGTATATAAAGTACTTTGCGAAACTTAAAACCCTATCTAAATATAAAATAATCACTGTTACTATTATTCACCCACTTTTATGCAGCCAAAAGCATTAGGGAGGGGGCCAGACAGAAACTTCATGAATCTGTGAGATCTTTGGTGCAAATGTCTGCTTATTTAAGGTTTTCCATTTTATTTTCCTTATTTTTTTCAATAGAACTTTTGGAGTTAGTAATATATTTAGGTAACAGACCAAATCTTTATAATCACACTGTTGAAAAAAGATGGACAAAATACACAATTTTTCTACATTCACTGCTTATTAATTACAAAAAGAAGTACTCCTTCATCAGAGTGTGTCATGTATATATTGAGCATCTAAGTTTTCTGGCTTGCTTGTTGATTGATAACAACTACAGAGACTGCAAACCACAGATTATCTGATATTGTAAAATGAGGAATAAAGCAAAATGTATATCACTGATGTAGTGAATATCCTATACAGGGTCCAAGTAGAGATAATGAAGTCTTTCAGATTCTCCTATTTGTTGAAGGTGTTGGCTGATTTAATTAAGCCTCGAAACATTACAGTGCTTCTTCAATAAGAACATTTATTGTTCAAAATAAATTTTTAAAAATCCACACTGGAAAACCAATTAGATGAGAAATACTTATTTTATTTGTCTATGTAAATAATTATTGACCTGTAAATAGATGACAATACATTAATCAGTATCTAGCAGAACACTACAGTGGGACAAAACATTAAACCCAGACGCAGACAAACCCCAGAACTGAACAGGAAATCAGTCAAACTCTAATTGCAAAAGCCATATATTAACTTAGAAAATCAAAATTAACATTATCTATACTGTTTTGTATTTTTATGCATTTTTTACATATACATCCCATTTACATTTTAATTCGGTTGGAGTTTTGCAGATTTCATTGTTTCTAACAAAGTTATTTTGTTCAATGAAAAATAAATATCTTTTCAAACATAGACACTTTCCTGGTTATACTTTATAGTTTTAAACGTTGTAATACTACAATCTCCAAAAAAATGAAGTTTGGGTCACAAAAGGTTAACAGAAAGACAAATGGTAAATAGCAGTAGGCTGCAGCATATTTCTAATAAAGTACGAGAAATGGCAAAGCAGATATCCAGGAAACATATGGTCAGAGGAAAATTTGGACTGGTCATCTAGCAACAGCAAAGGATAATAGCCTGAGTGATACACTGCCATTCAGTCAATTACACTCATCAACCATTTATTAAGCACCTGTTACGTGCAATATGTTCAAAATGAATTTAAGAAGAAGAAAATTCTAACAAGTAAGAAGACTAGAAAAAAATGGAGAATCAGAGCTTTGAAGGAAGATAGGGATTTTAAGAGGTAAAAATGAAGAGGGAGTGAATTCCAAGCAAGGTGTTTATGTGTGGGGAAATAGCCTAAGGGTTGGTTAGAACTATTTGTAAAAAGGAGTGGGGGTGGGATAAAAGAAAAGTGTACAGCTTCACCCATGAAATGAAATAAAGATATAAAGGAAAGCCTCTACTGCATTGGGAAGATAGCCTTTGAAGGACCAATATGAATACATCACCTCTAAAGTCCCTTCTGGATCTATTTTTTCCCCCTAATACTTAAATATTGAAAGCAGTCACATGGAATGTACACTGTGCCAACGGAGATAATTTTTACCTCAATGAGATCTCAAACCCATTAAAATATTTAAGTACCAGAGTAAATGAAACATTTTCAAATGAAAAGCTGTTGATACTATACCTGGTGGAGCTATACAAAAATGGTTTCAATTTTTCTTGGTGAGATCTTGCTGCTAAGGAAAGTAAGAGCATTTCTCCAAGTATGCTTTACAGCATGAGAGTCTCTGGGACAAGAGTTATATAAATTTTGACAAACATAGGGCTTACTTTATAAATGGTAATAATTCAAAAAGGAACATAAATAATGATGGGCACATTTAATTCTATACTTCAGTTAATTTGTTTTCTAACCAATGTGGATTTTTCATTGATTCAATCAATTAATCAACATGTATTTATGTAACAGTATATATTATAATTTTGATATACCTTCCCAACCTTTGCGATTTTTTATTCATATTCTCTCATAAACCCTACAAAGAGAATATACTCAGTTTCTTGAAGGTCTTTTTCAGTGTTTGCTAACACTTTGTGGCTTTAAGTCTAATTATTTATTTATTTAATTATTTATTAATTAAATTATTTATTAAGCAACTGCTATGTATTAAATGCTAGGAGAAACAGACAAAAACTGTAGCATTCAGATGATTTTATTCTTCCATGTTCTATGACTTTTTACAAGAATCTCTCCCTTAAAAACATTTTTATGCCATTTTTTTAGAACTCAAAGTTCATGATAGTGTGCTGTACCATAACTCTCTATTGCTTTTTGCATCACCCAAATTTTTTATTCTTCAGAGATTATGATTTTATATAATTTGTGGCCAAATAGCAGTCTTGGGAAATCATAGCTACAGAGTAGAAGTCATCTTGGAACCAATGTCCCTCATGTACAAATGAAGAAAATTAGACAAGGGAGGGTAATTAATTTGCCCGAGGTCACATGTTGTTGTTGGTCTTTTGTTCTCAAAGAGATCTATGATGTCAGGAAGGTGATACCATGACATGCAAATGAATTGGATTTAAGTGAGGGAAGGCTATGCAGTCTTCAGCCTCACTTTCTCCTCTGGAGCCATTTGAGTCCAATGGCTAGATGTAGATCAGGATGACTGGAGATGGCCCTGGTTGCAGTGGGAGATCAAGGTTATATAGGTAATAAATATGGGAGGTGGTATTTGAACTCAGATTCTCTGACTCTAGAGTCAATATTTTTGGTGTTAATATGAAATGATTTTGTGTTAATGATAGTTCTTTTTGGGTAGCTAGATGGTATAGTGGATAGAGTGCTCGGTCTGAAATCAGGAAGATGTGAGTTCAAATCCAACCTCAAATTAGCATGTAACTGGGCAAATTATTTAATCTGTGTTTGCCTCAGTTTCTTCATCTGAAAAATGAGATTAGCAATAGAACCTACCTCTCAGGGTTGTTGTATAGATCAAATGAGATGATGGGTTAAACCAGCCCTTGGCACATAGTAAGTGCTATGTAAATATTAGTTACTTTGGTCTTTTTTTCTATTCTCTTGCCTTAAAAATTAACCTTAATGTTTTTGAGATTTTGTCATTTATAATACAGATTCTTTTAGTGAATGTTTGATCTGATCAAAATGCTCATTCCATTCCCTTTAGTGTCATTTCCTTTTCCTTATTTAGAGCATGTACAAATAAAATCCAAATGTGGTGGTACCAGTATCACTGATGATGAATATAGTTTTTCATAAAATGTTGGCATAGTCACTTTCCAGTCTTATCCTGAATTGCGCTGGGATTAGTGGGATGGCCATTTAAGTCCCATTTAAGTGCTCCTTTCTATTCTACCTTTCTTTTCTTTCTTTCTTTTTTTTTTTACTCTTTTTGTGAAAAGATACTGTTCATAAATTTCTATCATCTTTCTTTGCCACATTTCACGATTAAGCTTATGTTCTAAAGTGGTGTTGTCTTTTTCTGTTGTATCTCTCCATCTGACAAAATGATTGGAACTTTACTATAGAAGGTGATTTCTGGCTGCTTCTATATTCCTAGTTAGGGTCTTTACAAATTAAAATTTTCTAGGAAATGGTAACAGCACAAATCAATTACTTTTTCTCCATTCATTTTTCTTTTTCTCTTTTTTTGCATCAGTACTTTATTTGAATGAGTCAGATTGGAACTATCACAGACACATTCATTGTCACCTTATACTTATCTTTTCCTAAATTTGACATTGATTGAATTGTTTTGGTGTGGTTTTCTGAGTTGAAAATAATTATCACATTGATAACTAGTAATTTTCATGTTAAAATGTTTAATTTCATTATTTGTGCTTGTCTTTTGTGTGTGTATGTGTGATAATTGCTGATTTTCATATTCAAGATTTTTCTGACTTGTTAAAAAGTATTACTGATATAATGTGTTGTAAAGCTTCTGAGTGGTCTGCAAACATTGATCTGTTTTGTTTCTTAATCATGAAACCTATTTTCCAGCGTATTCTTCACTATCTTCTTCTGTCCTCACATTCACAGTGAAGTTGCATGTTTGAATAAAACTCTCATATTTTACTCAGTGTTCCATACTGGCATGAAAGGTGGAGTTGGTGAAACTTAGGGAGAGGACTGATCTTGGAGCAAGAAAGGAAACACTTGGTTCCAATTCCTCTTCAGGGAGAGTTCCCTGGAGGGAGAGAAAGACCCAGGGGTGCTAGGAATTCAGTCATATCCCTACTCCCATCTTACCACACTAGGGACTTTGGGAAATATTCTCAAGTCTGTTTGTCTGTGTCTGTCTGTCTATTTGTCTGTCTCTGTTAATTGAACTGAAATATCACTCTTAGTGGGAAAGCACATTAAGAGTTTGTATGATTTGGTGCATTTTAATCTGTATAACTTCTGTGACTTCTGTTTTGTATTAGTTTGGAAAATTGTTTCTCTTCTATTCACTATATGTGTTTTTTTTGTATTAATGATATTTGGTCGAAAGATAGTAAAGTCTTGGATATAGCTTGTGGCACCCCTTCCCCGTTCAGAAGTACAGCTTACACCTAAAAATTAATTCACTTAGGCTAGCAAGATTTAGGGAAATATATAGATATATTCCTAGCCTGGTCCTACTCTCTGAAGTAAACAGAGCTCATAGTCTTAAGGTCCAGTCTCCTGCTCCTCACTTGGCAAGAATCAGTCTCCCTTAGAGAAAGTTGGGCAAAGGAGACTCTTGAAATTCACATCTCCTTACAATTCCCACCTAGATAGACCCATGTGAACACACATAATCTACATGGAAGATGCACATACCCTACACAAGTGTGTGGGTGTTTTTGTAGATGAAGGGGGTAGGAAAGGAAGAAAAGAGAAAGGGAAAGTAAGGGAAGGGAAAGGTAGAAGTAGAGAAGTGGAAAGAGAGACAGAGACAGGGAGGGAGAGAAAGAAGGAGAGAGAGGGAGATAGAGGGAGGGAGGGAGGGACATATATATATATATATATATATATATATATATATATATATATATATATATAGAGAGAGAGAGAGAGAGAGAGAGAGAGAGAGAGGATTGTTTTAGAGAATCTTGTCCAGTCTTTCATAGATTTTCTGTAGTTCTTCCTTTGTAACTGATTTAATTTCAGGATGGAGAAGCATATTCACTTGTGATTCAGGTAAATGAAGTGTTACTATATACAATTTATTCAATCTAATGAGGTTCAACTTGATTGTCTCTAACGTACCTTCCAGCTTTAATTTTATCATCCTAAATGTGTTAATATCTAGTATTCAAATTAAATAATTATGTATAATAATGCTTCATTTCCTTGGCATCATAAGTGAGTATTTTCATATACTTAGATAGCTGAAGCTAATTTCTATACTGAACCTTTTATTTTAAAATACTCATTTTCAGAATTTTAAAGAGGAATCCTTCTGAAAGAAATTACCCAGATCCTTGCTTATGTAAGGCACAAATTCTAGACATAATTCAAACCTTTTAAAAACACCTTTGGGCTATGATTATAAAGAGACATTATTCTTACAGTGTGGCATAATGAGATTATGCCCTCAGGGACAATGGAAATATTTAGGACTTAGGTCCCAAATCTAAAGAACTTCATACTGCAGTGCCATTAAAGTTCTTTGGTCTTATTCTTCCTTGTCATCCATCAATTTCTGCTGCTGTCAATTTAGAATCAGAGATTTAGACATAAAAAGAACCCTAGAGATCAAGTCCAGGTTTTACAGATAAGTCTCCCATAGGCTAAATGACGTGCCCAAGGTCACAGAAAAGTAGCAGATATTGAATCTAACTCAGGTCTCCTTACTCTAAACCAAACACTTGTTCCACAGCACCACAATGTCTACTTTGGGGAATAGTATTAGCCCCCACAAAGGTGACAGGGACCAGAAGAACTGCTTGATTGCAATATTCTTGGAGCCCCAAGTGGCACATCTCTGTATTCCATCAAAAGAAGCCACCAGCAGATTTTTGCCATGTGGCAAGCTCTATTTACCCCCTGATCTGTGGGTTCTTCTGACTTGAGTTTCTGAGCATTGATTTTCATCTGCTTCCCTGGCATCATCTGTTTTGGCTGCTCATTTTGCCTTAACTCAATTCCCACCTTAGTTTCCATTACTGCCTACTTGTTCACCTCCAGAATTACCTAGTTTCCTTCCTATCAAATCTGCAGCCATTAAGGGGTTTGCTCCAGTAATTAAAGGCAATTGCAGGACCTGAGGGAAGAATCCTCCGGAGGAAAGAGGGCCTAGGCTCAGCTTTAATTGGAAACTGTAAATCATTAGACATACTGAGACAAACCAGTATTCATGGAGTATTAAGACCACCAGAATAATAAAACTTGCTTCTGAGGACTGGCATCTTCCAGAGACAGGAAGTAGAGTAATTAGCAGTAGTTTTAACACAAGAGGAGTCATTATGAAGTCTCCCTAGGCAAATGTGCTACAAACAAAAGTGGTAGGCATCAAGGAAATGAAAGTTGGCACCACATAACTTCCTCCTTTAGAAAGCATGCCTTTATGAGGGCAGAGTTCTAGTTATGCCCTCTCCTTCCTGATTCTCCCATTGACAGCGGAATAACTGAAATAGCTAACATTTATAAATCCTTTAATGTTTACAAAGTGTTTTATTCATTATCACATTTGGTCCTCCAATAATCCTCAGGAAGTCAATAAACATGTATTAAGTGCCAACTTGGCAAGCTGAAGACACAAAAAAGAGTCAAAAGACAGTTCCTGCCTTCAAGGACATCAAAACATAATAGGGACATGTTGTTTTGGGGAGGTGAGAAGAGAGGGAGACAGAGAAAATTTAAAACTTATGGAAGTGAATGTTAAAAACTAAAAATAAATTAATTCTTAAAAACTATAATAGGGAAGATAAACACATATATAGAAACAAGCTATAAATAGAAACTAATTTACAAAGGGGAGCATTAGAATGTTGAGGATCTGGAAAAGGCGCCCTGCAGAAGTTGATATTTTGGGGGGAATTGAGGGAAACCAGAAAAACCAGGAGAAGAGGACAAGTCATTGTGATTATCAGGGAATAAGCCAGAATACTGGAAAGGTAGTAGGGGGCTAGGTTAAGAAGCACCTTGAATGTCAAACAGAACATTTTGTTTTTGATCCCAGAGATGATAGGGAACAATTGGAGTTTATTAAATAGGGGATAGCAAGGTATGGTCTATACTTTCTGAAAATCATTTTTGTGGCTTAATGAAGGATGAACTTGAATGGGCAGACTGGAGCAGGCAGATGCACCAGCAGCCTTTTGCAATATTCCAACTGTTAAGTGATGAGGGTGTGCACCAGGGTGGTAGCATCAAAAGAGAGAAGGGGACTTATTTGAAAGATTTGGGGAAGGTGAAATTGACAGACCTTGACAAGAGATTGGATAAGGGGGTGAGGGATAATGACAAGTCACTTTGTGAGCCTGGAGGATTAAGATTCAAGTTTGTTGATGGTTCTCCTTGCTTTAAGTCTCTCCTTCCAGCCACCACCTTTCAACTTTCCTAAAGAAGAACTAAAAAATATGCTACTCCCCTACTCACTAAACTTCAGTGGCTTCTTATGCCTATATTGAGGCTTAGGGATCCTAGGACCCAGAAATGGAGACAATTAGGTCTTGCCTGACTGAATTCAACTCAAGCCTTCTTTCAGTTAAGGAAAAACAAAGTTTATTAAAAATTTGCCGTATTGGCCAAACTCTTAAGGAGTCTCAGCAGTGGCTAGCCTCTCAAAATAACTGAGGATTGATAACCCTAATGTAAATGGGTCAAATTGAATCTGAGTATCTTCATGGAAGCTGAGATGGATGTTATACACAGAAAGACTGTGGGAAGGATCTAGGGTTGGCCAAGTAGTCTGGGATAATTGAAGGAGGGATCTAGGGAGGATCTTGACGGGATTGTCCAGTAGGCTGGGGTGACTAGAGGTAAGAAGCCAGGAACAAAGAGAATAGGATCAAGGTTGGGAAGTAGCAGAAGGCAATCCAGAGAGAGACCTTGGAGGACTAGATAAAGGTAATAAGGGTAAGAGGATAACGTTTAGGGATAATGAGAATCCAGTTGACGGGATTATGGGGATGGTCAGATCAAGTGTAAAGATTCAAGGAGAGTTCAAGGGGGTTTCCAGAGCCTGTACCTAGTCATTCCCCCTCAAACAAATGGGACTTCTTTTGGAGTAAGGGGCAAAGGTCTCAACTTGGATCCATACCCATCACCTCTAGCATCAAAACTTAATGATCTTTTTACCACTCAAAGTTCTTAATAACCTAGCCTCTTTCCATTTTTCCATTTTATATGCCTTACTCCCTACCATGTACAGTGACATTTCAATACAGTGACACTGAGTTCCTGAATTTTCCCTGTACAAGACATTCTATCTCTCAGCTCTAAGTATTACCTTCATCTGTCACTCATGCCTAGAATGTTCTTCCTTCTCAATTCTGCATATTGACTTTCCTGGCTTTCTTTAGGTCCCAACTAAAATTCCACCTCCACCTTATACAGGAAGCCTTCTCCAACTCCTCTTAATTCTAGTGCTTTCCCTCTTCTAATTATCCAACTTTTCCTGTAAAGAGTGAGAAGAAAAGATTCAGAACAGAATGCTATCAGACATCAACAGTTAATGGGTATGATCTGGATGAGGATCCAGCAAAGGAGAATGAGAAGAAGTGATCAGATATACAGTAGAACCAGAAGAAAGTGGTGTCCCAACATCCTAGAGGGAAGAGAGTATCAAGGAAAGAAAAGTTTCAGTGGAATAATGAAGTTGGAATCCAGATTATAGGGCTTAAAAAGAGAGTGAGAAGAATGAAAATGAAGGTGTCTATTTTAGGTGGGGTTTTCAAGAAGTTGGCAAAAGAGATAGGGAATGGAAGGAACAAATGATTTTTTTTTTTAAGATGAAGCTGAAATGGGCATATTTCTAGGCAGTAGGAAGGATCCAGCAGGTAGATTGAAGAAAAATGATAGAGTGGAGGAGACAGGGGGAATAATTTATTGGAGGAGATGGAATGAAATAAGATCATTTGTGTAGGTAGAAGGGTTTGCCTTGCTAAGAAGTAAGCCTACCTCTTTTTGTAAGGGACATAGACATAGAGACACATGAAGGAGATGGTGGCAGAAGGCATCTAGTAATGTGAGATAAAGAGAAGGGGAGAAGAGTGAGCTTACAGTAAATATCCTAGAAATTTTCTTTAAAATATAAGGCAAGTTTCTCAGCTGAGAGAGAGCAGGAAGAGGAGAAACCAGGCAATATAAGTCCGGAATGGAAACTAAGAGAGTTTAAGTGACTTGGCCAGGGTTAATCAGCTCTGGCACCTGAGCCCACCTGCTCTACTCTCATTTCCACTACAACTCTCATAGGATCATTTACTCCATTCTCCAACTTCAAAGAGCAATGACTCCTCACTTTCCAAAAAGAGGAAGACCAACTTAATATCTTCCTCTTCATTCTTCCTCCCCCATTGCTGTTTCTATTGTGTTGTAATTTACCATGGTGAAATGAATTAATAAAGTTTTATTGAGTGAATAACTTTATTTTAGTCACCATTTTAAGCTATTGGGAGATTGGGTGATGGATCTGTGTCTCTCATTTTCTCCTAACAACCTGGGGAGGAAATCTTTTTGACTTTTTTTTTTAACAGTTTGAAGCTGTGTCCTGCATGGTTGACTTAAGCTGAGAGAAGTCTTTCTAAATGGAATCTGCAAGCTGGGGGCTTGAAGTTTGTTCTAAGATTCCTGCCAAAATCCTTGAATGATTTAGTGACCATCCAAGAAAAGGAGAAATCATTAGAAAGAGTTGGCCTGACTTCATCAAAAATAGGTCTTTCTGGACTAATATTTCCTTTTTGACAGGGCTACTAGACTGGTAAATGTGGTAGATAGAATTTAATTTAGATAATGGGAAATAATTTGATGAAGTCTCATGTTTCTTGTAAAAAACAATGGTGGAGAGATAAGGGTCTTTATGATTAAGTGTCTTCCAAACTATTCAAATGCTCAGACACAATCAGAAGTCATTAGAAATTTGGTAGCAGTCTCGGTGGATTTATCCATTGACATGGTCTAGGGAGCTACCCTTGGCCTGTGCAGGTTAAGATTGTTATCAATTATCTAGAAGAAATGGATGACATAATTATGAAATCTGAAAATGCTTAAAGTTGAGAGAGAAAGCATTGTAGATGATAGTGATGTTTGGGGCTGGGTCTTGCTCAGGTCATTCCCTTGGTAGTTTAGTTTCAAAACTAGAACAAAATGAGTCCGTGAGACACTTGCAGGTCATTCAAGAGTTAAGAAAAGAGAATTGCTTAGCCTTAGCAGGAGGTTTAACAAAGATAGACACTGAGGACACTGTTCCATAAATTTTTTTAGGTCACTGACTAGCCACTGAGAAAGACGTTACTGCAGTGTCTTTACTCAGAGTATAAAAGTGATAGAAATATTTATCATGGACAAATCATATAGTAATATTTATGTATTACATGATATAAAGAAAAAATATAGCTGTCTATAAGACTGCTGGTGGCTATACAAAGAAAGAAAGAAAAAAAGTTATTATTAGGGAAAATTATTAGCTACAGGAGATTGAAAAGGGATATGTCCTTGCACTAAATTAAAAGGGAACTACCCATCACCTCTTAGACTAATTAAGGGAGGAGGAATATTCTTTAGCCTTCTGAAGTCCTAGTTTTCTATCAATCAAGTCTTTTTGCATCAAGTATGTGAAAGACAGTCTAGTAGAAGAATGACTTATTCTGAGGGACTGTAGAAGGAAGGCTTAGGTACAATGAGTAAAAAGGAAATTTAAGGATAAACTTCATAACAATTTCTTATTGTGGTTCAGTTGTGTCTGAATCTACATGACATTATTTAGAGATTTTCTTGGCAAAAATACTGGAGTGATTTCCCATTTCCTTCTCTAGCTCATTTTATAGATGAGGAAACTGAGATAAACAGGGTTAAGTGACTTGCTCAGAGTTATATAGCTAGTAAGAGTTTGAGGCCAGATTTCAACTCAGGAAGAAGATTCTTCCTGATTTTAGGCCTACTGGTACTCTATCTACTGTGCTATCTAGCTGCCTGATTTGATGGCATCCTAATTAAGCTTTCCCCAGCCCCAATATTCCAACTTCTTCAAAAGCCCCACTGAATAATAGTAGATATGTCCAGATTTGGCCACACGATCTAGCTTTAAATACATCACAGGTACCCAGACTCAATACAGTCATCGTCCCTAGATAATCACTGCCCCCAGATCCAATTCACATATTTGAACAGATGTATTCAACCACAATCACATCATCTATTTAGCCCAAGAGAGAACTACAGTACCTAACTATTCATCTGGTCCAGATAGGACCACAGTAGCGAACCAATCATAAAGCAGTACAAACAGTATGTTTGACCACTGAACCATAGAAGGGACTCCTCCCCTATTAATTCCTTAACAAGCCCCTCATACCTTTTGGACATTTCTATTGTATAATCAGCATCAATACACTTATAAATTTGTCCATGTTATCTTACTAAGTTGCAGTTCTTCTTGGAAGTCAACCCACTTCTGAGGGATGTCAATCCTCAATAAATGCCTGTGTATTCATCCTTTGTTGCTGAAGAAGACCATGCCATCAGCGAAATGATGACATGACTTGCATTTGACTTTGTTTTGAGTGAGGGAGGGCTGTGCAGGTCACCAGCCTCATTTCTCCTCCAGAATCATCTGAATTCAGTGATCAGATATTCATCATGATGACTGGAGATGACCCAGGATGAGGCAATGAGGGTTAAGTGACTTGCCCAAGGTCACACAGCTAGTGAGTGTCAAGTGTCTGAGGTGAGATTTGAACTCAGGTCCTCCTGACTCCTGCACTGGTGCTCTGTCCACTGCACCACCTAGCTGCCCCCAATAAATGCCTATACTTGGATTAAAGGTGGTCTGATTCTGAATTCTTTGAGATGACCCCCACAACATAATATGAAACCACAACAAGCTATTCTCTCAAATCTCTGTCATCACTTGCTTTTCACTTGTTACTGTCTCAAATGTAGCTCAAACCTTGACTTGACTCAGCCAATCCTGAAGTTCTAGTCATATTTGCAGTTCAACTATTATTATACATCTAGGATATGTGAATTCTTACTGTTACTGTTCATACTTAAAAGCTTCCTTTGCTTTGTATGACCTTAGATGAGAGTAAACTTCACAGAAGATGTTTAATAATAGTTGTCAAATAGAATTCTTATAAGCCATAATCAACACTTTCATTACATCATTCCTCAATTCAGAAACCTACAATGATGCCTGCTGCCAATGGCATGACATCCATGCCTCTCTTTCAAAATTTCAAGATTTTTCATGATCTTGTCCCATGCTTTATCTCTGATATTACTTCCCCCTGCTCTTCAATATTTAGTCTTTGTTCCTGAGAGGCAGGTCAATTCTTTGTCTTACATAATAACACAACTTTTGGACATTTCAAATTAGATAATCTGCAGGCAGACCAAAAATAATTCATTTTCCCACTAATCCTTCTCTCTTTTGGACTTTGATCTTTCTGTCAAACACTTCTTTTAGTCACCCAGGTTTACAACCTCAGAATTGATGACCCTTGACTTCTCATTCTCCATCAGCTTATATAATAAATCTCACATCAGTTGACAAATTTTGTCTATTCTGGTTTCACATCTCTCAGATTTGTCCTTTTCTCTCCATTTCCATGGTAGCCACCCTTGATCAAACCTTTTTCACCTCTTCCTTGGACCACTGAAATAATTTCTTAATTGGTCTCTCTGCTTATAAAATTTTCCTTCTCTAATTCACCCTCCACACAGCTTTCAAAAAAATACTCCTAATAAAGTTGATCCCCCTACTCAATAACTTCATTATTATGTCTAGGGATAAATATAAACTTCTCTGTTTAGGATTAAAAGTCTTTCACTTCTGGATCCCATATTTTTCTGCCCTTATACATTATTACCCTCTACATATATATAGTACAGTTCAGTAAACCTGCGTGTATCGCTATTCACATACCATATTCCATCTCTTTGTCTCTGTGCTTTTACAAGGGCTGTCACCATGCTTGGAATATACTACTCCTTTCACCTCTGTTTCTTAGAATCCCTATATTCCCACAAAGCTCAGCTCCAACACTGAGATCTCTATTGATTCTGCTAGCTAATAGCACCTTGCAAACTTTATTTTATATATGAATATACATGTATATGTATATATTATCTGTACATGCATATTTACACACACACAAATGCATTCACACATTGTGTCCCTCTAAGAGAAGGTAAATTCCTTGAGTACATGAACTGTCTGTTTTTTGAATTTTTATTCTTTGCCTCTGGCAGTGTGCAAGCAAAGGTGAGCACCTAATTAATACTTGTTTAATAACTCGTACAAGGAATTATCCTTTTTTGGGAATATGTTACAGCAGAATTAGTAATGAATTTGAAGTCAAATAACTGACTTTAAATGAAGCAGCCCTTGTAAAAACAGAGACAAAGAGATGGAATGTGGTATGTCAACAGCAACATGTTGTTTTTACTGTTCTATAATATCTCTGTAACCTGTGGCCATGTATTAAACCTCTCTGGATCTCATCTTCCTTGTTTGGGAAATGAGAGAATTGCATTTGAAGATCTCAAAATTCCCTGACAGCTACAAATCCTATTACTATCCACTAGAGTTCTACCATATTGGACGACATTATGATGTTGGTCCATGAAGATTATGCCAAGGGAGCACAAATGCTGGTAGATCTTCTGGAGAAAGCAAAGCTTTGAACATGGGCCATGTCCTTCACAGAGTGGGGGAGAAAGGCAACAAGGTCATCAGAGACTGTGGACAGAAGTCAGGGAATGTTGATGCCTCATCTGGATGTGGTTCATGATGAATTCTTTTTTTCTCTGCCTAGAAAGTCCAGTCCTTACAGTCAACACTTTTCCTGAAGTTAAGGACCCGTTTTATGCTTTTCTTATTTACACTCTCCTGATAAGCAGAGGTTATTCGACGTATATGATTATTGTTGTAGCAATAGCATGAATAAGATCAATGAGGGTCATTAGCAGGTTGGCTAAAACCATTTAGAGGAATTGTGATCTGTGTCAGGGAAGAAAGAAAATGTTTTGTTTTTTTCTATTATGTCTGACTCCTCCTGACCTCATTTGGAACTTTCTTGGCAAAGGTACTGGAGTGGGTTGCCATTTCTTTCTCTAGTTCATTTTACAGATGAGGAAAGGGAGGCAAAGGATTACATAGCTAGTAAGTGTCGGATGCTGGATCTGAACTCAGGAAGAGGAATCTTCCAAGCCTGACACTCTATGGACTATACCACCTAGCTTCCCCTCCAAAACGGAGGTAACAACAGCACCTCACTTGCAAGGTTGTTGTGAAGATCAAAAGAAGTCCTTCAGAGAAGGAAACTCAGATATGTATGCTCCTGCTGCAATGTTACAACTACCTGACAGCTTGACTCTAGCTCAAGTTTTGTCCAAAGGGGAGATTGGCAGAGAAGGGTGATGTTCCTCATAGCTAGATGGGTACATAGTTAATAATCAAATGGACTTTCAGGGTGAATGATAGGAGGAGCTCTAAAGGAATCACATTCTAAAGTTGTTAAAATTGAAAAAAAGAAATTATGCACACATCTTCAGAGTGTAATGGAGGTTGAAATAAAAATCATCCAAGTTAAAAATGATCCCTACTTTAAAAGTACCCCTTGATTTTTTTTTCTGCTACAACTATATCTGGGTTTCTTGCCCAGGGGACAGAAATTCCCAATAAAGTCAATGCAAATCTTGCCTAAGCTAGGAATGCAGATCTGTGCTTATTGTGACCCTGCTGGGTACATCATCTCTCTCTGGGGTGTTTGTACAAATCAGCTCACCATATGTGACTAAGGGCATTGTGAGACACAGCGATAGCACACTTCCAAGTTCTTTACCAGCCTTCAGATTCTGTAGCCAAATATTACTTGCTATTTCCAGATAGAATTGCCCTGGTGCTAAATTCCTTTGAAGTGTTGCTTTGCCCTCTCTTGAATGAAGGTCTTGGAATATATATCTCTCTGCTATGTAAAGTTTATGAGATTGTAATGACAGATTTTCTTGTAGAGCCAATACTTTTATAAAAATACTATAAATTGGTTTGAAATTGGATTTAAATGAATATAATAAAATGAGTCATAATATGAGTACAAGTTATCTGAGGGATACATGATAGAGTAAAAGTATATGGTACAAAATTCTGCATGGGATATTTATGCATAGCTAAATTCCATTCTGCATAGTATTAACATTTGACAGATAATTAAAGCAAATGTAGAAGATACAAAGCAATATAGAGGGAAAGTTATGGTCTAAAATTTAGCTGATCAAGGTAAACGTTAGCCAAATAGTTCATATCTAAGATTTGACCAAAAATATATGACTGATCTAAATGGACTTCAAGGCAAAACAAATGAATAGAATTCAAAATCCAACAAAGCCATTTTATAGGGAAAGAGAACACATATCACAGGGAGTTCATGCTGAGGCTGAGGATATTGGGCATCTGCGCACAAGGAGGCCAGATTCAAAAGCTGCAACCAAAACAGAACCATATACTTGAGCTCCAAGAGAAGGGGAAGGGACTTTCCCTACCCAAATTTCACTGGCTAAAGAGATGATCTATGAAAAAAGCTATGTGAAAGGGTAGCTCACTGGCCCAGCATGACCTTTTTAAAGGAGCAATTCTAAGTAACAGGAATTTTTTCCAGAATATGGTATATTTCTTTTTCATCAAATTCATATTTAGTGACCAGAGGTCTCCGAAAGTCATAGAAATTCCATTAAGAATTCCTATAATATTTTTCAGATGGTGGATGGAGGCATAATTGAAGTCTGTCTTGTCTCATGAACTAGTCAGAAGGCTCTTTGAAGTGGGTGGTGGTTGAATAAAAGGATAGCTGGACATAGAGAAAGCTTTCTGATTTCTTTTAGTCACTGAATTTTGAGCTAGAATGGATCTTAGAGAGAATTTCTCCTCTAGACTCCTTACTTTATGTATGAAAAACTGTAGTGATAGCTGTCACAGTATTTTTATTCATTCCCTTACTCAAAATCTAGTGTTTTTATTACATATTGATTTTATATAGAAGGAACATTTTGAGTAATAAATTTGAACGAGCTTCACTTACCTTTATCAGAGGCAGCATGAGCATGAGCCAAAGTGTGGGGAGTGGAAAATAAAAAGTAGGCTTTGGAGCCAGAAGTCCTACAATCAAGGCCTGCCTCTGAGACATATTGACTGTGTGACCCTGGAAAAGTCACTTAATTTGTCAGTGCTCTAAGCAACTCTCTGAGTAGCAAAGAAGGTGCCAAGCTTCATTACTAGAGGAAGTTACTTTATCCTTAAATTCCATATAAACAGGAAATCACAGATCCAATTCCTGTTTATTTACCATCTTAATATGAGTTTTTAATCTATGTGTGTGTATGTGTGTGTGTGTGTTGTGTGTATGTGATGGCCCCCTTCCTCAGAATGTTTTTAAATACATAAAGTAAAATATATATAATTATAAATTAAATTGAAATATGATTATACATGTATGTATTTACACATCCATCCAATCATACCCACCCATACCCACATTCATACATATGTGTATATATGTGTGTATGTATGTGTGTGTGTGTGTGTGTATAATTCATGACACCCAGGGAAAGAACTCTTTTTTTTATCCTTTCTCCCCTCCCTTAATCTCCACTTTTTATTAAATACACACAGATTTCAATACTTCCATGGTTATATGATATCATCTGTTTGGTTTTTAAAACCCCTTATAACCTGTTCCCTTTCTACCTTTCTAGTCCTATTATATCTTACTCCCCTGATGAACTCCGAGATTAAGTGACAGCGGCCTCCTTGCTGTTCCTTGCAGACAACAGTCCATATCCCAACTCTAAGCATTTTCTTTGATTGTCTCTCATGCCTGGAATGTTTTCCTCCCTCATTTCTACCTCCTGACATTTCTGGCTTCCTTAACCCCCCCCCCACACAAACAAGCTTTCGCATTCTTGCTTAATCTTCATGCATTTACTCTAAAACTATCCCAGATTTATCTTGAATTTATCTTCATTGACTGTAATTTTTTGCAGGCTGTTTTCCACATTATATGATGAGCTTCTTGAGAATAGGGACTGTTTTTTGCCTTTCCTTATATCTCATCATTTGGAATAGTTCCTGGAACATAAGCCCTGAATAAATACAAATTGTTTGACTGGACAATCCTTTTGCCAGTTCAGATAATCATCCATGCATATTTTCTTAGTCTTTGAGATTCTTGTTCACATATTTTCCAAATTTCTCCATAGTGGATCTATCCAACATTCTGGGGTCTTTCTCTGACTCTTTTACTAGTTCACTGACACCAGTACAACACTCATTTCTTATACTCCTTTCCTACTACATGACTATTTTCTTTTTTTGAACCTCATTATCTTTGAAGATATCTTTTATACTACTTACAAGCAAGGCCTAAAGTCCTTCCTACTGATTGGCCATACTTACACTGGATACATTCACCATGTGTCTTTCATTACCCTTTTTGTTATATAATTTCAATTCTTCTGAGCTTATGGTATCCCCAGATTTGTGAGCACATCCCTGGGAGAATAGATTAATGAAAGAGATTAAAACACATACACATATAATCTCAATATAGTTATATAGCCTTAATAAAAATAACACATGAAGATAGCCAGGCTGCTACTCATTAAATCATTAAAGTACATTATTCATACTTGAGTGCATAACTTTATTAGGTTTCCACAGTGTAATTCCAATGTGGATCATGGTTTCCAGGAACTAATTCCGGAGGTCAAAGTCATGTATGTGTTCATTGAAAGGTAGCATACAAAGATGTGCAGAAATAATATCATAGGAGAAGAAGAAAAAAATCAATAACTTATACTGTGGATTTAGGATTGCTATGACTTCTCTGTAAAGAAAACGTTTGATTTTCACCTGAATATGGTTTCCATGACAACTGATCTCTCAGATCTCCCAACTCCGTAAAGAAGAATTTTTGCACAGATCTTACTTATCCATGATTATCCTTCATTGCCCCATCTCCCTTAATACAAAAACAACCAAGGAGTTTGGTGGGAATAACAGTCCAAAGGAACAGCTGTGCTTTTTGATGGGTTGGAAAGAACAGCCAGACAACAATATACATTTATCAAGTCTCTACTATGTGCTAGAAACTATTCCTATGAACTGGGGATATTCGCAAAACTAGATAATCTGCCCTCAAGGGGCTTTATGGTCTATAAGAAGCCCTTGTTTATTGTTTGTCTTTTATTCTCAAAGAGGACAATGACATCAAGAAGGTGATGTCACTGACTTGCAAGTGAATTGGATTTGAGGTAGGACTTTGCAGTCATCAATCTCACCCTTTCCTCCAGAGTCATCTGCATCCAGTGGTAAAATAGAAATTAGGGTCACTGAAGATGGACTCAGATGTAGTGGGAAACCTTAGCCTTTTTTTTAACTAAGATCTTCCCTGGGTCTCATTTTGACTGAGTCAAGGCCCATTCAGTGATTAAGGCTAGGTAAGAATGAGGCAAAAGACAAAAAAATAAAATCAATTTGAGAGGGGAAGACCCTCAGGGTTTCTGGTCAAAACAGATATAATTGCTGTTTCCACTCACTCTGAGCCCTTGGAGCCCAAACAATGACCGAATGAGGCTTGGGCCAAATCAATGAATATCAGAGTGATTTGGGTTTATGATATGACCCTTAAAAACGAAACCTAGCCCATAATCCCCAAGACATTTTGTGAGGTTTCAGCAATCAAAATGTATATTTCTTTGGGACCTGCAGGCAAGGATATGATTCCCTATGTGCACAGAGAGAGGGAAGGAGGAAAGGAGGTAAGGAAACAAGGAAGAAAGGAAGGAGCGCTAGACTTTCAGTAAAAAACCCAAGTAAAAATTCATACTTCCTTCCCTTTTGACTTGTGGTAATGAATTCAATTTCTTTGAGCTCCAAATTCCTTATCTGTAAAATGGGCAAGATAACATTTGGACTACTTACCACACAGGGTTGTCATGAGGACAGATAAGACAATAAGTGAATAAGGCTTCTTGTATACCACTATGCCTGTTTTTGTTTTTGTTTTAACTTACAAACTCATTTAAACACAGTAGAGCCACAGACATGACTTTCATTACAACTATGTTGTACAGACGGAAGCCAAAATCATGATGAGTAAAAAAAAAAAAAGGATCTCAAATGTAGATTTTTTTGGTCTGCCAGACAGCATTTGGTACCATACTCATTCTAGCCAAAGTGACTGATAAAGTAGTTTTTTTTTCTCCCTGCCTGTGGTGCTACTTGCCAAATCCTTCCCCTCTGAATTTTTTTTCCTAAGTGAAATTGAGCCAGTATAGAACAATATAAAACTTAATATACAGTACATTTGATATAAGGGGGAAGGAAAATGAAGATTAAGAATGCCTACCATGTTTTCTATTCTATAAAACAAAAAAGAATGTAAGACAGATTTGTGAACATAGTTGAAAAGAAATTATATGATATCAAGGTTTGAGTCTTCCTTAGAAGACCTCTTATTATGTATTCTCCCTGTTGGTGTTTAAGAAAAAAAAGGCCTAAGACTGTTATTAGTCCAAAACTTTCCCCTTTTCAACACTAAGGATTCAAGTTAACTTTTGTATCATCCATCATCTCTTCTCCTTATCATGTTGGTTTAATCTTATCTTTCTATTGTTAGAATGTTTAAGATGTGAGTGGTCAAGATCCACAATGTGATTTCTTCTCTCTGTTTCTTCATATAACCCTATTAGCACTTCAATGTTCACAAAATACTTCACAGACATTTCTTAGGTCACACAATCCTGGGACATAAATGCTATTATTTCCATTTTCAGATGAGGAAACTGAAACTGATGGAGACTAAATAACTTGCACAGGATAACAGTATATGCTGGAGGCTGAGTTCAAACTCAGTCCTTCTTATTTCAAGTGCATTAGCCTATTCAAAGCCCTTTCTAACTTGTCCCTTGTGATATTGGCTTCCTTGCTGTTTCTTGAACTAGACAGTCCAGTTTCTCACTTCGTGCTTGGAATGATCTCCCTCCTTGTCTCTTCCTTTTGACTTGCCTAGCTTCCTTCAAGTCCCAACTAAAATCTCATCTTCTGCAAAAAGCCTTTTCATGTCCTCTTTGATATTATTTCCTTCTATCTCGTGATTATTTCCAATTTATCCTGTATATAGCTTATTTGTATGTAGTTGTTTACATGTTTCCTCCATTAGATTGTGAGCTCCTTGAGATCAGGAACTAAGTTTTGCTTTTCTTTGCACCCCCAGTGCTTAACACAATACCTAGCAAATAGCAAGCTATTCATAAATCCTTATTTCTTAAGCTCCTCAAGGAGGGGTGAATAAGTCCAGATCAAAAAGGGAATGACTTCTAAGCTGATCAATAGTTCTGTCTGACTAGAGAGTGGCTGGCTTCTGTGTGTGTGTGTGTGTGTGTGTGTGTGTGTTCATCCCTCATTGTCAAAGAAGACCATGACATCAGAGAAATGATGGCATGACTTGCACTTGACTTTGATCTGAGTGAGGGAAGGCTGTGCAGGTCACCAGTCTCACTTCTCCTCCAGAGCCATCTGAATCCAGAGACCAGATATTCATCAGGGTGACTGAAGATGACCCAGGATGAGGCAATTGGGTATTTCCCACCTGTAGAGATAGGGAAAACCAGTGAAAGAGAGAAAAGTAAAAAAAAATGTGTTTGGTCATGAAGACAATATTAGTTCTTTTAATGACATAGTCGTAAAAGTAGTTAAGTCAAATTCATTATAAAATAAAGACCAATATATTTTGGACAACTTTAATATTTAAGTGTAACTAATGTATTAATGTAGCTTGTGAAATTTTACAAAGCTGACTCTTTTGAAATGAAAAGTAAAATTGTTTTTCATAAAATTCTTGCTATGTTCAAACTATTATAAAACTTATGGAATGAAAAATATTGTGAATGGGAAGAGATTATTTTGCACAAAATTTATAGTAGGCATTGCACTCATTATGACCATGATTTGGATAATTGACTTTTGAAAAGCTAGGAATGGACATTTGAAAAATAAATATAATAAAGAGCATCAATAAATAAAAATAACTTAAAAGGAATAAAGTATATAATACCTAATGAGGAGCACAAGTTAAACTTCCCTTTTACAAATACCTTATTTGGAAGGAAATCAATATAATTTGGCCCCTTACTGTTTATAACTAGAATGTCAGTAGTAGTGTTTTAAATATATGTATGCTATGTGTAGCAAAAATTTTGAATGTCAATCAAAGAGGAAAGATATTCTGTATGACTTTTGAAAATACAACTTTTGCAGTTAGTATTAATCTTTTAAAAATAATTTGACAATCAAAAATGAAGTCCACATAAATGATTATTTTATTAGTGATTATCTTAGACTATCAATTATGAAAAGATTTGATGCTGAATTACTTTAATTTTGGAAGTAGTCAGAGTTAAATGACTTGCCCAGGGTCACATAGCCACTAAGTATCTGAGGCCAGTTTGAACATAGGTCCTCCTGACCTCAGAGCTGGTGCTTTAGCCACTACCCTACCAACTAACCCTTTGAAGTACTTTAAAAACATGCTTTAAGTATAACTTCAAAGAAAAGATACTTTTTTCCTACTCTTTATGACACACTAGAATTTTAAAAAGATCTTAATATAACAATTATTGGATTTAGTCCAATAGAAAACATATAATTCTCTAGGGCTAAATCTATTGTAGCATTTTCAATGATCCAGACAATCTTAACACACTTGGTAGTGTTAGGTGTTTAATCACAAATGATAATAAATAAATCACTTTAGAAATACAAGGTACCATACTAAAACAAAGAAGTAGAAGCCTTGAAATGAATGATCTGACCTCTTAGTTAACCCAAATGAAGTGAATTAACTTGTCCAAGTTTTAACTTCATACCTGAATAAAACACAGACTCTGATAGAGAGGCCAAAAAGTAGACAACATCCTGTAGTAGAAAATTATAGAGTTTGGAGTTTGAAGGAAGACCTGAGTTTGAATTAGCTACTTAGCACATTTGTGGCCTTAGGGGAATAACTTCAAGTTTCAGTTTCCTTATTTATAAAATGAGGGTACTTAGATGAGATGGTCTCTAAGGGTTGATCTTGCTCTAAATCTTATGATTCTAAATTGAGGAAAATGAGATAGGGGAAATTAAGTTTCCTGATCAATCTCTTTGAGAATTTCCCATATAGAGACTTAACTATAATTTAGATATGGGGGGCTCCCCTTCCCTTCTTTCTTCTATTCCTTCCCTTGGCCCTTGCCCTCTCTCTTTCCTGTCCCTTCTCTTCTCTCCCCTACTCTAGTCTCCCTTCTTTTTCACTTGCTTCCTCTCTTTCTCCCTTCCTTTTTTTTCCCGTTTTTTCGATTCCAAATTATGACATACATCTAATCAGTCCAGTCTTAGACTCAAAACTTTGTAATGGTTCACTACTGTCCTGAGGCAATAGCTTTAAAGATAGAATGCACTTTGGTGTCAAATATTTGACCCTTAGGCTAAAGGAGTCCTACAATAATCTTGAGTTCATCCTCAAGCCAGAAAAAAAACTAATTGTAGAAATACTGACCAAAAATGAAAATATAGTAGAACATAAATTATGTTGATGTGTAGTTTTCTAAGTCAGGCCCTGCAGGGACTCATATGTTTGGTTTAGTGGCCCTTTTTTTTATTTGAACTTAACACTGCTTATTTAGTCCAACCCCTTGGTTGTGGACTAAGTCCAAATTTTTCCTAGTCAATTAATCAACATCTTTTAAGTGACCACTAAGTGCCAGGCACTATGTTAAGTAGGGGTAGAAAAAGATGCAAAAGATAGTCCCTACACTCAAGGAGTTCACTATCTTTTGGGGAGGTTAGACATGAAATATATATAAACAAGCTGTATTTAAGATAAATAGAAAATAACAGAGAGAAGGAACAAGAATTAAGAGAGGCTGAGAAAGGGTTCTTTTAGAAGACAGGATTTTAGATGAAACTTAAAGCAAGTTGAAAAAACCTATAGGAAGAGATCAGGAGGGAAAACATTCTAGGTATGGAAGAAAACCAGAGAAAATCCTGGATCTAAAAGATGGAGTGTATTGTACATGGAACAATCAGAAAGCCAGTGTCACTGAATGGATAAGTAAATCTTAGAGAGTACAGTCTAAGAAGACTGGAAAGGTAAGAGGAGGCTAGGTTATGAAGGTTTTAAATGATAAACAGGGCATTTTTGTATTAGAGAGCCACTAGAGTTCAGTGTGTGTGTATGTGTGTAAGGGTGAGAGATAATAAGACTGAACTTGTGCTTCGGAAAAATAACTTTCAATGGAATCTTCCTTGAAATAATAAGTAATATCTACCTAAAACCATCCGCAAGCATTATATGTAGTAGGGATAAGCTAGATGTATTTCCAGTAAGAGCAAGGATGAAACAAGGATGGTCATTATCACCACTGTTATTCAATATGGTACTAGAAATGTTAGCTTTAGCAATAAGAGAAGAAAAAAATAGAAGGAATTAGAATACATAAAGAAGAAACTAAGTTATCACTCCTTGCAGATGATATGATGATATAGAGAATCCTAAAGAATCAAGTCAAAAACTACTTGAAATAAACAACTTTACCAAAGTTGCAGGATATAAAATAAATTCACATAAACCATATGCTTTTCTATATATTACTAAGAAAGTTCAACAGCAAGAAATAGAAAGAGAAATCCCATTTAAAGTTATTATAGACACTACAAAACATTAGGGATTCTACCTGCCAAAACAAATCCAGCAACTATATGAACACAAGTACAAAACACTTCTCATTATACATAAAGTCAGATCTAACTAATTGGAAAAACATCAGTTGCTCATCCTGTTGAAAAATTACATAATAATTTTTATATAATAAAAATGAAAATTCTACCTAAATTAATTTACTTATTCAGTGTCATTCCTATTAAATGACTAAAAATATTTCCAAGAATTAGAAAAAATAATGTCAAAATTCATTTGGAAGAACAATATCAAGAGAATTATGAAATGAAACGCTAGGGGAGGTGACCTAACCATGCCAGATCTTAAATTGCATTATAAAGCAACAATCATCAAAACCACTTGGTACTGGCTAAAAAATAGAGGGATAAATCAGTGGAATAAGTTAGGCACACAAAACACAGGAGTCAATGACTATAGCAATTTACTATTTGATAAAGCCAAGCACCCCAACTTTTGGAATAAAAATTCACTGTTTGACAAAAGCTGATGAGAAAAGTGGATAATAGTGTGGCAGAAACTGGCCATAGACCAATGCCTGGCACCAAATACCAGAATAAAGTCCAAATAGGTACATGATCTAGGTATAAAGGCTGATACTATAAACAAACTAGAGGAGCAAGGAATAGTTTATTTGTCAGATTTATGGAGAATGGAGGAATTTATGACCAAAATGCAAAATGGATAACTTTGATTACATTAAATTGAAAAGTTTTTGCCAGTGCAACCAAGATTAGGAGGGAAGCAGAAAACTGGAAAAGAATTTTTGCAACTATTGTCTTTGATAAAGGTCTCATTTCTAAAATATATAGAGAACTGAGTAAAATTTACAAGAATATAAGCTATTCCTCAACTGATAAATAGTCAAAGGATATGAATGGGTAGTTTTGAGAGGAAGAAAATAAGGTTATCTATAGTCATATAAAAAAAGTCTCTAAATCAATATTGATTAGAGAGATACAAATCAAAACAACTCTGAGGTGCCACATCACACCTATCAGATTGACTAACATAACGGGAAAATGATAAATGTTGGAGAAGATGTGGGAGAGCTGGGACATTAACTCATTGGTGGAGATGTGAGCTAATCCAACCATTCTGAAGAGCAATTTGGAACTATGCCTAAAGGGCTATAAAAATGTGCCTACCCTTTGACCCAGCAATGCTGTTTCTAGGGCTAGGGCTATATCCCAAAGAGAACATAAAAGTAGAAAGAGGATCCACATGTACAAAAATATTTATAGCAGCTCTTTTTGTGGTGGCCAAGACCTGGAAATTGAGGGGATACTCATCAACTGGGAAATGGATGAATAAACTGTGGTATGTGAATGTAATGGAATACTATTGTGCTATAAGAAATGATGAACAGGCAGACTTCAAAAAAATCTGGAAAGATTTATATGAGCTGATATTGAAGGAAATGCATAGAGCCAGGAGATCGTTATACACAGTAACAGTCACAGTGTGTGAGGACTGTTTTTGATAGACTTAGCCCTTCACAGCAATGCAAATATCTAAAACATTTCCAAAGGAAATGCTGTGTGAATGTGATGTGAAATGCCCTCCACATCCAGAGAAATAACTATGGAGTGAGAACACAGAATGAAGCAGATTTTTTTCTCCTTTGTTATGTTTTGTTTTGTTTTTCTCATGGTTTCTTCCATTTGTTTTAATTCTTCTATGCAACATGACCAATGTGAAAAATGGATTTAATAGGAATTTATGTGTATAATCCATATAAGATTATGTGCTGTCTTGGGGAGGAAGAGGAAGAGAATTTGGAGCATATGGAAGTGATTGTTCTAAACTGAAAACAAGTTAATAAATCTGAGGGGGGAAAATCACTTTCATGACTGAATAGAAGATGAATGGGAGTGGGGAGAAACATGAGACAGACAGAAACACTGGCAGAATATTGCAATAATCCAAACCTGATATGATAAGAGTAGTGTCAATGTCAGAGGAGAAAAGAAGATATATTCAAAAGATGTTACAAAAGTGAAATAGAAAGCTCTTGGTCACAGTTTGACTATAGCAGTGCTTGTATACAAGTTGAGAGTGACTCCCAAGTTGTAAGACTGAGAGATAGAAAAGATGGTGATGCCCTCTACAGTAATAGGACCTTTGCAACAGTTTTAACTTCACTCTCATCCTCTTTAAATCCATGCTTCAAACCACTGAAGACTAATTTTCCTTATGCTTAGATCTGGCATATTCCTCAGTTTAGAAATCTTCAATGGTTCCTCTTGCCTTTGCCTAATGAGCAGTGTTCAAGTTTTTGTCTCTTTGAATTTAAAACCCTCTTCAACCTGGCATTATCCTCCCTTTCCAATACTATTTCATATTGCTACCCCACCACATACTTTATGCTTCAGTCATACTGTTTACTCTCTACCTTACAGTCAATTGACAAGTGTTCAGTATGCCTGCTTTGAGTCAGGCACAAAAAGGTAAAAAGGAAACAGCCCCTCCATTCAAGGTTATATTCTAATGAAGAATGTTTGATGTTTTAGTGTCATGGATCCCTTTAGCAGTATGTTGAAGCCTATGCGCTCCTCAGGATAATTTGTTGTTATTATTGTTTGTTTTTGGAAAAATTCATGTTAAAAATAAGTATTTCTTGATGTCTTCTATTTTGACAGAAGTATTCCTCTACCCCATGAAAGGAAAAAAAAAGGAAAGGAAAAAATGAGGGAATAAAGGAAAAGAAACCCCCCCCCCCCAGCTCAATTGATGAATACATAGACAAGAGAGAGAAAACATATGCAATGTGTAAGACCTCTCATCTCCATGAAGGCTTGGATTGGAGGAATCTTCCCATATCTCATTATCTGAGCCATACTTGATCTTTATAATTTTGCTACATTCATTTTTAATTTTTTTTTGTATGTCATTGCTCTGTCCATTTACAGGCACATACATATTTTCCCTTGGCTATGCTTTATACTCAGCATCAGTTCACGTAGATCTTTTCCTGCTTCTTGGTATTTATAACATATACTAATTTTATAACACTTTCCATTCAATTCCATTCATATATCACAATTTGTTTGGTAATTACTCAGTTGACGGGCATTTATTTTATTTCCAATTCTTTGCTATCACAAAAAGTGCTACGATAATTTTTTTTAGATATTTGGGGAATTTCTCCTTATTTGAGTTACTTGGGATATAAGCCCAGTAATGGGCTAGTTCAAAGGGCATTAACATTTTAGTTAATTTATTTTCATAATTCCAAATGGCTTTTCAAAATATATGTGGCATTTCATAACTTCAGTTGCAATGTATTATTGTGCCTATCATCCAAAACCCCTACAAAGGTATCACTAGTTTTATCATCTTTGAGAATATGCAGGGTGTTATATAAAAATATTGATTTGCATTTCTTATTATGTAATATGGAGTATTCTATCATGTGATTGTGAATATTTTTGTAATTCTTCTTTTGCGAACTGTTTATTTACATCCTTAGACCACTTATCTATTGAGAAATGACAGTTGTTGGTTAATCCTTTCAGTTGTGTCTTATTCTTTATGACTCCATTTGAGATTTTCTTGGCAGTGATATGAGTGGTTTGACATTTCCTTCCACTAGCTGATACACACACACACACACACACACACACACACACACACACACAATTTATCTGACATGCCAAACCCTTGCCAAAAAATTAACATGGAATTTTTTCCCCATTCAACTACTTCCCTTCTTATCCAAGATTCCTTGATTCTATCTGTACAGAAACTTTTCTATTTCATGTAATCAAGCAACTATTTTACCTTTGTAACTGTCTCTATCTCTTGTTTGATTAAGAATATATCTTCTACCCATAGCTGTGAGAGGTATATGATCTGCTTCTCTTCTAATTAAAAAAAAATTACACACACAACATAACCTTTGATATTAAGGTTACGTATCTATTTAAGACTATATTGTGAAATATGGTCCAAAATATTGCTCTAAGTATAATTTCTGGCAGACTACTTTTTTCTTTTCCTGATTTTTTTTTAAAATAAATTTATTTAACTTTTTACATTCATTTTCACAAGATTTTGGATTCCAAAATTTTCTCCCCATTTGTTCCCTCCCCCCTCCCCAATACACTGGACATATTAATTACCCATATCACCAATATGCCCTCTCTTCTATCATCCCTCCTTTCCCTTACCCCATCTTCTCTTTTGTCCTGTAGG
>CM053771.1:175717067-175744999 GCA_028658325.1 Potorous gilbertii | reverse complement strand
GAATACAATGTGATATGTGTGTATATAAACAAACACACAGTAGCCAAACTAGTTTGTCTTTTGTGAGGTTAACATATATACATGCATACAGATGTGTACATATGCATCCTACATGTTTATAATATGAAAAATATGAAATTCACGGGGTATATACCCATGTTTATGCACATAGCCACTTCTATACACATACACACATACCAGTTTGACACTTCTGTGCTAATTGTGAACATACTATAAATCTAACACAACTCCTTTCTTCCAAACTTAACTTAGTTGGCATCTCTGAGGTTCATCTTTATTTCTACCCATATTGTTAACTGGAAAGCAGAGAGAGATAGCCCTGTTGAAGCCTGCATACAGTTTTACCTTCAGGTAAATCTCTGTAATCATTAAGGATGCTCTGAGGCTTCTGGGTGGGAGGCAAAGGAAATAAATGAAAAATATTTTTACCCTTTTTCAAAACATTCATGACTCCTCAATTGGGTCTATTGCTGTTGCTAATTATCATTGCATTTGGAGGTATTTCTTTCACACTAACAGGTACAGAATGCCCTTTTCATTTTGGATCCAACAAGCATAAGCTTGGACTCATTCACTCGGTCCAGTTTTCCATGGTTACTCTCTGCAGTAGAATACCATTCTTTAACCTCAGTTATTGATACTTACTTTGATACAAAGCTAAGAGAAATGCCAAAAAAATAGTGAATAAATGATGTTTCTCAGGACAGATCTTAATAGTTCTGGGGCTCCTGAGAAAGTTTGCATGATTTAAACTAGCCCAGATTGGAAGGGCTGGTCACTGGGGATAAGAAGGGATAGGCTGAAAACTGGAAAGTCACTGGAAGGCATTGAGCTCATTTTAGACTCACTATAAAAGCTTTCTTTAGGGTCAATATAATAGCATCATCTTGGAGGTATGATAATTTTATAATAAAGCTGTTTCTGATATTTTAACAACTACTTTCCAGGAGATTTATCATACTAAATTTTATCTGCACATTCCTTTCTGGTAAGAAGCTGTTCCCAACGAACCGTAAAATTTCTAGGAATACAGTTTATCTAGCTTTTCACTTCGCTAATCCACGTTCAGTAAAGTCCTTATCAAATAACAGTTCAAGAGATTATTTTAATGACATTCTATGATATAATCATATATCAATAAGTTTTATACTGAATACTAAAGTACCATATGGTATACCAAAAATTACAAATGAAACAAAATCAACACATTATACAAATTAAATAATTCATTTTTATGGGCTTTGAAATGTTATCTCCTTATTGTCACATAAATGAGAATGTTGGCATGAGAGCTGAAACCTGGACATTTGACTCTGAGTCCCCAGCTTTTCTCCCTTTGTGATCGTAGGCATTTTTTTTTTGATGGGGTAGGGGGAGACTGAGTGTCCTTATTTCTCCCAAGCTGAAGTTACAACCATCACTAACTAACTGACTAGTACTACCATTTATTCTTAAGGGAGCCCAGACCTATTCTATCGCTGATCCCTACTGGCTTTCTCCTTCCTAGGCACCCCAGTATTCTTCTGGGAAGTTAGGTAGCACATTGATATGAATTCTGGGATTGAGTCAGGAATTTAAAACTGTATTCAAAACTAACCCCAGATGCTCAGTAGTTGTGTGACACTGGGCAGATAACTTAATCTCAGTTTGTCTCAGTTTCCTCAACTGTAAAATTGAGTTGACAAGAGCATCTAGCCCACAGAAATGTTCTGAGGATCAAATGAGATAAGATTTTTATAAATGTTAATTCCCTTTCCTTCTCCTTCTTCTGAGAATTCATTATATTGGTGCCAGACTTAGGATAGATATCAATTGACCTCATCTCACTGAGGTCTATAACTCCTGAACTCAAAGTGATTTAATTTTTTTTTTGCTTTAATTTCCTCCTCTAAAATGAGTGGTTTGGACTTGATGATCTCTAAGGTTTCTTTCAGCTCTAAATCTAAATTTCTATGTACATATAGTCAGTAAGTCTAATGATGGCCTTAGAGGGAAAAATCATGGCTTTCTGTGATATTACCCTTGCTGGTTAGTAGAAATTTTGAACATTGTTCATTAATGGGCAAATATCCTTATATATCATGTATACATTATATAAAATGTTTTATATATCTATGTAATGTTATCCCATTATATATAGTAAATATTACTACATTATATGTAGTAAATAGAATGATTGCACAATAGGTAGAAATACCTTACTATCTCCCATCCACTTCAAATAAGAGTTGCATACTTTGGCAGATTAATTTAAAAAGAGAATATTTGTCTGCTTATAGAAAGATGATCTATACTATTCCTTTAAGTCCCAACTAAAATCTCACCCTCTACAGGAAACCTTGCCCAGCTCTTCTTATATCCAGTGCCTTTCCTACATTCGTTATCTCCTGCTTATCTTATATATACTTTGCTTTGTATATACTTGTTTACATGTCTTATCGCCCATTAGAATATGAGCTTCTTGAGGTCAGGCAGGGACTGTCATTTGCGTCATTTTGAATTCTTAGCATAGTGCTAGTAAAATAGTAGATACTTAGTAAATGTTGATTGATTGATTGACTCTCATCAGTTCTTAAAAATGTTTCCTCAATGTAAGAATCATCACAATGAGGAAGTCAAAAGATCCCTCCAATTATGTGTCACCCACTAGTTGATTATCTTGTCAAGCAGAAAGTCTTGGCAGTCAAAGACAGCATGGATTTAGAATAGCAACTCATTTGCCAAGTATTAAAGACAGCAGTGATAGAAGATTATAACAGTAGTCACCAAACATATAAGGAGCTGATAGGAAAGAAGCCATTAGAGAGTTTCATGTGGAAATCAGCTGATCCAGAAGGCCTTAAGAATACTTCTATTTGAAACTTGGAGATGGAAAAGAAAAGATCTATGAGATCTGTTTTCATTGAAAACAGTTGTAGAACCACCACATGTAGAATCTATCACATTAATCCTCCATGACCTGAGGACCTAGCAATGCTATGTAAGGACACAACGGAAGTTTAATAGCTATGTCTGCCTAAATGAACATAAAAGAAATCTGTGTGGAGGCAACACAATTATAACAGCCATCAATGACTAATGTGCCGGTTATTATAAAGATTTCAAAAGAATGACAATTTGTATGTGTATGTATATATTTATGTATACATATACACATGTGTATGTATGTGCATTTGTGTATTATAGATATATATATGCACACACATATATGTATATATACATACATATTATATATATATATATATATATAGAAAACATTTATTTTGTAAAATCAGAATGATCAGAGATCAACAACTAATTGCTGGTATGGATGCTTTATGCATGTCTATAAAATGATATTGAGTGTGATTCAATTATGAGACAATTTGACAGAAAAGGATAAATGGGGGCAGGGTGTGCCAGGGAGTGATAACATTAGTAGTTAATAGCTCTGTGGATGTAGCACAGGATGAAGAGTCGGGAAAACAAGGTTGAATCTTGCCTCAGATACTTAATAGATGAATAAATTACTTAGATACCATCTGCCTTAATTTTCTCATTTGTAAAACAGGCACAGTAATGAGACCTACTTCCCAGAGTCATTGTGAGGTTAAAATATAATAATATGAGTAAAGTACTTTCTTACCTGAGCATTATATAAAGGCTAATGATGATGATGAAGACAATGATTGTGAGGGAGCCTGACATCGAACATTGGGGAAATAAAGAAGAGGAAATGGCTTTCTAAAGCACTTCAAAAGTTTTCCCTAAAATATACACATTGGACTAGCTGACCTCAGATTACTTCCAATTCTGAAATTCAGAATCAAGGACATTTTTGACCAAAACATGAAAGATAACATGCAAAATGATTTTCAATAGCAGACTATAATTTCTCCAGTCAGATAATTGTTTGAGTCATAGAGATGATAAGATTTAACTGTATTTTGATTTAAAAATAATTACAGCTACTGGAAAAAGCAAAGCCTTTGCAACTTATATATGAGTCCTAGATTTAGTGTCAGAGGAACAGGTCTAATCTTTGACTCTTAGTTTGTATGGCCCTGGGAAAGTCACTTAGCCTAGCTGGGCCCCAGTTTCCTCATCTGTAAAATGAAGTTATTAGTTTGATTGACCACTAGCTTCTTGTTACTTCTACATCTATTATCCAACATGAGCCTAAAAAGTGTCTCCCATGTATGTGACTGAAAAACTTGAGGCATATGATTATGATAGTGCTATAATGTGCTATAAGATAATGTGCTATAAGAAATGATGAGCTCAGTGATTCTAGAAAAATGTGAAAGATTTGTATGAAATAATGAAGAATGAAGTCAGAAGAACCAAAAGAGCATTGTGTACAGTAACATTAATATTGTTTTAAGAATGACTTTGAGTAAGTTGTTTTGTGTACTATAAATATCCAGATTAACTATAAAGGACATGGGAAGAAAGATGCTATCTGCATCCAGAGAAAAAACTGGTAAATAGAAATAGGTAGAGAAAAATTTTGCACACACACACATATACACATACACACACATGTGGCACACACTTAAGTATTTGAATCTAATGGTAAACATTTCTAGAGCAAGGGTGAAGAGAAAAAGAAATTTGCATGATAATATTTTTGTGTATTTGAAAGGAACAGCATGTTGTGCAGTTGATCTGTAGTTTCATGTACAATCATCTTTGTTGTACTATGTTGTAAAAATGCGTTTTTTAGCTCATAAATTAAAAAAAATCATATAAGATTTTATGTTCTAAGAATAGAGGTAATTCTCGTCCTCCTTTTCCTCATCTTTCTCTTTCGCCTTCTTCTTCATCCTCCTCCATGCAGGAAGGAAACAAGCATTTATTAAGCATCCACTGCGTGCCAAAACTATGTTAAGTACTTTATAAATATTATTTCATGTGGTTATGTCATCTACAATTGCTAGCATATCCCTCCAATCCCACCAACTTTATCTTTTATATATATATATATATATATATATATATATATATATATATATATTTGTTATTAGATCAAATAGGAAAGCTCTTGACTTTGCTATTAGAGAAAAGCTCCTTGAGGGCAAGGGCTATTTCTTTATTGTCTTTGTATCTGTACATACTTATTTATTGATTGATGGGCAGCAGATTGAATTAGTCCTGAATACATGTGTATATTTATATATAGAGATGGCCTATCTAACACTGGAGGTAATGTGCTAAATCACAGAAACATGATATTATTGTGATGGAGGTCTTCAATTACCCAAGGAACTTTCTTTCTCTGACATAAAACATAGTTGATAACAATTTCTTCCTTCAAAAACTGGAATAAGCAGTGAGAGGAACTTCTATTCTGGTTGTGACTGTGACTGATTGAGACCAAAAAGAAATGGGATTGTTGAAATGGCAGCAGCAAGCACATTGGGGGCAAGCAATACTGGATTTATTATAGAAAACTAGAGAAAACTGGGAGTAGCCTGACATATATCTAGATTACTAGAGTTGAAAAAACATTTCAAAGCATTTAGCTATAAAGAAGACCATAGAGAGAAAAAAATTATGATCTATTAAAGAGGGAAGTGAAATAAGGCCTTCCCTAGTCAGTCAGACTGTTGTTATTTCCACATTACAGACAAATGTGAGGGGACAGATTAAAAACAGATTGCTCACCATTATATCACAACTTCTTTTTTGAAAGAAGACATGAAGATCTGGGAACACACACACACACACACACACACTTTTCAATGAGATTAAACATTTTGTCACCTTTCCTAGATTCCTATGTGGTATACGTATTTTTTTTCTCCTAGACCAGCATTATAAATTCATGCCAAAAAATTGTGTAAGAAATTCCTTGTCATTCATTCCTGTAAATGGAATCATAAGAGGCAGAATGTGACAGTTGACTGACAAAGTCAAAAAACTTTTATTTCTTGGTGATGCTCTTAAGTTTATTCCCCAAACATCATTTATTAAACTTCCTTTACACAATGATTTTTTTAATGAGTCCTATCATCACACATTTCCATTTGTCATGCCTTTCAAATATGCAAATAGTCTTTACATAAGTCAGCTGTGTTGTCTGATGGTGCTGATCCATGAAACAACAAGGCCAAAGTACAAAGAAACGGTGTGGGTGGATAAATTCAAAAGAAAAAATAAAAGGCAGCCTAAGATGCCACTGTTGGAAATGAGAAGGAGAAAGAGAGAGGGAGAGGGAGATGGAGAGAAAGAGAGAACATAAGAAAAACACAGAAGACAGACATAAAAGTAAAGGAATGTAGACATAGTAGGAGAAGGAAATTTCTGAATGGATACCTCTGAAAATTATGATAAAACAATAATTTAACTGATATCTCTGAAGTGACTGCAGTATCTTGTTCCAAGCACTGAAGGTAGGGACAATTTATTTTATCTAGACTTCATAACTTCTGCTGCTGGAAGACTTATTTTTCCATGTGTGTTCAAGAAGTCTTTATTGAACAGTATAGTGAAGCAAATGTCCTGGTAAATTTCAGAAAGAACCCAAAGATGCTTTTAATGTTTATGATACTTGAAGGCTTTTTAGTTTCATTGATGTGTGTCCTTCCACCTACACAGATCACAACTCTTTGCTTTAAGTGGCATTTTTGAGTTATTGTGGTTGACAGGACCCAAGTCTTTTGATATTTAGTTCTTGAAACATAGATTTCCTGGACCTTGGATAAAAGATAAAATATCTGTTGTCTGGACTGTCTTTGAAGCCTTACAGTACACAGATGTAAAGCTATAAGAGACATCAGGAGACACTAGTCCAACTCTTTCATTTTACAGATAAATTAACTGAACCACTTGCAAAGCAGTGAAGTGACTTGCTTAAGGTGACACAGATAAATATTAGAAGTAGGATTTGAACCCCGGTCATCTAATTCCAAATCCAGTGCTCTTGCAGTGAGTTAAAATGCTTTGCAATCTTAAAAGTATTGTATAAATGCTAGTTGCTTTCATTAGTAGTAGTAGTAAGTGCTTATCATTTGTATCACATTGCCAGAGTTTCACTTTGTTACTTCACTGGCCTATCTTTAGAGATGTATATACTTACAGCCACCTCTATAACAAAATGAAGCTTTATTGCAGCTTACATGGATAAGACATTCGTGATGCTCTTAATTCCAAACCTATCCCTTTTTTGCATTTGCCTTAGGGCTGGTAGCACTCAATTTTTGCAATGTGAAAATTAAGTAGTTTTTGGTACCTGGTGAATTTGTGGCTTTCTAATTTGCTTAGAATCATTGGCTCATACCTTGACACTCATAGTGGCCATTATTTTGGTAATTTAGAAGTAGGTAGAAATTGAGAAACAACAATATACAATAGTACTAACGCAATCAAGATGATCTTTGAATATACAAAGGATCTGTGATATTTTCAGCATGTGGGATTTATGTGTAGAAATTCCTTTTATCAAAGTAGAGAGCAGTCTGTTGATTACTTGCTACATAAGATCTAGACTTGCTTTGGCAAGGAGATATTAATGATCTTCATAGGATTACCCAATAATTATAAAGATGAGATTTTATCTTCCTCTGATATTATTGTTTCTGAAGCATCATTGCTGTTGATAAAAATGCTGATAACCTCTCACACTTCCATACTGCATTAGTATTCTTGCTGTGATTTCTTTATAACAACCCTATAAGGTAGGTAGAATAGATATAGTAGATCTGTGGCCTTCTAGAATCTTGAACTCTCCAGTGACCTGGTCCTGAATCCACAAACTTCTCTGACATGCCCTATACTGGTTGACAGAAAAGAATAGTGAGCATTAAGAGATTCTTCTGGCACCTGAACCATTGCTTACCGGGGCCAGTTGCTCCAGAACTATGGCTGCCAAGTAGACCAGTCCTTTGCAAAGGTAGTTGGTGCTGAAATGTCCTACCTACCCAAAAATTTCTTTAGAAGATATCATCATAGTGCCTGAAATTCCCACTCTTACAGCTCCTCCTTTGGAAGAAATCACTAGGCCCATATATATTTGTTAATATTAAACTATAGTTATTAATTGTTATTAACTATTAAGTTGTTATTTGTGAGAGATAATATATTAACAGCATCCATTCTTATATATTACTTAGCATTTTATTAATTATCAAAGTATTCATTTGTTTATATCCCTATAGATGAAATGATCAGAGTAGTTTGGCATTTTAGGCACTCCCAGAACATGAGACACATATGTTTTGTTCTGGTGGGGGACATAGTGAAAGAGGAAGTAAGTTGAAGTCTGTCTATACAAGAGATGTCAAATTCAAATAGAAACTCCCTGAAAGCATATTGACTTAGAAAACCTCAAATTATCTATATTGTGTTGTATTTTATTTATATTACTAAACATTTCCCAATTACATTTTACTTTATTCTCTGAAGTTTTGTGGGCAGCATGGGATCTATAGGGACTTTGTCATCTTTGGTATGGACAATAAGGGTGCCTAGACTAGGTGAAATATGGGAAATCCTGGAGTATGGGAATGAACATGAATGTATGAAATATGCTTGATAGAGTGGAAAAATAGAATGGAGAAGGAATTAAGACGGAAAAAACAAAAACAGATTATTCCTACGTCACCATCTTGCCTAGAGTTAACTTTGATTTGAGAAACTTCCCCTAAAAATCAACAGTTGAGAGAAATAATTTTTGGTATATTTTATATTTGACTTTACTTTGTAAGTGATTTTATTCTGTAACCATATAGTATCTTATACATAACGCATCTAAAGCTTCTTCTTTATCTCTGAATGAAGAAGCTTATGAATTTCAAAGTCTAGTCTTTCTCTCTGGAGTTAGATACCAAAGACTTACAGGGGTGGGGAAATCTGCAGCTTTGAGGTCACATGTGGCTCTCTAGGTCCTCAGGTGTGGCTTTTTGACAGAGTCCAAGTTTTATGGAACAAATCCTTTTATTAAGGTGATTAGTTCTGTGAAGTCTGGATTCAGTCTAAGGGCTATATTTGAAGTCCTAGAGGGTGTAAAAGCACATACTCCAACATATAGAGGAGGGCCTGCTGTCACAGGTTCTTTGATCTGCTTTTCTAAAAGGAAAGACAACTTTTGAGGGGGTCAACAGTTACTTTAATCAAGCACATATATCATTCACTTAGTTCAGGGGAAAAAGTCAGCACCCTGAACTTCAGAGAAAATACAGGAAATAATACTCAACAGACAGGGCTTTCAGCTGCTTGACTATAAGCATTACATACATCACAGATCAATACAGATCCAGCCATCTGATCATTAGGCACATACATAGTTACTAGAGAGAGAAGGACCAGCATCTGAATTTTCAAAGTTGGAGGGTTCCTTAGATTGTCTGGCCAAACAAACTACCTAACTTTGCCCCATCTTTAGCAATTAAGGTGGTTTTATCTAATCCTCCAGGTGCCAGTGAGTCTGTATACCTGAATCACTATCAGTAACTTCAAGATGCAGCTGGGAGTCATAAATTTACAAAGGCATTCCTTAGATAGATAATCTTCATCCCAAGTGGGGTTATGCCCACTTTATTTAATGTAACCAGTCATGATTCCGAAACTCTGTGATGTTTTCAAGCTCATAACTAATGATATAATTTTTTTTCTATTTTTTGTTCTATGCTAATAAAAATAAGATGCATCTTCAACTCAGGGTCTTTGACCAGAGGCAGTGCCATTGATCAACCCATCCTTTAGTAATAAGTTCAATTCCCTATTAGTAAACTGTTATCTTGCTCAGAGAATTATCTCAGTTTACCTTTTTATTAAATTTCACACACAACACACTTAAGTCATTAACTATTTCCCAATAGCCACAAAAAATGAATTACTTGAGGTTAACTTCAATGGAAATATGTTATTCATTCTGCTAAAACTACAAACAATAGAAGGGGCAGCTAGGTGGTGCAGTAGATAGAGCACCAGTGCAGGAATCAGGAGGACCTGAGTTCAAATTTCGCTTCAGACACTTGACATTCATTAAGCTATGTGACCTTGGGCAAATCACTTAAGCCCAACTGCCTCATCCTGGGTCATCTCTAAGTCATCCTGATGAATATCTGGTCACTGGATTCAGATGGCTCTGGGGGAGAAGTGAGGCTGGTGACCTGCACAGCCCTCCCTCACTCAAAACAAAGTCAAGTGCAAGTCATGTCATCATTTCTCTGATGGCATGGTCTTCCTCAGCAACCAAGGACAAACACACACAAACAATAGTGAAGAAGGAAAGATTCACTATTGATGTCATTGGAGATTATATCACATGGGATGATTGGGAATGTTATCATATTTGAAAAGATGCATGGCATAATGCAATTAGCTCTAAACTTGGAACTAGGAGACTTGGATTTAAGTCCCCATCATTTACTAGCCATTTGTCCTTGGTAAAATCATTTAATTTCTCTGAGCCTCAGTCACTTCATTGAAAAAAATGGACATATTAAGAGTTGTACTCTTCCTGAGTTTCAAAGAGTTATACAAGCAATGTTCTTTGTAAATTGTAAAATATATGAATGTAAGTCATCAGAAATGCAGAGTATCAGAGCTGTTGAGACAAATAGAGGCTTCAGATAATAGCCCTGATAACTAACCACCCTCTCCCACACTATATCCCCCACACCTAACTTTGGGGCTTGCTAGTAGGCAGTGAATAATAGGAAAAGATAACATTTCTGGGCTGGCTTACAGATGTTGTAAAGTTGATTCTGTGCGAAGAGATCATGAATCAGATGAAGTTTCTCTGTGGTTGCAGCAATGTGACTTGAGAGTCCCACATTCCTGATGACTGTAAGTACCAGTATTCCCTTGTACTCTAGGATCGCTGTTAGGAATAATCTTTTATTTTTTTCCATTTGTTCCTCATCCTGAGTTGCTCCCCTCTAATGTATTTATCATATATAATAGTGTATTATAGTTATATGCCTTTGTACCTTATTCCATTACTAAACAATAAGCTCTATGAAGCCAAAGAATTGTATCTTAAACCTTATCTTTCTTCAAATGTTTAGTACAATGATCTTTACACCACAGACATTTCATAAAAGTTTGCTGAATTTCAAATGAATTGAATCATATATGTCCCTAAAGAAATTGTCTCTCCAAGCTATAAAATGCCTGAGGTCTTAACCATAGACAGTATCAAAGAAATGTCACTTAACATCTGTCACCCTCATTCTACTCCTATGGAAAATTCGGGTCTTGCACTGGGTGACATTTAAGGTCTCTTTCAATTCTAAATCTTCTGGTGCTGTGATGCTATGAATGCAAGAGGATTTGGCACAAATTAAATGAAAACGTTTCATCCTTGAAGTAAATTGACAGAGCCACAAAAAGGTATCCAAGTATTTAGCAGTTGTCACTTGCAAATCTGAGGACTAATTTCACTGCTGGTACAATCTGTATACAACTCATTTCATTGTGCTTCCTGAATTAGTGGTGGTGGTGGGAGAACTACAAGGATAAATTCACTGGGTAATTGAAAAAAAACATTATCCTCAGTCCCATCAAAGGGGAGATTCAGCAATTAGAAGTCTGATTTGTTGGCATATGGTTTGACTACTGGACTTTTTTAGCATTATGATGAGACTCCTGTGTCCTTGTTCATTCCAGTGGAGAGTGTGAAATAAGGGTCACATTTCAGCATCTTCCAACAATCTCCTAGGCATGAGCAGTAACATCAGTATTTTTAGATGTGTGAAGGACAGTAGCTATTTCCCTGGTTTCATTGTTTTCAATGAATCAGGAATCTGTTGTTTCAAGAGACAAAGCTTCTGGCACCTTATAGCTTTCTGTGACTTAACAAATAATTTATTTTTAAGGATTATTTTTTTTTTAGCTAAGTCAGATCTGGCTCTTGCAAAGTATTCGAAAATATTTAAGGGCAAGGCCATATAAAAAACATCTCAAAACAGTGATTTTTCGTCTTTACTGCCACATCAAGAATTCTCTTTAAGGTGAATTATACCCATGATTCACCTTTAAAAGCTTTCTTTTGTCTTCCAGATTTGGAAATAAGATGTGCTGTACATGGAATAAAAATGTTAAATTGCTAACCATTCTCATCATGAACAGGAACAAAATCAAATGTGGAAAAACACTTCTGTCCACTTACATATCAGGCTTATTTTGTTATCGTTATTTGACTTTGTTCTATAGCCTACAATTTTCCTTATTTAATTTTTTTTTTGGTCGCTTGTTGATACAAAACTTACTCATCTAAAGAGCTCTCCAATTTGGGGCATGGTATAGTGAATAGGATACAGCATTGGGCTTGAAGTCAGGAAGTTTAAATTGTGTCTCAGACACTTAGCACTTATACGACTTCGGGCAAATCACATTACCTTTCTATGCCTCAGTTTCTTCATCTGTAAAATGAAGTGAGTTGGACTTGACCTGTAATATCATTTCTAGATCTACAATCCTGTGACCTTCCCAATTTTTGTTATTGTTCTTTGTGGAGTAACTTCTAGTGGTTACGTGAGCAAATAGAGCATCAAAGCTTTCCTCATTAAGTCTTACCAATTTCCAGAGTGATTTCATTTAGTGTGCAAAATAATGTTAAACTAGAGAGGGAATAAAGTATTCTATATTCTCCTGAAAAGCATGTTGAGTAAACTAAAAGGGAAAAAGATTTCTTACGTTTTTATGGTCAGTTCCCTCTGGTGAGGGCTGGAAAGGGGGTGTGAGACCCCCACAAAGACCAGGGTACCACGGGCAGGTCATCTGGGGAAGAATTCACAGACTCAAGCATTGCTGAAGTCAAGGTAAAGATTTATTACACTTTTCAGTCGGCAATAGTTCTTAGGGAACCTGCAAACTTAGAGGGCTACAGGGAAAGTTTATATAGGATATTCTATAGTATCATTTGTGCTAAATATGCTAACTTTGTGTTTTGGGGTAGGATTAGGGAGTGGTTAAGGAGTGCTCAATTCTTAAAGGAACATGCACTTTTGATATCTATTGAGAAGGTATTTTACCCAAAATTCATCAGGAAATAGCCCAAGGAGGGACTACTTGGAGGTGTGGTTTTAGGCTTGAAACATCACTAAGTCAAACAGAGGTCAGGGCTGGCTCAGAAAAGCCAGGTTGTTCTCATCAATGTCTTGTTAGACAAGATAAATGTAAGGGAGTATAGGTATGTCCACATCTAAGATACATATGATTGATCAGTGAGCAGTAAATGTTATGACCCAGTACACAGCCTGCTAAGCCAGCTCACAGCTGGTTAAGTCTAATGAATTCTATAGATGCAGCTGGCTACTATAGCAGGAAGGGAGAAAATGGTTGTTGCTAGAGCCCGCTGTGTCCTTGAGGGAGAAACTACCTGAAATAGTATTTTGAGGCTAGGGAGAAATGTGATTTTAAAGAATAATGTGATTTTAGAATTGGGGCCCAAGTACATGCACCCAAGCACCCCATCACCTCCACAATTCTAGGAATACTTTGTTGTCACTAGTTTAATACAGAGTGCCTTGGGTAATATAGTTGTGCCTTATGCTTAAATCTTCATATAGTGAGGATTTGTCTACCAGTCATCAGGATCTATAATCAATTATCAAAGTTTTTAATCAGAATGAAGCAATGCCCATTTAGTGAATAGGCCTAGGCCTCTTTAAGAAGTGAGTCAAGGGATGGTCCCTTTCATGAAAAAAAAACAAAAAACAAATCAAATCAAACTCTGAGGGGAAGACAGTCAGAGTTGCTAGTCAAAAAAAACAGTTACTATTTATATTCACTCTGATCCAGGAGGGTCTCCCCTCCCCCAAAAAGCTGAAAAGGCCTTAGCTAAAAAGGGGTCATAGTCTCCCACTGCATCCTGGGCCATTTTCAGTTGTTCTGATGAATATCTGACCACTGGACCTAGATGGCTGTGAAGGAGAAAGTCAGGCTGGTGACTTTGCACAGCCCTCCCTCATTTAAATTGAAGTCAATTGCAAGTGATTTCATCATCTTCCTGATGTCATAGTCCTCTTTGAGAAGGAAGGACAGACCACGCACAATATTAATCAGGAAATAATAGCAAGGTGAATATTTCATTATGTTATTGGAGCTATGATCTCATTAATACTGACATTCTCTTCAGTGATTTATGTCACAATTAACTCATGCCTAGCCTTCCTGTACAATTCTAATCCATGTTTTAAATTTACCACAGGGGGCATACCCAAGATCAATTTTTCAAACAGAAAATTCAGTTGTTAAACCATTTTCTACTTTCTCATGATTGAAGGGATTCAATCTTCTGTAGGCTGCCACATTACCAGTGGGAATAGGAATTCTCTCCCACTCCCCCAAATTCTCTCTTCTAAGATTACTCATACTCCTGGAATTGTCTCCTGCCAGGAGTACCTTTCCCAACAACTGAATCCACTCAGTCTCTATAGCTCTAGTCTCTGCTTCTCAAGCTGCTATTTGATGAGAAATTGTCTATAAAATTCTGCCCTCCCACCTTCATTTTCTGCTTTCCTTCTAATCTTGGCTCTGTTTTATTTGTATAAAACCTTTTAATTTAATGTAATAGAAATTATCCAAACTTTGCCTTTCAATGTTACCATTATGTGACTTCAGCAATTAACCAAAAATAATGCTATTTTCACAACCAAAGGTTACAATGACTAATTGAATAAACTTATTTGGCCTGAGAAGAGATTTTGTACTAAAATGTTGTCAAATTGTAGTCTAGACTTTAGAAAATAAAATAAAAAACCCAAAATCTTAGGGTTACTTGTATATGCAGTTTATATTTGAAATATCAGTGTAGTCCTGAAGTTCTCTATCCATTTCCTTCTGATTAAAATTCAAAGGAATTTTTGCTATATTAGAGCGGTTAGCTTTCATTTGAATGAATGCATCTCACCCCACAAAAAAAGTCTTGTTTAATACTGTAATGGTAATTTACATGGGAAGATCTTTCCCATTCATTAATAGGCCCATGTGACCTGCCTTAGTCATGGAGCCTATGGTGGGAGGAACTTGCTGAATGGGTAGAACAGGAAGAGATGGAGTTAGAGTAGAGCTGAGAGGAAATTAGTCAGAAAGCAGTCAGATCTGAGAAAGGCAGCTGGCTAGCGTAAGTGAGAGAACTTGTTTGAGATTTGTTTAAGGGAGCTGGTTTGTGGAAAGCGTAACAGAGGGAAGGCTTGGGGCTGGTGTTACCCTCTAAGTTGTTACTATATATAGACTTCTTTGTTACTATGATGGATTTGGCTTTCTGGTATCTCCTTCCATATGGGGAGTCTGTTGTATTTCATAGTTCAGAACTGTGCCGGTATATGCATGGCTGCCTTAGGCATGGTGACTAACACATTGGCACTACAAATACGTAAATATTAGAGAGGAACCAACATAAATATAAAAACTAGATTCCTGATAATTCTGAAAACAGAGCCGTAAGTTAATTACAAAAAAGACTTACAGAATCATATTTCTGGTTTGAAAGAAGCTTCAGAGGCTAGTTTTATAGTCCAAACCAGAATAGAACAAGAATTTCCATCTGCAAAATACTTGGCAAGTGGTAGTCCAGCCTTTTCTTTAAGAGATTTGGTGAAGAATGATATACTTATAAACTTCTCTCTCTCATGTTAGCTCTAATTGACAGAAAGATTTTCCTCATATTAAACCTAAATTTGTCCCTCTGCAACTTATCCCTGTTATTCCTAGCTCTTCACTTGGTGATTAAGCAGAACAAGTCTAATACCTTTTGTGCATGGTATAGATCTTCAGAAACTTGTGCACAGCTCTCATCTCAAGGGTTAAATTCTAATTGCTATATCCAATTCTAGATGTTCTCTAATCATACTTTTAGTCATATGTTCTACAACTTTGCCAAGAATCAAAGCAAATTCACTACCCAATAGCATATAGACTTCATTCTTTTACTTTTAAAAAATGTGGTAACTTGCTTTTTTCAATCCTGTGTATCTCATTGGTACTTTTTTCAGAGATCGTTGAAATTAGCTCAGTAATAAAATCTGCTACTTTAATTTTTTTCAATGAAAAAGTAATATTTTCTCTCCTTACCAATGCCCAATCCTCATAAAAAAGAGAAAAATTCATAACCTTTATAATAAATACACATAGTCAAGCTAACAAATTCCCACATTGGCCATGCCCAAAAATGTATGTCAATTTGACATTTTAAATGCATTTCCTTTCTAGCTTTTGGATAGCATTATTCACAATTCCTCTGGTATCATGTTTGACCTTAACCATGTTGATGAATATCCTCGAGTCAAAGCTGTTCATATAAAAATATTTTTAGTTATGATAAAAATGGTTCTCCTGATTCTTATCACCTCAACTTGCATTCATTTTTAGAAGTCTTCTCAGCTGTCTCTGAAACTTTTCCTTTTATTATTTGTTATGGCATGATAATATTTCATTACTTCACATACCAGCAGTTGTTTAGTCATGCATTAATTAATGGACAATACCTTAGTTTCCTAGGGGTTTTTGCCATCACAAAAAGAACTGCTATAAATACGAGTGTACATCCTTCTTCTTTATTTGTTGTCTTTAAGGTATGGACCTAATAATAAAGAATTATTGTATCAGGTGGTATACACAATTTAGTAATACTTTTGGCACAGTTCCAAACTGTTCTCCAGTCATTGAACTAGACCAGTTCACAGTTCCACCGATAGCTCATTAAAGGTGCTTATTTTCCCATAGCTTCTCTAGCATTTGTATTTTTTCCTTTTTTTTTTTTTTTTGTCAACTTATGGCCATTATGCAGAACATGAGTTACTTTAGTTTGCATATACTTAAATAATATTTTACTTATTTAATTATTAGCTGGAATATTTTTATATGGCTATTAATCATTTGGCTTTCTTCCTTCTAAGATTGCCTGTCTTATACTCTGATAATCAATTAGGAAATGACTCTTAATCTTATAAATTTGAATCAGTTCCACATATATTTTGGGTATGGGGCCTTGATAAGAGAAACTTGCAGCAAAGATTTTTCCCAGGTGACTTTCCCATTTAGTTTTAGCTATTGTTTATGCAAAAATTTTTTTTTAATCTTATGTATTAGGAATTATCTGTTTAATCGTCTGTGATTATATCTCTTGCTTGTTCATTAACTCTTCCCATATTCACATACACAAAAAGCTGGGGCATAAGGTATGTTCAGGGAGGACCAGTAACTTTGGTGTGTTGGCTGCTGAGCCCTTTTCAGGGTTCTTTCCACCTTTGGTGTCCACCTATTCCATCTAACTCTCACCTGTGGCTCCAAGAAGCTGCAGCATGTGCAATGGCTACACCCCAAAATGGTTTACATTTTGGCGGACAGACCAAACCAAGTCGAGAGTAACCAAGGGTTCTCAAACCCATTGGTGAGTTAGGGGAGTGTCTACCCCAAGCATGTGAAGACTTTATCTGGTGGAATGGGCAAATGAGAACAGTTAGTTCCAATGGACATGAAGGTAGATGAAGCAGGCGATGTGGAATGCTTACAGCTTGGTTAGACACCAAAGACACCAAGGTCATCCACTGCATCCTGAACCATCACCAGCCGTCTTGACTCTGTTCTGTCACTGGACTATGATAACTCTGGAGAAGTGAGTGAGGCTGACGACTTTGTGCACCTCTGCCTCATTTAAATCCAATTTAGGCACGAAACAAAAGACATACCCCATACCATTTCCCTATACAAAAAGTAATTTCTTCCTTATTCCTCTAATTTGTTTCACAAGGGTCCTTTCGTGTCTTAATTGTGTATTTACTTGTAGCTGATTTTTCATAGGTAAGGTTTTACTATATACCTACTTTCTTCCTGATTTTTTTCCATTTTCTCAGAATTTTTTGTTAAATAGTGAGTTTTTACTATATTAGCTAAATAGGAGGCTTCTAGGCCTATTTATTTCTGTTTGTTTTATTCCTAATATATTTATCAGATATATCTTTCTCTGGTTTTTAACCAGTACTGAATCATTTCAACAATTACTCCTTTTTAGTGTAGTTTGGTAACTGCTTTTGCCAGGTCTTTTTCTTTCTCATTTTTCTCCCTTTATTTCCTTTGAGATGCTTTCCTCTTTTTGTTACCCCAATTGAAATTCATTATTGTTTCTTTCAGTTTTGTCTAGCTTTATAAAGTAATTCTCTTGTAGTCTGCTAAGGCACTAAATAAGAAAATTAGTTTAAAAAGCATTGTATTTTGTATTCTCTTAGCTTGACCCAACCATGTGCAATTAATATTTCCCCAGTTATTTACATCTACCTTTATTTCTATAAACAGTGTTTTGTAGTTTAATTCATATAGTATTTTAGGTTCTTTCAGTATACAACATGTAGAAAATTCATGGTAAGTAACTTGAAACTACTCAAATTAATTCAAGAAGTATTTGTCAAGTACTTAATATGAATCAGGCCCTGTTTTGAATGATCTGCATGCAAAGACAAGTATAGATTTGTACCTATTTGCAGCAATCTAAAATTCCATTGGGGAATAAAAATGTACAAAAATAATTATAATACAAATAAAATTGAGGAGCAAGAAGAACACTAAAAACCAAGGGAGGAGTTGGGATTCATGAAGATCTTTGTTTTTTCACTGATACCTGGAATGATCTTTGAAAGAAGAAAAGGATTCTGAGAAAACTCGAAGAGGAAGGAGATCCTGGATATGGGAAATGGCTTAGGAATACAAATGGGAAGCCGAATTCCAAGTTCAGAAACAAATAAAATTCCCTTAATTTTATGAAGGGGTATAATATGAAATAAACCTGGAAAGGTAGGTCACTACCAAATAGCCATGAACCTTACATTCCAGGTTAAGGAATTTATATTTTATCCTATAGGCAACGGGCAGTTAGTACAGAGCACTGAGCATGGAAGTAAAACGCTGAGACGTGTGCCTTCAGATTTTTGTTTGTGGAACATCTGTAAAGGTTAGGTTATAGGATGATGAGACTGGAGTCTGGTAATCAATAGTACAGGTGAAAGCTGAGAAGTGATGAGGACCTAAATTAAGGAGCTTATTACGTGACTTTGGAGAAGTGATTAGATGGGGTTGGTGGGGATTCTGTGGAAGTAAAATTAAATAATCAATGGCAATAAGGTGATTTCTTATTTTCCAAGAAGAGTACTATAGTTTATCTTATTCTTTTTCTTGAGACCAAAGATATTTCTTCTTGCTAAAGACATTACAAGTAAAGTAAGAGGTGAGTAGTTCTGCCTTTTTTTTGTCATCTACTGTCATCATCATCCAAGAACCACCCAAGGCAGATATGCAGGCTTTTCTTTGATCTTCCTCTTTTCTGTGATATATCTAAACAGCAAGTCATCTTTATTTGCATTACATTTCCTTGTCAACCTCAGCCTCTTTTAATCATTTGTAGTCCTGACACTATTTTTTAAAGCATCATGTCAGGATTTTGTCTTGGTCTTCCATTATTTGACTTTGCTTCCTTCTTTTGTGTCTTTTAAAAATCTAATTTGGTTGATGAGTTCCCTATGCATCTATTTAGTTAAGTCAGCAAGCATTCATTAAGCACCCTGTGTATCAGAAACCATGCTAGGCACTGGGGACACAAAGAAAAGCAAAAAACAAGGATCTCACAGTTTAATGAGAGAGACTTAAATGTTGTAATAATAATCTCACACACACACACATATTTACTGGACAGAGATGGGAGGTAATCTCAGGGTGGCACTAGCATTATTGCATGTTCTTCCTAACATCATTTGCCATGTTGTTAATGTTTTCCTGATATCGTTGTTGACCTCATAATTAGCATCCAGTATATTTAACCAAGTTATTTTGATTACCTTTTAGATAGGGATGTTTACTAAGAAGACATGATAGGAATAAAAATACAAAATTTCTACCACTCTCCCCTCACTCAGTAGCACACTCCATATGATAACATGCTGATCCCTTAAGACTTAAAGTGTTTGCTATAAAGCATCTGCCCTACCAAGTTCACCTCCAAGTGTAGCATTGCCAAGAGATGAAGTTACTCCAGAAAACAATCTTTTTGGATAACTCTCTCTTTTTTTATTTTTTGGAATTATTTCTTTTTGTGCCATCATAGTTTTACACTTGGAAACTTTCCATATTTCCTGTTCTGATTACCCATGTAGAACTCTTGTGCATGGGAATCCACCTGTCCTTTCTGTGAAACCATATTGCTCAAAAGGTGGTTGTTTTCTTAGGAGATGACAATTGGCCCATCAGATAGCTTTCACCTCACTCCCAGACAGGATGAAAGATGAAACAAAAAAGAGATGTTGCACTGTGGATATACATGGAAGATAATCAATGAAACTGTAGTGTGTCAGTGATTCTTGAAGTTTTTCAATCCGTCAGAGGAAATAATCTGGGTTATTCATTGTTTTACAGGAACTGTTTACATATAAACAATTATTTACTGTTTATAAGGGTCCACCTGCTTATTGATTTATTTGCCCATTTTATAAAAGGTTTCAAAGGCTGCTCTTATTAGAGCAAAATTCTGCAGAGGTCTCTGGGATTCTGTAGTGATGCCGATGTGAAATAAATTGTTGATCCTGTTTATGAGCTCCAGCATAGGATATAGATGGTTTGGGTCACAGGATGTGACAATAATGTAGTCTCTAGTGTATAATTAAAGCATGTGTACTACTGATTATGGAACAATTAATGGACCAAAGAGAAGAGTACTCTCATATCACCGTTGTGGTCCAAGGAAACTAAGAACCAGGAGGCTAAAGTGACTTGTCTAAGGTTACAAGTACAGTAAATCATAGGCCAGATTTGACCTCTTGTCCTTTCATTCCAAAAACAGTGTTCTTTCTCACTTTATCATGCTGGTTAGACTAGACTATATAAATTAGACTAGAAATCTAGTCTATTTTATCCTTTAAAATAAATTATTCACATTCTTTTGAAAACTTCAAATTAAAGAGAATTTCTACCATCCAATACCTTTTATACCTTGCACACAGAAATCACAAGTAGACAATCTACAATGATCTTCTCAAGGGAGAACTCTAAGTAGAAAAGAGAGGAACAGATGGAGAGATGGGAAAAGAATGGATAGATATCAGTCAAAACAGATACCAAAGAGAGTGAAAGTATAACACATGAACAAGATGGTTAGTAGAGTTCAGCTTCGCAAAGAAAACAGAATCTAATATATGATACAACAGTAAAATTCATGGTTTGTCATTAGTACTACTATTACTTCAACTAACAACTCACATTTATATAGTATTTTGAAGTTTGAAAAGCACTTTGTCTGTCCTATAGTGTATAATTAGAGTCCCACAATAACCTTTTGAAGTACAGTCCTGGTATGAATAGCGTTCCCACTTTTTTTGCAGATGGGGAAACTGAGGGCTAGAGAGGTTCAATTGTCTTTCATCACTCAGATCATCACTTTCAGAGGCAGAACTTGAACTAGGTCTTCTAGTCCCTGGTTCCAGTAATATATAAACAGGTTGAGACCTTAACAGAATTAAGCAAATTTGACCCCAGAAATATTCCCCTGAAATGCGGTCAGAATGGACTCATATCTGGTACATGGTTCTGAAAGTATATACACACTTTATGCAAAAGGACTTCTAAGTAAAGCTATATTTGCTTATAGCATCTTCTGACCTTTGCTTTCAATATGACACGAGTTTGCTCAGCTATAATTAGTAAATGACTGTTTTAACTTCTAATGCAAACAGAAGGTGCCCTTAGCCATACTATTGGAGTTTCTCAAATAGAAATCTAATTACCAGTCAGATGATACTTTTTCCCTACTTCTATCCTGTTATAACTAATCAGACTTCAGATACATCTTCCTCTCCTCTCTAGAGAGATAGTGATCTCTACTTTTATTATTCAAAATAAATGTATTAAGTGACCACTATATGCCAGATAGAAGGCTAGTCTCTAGGAATACAAAGATAAAAATAAAGTAGCCCCTGGCCACCAGGAGCTTAATTTCTATTTTAGAGAAAAGCACAGACAAACACATACAAAATATTTACAAATTAAATGCATGATAATTCAGTAGAGGCGGCATTATAAGATGACTCAAATAAGGACTGATCAAGGATTGAGCTATGGTTTGATATAAAAATAGATTCTAAGAGGGTTGGGCCATTTCCTGTATAAAATATAGAAATAGGAGATGTAAAAAAATGTCAGAAAATGACTTTGGGTAGACATTAATTAATAAGCCTGGAAAATTTAGGTTATTTTTTTTTAGGTTAGGAAGGTATTTTAATTTTACTTAGGGTTATTTATATCAGAAGGTAAGTTCTTGGTGGCAGAGATTGTTTTCGCCTTTCTTTATATCCTCAGCCCTTAGCACAGAAAGTTAGGGCACATAGTGAGAATGTAACAAATTTTGATTAATTGATTAATCTAATACTAAAGATAATAAATCATTGGAGTTTTTTGAATACTACAGTGATATGGGGTTGGACCTGTGTTTTAGAAATATTACTTTGGCAACTGAATGAATAATGGGTTGGAAGAAGTATAGACTTGAGTCAGGGAGACCAATCAAGAGATGCTGAAAGTCTGAAGTAGAATAGAGGCTGTATGAGGAAACAGAAGGGATCAGCTGTAGAGATGTTGTAGAATTATAATTGATAAGATATGATATTTAATTGGGCAGGTAGATTTGAAGAGTCAAGGTGGGGTCCAACGTTATGAACCTGAGTTTCTGAAAGTTGACTGGAAGGATAATGTATCCTCCACAGGAATGTTAGAAGAAGAGAAGGTTTAGGGAAAATGCAATGAGTTATATTTGGGATGTATTGTTTGAAATATTGATGGGATATCTAGTTACAAGAGAGTAAATTATTAAAGTGGGGCTACAGGTCACAAGTGATATTTAGATAAGTGATTGTAGCAGTAATATCTAACTATATATTTAGATCTATAGAACATTTACATAGAAATAATAATTAAAGGCAGTTCAGTGAATGAAAAAAGAGAAAAATAGAATACGTACAAGGACAGAGACTTATAGGTATACCAACAGTGAGGATATGGAATAAAAAGGGAAATGAGTCCAGAATCACTGAGGACATAGAAGAAAAGTAAAGGGTAGTTGCTGGGGAAGTAAAAGTTTGACACATGTACTTTGCTCTCAAAGATGATATTTTTTAATTTCAGCAGAGCCTTGAATCTACCTTGCTTTGTGAATAATTTCATTTTCCCTAGTTTTGTATGTATAGGGACTTATATATCATTAGTATTAGTGAGGGTTATTATGAAAAAGTGCTGTGTATTCCTTAAAGTATTACATAAATGTGAACTGCATCTATCAATTATTTCTTCTTCTCCTCTTTCCCCTCTTCATTCTTTCTTTCCCATAATGATAAGCAAAGGTGTTTTACTTTTGTTCTGAACAATTTTGATGATACATATATACGTATGTACATTTGTTCAATCTCATGCAGTCCTATAGCAGTTTAGGGAAGGGAATTTTCACTGAATCACTTCAATAATTTTACTTAAAAAGCCACTTATTTGATTATCACATAGCTGGACCTTGACAGTAAGGGTATAAATTGTAGTGGGAAAGTGACATAAAGCTAAAATAAAATTCATAGAAATTTTAAAAGTAGAACCAAATAACAGAACAGTGCTTGAGTGCCTTATCAACAACATTCAGACTTTCCTTATACACATCCTCCTAAAGGAGGAAGGCATTGGGAAATGTTAATATCAGAAGAAGAGGCCTTCCTAGAACCTTCAGAAAGGAAAGATTAGAAAAACACCCCTGACACCAGTGCTCTGTTGTATATATATATATATATATATATATTTTTCTTTACTCTGGTCATTTTAGTATTTGTTGCCACAAAAGAAGTGGTTAGAAGATGAAAGAAAAAAAAATTTGTTGTGGCTGCTTTGATTGATTTTATTTTCAACTAAAATAAAAAGAAAATAAGGGCATGGTGATGAAAGCAATTATTTAAAAATGATTCATGGTACCTAACGACTATATGCAGAATTGCTTCTCAAATACAAAATGTAGTATGCATGCCCATGAACTACTAAGTTCAGATAGTGATTCATTTTTCAAAAATCTAGGGCTTTTCTTTCTTTCATGCTCATAGAACTAAACTTTATATTTCTCTTAGAGTTTTATTTATCTTTTTAAATACCACTGTTGACGGAATGTAGGGTTGCTTTTCTTTTGATAAAACATAATGGCAATTGAGATCTACTACGTAGGTCCTTGGCTGCCAGTCTCTTATTTGGACAAGTTTGAAATTTGAAGATCACATGTTCTTATAGTTCACTGCATTCAGCAGGGAGAGAATTAGTCATCTTGGGAAATCATTAAAGGGTCTTGGGTGAAAGGAGGTAAATGAAGTCTTTTATGCAGAAAGGAGACAATAAAAGTGCACTGGAAAATACCAAAGATCTTAAATAAATATTGCTGTTACAGTAAAAGAATTGAAGAGGATTTAAAGGAGCAAGATCTGAAGAGAGATGATGTCATTGTCTTCTGAGGATCTCTTTCAGCACTAACCCAACACAGGATTGCTAACAGGCTTCAGTTGCCACTGATTGTAGATTAGAAATAGTAGATTATTCATAGTACCTACCAGTTTATTGGGGAGACAAGATATATACTATATACCATAGAACATTGTAAAATGATTCTTAGTTCATGTTGTAAACTGTTTTTCTTAAGGGAAACATTTTGTAATTCATATGTTTTAATGCCATAGGGAGAGAAACACTGTGGCATAATGAATTAGAGGAAATTTATCCGTTGGAAACCTTGGAATCCGGAAGACTCAGGTTCAAGTTCTACATTTAAGAGCTGTATGATTCAGGGTAAATGATTGACATCATGAATGCTCCAAGCAACACTCTATAACTTTAATTTAGATGTGAATTGAGGATATGTAGTTGCAGTATTTCCAAAAGAAAAGTTCTCTGTATTGATAGCCACCACCAGCACCACCACCAGCACAAGTACCACCACCACCACCACCACCACCACCACCACCATCATCATGATCATGATGGAATACCTTACTTTCAGTGTGATATGGTGGATAGAGCAGGATTTGGACCTAGTTTCAAATCCTGCCTTGTGACTCTGGTCAAATAACTTAATCTTGCAGTACTCTAGACTAACCTAAAATTAAATATCATAAACAAAGTATTGACCTGCACTGGAAGAGAGTTTCCTCAGGGATAGATTCCTTATATCTGATTTCTAGTATGTTTTTTAAGGAAAACATTCATGTTAGCTTGCCTTTTGTTCCATTCTAATAATAGCATTTTAAGTAATGAGTAAATCATAGTAGCCTACTATAATTTATTGCAAAATAATTTGCTTCTTAAACCCTAAAGATACATTTTGTCAAGGCCTATGCTTTCTATTATTTTAATTGTTAGGTAGAATTATCATTCGAGGGAACAGACAATCTATATTTTCAGTCCCTGGGCAAATTTCTCTTTTTTTCCTTCTTTTCTTTCTTAAACTGTTAATTGGTTTAAGAAATGAGTCTCACCACCTAGTATAGTAATATTTCATACACAATGGTCTACTGAATTTAAAATCTTAACCTGTGTCAGCTCAGGAAGGAATTTGTTCAATTGAAATTTATTTCTCTTTAAGCCAGTTGAGCTAACTCCGGATGTTAGTAAATAGGGTTGTTGTGTTGAAATCTAGGGATCATTTGTTGGTTCAGAAAATACACCAGCCTAAAAATATAAAATACAAAATATAAAATAGAAGACCAGCAGATTCATCTGGGTGATGTGGAAAAAAAATGGATATATTTGTGTTGACATTTTTCTCTTTAACAACAGTTTGTTCATTTGCTGAACTCATACTCTGTGGAAAGCTTCCTACATTCTTTTTTCTTAATGATTCTCAGACTCATTTAATCTTCTGGGGTTTACTTGATAATCTCTTCCAGGCGGGTGGGGTTGGATTGGGCAAGACAACTAGATTGGTAAAGAAATAGAAATGGAAATGTACTTTCTAGTATACTGACAGTAGGTTGGCTAAAAATACCATATTGACTTCTGAAAAGGAGGGGGTAAGCCTGGGGCCAAGTTACTGCCCTGGATATAGGATAGGAGTCTGAATAAATTATCCTGGTCAGTTTCTTTGAAAATATGTACAAATTCTGACAGCTGCACTTTTGGCAGCAACTGTATTCAGAGAAAATAAATAATCACTGAGACTAAAAGCAAAGTATTTACTATATAAATCAATAGTTTTGAGACCCCTGCATTAATGAATCTTGATTTTCTTAGGTTACTTTGCTTGCAATAGCTTACATTATAAAACTTTTCATCATATAGAGTAATCTTTTTCCCTATTTGAATTTTAATTTTGCTGAAACTGCAGACATCAGGTAATTTTTTTTCCCTATCAGTCTCTGATTTTATTAAACTATGAATTCTTATCTCTCTCAGATTTCCTTCCATTCATTCAGTATAATGGGTATTTATTAATTTTGATATTTGACCTCAAAAAAAATTATATTGTAAACACAAAGATATAGGTTAAGAAATGAGGACAGAAAAAAACTTCTTTATTTTTATATGGAAAGATATGTGTAACTTCAAGAACTTTATCACTCAGGGTAGTTGGAAGAATTCCACATAGAGGACATGGAAGTAAGTCAATTATGTAGGAATGATGTAAAACAAATCAGTGTGTGAGATAGAGAGATGCTTTGGCAGAAAGGAGAAGAAGAATGGGGGAAATTATCTCACATAAAAGAGCCATTTAAGGAAGAGCTTTTGTCATAGAGGGGGAAATAGTTGGGGAGGTGAAATTCCAACTTTACTCTCATCTAAACTGGTTCAAAGAGGGATTATATAATTTTGTGTATATACACACACACAGATTTATAGATCTGTATACTTATATCCATACACATTCATATCTATGTATCTATTCCATCTTATAGTCTGAAAATGGTCTTTATTTTCTCCATGAAAATAGTCTTTTTTTTTTTATGGAGAACTCATACAAGTCAAGTATTCACATGGTGGTCAAAAGAAGTACTACAAGGATACTCTCAAGATCTTTCTTGAGAACTTTGGAATTTATTGTGCCCCATTCACCCTCCTTTTTATCAGCCACCTTTTTCTATCCCTCTTCTACTTTCCTGTAGTGTAACATAGGTTTCTATACCCTGCTGAGTGTGTATTTTACTGCCTCTTTGAGATAGTTCTAAAGAGAGTAAGGTTCTATTGTTTTCCTCTTCTTCCGCATCTTCCCCTTCACTTTAAAATTCTTTCACGCCTCTTTTATTTGAGAAAATTTACCCCATTGTACCTTTCATTTTCCCCCTTCTCCCATTTCTCACCAATTAATTTTATTTTTATTTTTTAAATATAAATTTATTTATTTAACTTTTTACATTCATTTTCACAAGATTTTGGGTTCCAAAATTTTCTCCCCATTTGTCCCCTCCCCCATCCCAGTACACTAGGCATTCTAATTTCCCCTATCACCAATCTGCCCTCTCTTCTATCATCCCTCCCTTCTCTTGTCCCCATCTTCTCTTTTGCCTGTAGGGCCAGATAACTCTCTATTCCCCACTATCTGTATTTCTTATTTCATAGTAGCAAGAACAATACTGCACAGTTGTTCCTACAACTTTGAGTTCCAACTTCTCCCCATCCCTCACTCCCCACCCATTCCCTTTGGGAAGGCAGGCAATTCAATACAGGCCATATTTGTGTAGTTTTGCAAGTGACTTCCATAATAGTCGTGTTGTGTAAGACTAACTATATTTCCCTCCATCCTATCCTGCCCCCCATTGTTGCTATTCTCTCTTTTGATCCTGTCCCTCCTCAAGAGTGTTGACTTCAAATTGCTCCCTCCTCCCATTGCCCTCCCTTCCATCATCCCCCCTACCCTGCTTATCTCCTGCTCCCCCACTTTCTTGTATTGTAAGATAGGTTTTCATACCAAAATCAGTGTGCATTTTATTCCTTCCTTC
>CM053771.1:175679582-175716567 GCA_028658325.1 Potorous gilbertii | reverse complement strand
GAACTATTTTCGTCAGTGAGCTTTTGCACCTCTTTTTCCACTTGGCTAATTCTGCTTTTGAAAGCATTCTTCTCCTCATTGGCTTTTTGAACCTCTTTTGCCAATTGAGCTAGCCTATTTTTCAAGGTGTTACTTTCTTCAGCATTTTTTTGGGTCTCCTTTATTAAGGTATTGACTCGTTTTTCATGCTGTTCTTGCATCTCTCTCATTTCTTTTCCCAGTTTTTCCTCCACCTGTCTAACTTCATTTTCAAAATCCTTTGTGAGCTCTTCCATGGCCTGAGATGTTTGGGATACAGAGGCCTTGACTTCTATATCTTTTCCTGATGGTAAGCAGTTTTCTTCCTTGTCAGAGAGGAATGTTGGAATCATTTGTTCACCAAGAAAATAACCTTCTATGGTCTTATTTTTTTTTCCCTTTTCTGGGCATTTTCCCAGCCAGTTACTTGACTTCTGAGATGCCTCTCCACCCCACCATGCCTCCACATCCTCCCAGCTAGTGTTTGGGGTCTGAGATTCAAATGCTGCTCCCCAGTCTCAGGGCTTTCGGCTGCAGGCCTGGCTGCTATTCAGGGTAAGATTGAATCAGGTTTGCAGGTGGGGGCAGGGCCGCCTCCCAGGCTCAGTTCCCTCAGGAGGTTTATGCAGAGACCTTCTGTAATGGAGCTGCTGCTGATCTCCTGCCTGCTCTGGGAGCCTCTGGCTGCCTCTGCCTCTGCTTCTGCCTCCCGAGGGGGCCCGAGTTATGGAGACACCCTGCTCCCCTCTCAGCCTGTCCAGACATCTCTCTCACTGACCTGTGCATGTGTGGGTGGAGGGACCTTTGCAGCCACTAGAGATTCCGTCCCTGAAGCCTGCTGGGATCTGCTTGCTCTTCTCAGTGCTGTGCAGCCAGGGCAGGGCAGGGCTCTGCTCCTGTCCTGGTGTGCAATGGACCTTTTGGGTCAGTTTTTTAGGGCTCTCTGGAATGGAAATCTCCTTCACTGTGTTGCTGTGCAGCTTCTACTGTTCCAAAATTTGTTGTTCCTTTTAGTTGTTCCAGAGTTCCTTTTAGAGGAAATCCATGTGCTGTGGGTTTGGAACTAGCATATGTGAGGTTTTCTACTCCGCCATCTTGGCTTCGCCCCCCGATTAATTTTATTTTTATGACATCCCATAATATTCACCTCACACCCATGATTTCTGTCCATGTATACTTCTAACTGCATTGATAATGTGAAATGTCTTAGGAGTTAAAACTATAATCTTCCCATGTAGGAATGTAAACAGTTTAACCTTATTGAATCCTTTATGATTTCTCTCTCCTTTGTATCCTTTTCTTGTATTTGAAAGTCAAATTTTCTGTTCAGCTCTGAACTTTTCATCAGGAATGCTTGAAAGTCCCCTCTTTCATTATATATTCATGTTTCCTCTGAATGGTTATACTCAGTTTTGCTAGGTAGGTGATTCTTGTTTGTAATCCTAGTTCCTTTGCCCTCTAGAATACAATATTTTAAGTTTTCCAATCCTTGAATCTATAGGGTATTAGATCTTGTATTATCCTGAATATGGCTCCATGCTACATGAATTTTTTTCTTTCTGACTGCTTACAATACAGTTATCTCTTCCATAATATGACTTTCTCCTTTGTGGTTTCAATACATGTAGGTCAAAATAAAAATTTAAATGGAAAATTTGGGGGAGTTTTCCGGAATCTGCAGGTGACATGCAAAGGCCAGCAGATAACACAGAAGTTTAGAAACTCAAAAATGCATGAAATATGTAAAATATATGTATATTGTTTTAAATATAGCATGAACAGAGGGCCAAAAAATTTTACGTGAATTGTTCAGATCCTGGGGGTACCACACCCCTAATCCTTATATAACTCTATGTTTTACTTGACCAAGGAACTCTGGAATGTAGCTATATGCCTGGGAGTTTTCATTTTGAAAACTCTTCCAAGAGGTGATCAGTGATCTCTTTCAAATTCCATTTTACCTTATGGTTCTAGAATATTAGGACAGTTTTCCCTGATAATTTTTGAAAGATGATGCCTGAGTTCCTTTTTAGATAATAGCTTTAAGGTAGTACAATGATTCTTACATTATTTCTATTCAATATATTTTTCAGGTCAGGTATTTTTCTAATGAGAAATTTTGTTTTATTACTTTTTGATTAGCTTCCATTTGCACAATTTTAATTTTTAAAAATTTATTTTCTTGAGTGAGGTTTTGTACCTCATTTTCCATTTAACCAATTCTACTTTTTAAGGGATCTTTTCTTCAGTGAAATTTTGTATATCTTTTTTGCCATTTACCCAATCTTATTTTTTTATTGTGTTCTGATTTTTTGTTCCTTTTTTACCATTTGGCCTATTCTGTTTTTTAAGGTATTATGTTCTTTGGTATTTTTTCTGCCTCCTTTACCAAGCTTTGACTCTTTTTTCATTACTTTTCTGCATCATTTATTTCTTTTCTCAATTTCTTCTATTTCTCTTATTTGATTTTGAAAATCATTTCTGATCTCTTCCATGGTCTGAGACTAATTTATATTTTTCTTTGAAGCTTTACATGTAGCAGTTTTTACTTTGTCATCTTTTGTGTTTGTATATTGATTTTCCTGTCACCATAGCAACTTTCTATAGTCAAGTTCCCTTTTTTTTCCGTTTGCTGATATTTAAAGCCTTTTTTGTTGACTTTTAAATTTTAAATTAAAGTTGGGCTCTACTCCCAGGGTAAAGGGAGCACTGACTCAAGCTTCAGGTTTTTTGCACAGATGTTTTCAGAACTAGTTATGGGGAATCTATAAGTTTTCAATTTTCTTAAGATGGTATAATCTAAAGAGAGTTGTGGTTACTGGTTTTTTGGCCCATGCTTTGGTCTGTGAGTGACCACAAGGACTCTTTTTCACCCTGGAACCGTGACTAGGGTCCCCTTTCCCCTGTGACCCAAAGCTCTGATATGCTAGAGCTCTTCCTTTCCCTAGAACTGTAACCTAGTTCTATGTATGTGAAACGTGCCAGAGTCCTGAGCCCAGTGTTAGCAAAGGGACCCTTGCTATCTCCTTCTGTCTAGTCATCCAACCCCCTCACCATCCGTATACTGAAAGGTCCAAAAGATGCTGCTGCCACAACTACTTCAGTCTCCCACTCCAAGACCTTCAACAGTTTACTGGAACACAGCCTGCACTGATGCAGCTTGTGCTGTTACTGGACTGTACTCTATTCTCAGTCTGGTGTGATAGACATTCCCTGCCTTCTTTCTAAGTTGTCTTATGATAGAAAATTGTTTCATACCATCCTTTTGTGGGTTCTGCTGGTCCACAATTCATTTTGAGGCATTAATTAAAATTATCTGGAGAGGAATTTGGGAAAGCTCAGGCAATTCCCTCCCTGTACCATGTCATCTTAGCTCCTGATAATTTCTTGAATGATAGTGTCTAGGCTCTTTCATTGATTGAATCCTTATTCAAGGTACTGCAATGCTTCTTAAATTATCTCCCCATGATCTATGTGTGAGATTAGTTATTTTTCGTATGAAATGTTTCACATTTTTTTTAATTGTTTGTTAGTGTCTTATGGAGTCATTAGCTTCCATTTTACCAATTATAATTTTATCAAATTATATTTAAGGAAGAGCCAAGATGGTGAAGTATAGATCAGGACCTAGCTGAACTCTCCCAACATTGCCTTCAAAACAATTTTAAGATAAGGACTCAAATCAAATTTTGGAGCAGTAGAGTCAACAAAAGATCAGAGAGAGAAATTTTTCCAGCCAAAACAAATTGGGAGCATCATCAGAGAGGTTTGTAACATGTTGTGGAAACAGACCCAGAGCATTTTCAGCAGCACCAGTGGAGGACCTTGGTGGTAGCTGCAAGGGTACCAGCATCAACAGCAGAAAATTCATTAGCTCTCAGTCCAAAGATATTAAGGGAGTCAGACAACTGGTCAAAAAGAGATTACAGAGACCCCTCTTTTGATAATAAGTACAGCTGGCACTGATTGGCAACCTTCTTGCCCATAAGTAGTTCTGGATCACAATTCTCTGGCATAAAGGAGCATTGGTAATTGGTCAGAAGAGAGTAAGATCCCTGGTCATGGTTCCAGGGTGAAAAGGAGCATTAACACTTGCAACTGTTCATTAACACTTGCAACTGGTCATTATTCCAGGGCCAAGGGTATCGTTACTACTTTGCTTGCAGGGGAGCAGAAACATTCCCTGGGAACCAGAGTACAGACCTGGAGCATCATTGCTACACCTCTCCCAGGTTAACACCACCTTGGAAGCTCTGAAAACTGGCAGACTCCTCGAACTAGGTCTGAAATAGCAGCGTGAAGAAGCTTTAAGGTTGGCAGTATCTCACCACCCTCAGGTTAGGAGAGCCCAACCTTTGATAAAGTTCAAAGTGAAGAAATATGCTGCGAAAATAAGCAAACAATAAAAAAGAACTTGACCATAAAAAGCTATCCTAGTAGTAGTAGCTGGAAAGACCAAGACAAGAAAATGATAGATGAAGACATCAATGTGAAAAAAGCTATAAACAAAATCTCAAAGAAAAATGCTAACTAGATTCAGATACAGCAAAAATTTCTGGAAAAATTAAAGTGGGGGGAAAGGGTTATTGAGGGGAAATTGGAAAGAAGAACAACGATACAAAAAAATCATGAAAAAATGAATTAACTGCTTTCCCACAAGAGGTACAAAAATACTAAAGAAAATAACATATCCAAAAACACAGTTTGCTGTCATGGTAAAAGAGGCACAAAGAAATACTGAAGAAAAGAGCTCCTTGAAAAGAAAAAGAGGTCAAATAGAAAAAGAGATTAAAATTTCAATGAAGAAAATATACCTTAAAATTATAATTGGGCAAGTGGAAGTCAATGACTCCATTAGATAAAAAGAAACAATAAAATGAAGCAAAAAGTATAGATAACAATAGAAGAAAATTTAAATTAATTCATCAGAAAAACAACTGACTTAGAAAATAGATTGAGGAGAGATAATTTGAGAACTGTTGGACTACCTGAAAGATATGATAAAAAGTCAAAATATCATCTTTCAAGAAATTATCAAGGAAAACTGCCTCAATATCTTAGATCCAGATGGTAAAACAGTAATTGCAAGAGTCTACCAATCACCTCCTGAAAAAGACCCCCAAATGAAATTTCCAGGAATATCACAGACTAATTCAAGATCTCCCAGATAAAGGAGAAATAATTGCAAGCAGCCAGAAAGAAACAATTTAAATATCACGGAACCACAGTCATGATAGTATAACAACTTATCAATTTAGATAAGCTTAGCATATTAAAGAAGTGGAGGATTTGGAACATGATATTCTAGAAGGTAAAGTGGCTAGCATTAGAGTGAAGAATAATCTACCCAGAAAAACTGAGCTCTTCAGGGGAAAATGGATATGTAATGAAATTGGGGACCTTTAATTATTCCTGATGAAAGACCAGAGCTGAAGAGAAAATTTGACAATGAAACAAAACATTCAAGAATAAAAAAGTAAACAAGAGAGATTAAACATAAATAATTCAATGAAGTTAAAATGATTACATTCCTATATGGGAAACTGATTCTTGTAATTCCTAAGAACATTAGAAAGAGTTTGCATGGCAAAGAGGACATAGGTGTGAATTAGTTGGGATGATTTTTAAACAAAACACAATGTATTGTCAAAAAAAAAAAAGAGAGAGACACAGAGAAAGGGGAAGGGATAGGCCTAATGGAGAATTTTTCTCTCAGATAAAAGAGACATGAAAGGAAGAGTTCTTTATTGAAGGGAAAATGGATGGGGAAGTCAATGCTCGAACCTTTCTCTCCTTAGAAAAGTATATAAAAAAAACTATTTAATAAGGAAATAGGAGGGGAAGGGGATAAAAGAAAGAGATGATGAATAAAAGGGAAGACAAATCAAGGGAGGCAGTGATCAGAAGCAAAGCAGATTTTTGAGGAAGAACAGATTAAAAAAGAGAAAGAGAAAGTGAAAGAGAATATAGGAATGAGAGAAATACCCATTAATCATAACTATGAATGTGAAAGGGATGAGTTAATCAATAAAATGAAATGTGTAGCAGACTGGATTAGAAGCCATAATCTACACTATGTTGTATAAAAGAGACATACCTGAGACAGAAGGAAGGAGTGTGGTGGAACCTATTATGCTTCAGCTGATGTAAAAAAAGACAGGCAGCAATCATGATTGCAGACAAATGAAAGCAAAAATAGATCTAATTCAGGGAAAATACATTTAAAAGGTAAACATGAACAATGAAGTAAAATAAAAATATAGCAATTTTCTCTAATTAAGGCCTCATTTTGTAAATGTACAGAAAACTGAGTCAAATTTATAAATCTAAGAACTATTTTGCAACTGATAAATGTTAAAAAAAGATATGAAGAGGCAGTTTTCAGAAAAGGAAATTAAAGTTATCTGTAGTCATATGAAAAATACTCAATGCCACAAATGGTTAGAGAAAAACAAATTAAGACAATTCTAAAGTACCTCTTGACACCTATCAGAAATGACAAATGCGAAAGGGAATGAGGGCAAATTGGTATATGAATGAGCTGCTGGTAGAGTTGTGAACAGGTCCAACTATTCTTGAGAATAATATGGAATGATGCCCCAAAGGTTACATAATTGTGCACACCCTTTGATCCAACAATACCACTATGAGGTCTGTACCCCAAAAAAATCAAAGAGAAAAGAAAAGCACATATATGTGCAACAGTGTTTATAGCAGCTCTTGTTGTGGTGGGAAAGAATTGGAAATTGATGACATGTTCATCAGTTGTAGAATGACTGAACAAATTGTGACATATGATTGTGAGAGAGTATTATTGTGCTATCAGAAATGATGAGTGGAGTAGTCTCAGAAAAAAAAAAGAAAACATGACAAAACCTATATCAAGTGATGCAAAGTGAAGTGAGAAGAAGCGAGAGATCATTGTGCACTCCAACAGTAATGTAACGATGATCAACTGTGAAAGACTCAGCTAGTCTGATTAATTCAGTGATCCAAGATAATTTTAAAGGACTTGCAATGAAAAACTTCTACCACCAGAGAGTGAACTAATGAACTATGAGTACAAATTGATGTATAATTTTCTTCCTTCCTTCCTTCCTTTCTCTTTTCTCTCTCTCACTCTCTCTCTTGCAATATGACTAATATAGACATGTTTTTGCATGTTTGTACATATGTAGTGGATATAATTGTGTTTGCCTTCTCAGAGAACGGAGAGGGGAAGGGGAGGAGAAAATCTGGAACTCAAAATTTAAAAAAAAAAGGAAGGAATGTAATCATAAATAATAGTAAGTTTAAACAATAAACTAAAAAATCATTTTCCCCAGGGATCTTTTGGACCTCTATTTTTTTTTCCAATATGCTTTATAAGGAGTTGTTTAATCAGTGAAGTTTTGTACTTCTTTTTTCCGTTTGACCAATTTTGGTTTTTATGACTTTATTTTCATTTAATATTGTTTACTTCTCTTTTACTAACATTTTATTTATCCTTTCATAATTTTCTTCCCTCACTTCCATTTCTTTACCTCATTTTACTTCTATCAGTCTTTATTTTTATTTTGAAAAAAATAGTGCTTCCAGGAATGCTCTTTGGACTTACATCCAATTCTCATTTTTCTTCCTTTGAGTCCTTCCTTGCAGTTGTTTTTGACATGATTTTCTTCTTTTCAGTTTATGTCTTGATCTTCTCTGTAACCCTAGTAGTTTTTTGTGGTCCCTTTTTTGTTGTTTGCTCATTTTACCAGTTTGTTTCTTGACTTTGAACTTTATGTTAAAGTTGGACTCCATTCCTGGTATGGGAAGGGAAACTTTTCCAAGCTTTAGGATTATTTTGCACTACTTTTTTCAGAGCTTATTTAGTGGTGTTGGAAGTTTCCATGGTTCCTAAGGTGGTGTGATCTGGGGAAAGGGTATGTCACTTCTTTTCTGCTATAATTTCTGGTCCATTCCCAGGAAAGGCCCCTGATTCCTTGGGATTATAATCAATACTGTTCCTCAGTATTCCTGATCCCTTATGACCAGAAGTAATGCTGATCCTCAAAGTACCTGTTCCCTTGGGACTGAAAGTAATAGTGTTCCCTGGGGTCTTTGCTCTCTTGGATCACAAGTGCTACTGTTTCTCAGGACTGCTGATCCCTCTTGACTCAAAGGGCACTGCTCCACCCTTGAGCTCTTACTCAGATGTGGGTAGATAAAATGGAACTGCCAAATGATGTCCAGACCTGTGCTAACCCAGGAGTTCCCTGTAATCTCTTTCTGACCATTTCCAGGTCCTCTTGTTATTCCAATTCTTTTAGAATTCCCCTATCCAAAAAGTGACAGGAGAACTGCTCAGGATTTATAGAAACACTCCATCTTGATAGTGTCTTAGGGTGATTTGGCTTTTGCCATGGAATCACTAACATACTACTTGAAGTAATGTCAAGAGTTTTATTTTTAATTTAATCATTCTTTACATATTCAGTACTTACTACAGTGACTTGAATATAGTAGGTGCTTAGTAAGTACTTATGAACTAACTGGATGTAACTCACACAGAGATTCTTGCTTCCCACAATCTTCTCACCAATACCTACAATATAGTGACCACTGAGATTACTTAGATGCCCATAACTGCTTTGGTGTGGAAACCAAGGTTGTATCATCATCATCCTCCTCATCATCATCATAACCACCATCTCTTTCTCTTCATTTTTGTTTCTCTCTCTCTTTCTCCATTTGTCTCTCTGTCTCTCTCCCTTCCACAGACCATGTCTACATTCAAATACCTAGTTCTTTCAGAAGAGGAAGCTAATCATTTGTCCTGTTCCTCAACAAAACAAATTCCAACTTTCAATTATGACAGAACAGAAACAAGTTTCTCCATCAGCACCTGGTATACCCATAAACTTCTGTCCATATTTGACATTTAACTATGGAGGAGGATTCCCACTTGGGTACCTATCCCAATCTCCTTCTAAATTTAAAATTTTAAACTTTATTAATATCCTTTGCTTTTATTAATATCCTTTACTTCATTTCTGACTATATTCTCTCTCCACTGTAACAAGAAATAAAAAGGAAAGACAAGGAAAAAAATGTTCAGTGAACCATTCATCAGTTGAATCTGACAGTATATATTATGCTTCACATATATTATTTCCTCCTTGGCCATACCCCATTATATCTCTTTGCCTTGTATAACATAGAATGAAATCATGTTTCTGGTAGGTGCTGGCTAGATGAAATCTATCTTACCATCCAATTATAAAGAGTTCTTAGTCTAACATTCTTATTTTGCAGATGAAAAAAAGGAGCCCAGGGAGTTTATGCATCTAAAATCATGAAGATATGAAATAGCAGATCAAAGATTTAAGACTAGGTCCTTTGACTGCAGATCCAGTACTCTTTACTGCAAGTTATCTTATCTCTGTTTATATCAATTTCCTGACCTGTAAGGAAGAAAACCATCATGGTACCTATCTGTCAGGGTTGTTGTAAGGAATAAAATGATATAGTGATTCTGAAGTGCTTAACACAGTACCTGAATTGACATTACCTGACAGATAATATTTTATTTCATGTCTTAAATCCATGTATTTAAGTATATGTTTTTATTGCATTTTTAAATTTTCTTATATTATGACATCAATGTATCAGAATTGCTGTAAGAAAAGCGACTTTTACAAATCTAGATGCTGTTTGATAATTTATTGAGCTTTTTAAAAAGGTAATAAAGTAGACATTTGAAAGCTGTTCAATATTTCATAGGATATATTTAAGTCAGATAAAAATAAATTTATTATGATGAAGCCTGAGTTCTCATTTAAAAATTGACTATCACTTATAAAACTTATGAAAATACGTGGGGTGCTTTAAAGATGTAACTTCGATACATTAATATGAATCAACTATCAGATATTTGCTGTACATCTTAAACCTCAGAATGTGGTTAGTAGAGGATAAATAAAGTGTAAGTGTTAAGGAAAAATGAGAAGACAATATTCAAACCTTAAGTTGTGATTAGTAAAATTTTGCTATTTGAGATAAAAATTCTTGGGACTCTAATTTAATTTTGTTTCTAGTTCTGATCAAAGGGATGGTTGTCTCAATTGTCATTAAGTTAATCGTAGAAAATAGCCTGACTGCAGTCTGAAAACTGCTACAGTTGGATGTCTGTCCCTGTGAAGAATTGAATGGATGTTCTTGGCATGGATTAAGTTGGATTCTCTTGGCTCAGTTTCTTCAATGTGCTATTTCTTTTCTGAACAGGAAAATTTCCTACCTGAACCTGGCTTTTGATAACATATGACTACATGTTTGGGAACAGCTAGGTGGTTTGATGACTAGACCACTGGTCTGAAAGTCAGGAAGATGAATTCAAATCTTGTCTCAGATGCGTAAAAACTTTGTGACCCTAGTCAAGTCCCTTAAATCCAGGGTAAATGCTTTAAAACTGTTTTGCTCAGGAGAAGGACATGGCAAAACACTTCAGTGTCTTTACCAAGAAAATATCAAATGGGGTCATGAAGAGTTGGACATGACTGTAACAAAGACTATTTTTGGCTATCATGTGACTTGTGCCTGGAATTAAACAGAGTTTAGGAGTTTTTCCTCTATTATGGTTTTTGTCAGGTCAGTCTGTGTCTCTGAGGGGATTTTTCTTGACACTATGAAACTAAATCCCTACTTTTCCTTTCATTGCAAATTTCTATAATGAGGGCAAGTGAGCAGACAAAGTCTTCTAAGTTCAAGGCATGTCAATTGCCCAACAAATCAGGACCAGTAGCCATGCTTAGCATCAGCACTAGACTCTGAATATGAGTAGACCTTTATTTGTATTAAAACAATCAAATAAGATCAATTAACTTAAACAAAATAATGAACTGGGATAAAAAATTACATCATCTGATTTCTGGGGGAAAGATTAGGGACTTTCCAAGTTGGAAGGGGAAGGGAAAACAGATGCAATTCAGAAAAATAGGTGTCCCACTTCCCCAAGTATCTGTATGGTGTATTGATCCTTCATTGCCAAAGAAGACCATGCCATCAGAGAAATAATGACATGACTTGCACTTGACTTTTGTTTTGAGTGAGGGAGGGCTGTGAAGGTCACCAGCCTCACTTCTCCTCCAGAGTCATCTGAATCCAGTGACCAGATATTCATCAGGATGACTGGAGATGACCCAAGATAAGGCAATTAGGGTTAAGTGACTTGCCCAAGGTCACACAGCTAGTGAGCATCAAGTGTCGGAAGTGAGATCTGAACTCAGATCCTCCTGACTCCTGCACTAGTGCTCTATGCACTGTACCACCTAGCTGCCTACTAAGTGTCTGTATATGATCAAAGAAACATGGAAACAATAATGAATTCATCATGGATCCAATTTTCAGATAAGAAATATGGGGTTCTGGAGATGTACAATTATGAGAAAACTGCTTTTATCAGTCTTTGGATCTAAGTTTCTGGTCAGAGCAGCCTAGGTTCTTATCTAATGGTCTCTAAATAGTGGGTAGAGATGGTCCAGCTTCCCAGCTATGTAAAGCTAGGGTTAAACAATACAGTAAGGTTTTCTCTCAGTTCCCACAATTAAGTAAAGTTTTATCATATGGCAAAAGTTGGACCAGACCCATAACTGAATAGAAAAACAACTGACACAGAAAAAGAACTGTCATAATATGGCATCAGGGTAGTTCAATCAATTCTCACAATTAGTCACTTGCTGTTCTAATACTCTCAGTTCACTCACTGTCCAAGAATCCAGTCAGATTCAAAGACCTATGTAGCTCAGCCCAGAGTAGGGAAAATAGAATAGAATCTGGATTTCAGAACTTTAAAATACAAAAAACAAATGTTTAAAATGTTTTACATGTGACTTGTCAGAAATACAGTATTAGTTTTCTAAAAGTCATACTCATCTTCTAGTCTTTTATTTTGAAGGCCAACATAATTTAAATTGACTTAGTCATAAAATTTTGAACTGTGGATTGAATTTTAAAATGGTACATGTATATATATAGTATTTTTTTGATGTTTTTTGTTTCGTGCATAAATTGGATTTAAGTGAGGCAGAGTTGCACTAAGTCATCAGAATCATCATAGTCCAGTTGCAGGACAGAGTCAAGACACCTGGCAATGGCTCAGGATGCAGTGAATGCCCTTGATGTCTTCAGTGTCTAACCAAGCTCTAAGCACTCCACATCATCTGCTTCATCTGCCTTCATGGCCGTTGGAACCATTGTTCTCATCTGCCCATTCCACCAGATGAGGTATTCATATGCTTGGGGTAGACATCCCCCCTAACTCACCAATAGGTTTGAGAACCCTTGGTTATCCTCAACCTGGTTTGGCCTGTCTGCTGAAATGGTTTACCAGGGTGTGGCCACTGCACATGCTGCAGCTTCTTGGAGCCATATGTGAGAATTAAGCAGAACAGGTTGACACCAAAGGTGGAAAAAGCCCTGAAAAGGGCCCAGCAGCTATCACACCAAAGTTACTGGTCCTCCCTGAACATACCCTACACCCCATATATATGTATATATTACTGTAGAGAATGTTTTATTGGCTATTGGTTTCACTAGGTAACTTTTTTTCTTTAGTATTTTAGTTTTTCTCAGTTATATGTAAAAACACTTGTTAACATTTCTTTTTTAAAATTTTGAGTTCCAAATTCCCTCCCTCCCTCTCAGCCCCTCTCATTCAAAAGGCTAGTAATTTAATAAAGCTTATACACATGTGCTACTACAAAACATACCTCCACATTAGTCATGTTGTAAAAGAAGATAGATAAAAACAAGAAAAACAAAGAAAGTGTTTTTTAAAGCATGCTTTTTTTTCTGTAGTTAGACTCCATAAGTTCTTTATCTGGGAATGGATAGTATTTATCCTCATAAACCCTTCAGAATTCTCTTGGATAAATGTATTGGTGAGAATAGCTAAGTCATTCACAATTGATCATCTTACAATATTGTTGTTACTATGTACAGTATTCTCCTGGTTCTGTTCATCTCACTTTGCATCAGTTCATATAAGTCCAGAATTTTCTGGGAGCATTTGATTCATCAGTTCTTATAGCACAATAATATTCTCTCAATCATATACCACAACTTGCTCAGCTGTTCCCCAATTGATGGGCATTCCCTTAATTTCTAATTCATTGTCACCAGAAGATAGCTGCTATAAATATTTTTTGTACAAATAGGTCTTTTTCCTTCTGGTTTTTATCTTTTTATGGGACACAAACCTAGCAATGGTATTGCTCAATCAAAGAATATGCATGGTTGTATGTACGAGCATAGTTCCAAATTGCTCAATATAATGGTTCAATCAGTTCCCAATTCCAATAACCATGCATTAGTGTCTCAATTTTCCAACAACCCCTCCAGTAATCTAAGAAGTGTTAGATGGTGCCTCAGAATTGTTTTAATTTGTATTTCTCCAATCAATTGTTATTTAGAGCACTTTTTTCATGTAGCTATAGATAGTTTTGATTACTTCATGTGAAAACTGAATGTTCGTAACTTTTGATCACTTATCAATTTGGGAATGACTTATTTTTAAATTTTATTAATTTCTCTATGTTTTTGAGAAATGAGACCTTTATCAGAGAGACTTGCTTCATTTTTTTCAGTTATGATTGCTAATTATATTTCCCTCCATCTTATTTCCCCCCCTTGTTTATTCTTTTCTCTCTCTCTTTTCACCCTTTCCCTCCTAAAAAGTGTTCTGTTTGTGACCACCACTCCCTTCAGTCCTCCATTCTTTCTATCAGCACCCCCTCCTCTTATCCTCTTTCCCTCTTACTTTCCTGTAGTGTAAAATACATTTCTCTATCCAACTGAGTCTGCATGTTATTCCTTAATTGCACCAGTTCTAATGGAAATAAGATCCAAGTGTTCCCTTTCCACCTCCCCCACCTTTTCCTCCATCGTAAAAGGTTTTTCTTGACTCCTTTATGTAAAATAATTTACCTCATTCTACCTTTCTCTTCTCCTTTCTCCCAATACATTCTCTTAGACATCTCTTAAATTTAATTTTGATTTTTTTAGATGTCATCTCATCTTATTCAACTCACATCTGTTCACTCTGTCTATATTTACTCCTTTCAACTGCCCTAACAAAAAAATTCTTATGAATTTTAAGTATCATCTTACCATTCATCAATGTAAACAATTTAACCTTAGTAATTCCTTTATCATTTCACTTTCCTGTTTACCTTTACATGCTTTTCTTAAATTTTGTATTTGAAAGTCAAATTTTCTATCCAGCTCTGGTCTTTTCATCAGAAATGCTTGAAAGTCCTCTATTTCACTGAATATCCATTTTTCCCCTTGAATGATTATACTCCATTTTTCTGGGTAGATGATTCTTGGTTGTAATCTTAGCTCTTTGGCCTTTCAGGCTACCATATTCCAATCCGTGGTATACTTTAATGTAGAAGCTACCAAATATTGTGTTATTCTGACTGTGGTTCCACAATATTTGAATTGTTTTTTATTGCTACTTACATTTTCTCCTTGACCAAGGAACTCTGGAATTTGGCTATAACATTCCTGGAAGTTTTCATTTTGAAATCTCTTTCAGGAGTTGATAAATAGATTCTTTCAGTTTCTATTTTACCTTCTGATTCTAGTATGTCAGGAAACTTTTCCTCAATAACTACTTAAAGATGATATCTAGACTCTTTTTTTTGATCATGACTTTCAGCCTGCCCAATAATTATTTAAAATTATTTCTACCAGATCTCTTTTCTGCTCAGTCATCTTTACACTGAGATATTTCACTTTGTCTTCTATTTTTTCATTCTTTTGGTTTTGTTTTATTTTTTCTTGTTGTCTCATAAAGTCATTAACTTCCATTTGCTCAATTCTAATTTTTAAGGAATGATTTCCTTTAGTGATTTTTTTTTTACCTCTTCTCCCATTTGGCCAGTTCTATTTTTTAAGGAGTTCTTTTCTTCAGTGAATTTTTTTACATCATTTTCTGCAAAATAATCTTTCAATGTATCATTTTGATCATGTCCCTTTTTCATCTAAACTACTTTCAGTGGCTTCACATGACCTATCAAATAAAGTATAAACTCACAACCTTCTATAATTCTAGCTCCAAATTTCCTTTGTAATTTTATCTTATACATACCATGTCACTTCATGTATTCTATATTTTATTCAAATTGGATGACTCTCCATTCTGTGTTTCACTCTCAGCTTTTCCATCTCTGTGCCTTTATTATTTCTGTTGACCATGTCTTAAATAAACTAATTTTCAACTAAGGAAATCACCTTTATGACTCAAAAATGTGATGAATTATGATTGACTGAAAACAATAACAACAACAAGTTGCAAGTGGTCTGAATAAATTAACATATTGATGCTTCTCCCTCATTCTCTGTGTTCTTACACACTAATGGCTGCTTATCTCACTACTAGGCAGTAGCTGATAAGAGAAATCCAAGGTAATCTTGTATCTGATTTGTATGTGCTTTCTAAATTCTTATAAATTTGTTTTATGTATACCTATACACTCATGTAGTAACTCCTCCACTCAAACATGAGTTTGTCATTATCTTGCAAGTGTTTGGCATAAAGTAAGACTTTGAAAAATACCATATTCGCTGATAATAAAGTAAAAAAAAACTAAGCTTCATGAGGAAATGCATTAGACTTAACATTAGAAAGCACCTTTAATCCAAAGAGCCTTTCATTTTTAACACTGTGAAGAAATTATTCTACTTACAGGTACCTATCTTTCCAATTATAAACTCCTTGGATATTGAAACCCTCAATCAGATGAAATAATGTGATGTTTCTTGTCTCACTCATAATCAAAATTCAGTGGTGAGTGATTAATCATTGTTATTCTGAAAGGGAAAAATTCAAGTAGCTTTTGAAAATGATCATCCTGATTAAATTCATTTTTACACGAAAAGATGAGAAAATGATCTGCTTAATCCAAGGATTAAAAGGGAACACCTTTTTAGGTCAATATACAAAGAAGATTAAAGGTCTAATTCTCAAGACAATAATTCATTCATTCATTCTCTCAACCTTCAAAGCACAAAATATTTCTATATAGTCCTACCCTAGTTAAACACTTGTGTGCTGACTAACTGAAAGTCTCTAGTGTTGAAACTCAGACTGATATAATTACTAATAGAAGTGGACACTTTCCTGGGAAGCAAAAAATGACTGATAGTTGTTCCTTATAGCTTTGGACATCTTCTCAGTTCCTAGTTACACTGAAAAATTTATACAAATGAGTAAGCTTTGATTCTGGGCCCCAAAGAAAAATGATGCAGTACTATCCTACCTCATTGAGGCCAATCATGCACAGAAATGCCCTTAATATGTACTTTAGGGTTCTATGTAGAATGCTATGGTGGAGCACTACTTTTCTGAGCCCTCAAAAATTAACATAGCTGAATCCATGGCATAAGTACATTACAAATATCTTTTTTTGGGTAAGGTGCATATTGGCATAACATCCCTATCTTAAATGTATATTTGCATATGTATGTATAATTGGATGTATGTAGTTATAGAAGTCTGCTTATATATGGAATATTTGAATGTATTAAATTGTCATTTCCTGTCCTTCATTCTTTGGAGTAGATAGATAAGTGGACTTAGCTTCATTGGAAAGTACCCTGAGATTTTAAAAGCAGTAAAATGTATTTTAGTCTGTAATTTATTTATTTAATGTAGGTAATTTATTTATTTAGTCTGAAATTTATTTATTTAATGTAGGTAAGCCTTCCAGTGAGATCAAAACCCCTTTGTATCTGTTCATCTGATTGCATGGGGTGTCCATCCAATGTGCTAGAGGCCTTCCTTGTATCCTTTTGACATCACATGGATATCAGTGTAGCTTTTAGAATGCCTCTCTGTTGTCCTTCAATCTTGCTACAAGATTAGATCATTTAAAAAAATCTCTAGCCAAGATGTCTTTGATAACAACCTTTAACAACATTCTCCTGAGTAATTCCTCATTTATAATGTTTTACAGCCTTCTCATGTCTATCATGCACCTCTCCTTTGCTCTTTGAATAATCATGTATTTTAAATCTTCAGAGAGTGAGTATTTACATGAAAAAGAAAATTAGTTAAGTATTGGTTGATTCATTTAACAAGATCTGGCCTGTTATTTTTCTGCAGTTTCAAATTCCTTTTTTATCCACATGCTGTAGTCCTGGCACAGTCAAATGACTTATCCTTCCAAGAACACATTATTTGAGGAAGCAATGGTAGCAGGCAGGTGCTGTTCTGATCCCCATGAAAATGTGTTGAAATATGATGTATTTACACTGAATTGAGAAATGGAAGCAGATAAAGTAAAATGTGGTAAATATTCCATTTCAGGACCATATGTGGGGATCTTGTACTAACAGGACTCCAAAAAAGAGCTTTCATACCTATAAAAATGTATATTTTTTAGGAGGGGACAGTAAGTAACTTAATCATAATAATAAGATTTCATGTATATGTATATATCATATTATATATATGTTCATTATATATTATATATGTATATGTATATATGTATGTATGTGTAAAGTACCATTTTATAGATGAAGAACTTGATACTGACAGAGGTTAAGTGACTCACACAAGGTTATGTAATTAATGTTTGAGGAAGGATTTTAATCCAAGTCTTCCTGGTTCTAAATTCATTATTCTGTCTACTATATCATGCAATTTCCTTGGCATTCCCAAATGGCCCATAGTAAACAGTCTATTCCATTAAAAAAAAATACTCTTGAGTAAGGAAGGTATTCCATCTGAACAAAACAATTTCATTTACTATATTTTCTCCATATATATGTATATGTATATATATATATATATATATACACACATAGATGTGTTTGACTTTTCTGCATAATCATTAGCAAATAATCAGAAGAATATCTGAACATACAATGTCTTTATGCCTTTCCACACTGAAATGCCTAATGAAATAGACAAAGTAGGGCTGCTTACTTCTTTTTTGTTACTATAGTAAGTATGCGATCTCACACACACACACACACACACACACACACACACACACGTGCCTGCGCACACCCACACCTCAATAGAGTTTTAGATTTTCCTTAGACAGCTGGGTAGGCACTATGAAGGCTGAAAGTTAATTGGGTTGTTAATTGAATGTGTAGTGAGAAATGCACCAAAACACAACAAAATGACTTGTTTTTAATTTCCTTTGGGGATGACTTGCCAGTATCACCAATGCAGAATTGCCGTTTTTCTTCTTTCTCCTCCATTGCCTCTGTTGCTTTCAGCAGCATAGTAGTAGCTCTTGCCTGCACAATCAGGCATCCTTGAGTGTCTCCCCCTATTTTCTTCCTTATTAGACTGGTAAGAAACTGTTAAGCCTTGAGGCATCTACAACTATTAATGGACAGAGGAGTTTAACCGTCATTTTTGCATACAGTTAAGATTAGGAGACTAGCAGTGAAGATTTTTTTTTCATTTTCCCTTTCTTAGCAACAAAAAGGACATATGAACATTACTGCTATGATCAGTTAGAATGCTTATTTCATGTACAAAGGACTGTAGCAATGAGGTTTTTTTGGTCTTGGTCCTACAGTCCAATTATTCATACATGTCCTACCAGTTTTGGATGAAACTTTAACATTTTGCAAATGATTTTAGACTCTCAGATTTGGGAGGAACCTCAGAACACAAGTAGTCTAGCCCATTTTTGAACAAGAATACCCTCATCAACATGTCCCCTAAAGTAGTCATTGTGCCTAAAATATTTCAGCAAAAAGAAACTCCCTACCCCCTATGCCAGACCACTTCATTTTTGGATGGTTCAAATTGTAAGAAAATTTTTCTTCGTAGCAATTTTTGCAAATTGTACACATTATTCTAGTTTTACTTTCTGGGATTAAGTATAGCAAGTTGAATCTCCTTCATAGGACAGCAATTCAAACAATTATTGTGTCCCTTAAGTTTTCTTTTCTATGGGCCAAACATCTTAAGTTCCTTCAACTGAACCTCATATAGCATAAATTTCAGACTCTTCACCCTTTGGGTTGTACTGCTCTGCTTATCAATATTCTTTACAAAATGCAACACTCAGTAGCTAAACATACTGTGGTATATAAATATAACAAAATATTATCATACCATAAGAAAGATTAAATAATATGAATTCTCTAAAACATAGAGTTATATATAAAGCTGAATAAAAGAAAGGAGAACCAGGTAAGCAATACACATAATAACTACAATAATGTAAGATAAGAATTTTAAAATAAAATTTGCTGCTGTGTAATTAAAATGATTAATTTTGACTCCAGAGGGGGGAAATAAGGAAATAGAATTCCTTTTTCTTCTTTTGGACAAGTGGGGATCTCTTGCTTTGTAATGCTACGTATCCTACAATTTTGATTTCCTCAGCTGTTTTTCCCCCTTGGGTGCAAAAAAAGATACTTTGAAGAGAAGGATATTTCTAGAAATTAACAAAAATTAATATAATAATTGTTTGAAAAAATAAAATGTAACACCTAGAAATGACCACAATACTCTAGCTATAGTCTAGGTGTAATCTAGGTATAGGTATATCCATTTATCAATAGACAGATAGAAAGCTATATAGGTATAGTCTAGGTAGAGTTCAGTGTGACTGTGTTATCCTCATTCATGGGTTAACTTCTTGTCTACAACGCCAAGTTTTGATACCCAATCTTGTTAAATAACCTCTAAGTTTGTCAGTGATTTTACTATACAGATATGGCTCTATATAATTTTTCTATTTGCTTGTCTGTATGCATGGTATATTCCTTTAGTAGAATATAAGTTCTTTGAGATAGTGATGGTTAGGTTTGTGTCCTTATAACTCCAGCATCTATCACATTGACTTGTGCATAGCTAGTCTACGTAGAATCGAATTGACTCATATTGGCCTTTAAGTTCACCTGAATCTCCAACTCTTTTCAGACAATATGCTTTCTAGTGACACCTCCAACATCTTATTTTTACAAAACTGATTTTATTTTAGCACAAGTATAAAATTTAATATTTATTCTTATTAAATAGCAACTAGCTTTCCAAACTTTCTGAGTTCTTTGGAGTCCGACTTTGGTGTTCAGTGGGCTTTACAGTTTTGTGTCACCTGCAAATTTGATAAGCATATAATTTATACCTTGGTAAAAGCTACATGGGGGTACCTACCACTATTTTAATCCCTTAAGGTGCCCACTCAAGGCATGTGATACAACAGTCTCTGAGGTGACTTGCTTACTCCAACCTGTCTACATGGTAGTAAATTTAGGTTCCCAGAGACTCTGGTTCTGCTCAAATTCTCTCAGGATTTTGGGGATGAATCTGTTGTACAAGAATATATTTCCCCTACACACTCTTTCTGCACTTGAACCCACACTTATGCCCTTCTATTTATCCCAACCAACCACTCAAAGTTATGGCACTTTTTGTTTTTAAATATATCTGTTTACTTAATGATATGGCTAATAATGTTGATGATGAAAAAAGGAAATCATATGTCAAAGCAAATTCAGGAATAATATATTTCAATCTACATATAAACATGGGTTACACTTAGTATATGTGAGAAAGAGCAGGCATACATTTAGAAGTTGGCAGGAAACACATGAGGGAGAAAAAGGAATGTATTCAGGAAATTATACAACTATGTGCTTTAAAATGTATTGCCATTAGTTCATTCAAGAACTTTTGCATCATATGAAGCTGTTTCTCTACTAGCTGCATTTCTCTTGGTTCTCACTACTGTCCTGCTAGGAAAATCTTTTCCTCTGCTATTTTCAAACTGATAAAGGTTTTACAAGCTTTTTCAATTTGCTATCACTTTTACAAAGGTGACTTCTAATCACAAGTAGAAAGGGAATTAGAAAAGTATTACAGGACTGAGTGGGGTAGCAGATATTTTTAAGCAAGAGAAATGCAATAGTCACCAGACTGACTCTCTCTGGTGAATATAGATCAGTCCAACTATTTACTTATCAGGATTCCATGTCTTTCAATCAGATCAGAGCTTGCAGCAAAAGAGATTTGTGAGGTTTATACTTTGGTTAAGGCAAACTAGCCTAGTTAGCATTTCGATCATTAAGATTCTGACTCATCATGCAATGAGGACAAGTTAGATGCATTTCTAATAATATCAGGGGTGAAACAATGATGTCCACTATCACCACTGTTATTCAATATGGTACCAGAAATGTCAGCTTTAGTAATAAGAGAAGAAAAAGAATTTGAAGGAATTAGAATAGAGAAAGAAGAAACTGTTATCATTCTTTCCAGATGATATGATGATATAGAGAATCAAGTAAAAAGCTATTTGAAATAATAAAAGACTTTGGCAAAGTTGTTTCCTTAGGACTATATGATCACAATTACAAAACACTTTTCACACAAATAAAGTCACATCAAAGTGATTGGAAAAATTTCAGTTGCTCATGGGTAGGCTGAGTTAATACAGTGAAAATGACAATTCTACCTAAATTAATTTACTTATTCAGTACCATACCAAACTACCAGAAAATTATTTCTTAGAGCTAAAAAAAATAATATCAAAATTGATCTGGAAGAACAAAACATCCAGAATATCAAGGAAATTAATTAAAAGAAATGGTAAAGATGGTGGCCTAGCCATACCAGATCTCAAATTGTATTATAAAGCAGAAATCATCAAAACCTCTTGATACTGCCTAAGAAATAGAGGGATAGAGCAGTAGAATAGGTTAGGAACTCAAGACACAGTAGTTCAATGAATATAGAAATCTTTTGATTGAGAAATCCAAGGATCCCAGCTTCTGGAATAAGAATCTATTCTTTGACAAACACTGCTGGGAAAACCAGATACTAGCGTGATGGAAACTGGATATAGAACAATATCTGACACTGTACAAAAGAATAAAGTCCAAATGGTACATGATCTAGGTATAAACACTGATACTGCAAACAAATTAGGGGACCAAGGGATAGTATATTTGTCAGATTTATGGAGAATGGAGAAATTTATGACCAAACAAGAGACAGAGAACACTATGAAGTAAAAAATGGATAATTTTGATCACATGAAATTGAAAAGTGTTTGCAGAAACAAAGCCAATGCTATCAAGATTAGCAGGGAAGCAGAAAACTGGGAAAGAATTTTTACAACTAGTATGTGTAATGAAGGCCTCATTTATAAAATATATAGAAAACTGAGTCAAATTTACAAGAATATAAGCAAATTCCCAAATGGTAAATTATCAAAAGATATGAACAGGCATTTTTCAGAGGAAGAAATTAAAGCTATGTATACTCATACAAAAAAATGCTCTAAATCACTATTGATTAGAGAGATGCAAATCAAAATAACTCTGAGGTACCACATCACCCCTATCAGATTGGCTAACATGACGAAACAGGAAGATGGTCAATGATGAAGAAGATGTGAAAGAGTCGGAACACTAATTCATTGTTGATGGAGCTGTAAGCTGATGCAACCATTCTGGAGAGCAATTTGGAACTATACAAAAATGGCTATATCCTTTGATCTAGCAGTATCATTTCTAGAGCTATATCACAAAAAGATTACAAAAATGAGTAAAGATTCACATGCACAAAAATATTTATAGCAGCTCCTTTTGTGGTGATCAAGAATTGGAAATTGAGGGAATGCCATCAATCAGGGAATGACTGAACAAGTTTTTGTATATTAATGTAATGGAATACTATTGTGCTATGAGAAATGACGAAGTCAGATTTCAGAAAAACATGGAAGGATTTATATGAACTGATGCTAAGTGAAATGAGCAGATGCAGGAGAACATTATACACAGTAACAGCCACAGTATGCAAGGACTGTTTCTGGCAGACTAAGCCCTTCACAGTAATGCAAGGACCTAAAAAATTTCTAAAGGACTCGAAGCAAAATGCCATTCACATCCAGAGAAAGAACTATAGAATCAGAATACAGAATGAAGCAGACTATTTTCTCCTGTGCAATGTTTTGTTTTGGTCTGTTTTTTTCTCATGATTTCTCCCATTCATTTTATTTCTTCTATGCAACATGACTAATTGTGAAAATGAGTTTAATAAGAATGTAGAACCCATATAAGATTGCAAGTCATCTCAGGGAGGGAGCAGGCAGGGAAGGGGAGAAGATTTAAAACTTATGGGAGTGATTTTTGAAAACTGAAAAAAATAAATTAATTAAATTAAATTAAAGATTCTGACATCCAATTAAAGCTCTGCATCCTTTCCTGTACAAGAGACATCTACAAAACCAATCTTTCCCCTTCATGCTTTTCCCTCTCAAATAAGGTGTCTGTGTCTTTTCTGTGTGTGTGTGTGTGTGTGTGTGTGTGTGTGTTTGATGTTAAATAATGTAAAAGTGCCCCCTGAATATGTTTTTGAATTACTATCTTTTTCCCAAAAACACTAATATAGGTTATGCAGGAGACTTTGGATGTGTCACAGCCACCCCTTCTCCCCTCCAGTTGAGATAACGTGCTATTTGCATCTCAAGCTGGACTCTGTGTGTGTTCTGGGGAGCCAAGACAGATACCAGTCAATCTGTTCTAGGTTGAGAAACTACTTCTGCATCTGAGACCCTTATAGATAAATTGAGCATCACATCTTCATGGTCTAACGGTTCCCAGGGGAAAAGAACATGACTTTTGTTATTGTCTTGTCCCTCCTCTTTGGGAGGGGTTTTATCGTTTTTCTACCTTTACTGCACCTTTTCCCCCTCCCATATCATGCCTCTTTAGATGGAGATTTGTGTTTCCTCTTCCTTCCTTTGTTGTATTGTCATAAATATACAAACTTTTGTAAGGATTGGGAAAACTTTGAGTTCCACATGCACGTTTATTATTCCTGTAATAATCCTAGTTTCACGTAAGTTTTGTGAAGTTTCAATTGCCTATTGACAGTGTGTGTGTGTGTGTGTGTGTGTGTGTGTGTGTGTGTGTGTGTGTGTGAAGATCAACAGGTGCTCCTGAAAGGTTTCACTTCTCCTAAATTCTATAGGTGCTGAAGTGAAATAATTGGTGCTCCAGTCTTTACACAGTCAACCAGAAACTAGCAGCCAAAGTATTTTGGATTGTATGTGACAGTCCTTCCCACCCACAAAAGATCAGCCTATATGACTTTCTCTTTGTTCCTTAGACATTCCAGGACATTTCTCATTCCTTTTTCTTTGTACTGGTATCCCACATAGCTGTAATTGTTTCTTCATAATAACATTCTATTAATGTTTAATTAATAAAACAATTCCCTTCCTATTCAAACCATTCAAATATTTACTTACAAGCTAGGCATTGTAGTAAGAATAAGAATGTTAATATAGCAATTTCATTTTATTTTAAGCCTCCATTTTGTGCTCATGTTGTTTTTCTGTAAAAGATTTTTCAATAAGACAAGCACTTGTATAGTTTCATAAGTATCTTGTATATATTCTCAAGCAACTAATAAAACTATGCTGATTCTCAGAAAGGAGAGACTATAAAAATATTGTAAACAACCTAGTTTTCTTTTACCATCAGCTTACATAATAAATTATGAATCAAATTATATGGTTAAAAAATTTAGGCAGTGTACTGTCAGTTAGAACTTTGGCATCTAAGTAGTAAACACACTTAGCCAGAACTATAATAAACCTATCTAAACTCCAGTGATCAGCTAGATCCCAGGTTGCCAATAGGACAGACTTCTAATTCCCTGTACTCAAAGGCTCAAGCATCCTTTGTTCATTAACATGAGAGCAGTGCTGATTGATAGAGACTCACCCAAATGACATTTTGGAGGAAAAAAACCACAATTTCTGATTGGGCAGAAAGGGAACCTTGTCAAATGTACCTGTATGAGATGCTTACTGGGGTCCCTGGGAATTATGTTGGTGGTTTACTCACAGAAGGGTTAATATTTAAATTGTTTAACATATAATAAAGAGTGGTGTCATATTCACTGATGGTCATAATTTTGGCTTAGTGTTTTTACAGCACTAAGAATACAAAATACAGTGAATCTAAATGTGCACTGTGCATAACATACATTACTCTATATCTTTTTCAAGGTGATTTGAACCTATATATTTATTCCACATGTCATTTCACATGGCAAGAAGCTAAATTTCTATAGGAAAACTGTTTCTTTATGCTTCTATTTTAAAAGAATTTATTAAATATCAGTTATTTTCAGATTCCTTTTAGGCACTATGCTGTTTATCTCCAAAAGACTGTCAGTAACATCCTTTACCAGTTGATATAACTCTTTTGCTTTACACACAAATGCTTTATTTTGCCCCTTTTAACACTAAAGTGATTCATATAAAAGGGCAATAACTTAAAGAATTTTAACTACTTCTATTCAAGACTGATAAAAAATACTATGCAGCACAGGGTTAGATCCCTTGAACACTTTAGACTTTTAAAAAAAATTGACTAAAATTTAAGTGAACTGAATTTTTTGTTGTCCTCCCTTCTATTACCCACCCTTCTTTCATCTGCCTTCCCCTCTATTTTCCTGTAGAGCAAAATGGATTTCTATACTCTATTTCCTGTATATCCTAATTTCCAGTTGAGTGCTAAAACAATGTTTAACATTCATTATTAAAGCTTTGAGTTCCATATTCTCTCCCTCACTCCCCACCCACTGTCATTGAGAAAACAAGCAATTCGATATAGGTCAAACATGTGTAACAGTGCAAAGCACTTCCATAATATTTATGTTGTAAAAGACTAACCACATTTCCTTCTGTCCTATCCTGCCCTCAATTTATTCCATTCTTTCCCTTGACCTGTCCTCCCACAATAGTGTTTGCTTCTGATTATCCCTTTCCCCAATTTGCTGTCTCTTCTATTATCATCTCTCTCCTATCCCTTTCTCCCTTGCCTTCCTGTAAGGTAAATTAGATTTCCATATCCAATTGAGTATGCTATTCCTCCTTAAGCCAAATCCCATGAGAATAAAGCTCACTTATTTCTTTTCATCTCCCCCTGATTCCCCTCCATTGTAAAAGCTCTTTCTTCCCTCTTTTATGTGAGATGATTTGCTACATTCTAACTCTCTTTTTCTCTTACTCCTAATACATTCCATTCAACACTAAATTTTATTTTTTTAGATATTCTCCCTTCATATTCAGCTCACCCTGTGCCCTCTGTCTGTGTATGTATGTATGTATGTATATATATATGTACACACATATACACACATACATAAATACACCCATGTACATATACATACCTATACACATATATAATATGCACACAAACATACCCATACACACTTACATATATGTGTGTACATATATACATACATATACACATGTATGTATATATGTGTGCATATTTGTGTGTGTATATCTACTTATCTCTATAGATATGCATCTATCTGTCTATCTATCTGGATGTATGTTTGTAAATATTCCCTCTAATTACCCTAATACTGAAAAAGGTCTCATGAGTTACAAATGACATCTCTCCATCTAGGAATGTAAACAGTTCAACTTTCATGAGTTCCTTAAGGCTTCTATTTCCTGTTTACCTTTTCATATTTCTCTTGATTCTTGTATTTGAAAGTCAAATTTTCTATTAAGATCTGGTCTTTTCAACAAGAATGATTGGAAGTCCTTTATTTCATTGAAATTCCATTTTCCCCCCTGAAGTATTATTCTCAGTTTTGCTGGGTAGATGATTCTTGGTTTTAATCCTATCTCCTTTGAACTCTGGAATATCATATTCCAAGACCTTTGGTCCCTTAGTGTAGAAGGTGATAAATTCTGTGTTATCCTGATTGTATTTGCACAATATTTGAATTGTTTCTTTCTGACTGCTTGTAATATTTTCTCCTTGACCTGGGAACTCTGGAATTTGGCTACAATATTCCTAGAAGTTTTCCTTTTGGGATCTCTTTCAGGAGGTGATCAGTGAATTCTTTCCATTTCTATTTTACCCTCTTGTTTTAGAATATCATGACAGTCTTCCTTGATAATTTCTTATATGATGATTTCTAGGCTCTTTTTTAAAGGATTCTTTTCAGGTAGACTAATAATCTTTAAATTATCTCTCCTGCATCTGTTTTCCAGGTCAGCTGTTTTTCAAATGAAGTATTTCACATTGTCTTCTATTTTTTTCATTCTTTTGGTTTTGTTTTTTAATTTCTTGGTTTCTCATAAAGTCATTAGCTTTCATCTGCTCCATTCTAATTTTTAATTAACTATTTTCTTCAGTGATCTTTTGAACCTCCTTTTATATTTGGCCAATTCTACTTTTTTAAAATTTTCTTCTCTTCATTGTCTATTTTGATCTCTGACATTTAGGTTAGTCTATTTTTAAAGGTGTTATTTTCTTCAGCATTTCTTTGGATCTCCTTTAGCAAGCTGTTGACCCATTTATCATGATTTTCTTGCACTGCGCAAATCTCTCTTCCTAATTTTTCCTCCACCTATCTTACTTCATTTTCAAAATCGTTTTTGAGCTCTTCCATGACCTGAGACCATTCCATAATGGTTTTGGAGATTTTAGATGTAGAAACCTTGACTTTCATGTCTTCCTCTGATGCCGTGCTTTGCTTTTCCTCATCTGAAAGGATGTAGGAAAATATCTTTTCAACAAGAAAGTAACCTTCTACAGTCTTATTTTTTTCCTTTTTTTGGGTGGTATTTTCCCAGACAGTTACTTGACTTTTGAGTCCTTTGTCAAGTGGAGAATATACCACCCTAGGCTTAAGAGGTTTCATGCAGCTGTTCTCTGAGATATCTCTAGGGACCTATAAGTTCTCAATTCCTCCAAGGTGGCACAATCAAGCACAATTGCCTGTGGTCTGGTCTGTGAGCAACTACAAGTCCTCTTTTCTGCCCTTGAACTGTGAGTAGGGTTCCCTCTCCATAACCACTGCCAGCTCCACCACACCAGCTGTCCTTCTCACCCCAGGATCATCTCTCAGTACTGAGACCTGGATCAGCTGCTAAATTCCCCCTACGTCTTTAGGTAGAGGTCTCCAAAAGTGAACACTGAAGCTGAAGTGGCTGCTGTTGCTCTGGGACCAGGGCTGGGGCTCAACTATGCTCCCTTCTCACTCAGGTGAAATAGGTTTCTTACTAACCTTTGAAGGTATCTTTGGTCTTTGTGTGTTGAGAAATCTTGGCACTGCAGCTGCTACCAGTGATTCTGTACACTGAAACCTTCTTCAGTCCTGTCCTTGCTGCCTGGCCCAGGCTGGGTTGTGCTCCACTCTAAGCCCAGTTTGATAGACCCTTCCTATTGGCCTTCCAGATTGTTTTGGGATGGTAATTGGTTTCATTCTGGCATTTTGTGCCTTCTGCTGTTCTAGAATTTGTTTATAGTAATTTTTTACAAGTATTTTATGGATTATAGGGGGAGAGATAGAGTAGGTCCATCCTTCTACTCCACCATCTTGGATCCACCCCCAGTAAACTGAATTTTTGGTATACCCCTGTTCTATTTATTGGTAGAAAGCTAGTTAAAAAATGAGATGACATTAGTCTGGAATAAGCTGTCAGCACTGTATATTTTTTTATTTATTCACTAAGCATCATTTTAGTAATATAGTCTATAATTTTGCAAGCAAAGTCTAACTCACTGTCATTTAGTTCCCAGAATTCATTTTCTTCTCTTTTCAAACAAAGGTGGCATTTACCTTTTCTAATCACCTTCGCATTCTCCGTAATCTATCAAAGGTTACTGATAGTCCCTGAACAGTCATATTTGTTATCCTTTTCTTTCTTTTATTTATTGAGAGACTCTGGCAGTGTTCCAAATTTTGTGAATTTTATCACATTGTTCTTTTCTTGATATAGATTTGGTATATAGCAGCTTCATTTTGTCAGTGAGTTGTCTACAAAGCCAGTCCTATGTGTAATACAATTTAAAGAACATCTTGGCTTCCATCCCTACTCCTTTTTTGCCCTTTCTCAATTACCAGAGTTCCTGAATTTCTAATACTATCGCCTCTTCTACCTTTGTGGGGGGAGGAAGGAAGTTAAGGTTCCATATCTAATTAACCTCTAAGAGTAACATGTCAGCTGCCATTAACACATTAGCATCAGAAGTGAGTTTATTTAATTAGCAAGTCTCCTAGTTGAAAACATAACTTGGAGAGAGCCACACTTAGAACAGACAGTGTACTGGAGAAGAGTTATATTTTATCTCTAGATGATCATATAACTTTTAAAATAATTTCAAGTAGCCTAGAAATAAGGGTAAGTAATTAAAGAAATAAAACTTCCAAACACCAGGTGCTTTGGATGCAATTGAGACTGGACAAATGTGTTTCTTTCTTTCTTCCACTGGGTCTATAGAGAAAGTATATGAGATGATTTACATTCTACCTCTTCCTTTCTCTTTCTCTCACTACATTCCTTTCAATACTTAATTTTCTTTTTTAGGTATCCTTTCATATTCAGCTCATCATGTTCTCTCTCTCTCTCTCTCTCTCTATGTATATATATGTTTGTGTGTATATGTGTGTATATTTGTGTATATGCACCACACATATATGTATATCTACATATTCATATACATACATTATATACACATACATAATTATGTATGCATGTGTGTATGTGTGTATGTGTGTTCCCTCTAATTACCCTAATAGAGAGATAGATCTCATGAGTTACAAATATCATATACAGAAAGTGGGCGGTTGGACAGATTAAGGAGAATGTATTCTTGTTTCTAAGGACAGAGGAGGAAGAAAGGTATTCTGAATTGGGTTTGTGAATCTCATCACCCCAGAGTATAACTGCTCTAGTTTGCTGACCCTTCTGGTTGCTGCCAAGACTTCACTCAATTCTTGATCATGCCTGGTTAGCTCAGATATGCTCCTGGACTTCCTTACCACCCCTCCACCCATCATACTCTGTTTCTTTCTGTAAAGGTGTCCTGACATCCAGTCAACATGGATGTCAGTTCATGAGCAGTGAGTGCTTTTCTTCCCTTCCTCACATTACTATGTGGGGAACTTTCCTTCAGAACTCCCTTCAAAGAAAATATTCATAATTTAATTCCAGGTAATACCTACCCACCTCCTAAGGAGTTACTTGTAACTCACCAAGTCTGGGGGGAGGAAGAATTCTATTGTGAGGAAAAAAGGTTATATTTGATTCATTTCCTGTTTTATATCTCTAGTCATGATCATATAATGTATATTTATTTTATTTAAATTTTACACTGAATTTCTTTGTTCAAATATATTTTTATTGATATATATGTATATATATATATATATATATATACATATATTTTATATATAATTTATTTATTTTCAGTTTTCAACATTCATTTCCACAAGATTTTGAATTCCAAATTTTCTCCCCATCTCTCCCCATCCCACCCCAGGACAGCATGTACCTCAACCACCTCTTTCCTCAATCTGCCCTTCTTTCTATCACAGCCCCCTTTCCCATCCTCCTCCCTCTATTTTCCTGTAGGGCAAGATAGATTTGTATACCCCATTTCGTGTACAATTTATTTCCCATTTGTTTGCAAAAACAATATTTTACATTCATTTTTTAAGCTTTGAGTTCCACATTCTCTCCTTTCCTCCCTCCCCACCCACTTTCATTGAGAAGGCCAGCAGTTCAATACAAGTCATACATGTATAGCCATCCACAACAATTCCATAGCAGTCATGTTGCAAAAGACTAACCACATTTCCCTTTATCTTGTCCTACCCTCCATTTATTCCATTCTCTCCCTTGACCAGTCCCTCCACAATAGTATTTGCTTCTGATTACTCCTTCCCCCAGTCTGCTATCCCTTCTATTATCCTTTCTCTCCCATCCCCTTCCCTCCTATCTTCCCACAGGATAAGATAGATTTCCATACCCAAGTGAAAGTGTTTTATTCCCTCCTTAAGTCAAATCTGATAAGAGTAAGGCTCACTTATTCCTTCTCACCTCCCCACTCCTCCCCACCATTGTAAAAACTCTTTTATGTGAGATGATTTACTACATTCTACCTGTTCCTTTCTCTTTCTCTCCCACTACATTCCTCTCAACACTTAATTTTCTTTTTTAGGTATCCTTTCATATTCAGCTCACCATGTCCTCTCTCTCTCTCTCTCTCTCTCTATGTGTATATATATATATATATATATATATATATATATATATATATATATATATATATATATGTTTGTGTATATATGTGTGTATATTTGTGTACATGCACCGCACATATATGTATATCTATGTATTCATACATACGTTTTATACACATACATAATTATGTATGCATGTGTGTGTGTGTATTTGTGTTCCCTCTAATTACCCTAATAGAGAGATAGATCTCATGAGTTACAAATATCATCTTCTCAAGTACGAATGTAAACCATTCAACTTTAATGAGTCCCTGATGGCTTTTTTTTCCTGTTTATCTTTTCTTGTTTCTCTTGATTCTTGTATTTGAAAGTCAAATTTTCTATTCAACTCAGTCCTTTTCAACAACAATGCTTGGAAGTCCTCTATTTCATTGAATATCCATTTTTTTCCCTGAAGGATTGTACTCAGTTTTTCTGGGTAAGTGGTTTTTGGTTTTAATCCTAGCTCCTTCAACCTCTGGAATATATCCCAAACCCTTCAATCCCCTAGTGTAGAAGCTGCTAAATTCTCTGTTATCCTGATTATGTTTCCATAATACTTGAATTGTTTCTTTCAGACTGCTTGCAATGTTTTTTCCTTGACCTGGGAACTCTAGATTTTGGCTACAATATTCCTAGGAATTTTCCTTTTGGGATCTCTTTTAGTAGATGATCATCAGTGGATTCTTTTCATTTCTATTTTACCCTCTTGTTCTAGAATATCAGGGCAGTTTTCCTAGAAAATTTCTTCTATGCTGTTTTTTATATAATGATTTTCAGGTAGGTTGAAGGATTTTAAATTATTTATTTAATTTCCCAAACATCTGGGAAATAAGTTGTACATGAAATGGGGTATAGAAATCTATCTTTCCCTACAGGAAAATAGAGGGAGGGGGATAGGAAAGAGGGCAGTGATAGAAAGGAGGGCAGATTGAGGAAAGAGGTGGTTGAGGTACATGCTGTTCTGGGGTGGGAAGGGGAGAGATGGGGAGAAAATTTGGAATTCAAAATCTTGTGGAAATGAATGTTGATCTATTTTCCAGGTCAGTGGTTTTTCAATGAGATATTTTACATTGTCTTCTATTTTTTCATTCTTTTGATTTTGTTTGATAATTTCATGATTTCTTATAAAGTCATTAGCTTCCATTTGCTCCATTCTAATTTTTCATTAATTACTTCCTTTTGTGAGCTTTTGGATCTCCTTTTCCATATGGCCAAATGTGATTTTTAAGACATTCTTCTCCTTCTTGGCTCTTTGGATTTCTTTTGCCATTTGGGTTAGTCAATTTTTAAAGCTGTTATTTTCTTCAGCACTTTTTTTTTTATCTCCTTTAGCAAACTGTTGATCAGTTTTATTATTTTCTTGTATCACTCTCATTTCTCTTCCCATTTTTTCCTCTACTTCTGTTACTTGATTTTCAAAATACTTTTTGAGATCTTCCATGATCTGAGACTACTTCATATTTTCTTGGATGCTTTGGATGTAGGAGCATTGACCTTGCTGCCTTCCTCCACTTGTATGCTTTGATCTTCCTCATTGTAAAGAAAGTTCTGTTTTACCAAGAAAGTAACCTTCTCTGGTCTTATTTTCCCTCCTTTTTGGTCATTTTCCTAGCTAATTAATTGATTTTTGAGCTCTTTATTAGGTAGAGGGCGTTCTTCCCCAAGTTTCAGGAATTTTGTGCAGCTGTTTTCAGAGATGCCTCTAGGGATCTATAAATTCTCAGTTCCTCCAAAGTGGTATGATCAAAGGAGATGTGTTTGCTCTTTTCCTGGCCTCCATTTTGCCCTGTGAACAGCCATAAGCAATCTTTTTTGCCCTGGAACTATGAGTAGGATTCCCTCTCCACAGCCACCACCAGCTTTTCCATGCCAGTCCTCCTCCTTGCCCCAAGAATACCTCCCAGGACTGGAACCCACATCAGTCTCTCAACTCCTCATCATCTACATGTAGAGAGCTCCAGAAGCAGTAGCTGCTGAGGCAGTGGCTCCCATTGCCCTGGGGCTAGGGCTAGGGCCACACCAAGTTCCTCTTCTATCAAGGTGAGAGAAAATTCCACTGTCCTTTGAAGTTATCTTGGGTGTTTGTGGGTTGAGAGGTCTGGAAACCATGGCCCAGTGATTCAATGTCCTGAGGTGTGCTCTAGTCCTGTGTGTGGTGATGTGGCCCATGCTGGGCTGTACTCCATTACCGAGTCTGGTACAATAGACCCCTCCTTCCAAATTTTCTTCGGGTGGAAGTCTGTTTGTCATTTTGTGGCTTCTCCTGCTCTAGAATTTGTTCTGTCACTTCTTAACATATATTTTGAGGGCTTTGGGGGAAGAACTGAAGCAGATCCCTGCTTCTACTGTGCCATCTTGGCTCCACTCATGCTATATTTTAACATTATGTAGATTTTCTCATTTATAGATTCCTTCCTCACTCCAATATGGATATTTCAAACAAATTTAAGAAATAATAAGTTTAAGAAACCTTTGAAAATATGGGATACTGACAGGAGGTCAGTCTCAGGTGCACAGCCAAGAGTAAGATGAAGGCATAAATATCCATGGAAATAAAGGATAGAAAGCAGCTTTAAGGGAAATGGAGGCCAATTAAAGATTGAATTTTGTCCATTTCACTTTTCCTCTTACTGGCCTGGTTGTTCATTCCCTAAGTGGATTATAATGTTTTAAATTCCATAAAAATTCTCTCAATTAGTTTATGTTATTTCTAGGAGGAACCAAACTATAGTTTTTGTTACTTGTTTCAAGTACATGAATTTGCATTTGCACAAGGGACACCTAAGAAAGTTAAATAAAAGAGAGAATTCCAGAGGCCATTTTTGATAAGCCATAGCCTTTTCAATAGCCCTGAAATCTTGCAGTTATCTTGATCTCTTCTCTTTACTTAACTCTCCACTATGCATTTAAAAAGTCTTCTTGACTATCCTTTCTAAATATCTCATGCCTTTATTCTCCTTTTCCAACTGCCACCAGTTGTTTTAGGCTCTTACCACCTCATGCCTAAACTATTGCAGTTACTTCTGAATTAGTCCCCTTATCTACAATCCTTTCCATCCTGAATTATACTCACCGATTAATTCTCCTAAAACACCCTGATTTGATCATTTTTTATTCAAGTAACTTCAATGGTCCCTTGCTTCTTAAAAGCTAAATGTTAGAAATTCAAAATTTACTATAATGCTGTTCAGATCCATGTTTCCATATTTTTTTCTCATTATTTCCCAATAAGAAGTAGAATTAAAAGGTGGGGGTTACCTGCAAATGATGGTTATCAATTTCAAAGCAGTCAATGAGGAGTGTGCTCAAAAACACTGAAGCCTATTTACATGAATATGCAAGTGGAAATGTAAGACTAAAGTTCTAGTCCTAGCTTTGTAATTTACTGGGTATGTGCAAGTCACTTTATTTCCTCCCATACAAAATGAGAGGGTTAATATTTGATCTTTAATAGTCTTTCCAGTTCTAAAATCCAATAGTTTGAACAAAGGTGCATATAGTTGGACTTGTGAGGATATTTTGCCAAGGTCCAAGGAAGCCAATATGCAAGGACAGTAGTGGAAAATAGAATTAGAGTCTAAACTGATCCACTTTGGCAGAGGTTAGATTTAGGATAATTCAGAGAAAGAGTTTTTTTTCCTGATAACTATTTCCCTAATACTGTGTATTTTTACTTCTCTGCCTATAAGACTACCAGATTGGCTATGTACTAGTAACTTTATTTGGGGTAATCAAAATAACTTTTTGCTTTAACACTTTATCCCACAGAGGCAGGGGAATCAATATCATTTTGTCAGGGTCTTATTAATTCCATGACAGAAGACAAAATCAAATTCCTCGTGCCACTAACTTATGCAACCTAAATTCCTTAAGGGTTCTGTGAAATCAAGTCTGTTGTATTTTCCCCATAGTGCAGGCTGCAGGTGTTGATGGTTTATCAGTGGGGCTAAGCAGATATCTTATTTCTTGGGTAAAGATGGAATTCGAAATGGGATCCAAACAAAAGTAAAATATCCAGGTCAGGAACCAGGATTCCAATCTCTGCACCGCCCCCCCCCCTCCGCCCCCTCCAACCAAACACCAAACTCCAAAGGGCCTGAAATCAATGACTTAGTAGAGATTTTTTCAGCTGGGAAAATGAGTACAGCAGAAGTGTCAAACATAAACTCACCTGGCTAACAACACCCATGAGTGACAATAGAACCCGATTAAAATGTATTTGGGAAATATTTAAGAAAATACATTAAAATGCAATAGGACACATATTATGATAATATATAGTTTTCTAAGTTAAAATGTGGTCTTCAGGGATCCTCAGGTATAGTGTGGTGACCACCATTTCAATTTGACTTGTATAACACCGGTATATAGAATCAGGAGATACAGAATGATTGGTAGCATTATTTCTATTTTGCTTTGAACTTCTGTGATGGCAACATGCATTATCCATCTTAACACTGCCCTGATGTTTTCGGTGAGGCCATTGGTTATTGGTGAGTTCTTCTGTGCCCTTTCTCACCCACATACACCACTGATGACATAGATTCAGGTGAAGATAAGAGAACAAGATGGTCCCAATTTGCTAATGAGGGTATCACCTTCTTTCTCAGAGTTTTTGTCCTTAAACTCCCTACGTCTTTCATGAGAGAGACTGGGATGACAATGGTACTTGGAACTACCTCAGCTTAATCCATGAAATTGTCGTTTTCTGGAGTACTTTCCTTTTCACTTTAAAAAAACATTTATTTTTTTCTCTATTGAGGCTAGAAATACAGCACTCCCAGGCCTGATCCCAGTACTGATAAGCACAGGTACTTTAGCTTTTGTTTTTCTTACATATCTCTGTTTGCTCCTCCTTAGGCAGCCTCCTAAGGCTCCCTCTCAAGCACGCAGCTTCAGAGCAAGCAGGTATCTGGCTGGCTTTAGCCCTAGAACAGCTCAAAATTTCCACACCTAAGCATTCCAACAAACTCAGCAACATCCTATGAGGAAGGTTTACAGACTTTTCTCAGTCTTTCTATAGAAACCTTTCTCATTTTAAGCTGTAACACACATTCTCCTACCTCTTGTGAAACCTTTTTTGCTGTTGTAGGCAAATAATAACTCCCTGCTCTCTCACTGCTCTGAGCTCTTCTAGTATCCACTGTCTGTGCTATTGTACTATCTGGCATGCAAACATACTCATATATGTGTATGCATATATGTATACATATATATGTATACATAAATTTCCTTATTTGCTGACATATTATACTTTCCCACATGTCTATACCATATCTTTCCAATTAGATTGTAAGAAAGTGACTTATTAATTAAATTGTTTTATCTGGCAAATCAGAATTTGAACCCAGATGATCTCTAAACCTTAGTGTCCTCACCTGTAAAATGAGGGGGTTGGACTAGGTGATTTTAAGTTCCTTTCTAGTTGCAAATTTATGATTCTACTACCGTGAACAGCTTTATATATTTCTAGCGACAAGCATAGTGTCTTCCACATAGCAAGCATTTCAATGTCTCTCAGTAATTTTCAGAGTAAATTGTATTCAGTTCTGGGAGCAACAATTTGCTGGAAATATGGACAAACTGTAGAACATGAAGAGGATAACTAGGACCTGGAGTCTGTGGTGTTGTTGTTGTTGCTGTGTCAGTCCTTCGTTTTCTTTTTTTTTTAGTTTTTATTAAATAAATTTATTTATTTAACTTTTCGTTTTCTTTATTTTTTTAGTTTTTATTAAATAAATTTATTTATTTAACTTTTTACATTCATTTTCACAAAATTTTGGGTTCCAAATTTTCTCCCCATTTGTCCCCTCCACACACCCCAGTATACTGAGCATTCTAATTTCCCGTTACCAATCTGCCCTCTCTTCTATCATCCCTCCCTTCCCTTGTCCCCATCTTCTCTTTGTC